>JASAUF010000642.1:1200000-2400000 GCA_030180095.1 Magnolia changhungtana | reverse complement strand
TAAACTCTGCATTATGTTTGTCATCGAAAAGGTCACTAATAGGGTTATTTGAGTACTGAATTTCTCATGAGAAGACAACCTAGGATATGAAAGCATCCTCAGCGATGCTGTAAGAACAAAATCCCACTTTGTTGTACCCTTCCATATGTCATCAAAAATCCTTTCATGTGTAATAAATCTCTGGGATCATGCTATTAAACACCACATATATTTTAGTCATTTACATCATCAAAGTTAGTTAATATAATCAACGATAATTGGAGAGTTAATATCGTCAATGTTGGTAGGTAACGGTAGAAAAAACAATAGAATTCAATTCACATATATCATAAGATATGCAAAGCCCCTTCAAAAGTTGGTGTAAACAAGCATTGAGGTTGTTGCATGCTAGTATTTACAAGCAATGAAAACGTCTGAAATAGATTAGTAGCAATTGTAATATTTTACAGATACCTCACATGTTTATTTGCAGTAATGGAGAAGTCTAAAATATGTTAATAAAGATTACAAATTATGATGATAAAATAGGACACTATGTGTAAATGATTGTTAGTATTGATTCCAGTATATTGACCAAAGAGCACTTCAACATGAGTTGATATTTGAAAATTACTCTTACCGACCAAACAAATTCTATGACAAGTTACGTCTCTTATAACATTCAATTGAGAATAAAGTTGAAAAATTAAAATAAGCCAAACAAACATTAATGCAGGTGTATAAGATGATATATATACATATTACTCATACTCAATCATAAAAAAAAAATATAGGAAACAAAATACTTAAATACTCAAAGCGTTATGTCAGCATAAGGTTATAAACGTAAGACAAAGTGTTCAATAAACCCAAAAAAAATCAGCAAAAATTGTCATCCATGAATAAATGTGTACCTCCTATGATTACTACACAAACTAAAATATTATTTGAAAAAATAACTCACAAAGAATGAAAAATTTTAATGTTTTCCATACACACATGTACCCACATAATTAAAAAACTAATACAAACTAAATTATGAAGGTACACAATCACCGCAAGAGTGTCAACGACCATGAATAGAAGTTTGAATTTTGTGTCCACAGTAATATCTGTAAATATTTAAGCCTCATTTATTTAGGGTGGTTAAGTAGGATGACACCGTGCTGCTCATCCCTTAACACCAGCTTAGTTGTACAAACTAAACCATGTCTAGAGAGCCCTTCAATGTACTTTAAAGCTGATGCAATTTAAAATATTTTTAACATGTATTTACCTTGACGCATTGTTATTCTTAGTATTTTCATTGCATCAATCGCTTCATCCATCCTAATACCAATAACATTGCACAAACGGCTTGCTTTCATAATTTTTTCTTGAATTGAAGATATTATATGTGTTTTTCAAATTATTGTCATTATATAACGAGCTATAATACGACGTATTCAACACATCCCTACTTTGGAATGACTAGCAGATATCATGGCCATTATCCCCTACATCACTAGATAACATAACCAGAGTGTCATAATTTATATCTAGGATATTGTTCATAGATTTGTCATGTTCCCTCATCCGACAAGCATAAGCACTTGCAGATATGTTGTGTGGAACAAATATAAAAGCAGAAACTGAAATAAAATAAAACAGAATATTAAACCAAAAATAGACTCGAAATATGTATCAGATATACTTTCCTTAAAGTGTTATTCATCCCCTCTCATTGGTATGAGATCATTTTCGAGTTTCTAGCGAAGCACTTCCAGGATATGACAAGATTTGATAGATCAACATCTAACAATCATGAAGATAGATATTAAAAAAGAATAAAATTAACGAAAGTTCAAGATCTTACTTCTGGCCATAATGATTAGCTTTATATTTGTTAACGGTTGAGATCCAAATGGAATTGATGATAGTTCAATCATATAGCACAATTTAATTAACAAGTGGATTGCATGGTGCACCACACACCACCGACCTTAGTGGTGTGTTAACGTCACCAGGTTCTGTGTGCCCCATTATGAAGTATGTGTTATATCCAAACCATCCTTCCATTTAGCGCGATCATTTTAAGGTTTGAACCCAAAAATAAGACAAATCCAAAGCTCAAGTGGACCACACTACATAATGCAGTGGGGGATTGAACGTTTACCATTGAAACTTTCTTAAGGGTCACAAAAGTTTTAAGTCAATATGATATGTGTCTTTTCCCTTCATTCAGGTCTACTTGACCTTATGAACGGATTGAATGGAAAATAAATATCATGGTGGGAATCATTGTCCCCACTACTCTTTGTGGTGTGGTCAAATTGAGTGTTGGATATGACTCATTTTTTGGCTCATGCTCTAAAATGATCTTGCCAAATGGATGAACTGTGTGGATATAATAAATACATTATTGTGGGGCCCAGGAAACTTTGATATCCTCGCAACCGTTAGTACATTATGAGACTTAAGGACCTGATGGACTTGTCTCTACCCGCCACGTACTCACAACTACTGACGTTGATGATGTGTTATACACCATACAATTCGCTTCTAATTCAACATCTAAATACTATTCAGATTAAAAGAGAGATCTTCTAGTCCAGTCAAACACTTTATGCATGGATTAGATAAAACATCACAAGTTATTTTTTACATATAAACAAGAAACCCTTCATGAAAAAACCTTTATATATTTCTCCTATCAAAAAAAGTATCTACCATATGGAGATAGTTGATGGGTAGTTATCTCCTATACCTAAAACATAATGACCTAATTAACTAGAATCTTATATGGAACTGTTACATTCTTTCAAAAGACCCAATAGTTTTGAAAACTAACTTAAGAATGGACTATATAACTATATAATGGGCTGATGTGGCAATAACTACATATAGTACGATGGCATAACAATTGAATATGGGCCACATTAATTACTCTCTTAAATGAGTGATGTATCCAACATTCTCTCACTTGGCTCACATGGACACAACAGATTTAATAAAAGGCACGTTAAGTTTTTTGAATTCTTTAGAAAAACCTGCCGTATGGTCATACATTTTGAAAACAAAAATATTTCCTTTCTAGTTTTATCAAGAAACTGTATACCCAATTAAAATTTTTGATCCAATACATAAATCATGACAATAAATATTTTCAACATGAGTATTACCTTTCATATATTACAATGTATTGACTTCTTTTAATTGAATACCTTATATGGCATAATTTCTTTATGAATGGGCTGCCTAATGGCCATTTAAGGTCCAACTCTATTGTTTAAATGAACATTTGTCATTCTTTAAGACCTTATGTATACCGATAATGAGAAGACAATTAAAACAGAATCATCACAAATCATATATTACAATATTAAGATAAACTCCAAATGAGTTCTTAGATGTACATAATAAGTCAAACACTTAATTATACAACTCGAACGTAATACCTCAAAAATTGGCACCTGAGTACAGAAACCCTGGTCCAGAGTTCCCTAGTGTAAACCAAATGAAAACGCACATGTAACCTCGGTCAGATCCATATATATTTTACACACGAATAATCAGAGTAGTGTAATTCAACTTAGCAGATCCAAAGAGAGGTTGAGATAACAAAAATTCATAAATATAGGGCTAACCATCAAAGTACAATTTCAATAGTTGTGATCGTCCAAAATAGGGATTATACAAGCCACAAAGATAATCCAAAAAAATTAACATAGAGAGCACGTCCAGTCGGGAACTCCAATATATACATGTACAAAATTTAAATAAAAGCAAGATCTTCTAGTTTCGCCCGACCCTCCCAAGACATCATGGCGAAAGTGCAAGCTAATCTAAGCCTACCCACCGGAAGCCTCGATAGCACCTGCATCAACAACGTCGTCTGGTTGGTATTTTAAAACACCATCCCAGGTATGAGTGAGTAGATAACTCAGTGGTTCAATTAGTTCTAGGTTACACATGTTATCGACTCAATCAATGTAGGTAATGATAAAGCAAGTAGATAATCACTTCCTAGATATTCTTGTTAAATGTACGTATAAATTTATGATATAATGCATGCCCTTATAATCTAGCACTCCATCACAATTGACTCTAACGCTTATTTCACAAATGCAAACACTCCCTCACAAGCGATTCCAGTGCCAAATCGTAACAACTTAACTAACACAATGCGATTGATGTGTATGTTAGTCGAATAGTTATTAAGTCTTATTCATCTAGCATATTGGAGAAGCTAGGGGTACTATCATTTTATCATTATCTCAAACAAATTATAAGGCTCAGGGTGGCTGTAACGGCTCCTCACTTATGTCTCTTAATCCGTTTTTAGGTTTATCACCCAAGCGACGATTTCCCACCCAATGCGGGACTAACACTGGCCCGATCGATCTCAAATGACTCGGATGACACAAAGTTAATCACCTAATCGATATGGTGGAGGACGACTACAATTGATGCAAGAGTCGTCACCCAAACGCAATTGTGATGTGGTCGTGGCATCCATTCCATTTATGATGATAGTAGGCTTGCAGCATTCATGATTGCTCAATGGTCACTACGGAGAGGCTCGTCGCCCCAGCATAAGTCGACAGTTCTGACACGGTATTCCATACCAACATTCTCAGCTCATGAGTCTGTGGATCATATTGCTAATAATTATAAGTAAACACATTCAATGAGAATGAGGTATTATATATTCCATTTGGTCTAGTCATACATTATAAACATATGTGATTAGTCGATTGTTAAACTAATTTGATTTACCTAGGAGAACCACGATGCAACCGACATTGGATACAAGCATCCTGTGTAGTCCAGTTATTGCCGATTATCCGTGTTCAACCTGAGTCAAACGGACAAGCCTAGGGTAGCCGACCTAACTCGGGCCACTGCTTAGTTCAGGCGATTTACAAACTAACCCAACATCTTAAGAAATTCTTAACATCATTAAGGATTAATAATTTATTAGGCAATCATATCGAGATTTCATATGAAGCCTAAATTTAACAATACAATCACTTAAGCATTTAATTGAACATGTGAATATCAATAACATAACACCATCATTTAGGCATTTTATCGAACATGTGAGCATCAATAATACCACATATTCACATAGGCATTCCATCAAACGTGTGAGCATCAATAGAACAACACATTCAATCACTTAGGCATTCCATCAAACATGCAAGCATCCATAAACAACCAATAACACATATTGCGATCAAATCGAAATGTGAACATGCACATACCAAGATATCTGGAAATAACAAATCATTAAATGTCAACTTAGGAATAATGGTTCGCACATTGTGACGATTTTCCTGACTCAAGGCGCCCCTATGATCATGGTATTAAGGAAAAATCATCAAGAACCTAAGTAAGCATGCAAGCTTCTAGATTTGGAAGGAATTATATACAAAACCTAAACCTACAAATATGACGTAATACTTTCTTCCAATTATCACTAAATCGATAGAGATGAAGGTCTGGGAACGAATAAGATTGCTATAAAGAGGATGAGAGGATGAAGGTGTATGAATGCACACACTTTCAAGCTTTCTCTCTCTTCTCCTTTCTCTTCTTCCACTTCTCTCTCCAAAGCTAGGGCTAAAAAATCGTATGGGGAGAGGGAGTGTAAAATGAATGGGTATTTATAGTATCAAAAAGTGTATAAATGGCCCCAATGGCCCTTTATTTATTATACTAACACTATGGGAGGTTATTTCCAACCAATATGACTCAATAGGAGGTGAAAAGGTCAATCTAAGCCATAAAATCAGTGTCTCACTAGGCGATTTATGTTTAGACACAACTATCTGATGATCGGACGTGCCGATCAACCAGAAAGGCCCTAACTCAGATCGATACTCATCGAGCATCGATCCGGTATGTATCTACATGGATGTGAGCAGGGTAATAATCTCGATCAGTGCCCTAAATTTAGTCATCATTTAATGGTCAGAAAGTTACAACTTTGGCAAAGATCGAATGCAAACAACTAACTTAAGTTCTTAATTAATTCCAAGAATATTCATACATCTCATGCATTGGCCGTGTGAGTCCAATTTAAGGGATTCGAGATGTAATTTTGGCTCGATGTCCCATAATGGACGACAAGCCCACTGTAAGACCCGTATCCTAGATCGTACCATTTTGGAGGCTTCTGCGGTCCTCCCGGTCGAATTCCGACAACCCGCGATCTGCTATCGGCATTTGCATGCGATCCTGAGTCGTGTCCCGTATATCAGAGTCAGCTCGAACCGAGACTTGTACCAATGCGACCGCGTCATCGTCGCTGTTCCGATGCCGCGTCTTACGCACCGAGGTGATACCCGGGCCAGGATATGTGGGCCCGAGTTCAGTTCGAGGGAAACGCCGCGCGTTGCAAAACTCAAGTGAATCTCTACGACTTGTCACCTCAATCAATCAATCAATCTCATCATGTCAAGTACATGTTAAGTACACATCACCTCACACCCATCCCCAAGCAACCCCATAAGTCAACAAAATCTTACAAAGCCCATACCCTTCTTACACAAATCTACCCCTAAAGTCAACAATTTCTTACACACCCATCACTCACCTCACCCATCACTCCATCACTCTTTCTCATCTCTCTCATTTCTTCCAAGCTCCATGAGAGCAACCGTCCAAGCTTCCATGAGAGAAGTCATGTGTGGCCCACCTCCCTACCACCCAATCCAACTGTCCAATCTCCATCATTCTCCGTCAAAGTCGAAGCCGAGGAGCTTAGCTTGCCATTAATCCAAGAAGAAGCAGAAAAGGTGGGTGTTCATCATCTTGATTTTGATAATTTGAGGGCCCACATATGGTGGGACCCATCTTGACGTAGGCATTGTTTAGGGAGGGCCCAATAGTGGCGGGGTCCCTCCCCATCACATTTTTTTTCTCTCTCTCTCTCTCTATTTTTTTTATGGCCCAAGTATCTTATCCATGCCATACATTTGGTGGACCTCACCACTGTCTAAGTGGGGCCCACCTCATTGCCATGACCGAGCCCTACCTGTTGTCCGTTTGGAGCAGCCCGAATGGAGAGAAAACATAAATATTAGTTTAATTCAACATCGGTGGGCCACACAAACGTGGACCCCACCATGATATGTATGCACGTGTAGTACATCCACACCCTCCTGATCAGAGCCAGATGGGCAGATCCAACGGCCTAAGTCTGGCAGATCAACCTGCTGCTGGACGTCAGTCCATCAGCTGTTGAATCTTGTATCATATTAAATAATAATTATTATTATTATTATAATATATTACATAATATTATGGTGGGCCCTATGTGGGACCCACCTGCGCTGATTGAGGACGCTTGCTGTATCATACAGTAGTTGTATTGATGCTGTATTGATGTTAACAATGTTTGTGAGACCCACCTGATGTATGTGGAAATCCCCACCATCCATCTGTTTTGAATACCACCGTCCGTTTGGAGGATGGTGGGCCAGCAGCCGCTGCAATAGCTGCTGTACGTGCAACGGTGAGCACCATGGGCCACAATGTGATGCATATGTTTTATACCCCCACCGTCCATCTGTTCTTCATCTAGACCATCCATCTGATGGACGGTGGGCCAGTACCCGCAGTAATTAGCTCCTGTACTTGCATTAGCAAGTTCTGTGGGACCACACGTGATGCATGTGTCATGCATCCAGGCCATCCAGGCCTGGATGCTGGACGCTGGCCCTTTTGTAAAAAATAATAATAATAATAATAATGACGTAATATATATGTATATATGAGATATACATTTGTATGTGATGGGCCCCACGTGGGACCCACATACAATGTTAGCAGATTAGCTGGACTGCCACATGCCAGCTATTTAGCCGCTGGATTGTCGTCACCTAGTGTGGTGGGCCCCATCATGCGGCATGTGTTAAATCCCAACCGTCCATCTGTTTATCCAACTGGGACGGTGGCCCCTTCCATGATGTATGTGCTACATCTAAACCGTCCGTCTGTTGGAGGACGTGGACCCTACCACGTGATGTATGGTTAAATCCAAACCGTCCACCCGCCAGCTCTATATTGCTATTTCATGATACCAAAAGTGTGGTCTGATCAGGAGTTGTGTATTAGATCCAAACCGTACAACTGTTGGAAGAGCTCGTTTTAAGGCTTGAGACTAAATATAAAGCAGATTTATCTATCAAATGGACCACATTGCAAAATCAGTGAAGGTTGACCGTCTACCATTAGAATTGTTTGGGATCCCAGTAGTTCTGGATTAACATGAAATTTGTCTTCCCTCTTAATTCAGGCCTCTGTGACCTTAGGAACAGATTGGGTTGAAAATAAATGTTATGGTGGCCCTGTGGGGTTTTAACGGTGGAAATCATTACCACTACTGTTGCTTGTGGTATGGTCCAGATGATCTTTTGATATGATTCATTGTTTGGATAATGTTCTAAAATGATCTCCATAGATGGATGAATGGTGTAGTTGTTGTGGCCCATTTGATATGGCCCGTTGAATGTATTTGGGGCCCATTTGCAAGGGCTCGATGTGATATATTTGAGGCCCATATGCAAGGCCCATGTGTAGTGCCCACATGCTTTGTATTTGCAGCCCATGTGTTGGGCCCACCTGTTATGTATTTAAGGCCCACGAGTGAGGCCTATTGTGATATACTTTCGACCCATATGATGAGGCCCATTATGATGTATTTTCGGCTCATTTGGTAAGGCCCGCTATGATGTATTTTTGACCATGTGATGCGGCCCATAGTGATGTATATAGGGCCCATGTATTACGGCCCATTACGATGTACATGACGTCCATGGGTGAGGCCCAATGCGATAAATGTGTGGACCGATGTAAGGTGTGATATCACTATAATGTATGAAATGATTTTTATGTGGGCCACTCCTTGGGAGCGATGTTGGTTTAATGGCCACATCGATAGGCAATGATTGTTTAATGTCCACATTGTGATCTCCCCTTAGGCATTGTTCGATCGATCCGATTACCGACTTTGATTGCCGTGACTGATTTATCGATTTTGATTATCGATTGATCAGATTGTCGTGACCGATTTGTCGATCCTAATTATCGATCGATCCGATTGTCGTGACCAATTTGCCGATTCTAATTATTGATCGATTCTGATTGCCGAGACCGATTACCGACTCCGATTGACGTGACCGATTGCCGATTCCCGATTGTCATGACCGATTACCGACTCCAATTGATGTGATCGATTGTCGATTCCGATTGACGTGACTAATTTACCGATTTCGATTATCGATCGATTCCGATTATCATGACCAATTGTCGATTCTGATTGTCGTGGCCGATTGCCGATTTCGATTGACGTGACTGGTTTGCCGATTCCGATTATCGATCGATTCCGATTGCCGTGACCGATTGCCGATTCTGATTATCGATCGATTCTGATTGTCGTAGCCGATTGCCAATTTCGATTGACGTGACTGATTTACCAATTTCGATTATCGATCGATTCCGATTGTCGTGACCGATTGCCGATTCCAATTGACGTGATCGATTTGTCGATCCTAATTATCGATCGATCCCGATTGTTGAGGCCGATTCCGATTTTGTCGAGGCCGAGTATCGAGGGCAATTCTGATTTGACGAGGCTGATTCTGATTTGTCAAGGCCGATTGTATAGGCCTATTCTGATTGTCGAGGCCGAGTGTCAAGGTCGATTCCAAGTGTCGATTCCGATTGTTGAGGCCAATTTCGATTGCCAAGGCCGATCGTTGTGACCTATATGACGTACACGCGACCCGTAGTTGAGGCCCATTGTGACACGTATTAGGCCCATGATGCATGACCCATTTGATGTATTCAAGACCCATGTGTAGGGCCCACACATCATGTATTTGAGGCCCATGGGTAAGGCTCATTATGATGTACTCATGGCCTATGGGCAAGGCTCATTGTGATGTATTCATGGCCTATGGGCAAGGCCCATTGTGATATGTATTAGCAGGATCCACTTGTTGTGTATATGTGGCCCTTGAGTAAGGCCCATGTGTTGTATATTAGGCCTCCGTGTGAGGCCGTGGGCCCATTATATATTTGACTCTATGTGGCCATTCCTTGGGGGCAGTGTTGGTTAAATGTCCACATTGTCGAGGCCGATTGTTGATGACGGTTATTGATACCGATTATGAGTATGTGATAGCATAGCATCATAAATACATGCCCATACCCATCATCTGCATGTTTGTTATGAAATGTACTTGACCATTGCATATGCCATAGGGCAGGTTGTTCATATGGTTCCCTGATAGGCGGAGTTACCCCACATGAGAGCATGGCATGCACTGGAGCGCTGCATGATTGGACTGTGTGACTCATGCATCTTGCATTTGTGTGACATGACCACCATACGCCCTAGTGACATTAAGGTCGTAGCCTCCACAGGTATTTCGTGGATGGCCAGATGGGACACCGAAAATCTGTTCTACATGGGGTGCTATAGATATCCTTAGGTGAAAGTCCCAAAACCCTCTTGGTTCCAGAGATTGCTCCAACATCTAGACCGAGTGGATGCATAGCGCATGAGAGCCGTATACCGTTAGGCCGCGTCTCTCACTGTGTTGTGGTCGGTTGGAATGGGGTACAGCCTTATCTGCCCGAGAGGAGGGGGCAATGCTAGGCTGAGTCTGACCAGCTCGAGGAATGGGTCCGCTATCGACAAGCTGGGCCCGATATTGGTAGGTGGATAGTGAGGCCTCTTCCACTCACCTTGTTGCATGCGATGGGGCGGCAATCTGGTTTGGAGTGTAATAGACCCCGGTGATGATCCCAGAGATGAACCATACTGACATATGGACTTATCGAGCAGGATTTGCATACTCATTCATTCATTCATTCACTATCCACTCGGGCTGGTGGTGCGTAACTATTTGTTATGTGAACTTTCGCAATGGCCAGGATTTCGGTTGGGGCGCGCGACTAACCTGAGATCAGGAGTTTACCACATTGAGTCTGACTATCCAAATTTAGGTATGGGACTGGTTTGGATAGAAGTCCCTTGTGATGGACCTCATAGCCTGCGATACTACGTACTATCATCCCGACTTCACACTCCAGCATGGTCATTCCATTTGCACCGCATATTACATTACATTCGCGGCATATGGCATTTTGAGTTACTTGTGTTTCTGCATTTACATGGTTTAGATGTGTTTCTGCATTTATATGGTTTAGATACGGCATCTAATATTTGACTCTTTATGACTTCTCATTTGTATAGTTGATCTATATCGCGTATTCTGATATTACTTGACTCATGGACTTGCTAGTATTTTCGCTTACTCTGATAACGTATGGTTTATGATCTTGGCCTATTTCAACATTGTATGATTATGGCATTGCGTGGAATACTTGGCACTTACCTTGCTCACACACTTACACCACCCTTTAAGCTTTCTATAAGCTTATGCACGATAAATGTGTGCAGATGATCTTAAGTTGCAGCAGCGTAGAGCTTAGAGCATGTAGCTGACTTCTGAAGCTTTGATTTTGGCATATGTATTTCCCTTTTAGCATTGTATTCAAATATTTATATTAGTGGATATGTGATGATGATGTTGCCTTTGTGATTTGGGTAAACTTGTGGTTATGCTTATTACGAGTTAAATGTACAGCGACAAAAAAAAAATCCTCCTTGTAAGATCCCAGGATCAGAATCTGGCGTATGGACGCTAAGAGCCGAGAATGGGGTACTACAAAGGCTGTCGGCACCGGATTCAGTGATCGGGATTCCTGTGAATTCGATTTCCGGATTTGGGGCGTGACACTCACTAAGACGAATGTCTTTTTATAGTATCGGCTTTTGTGGCCCACTAACAAGCGGTCCAAAGCTTATTCAGAAAATTAGGACATTTCTGTATTGAATTGAATAGTGACATTTCTTGTGCATGGTAACTAGAGTTTGGATTATCTAAGTTCATAGCGCGGTCTATTCATAATTAGCATAAACGATGATTCAGCTCTAAACACCCTAATCAAGAACTCTAATTTAAATATGTTAGAAACTACTCGAACTAATAAAATATACTAAAAATTGAAAATTTTAATTTAATCATATAGGATGTTTCCTAGTATAATTAGAAGTAATTTATAAAAATACACTAAATACAAAAACTCTAAGATGAAAATGACATGTGTGGTCCATTGGTAACATGAAGTTGAAAGAAATTTTCAGTTTCAATAGGTTCATTACTTGTAATACTTTTGGTACTTTTATTTACTAGATTATTTTTATAATTTTTATGGTAATTTATTATCAAGTCTAATTTAACTCCACCAAAATTTATTATATTTTGAATTATAAAAAAAAAAAAATCTAAAAATTTTGAAAGTACTAACTGCTTGAAACCAATAATTTTCATTATAATGTATAAAAAGCCAGAAATTTAACAATTTTAAAATTTTTATTTATTTATTTATTTATTTTTATATAAAACTAGACTCATCAAACTTTAATCTGGCTTTTGAATCACCTCAATCAGAGTTGTAGAAAAATATCTATGAATTTCTAAAATCAATTTACCAAAATTTTCAAAATCGTAATATGCAGAATATTGCTGAACAACGGTGGCAACATCGATTTGTATTCATATTTTGATGGTGGCACCATCAAGGTCTATCCATAAATTCTATTTTTTATGATGGCACCGTCGGGGTCAATCCACACTCTGTAAAATTCGACATTCCACTCTTTTGAGTTATTTTGGTGGACCCCACATAACTCAATTTGGTCCCAAATACATGTGAATACATCCATGAACATGCACTCAAATCTATAAATCAAAAGTAACGCCCAAGGATATCCAACTCCTAAGTTGGCAAAAATTTGAAACGTTACATTGGGTGATGACCGTTTTGTCATGGAATCCACAATTATTAGTTCATTCTTGATATGCTCAATAATCACTCCATGATTATGAACATTCTCTCTAATAAATAACAACGATGTACTTTATGTCGATATATCTATTCTGACTACTACTTTTGTTATTTTTAGAGAAGAAAACTACTATAGAATTATCACAGTAAATCTTTAATGTCCTACAAATAGAGTCCACAAGTCTAAATCTTATGATAAAGTTATGTAATAATAATGCTTGTGAAGTTTCCTTATAACACGCCACAAACTCTACCTCAATAGTAAAAAAAAAGCAGTCAACGATTGTTTTACACGCCTTCAAGAAATAGTCCCTCCTGTTAATAGGAAGATATATCTTAATATTGACTTCTTAGAGTCAAGGCATCGTGCAAAGTTTGAATCTAAATATCCAACCATCTCTACATGATTTGATGAACTATATGTAAGCATGTATTCTTTAGTCCCTTTTTCTTAGTTGTCCTCCAATGTTCAATGCATGGGTTACTTTGATATCTGCCTAACATTTCGACTATATATCTGATTTTCAGTCTTGTATAAACTTGAGCATACATCAGACTTTCAACTGCAGATGTACAAGGAATATTTTTCATCTATTCCCTCTATATCATTTCTCAGACACGGATCTAAATTAAATTTGTCACCCTTGATAATAAGTACAACACTTGACAAGCAATTATTCATTCAGAACCTTTCTAGAATTTTGTTAATGCAAGTCTTTTGAGATAATCCCAATATTCCTTCAGATTTGTCTCTGTGAATCTCTATGCTAATGACATAAGAAGGTTAACCCATATCCTTCATATCAAAGTTTTGTGCAAAAAATTGATTGTCATCATATGGTAAGCTTATATCATTGTTGACAAGCAAGATATCATTCACATATAGGACTAAAAATATAATTTTTCTCTCATTAACTTTAAGGTATATGCATTATTGTACAATGTTTTTCATAAAATCAAATGAACAAATTACATTATTAAACTTTAAATACCATTTATGAGAAGACTGTTTTAACCCATATATGGATTTCTTAGGTCTGTTAAACAAGTGATCTTTCTTATCTAAACAAAATCCTTCAAGTTGAGTCACGTATACCGTTTTCTTTAGGTTACCATTAAGGAATGTCATTTTCATATCTATTTAATATAACTCTATATTTAAATAAGCTACTAATGTCATAATTATCTGGAATAAGTCCTTCTCAGAGACTAGAGAGAATGTCTCATGATAATATATACCTTCCTTCTAAATAAATCCTTTCATCATAAGTTTGGTTTTATACTATTTGATATTGTTGGTTGAGTCTCTTTTGGTCTTATAGACCCATTTACAGCCAATGACCTTGATTCCTTTAGACAATTCAACGAGATCCCAAACTTGGTTCTTAATCATTGAATCAATTTTCTCTTTCATGGCATCATACTAAAAAGTAAATTTAGCTTCACTTATGACATGTGAAAAATGTGACTTGATCATTTTCAACTCCAACATCATAGTCAGAAGAAATTATAGGTTTTCTTATTCTTGAGGATCTTTTTAATGCTATCTCAACATCTACATTATATGGATATCAGATAGCAAGCTCCATGTTAATTTGTTCCTCATGAAGTGGCACTTCTAAAACTGGTTGTTCTTCCATAGTGACATTTTAAGGATTGCTTTTAAATATAGTCGATTATTCCATAAGGGCCTGTTTGATTTTCCATGATACATGTAAATTACGGTAAACAAGTAATTATTACTTTTTCACATTGTTTGAAAATATGAGAATTTGATATCTATTGGAGGATCGAGCATATGGGTCCAAGTTAGAAGCACTCTCCTTTTCTGCATCCTCAACTCGAGATGGCTAATTGGCGAAGGCAACATTAAATTTTGGTATCATAATTGGACTGGCCAAGGTTTGCTCATTGGAGCTGCTCTCTCTCCCCCTCTCGGCCCCTACAAAGACGCTCTGGTTAAGAAATTTTGGAGTCAAACAGATGGCTGGAACCTCTCAGCTATATCAGCCCTGCTCCCTGAATCTTCTTCTTAGATCATTAGAGATAGCGGTATCTCTATTTCTCAAAGACAAGATAAGCTAATCTGGAAACTTTCACTGTCGGGAAAGTTCTCCTCTGAATCTTCCTGGAATGCCATCTGAGCCTCCCGTCCTGTCCAGCCATGGACTTCCTGGGCCTGGAACAAATTCCTTCCCCTAAAGATTGGCATCGTCATGTGGAAAGTGATGCATGTTGCTATCTCAGTTGATTCTGCAGTCCAGAAATTAGGCGTAAGCCTGGCATCTAATGCGAATGTTGCAAGCCCCCCGGCCAAGTCTCACAGGCTACCATCAGCTACAACCGGCTCCATCCTCCCCCCACTTCGGTGAAGACCTCGATCATCTTCTCTGTCATGGTCAGATAGCGGCCCAAGTCTGGAATTACTTCGCGTATCTGTTGCGCAGCACGCCAACAACGCAGTGAGCCGAGATCCAATCTCAGGCCTCACCCACAAACGATAAACATAAAGAAATATAAATTAGAAACAAATTAAAGCAATCCAAAACAAACCACAAGATAAGATATACGTGGAAAAACCCCAATCTAGGGTTAAAAAAACCATGGATGCAAACTTCCACTACGAAGAATAACAAAGATGACAAAGCAATATACTAACCTCTCCCATTGGAGATATAGAGAAAACCCTTTTCCCACACCTTGGAATAACTCCCCAATATTCACCTTAACCCTAGAAAAGCCCTAGGGACTCCTATTTATAGTTTAGGCAACTTCCCTTTCGTACCCTTGCGAAAGGCGACACCAAAATCCGCAGTCTGTATCAAATTCAGAAACCAATCTGCGTAACCTCGACTGGTCGAGCAGACTACACAACCGATCGAGAAGACCCCTCGACCGATCGAGAATGATCCTCGATCAGTCGAGCACCTCGGAACCTAAAAAACTATGCTCACTGGACTTTAAGTCGAGCTAGTCCACGACTGGTCACGACTTGTCGAGTGGGCTCCTTAACCGATCAAGAAGGGGCCACGACTAGTCGTGCGTGGCCCTAGATGTGGCTCCACTTCTCAACAATCTCCTACTTGGAAACACATCGACATAAACATTTGTCTTCTTCATCCGGAGTGCACCACCTCCCCGTCTTCAAGCCTGAAGACCAATCAAAGCTTAATAGAGCTTCGGCTTCTCTCATGTGACCGCCTTGGTCAGCATATCCACAGGATTCTCACTTGTATGAATCTTCTCTAGAGCAATCAATCCATCTTCCAATAACGAACTTATAAAGTAATATCTGATGGCAATATGCTTGGTCCTTGAATGAAAGGCTAAATTCTTAGCCAAATGTATTACACTCTGACTATCAATGTACAGCTTGCAATCTACTTACTTCTTACCCAACTCCTCCATAAAAACTTGCATCCACACCATCTCCTTGCACGCTTCTGTAGCCACGACATATTCTGCTTCCGTTGTACTAATAGATACTATCTTCTGTAACTGAGAGACCCAACTGACTGCAACACTACCTAGAGTAAAGACATAATCTGTAGTGCTTCTTCTATTGTTAATATCTCCTGCCAAATCTAAATCCGTGTAGCCTTATAGATTGATTTTCGATCCACCATAACACAGCCCTATATCCTTAGTACCTACCAGGTATCTAAGGATCTACTTCACAGCTTTCCAATGTTCCTTTTCGGGGTTGTTCATGAACCTGCTAACAACTCTCACTGCTTGAGCATTGTCTGGTCTCATGTTTACCATAACATACATGAGACTCCCTATAGCTGACGCGCATGGGACTTTAGCCATGTAGTCTCGTTCCTCCTGTGTTTTTGTACCTTGCTCCTTAGATAGCTTGAAGTGGTTGGCTAATGGAGTGCTAACCAGCTTAGTACCCCCTATATTGAATCGATCAAGTACTTTGGTTATGTACTCTACCTGTGACAAAACCAGTTTCTTATTTTCCCTATCACACTTTATCCTCATGCCTAGGATTTATTTTGTAGCTCTCAAATCCTTCATAGTAAATTCTCTAGACAGCTGTCTTCTGAGATCTAAGATGTCCTTCATGCTTGAACCGGCCACAAGCATATCATCAACGTATAGAAGAAGGATGATATATGACGTATCAAACTTCTTCAAATAACAACAGTGGTCAGCATGACATCTCCTGTAACCATTTCCCGATATGAAACTGTCGAACTTCTTGTACCACTGTCTCGAGGCCTGCTTCAGGTCATATAAACTCTTCTTCAGTCTGCACACCTTGTTCTCCTTTCCTGGTGTCACGTATCCTATCGGCTGATGAATATATATCTCTTCTTCAAGGTCCCTGTGAAGAAAGGTTGTCTTAACATCTAGCTGCTCTAGATGTAAGTCCTCTGTAGCCACTATACTCAAGACCATGTGAATCATAGACATTTTCACCACATGTGAAAATATTTCAGTAAAATCGATACATGCCTTTTGTTGAAACCCTTTCACAACCAATCTAGCCTTGTACTGTTTCAAACCATCATGCTTCTCCTTCAGTCTGTAAACCCATTTTTTATGAAGAGCTAGCTCCCTGTACGATTAGACTCAAGAGAGTCCATCTCATCATCCATGGCCTGCTCCCACTTAACCCGTGTATTTGACTGTAACACTTCTTCAAAACACTCTGGCTCACCATTATCTGTTAGCAGTAGATAATGTAAGGAGGGTGAGTATCGAACCGTGGGTCTACTCTCCCGAGTAGACTTCCTGACAACCGGTGTATGCGGCTCTTCCTCATAATGCTCCTGTGCATGATCATCCTGTGACGATGTAACACTTGTGTCCGGTAACTCTTCCATCTCTTGGAATTCCTTTTTCTCAGCCTTATTTTCATGCACACCATCCTTATGCATCACTTTTTCATTGAAGACTATGTCATTGCTTCTGATAATTTTCCTATTTTTTACACTTCAAAACCTATAGCCAAAATCATGCCGCTCGTAGCCTATAAACGTGCATCTCCTGAACTTTGCATCCAACTTATTTTTATACTCTGCATCAATGTGAACATATGAAGTACAACCGAACACTCTGAGATGTGCAAGGTTCACTTCTTTCTCAGTCCACGTTTCTTCTGGTAGCCCACCATCCAATGGTGTTGAGGGACTTCTATTGATGAGATATGCGGCAGTATTCACAGCATCTGCCTAAAAGGTCTTATGCAACCCTGCATGTAACCTCATGCTCCTGGCGCGCTCAAGGATGGTCCTGTTAATGCGCTTAGCCACACCATTCTGCTGCGGTATCCCTGGAATCGTTTTCTAATGTTTGATTCCATTTGCTACACAATACTTCTCAAATCTCTTATCACAGTATTCTCCCCCATTATCAGATCTAAGACATTTTATTGTTTTACCTGTCTCATTTTCTACCATAAATTTTCACTTCTTAAATACATCAAATTTATGCTTTAAGAAATATACTCATAGTTTTCTACTAGCATCATCAATAAAAGAAATAAAATAACTTAAGCCACCAAGAGATAATACCTGTGTTGGTCCCCACACATCAATGTGTACAAGCTCCAACAGATGCATCTTTGGAGCACGTCCTGTCTTCTTGAAACTTACCCTCTTCTGCTTACCATACACGCAGTTCTCGCATAATTCTAAGTCAATAGACTTCAGCCCCGGTAGCTTCCCTTTTGATAATAACACATTCATTCCCTTTTCACTCATACGTCCCAACCTCTGATGCCATAACTACCCATTCACTCCAGTTATGCAACTGCGAGTGAACTATATGATCCTGAAGTCACGTACAAAGTACTTTCCTTTTTACCTCGAGATATCACCAAGGCACCTTTTGTGATCTTCCAAGAATCACTAATGAATGTCGTCATCTAACTGGTATCGACCAACTTCCCCACTGAGATTAACATTTCAAACTCTGTACATGCCTGACATCCTTCAATTTCAAAACCGTTCCGTCTTTCAAATAGACATGAACGTTCCCCTTTTCAACAATATTACACGGCTCATCATCACCCAGGTAGACTCTCCCAAAGTCACTTAATACATAATCACACAGAGCTTCCTTACATGAAGTGGCATGAAACCACTCGAGTTTATAACCCAAGACTCATTCCTCGCATTAAGAGATAAGATCAACGCCTCTGTGTCACTCTCCTAAAATAGATTCACTGAATCCTTTCCACCTTAAGAGCTTCCTTCTTATTTCTTAAACACCCTGCAATCGCGTTTCATGTACCCCTTCTTGTCGCAATGTCAACACTCGTCTTTGTCTTTCGGTCCCTTGGACTTCTTCCTCGACTTAGAATGTTCATGTTTATTGCCTCCTTTGTTCAGTGATCTTCCTCTTCCTTCAACATTTAGAGCATTCCCTGAATCCCCTAAAACTCCCGATGCCTTTCTTCTAGATTCTTCGCTGAGAATTAGACTGGCCACATCATCAAATTTTAGCTTTGTCGACCCTAAAGAATTGCTCACAGCTATCACCAAACCATCCCAACTGTTTGAAAAACTGGATAAGATCAATAATGCCCTGACATCATCCTCAAAAATAATGCCAACGGATTCCAACTGGCTCGTGAGTGTATTGAACTTGTTTAGATATTCAGTCACGCTCCCACCATCTGACATCTTCATGTTGAATAGTTGTTTCATAAGATGAACCTTATTAGATGTTAAGGGCTTTTCATACATGGTGGCTAGGGCTTTCATTAATTCTTTTGTACTTTTTATCTTGAATATATTGAAGGCGACGCTCTTAAACAAAGAGAGTCAGATCGTTTCTAAAGCCTTCCTATCCAGTAAAAACCATTCATCATCTGTCATCTTTTTTGGTTTCTTCTCTTTTCCTCCTAGAGAAATATAGAGGTCCTTCTGATACAGATAATCCTCCATCTGCATCTTTCAGAAGGCAAAGTTTGAACTATCAAACTTCTCAATTCTAGTTTTCCCTTCTTCCGTCATCGCTCCCACTAGAACTATATCAATAGCTTTGATACTAGTTGTTGCGCAGCACGCCAACAATGCAGTGAGCCAAGATCCAATCTCAGGCCTCACCCACAAACAATAAACATGAAGAAATATAAACTAAAAACAGATCAAAGCAATCCAAAACAAACCACAAGACAAGATATACGTGGAAAAATTCCAATCTAGAGTAAAAAAAACCACGGATGCAAACTTCCACTATGAATAATAATGAAGATTACAAGGCAATATACTAACCTCTCCCTTGGAAATACAAAGAAAACCATTTTCCCACACCTTGGAATAACTCTCCAATATTCACCTTAACCCTGAAAAAGCCCTAGGGACTCCTATTTATAGTTTAGGCAACTTCCCTTTCGCACCCTTGCGAAAGGCGACACCAAAATCCGTAGTCCTTATCAAATTCAGAAACCAATCTGCGTAACATCGACTACTCGAGCAGACTGCATGACCGGTCGAGAAGATCCCTCGACTGGTCGAGAATGATCCTTGATCTGTCAAGCACCTCGGAACCCAAAAAACTATTCTTGTTGGACTTTGAGTCGAGCCAGTCCATGACTGGTCACGACCGGTCGAATGGGCTCCTCGACCGGTCGAGCAGGGGCCACGACTGGTCATGCGCGGCCCTAGATGTGGCTCCACT
Organism: Magnolia changhungtana; assembly: GCA_030180095.1. Classification (NCBI taxonomy): domain Eukaryota; kingdom Viridiplantae; phylum Streptophyta; class Magnoliopsida; order Magnoliales; family Magnoliaceae; genus Magnolia; species Magnolia changhungtana. Next base: position 2,379,471 of record JASAUF010000642.1, on the reverse strand, counting down.
TCTCAACAACATCTCCTCAAGGTATGCCTCCATCAGGGACAATCTATCTCCAACTGGCTCCATCAATGGATAAGGGCTACAAAAAATACTTCCTCTTGGAAGATCCTACGTGGTCTCACTCCCCCTCTTATCATTTGGGAACTATGGCTCGGGAGGAACGCAGCTAGATTCGATAATCGCCCTTTTACTATAACCTCAACCATCACCAAGATTTCTATCTAGGTTAAAGAACTTTATCCCCAAATGCCGCAGCTGGTTTTGTCCTCAGATTATGGAATGCAGATTGGGCGAACTATGGGTCTAATCACTCATCTTCCCCTATCGCTGATAGATCTCTAATTATCACTTGGTGTAAACCCCCTCCTGGTTGGGTAAAGTTGAATGTGGATGGTTCAGCGAGGGGAAATCCGGGCGAGGGGGTGGAGGAGGCATATGCAGAGACCACCTCGACAACCTAATCTTTGCCTTCTATAACAGATACGGCCATGTCTCAAACACTGTAGCTGAGGCCCGTGCGCTTGCTGATGGATTGATCCAACGCAGGGATAGAGGGTTATCGCAGATCATGGCTGAAACTGACTCTCGAGTAGTCTTCGATGCGGTGACTAATCCAGCCAAATCAGGAAGCTGGAACATTTAGTACCACTGAGGGATTATTCAACATCTGACCCAAGCCCTTAATATCCGATTCTGCTTCACTTAAAGGGAAGGCAACTTTGTAGCTGACGGTCTAGCCAAATTGGCAAGTGGGGGTGCCCCTAACAAGCTCTATCTCAACCAGGATGACCTCCCCAGGCCCATCAGAGGCTCCATTCTTCTGGAAAAATCTAACTTTGGCTCTATCAGAACAATCAAACCAAAAACAGGGATTGGCTAAATCTCGATCTTCTTCCTTTACCTTTTTCTTCTTCCTGGCTTCGATCCTTTGCTGCTCCCTTGGGAGACCTCTTCCAGCCCAGGTCTTCATGTTTTGCTTCCTCCTTTCTCCAGCAGCTGGGCGCAGTTCCATATTCTTTTAAATATTCTGCTTCCTTGTTTCTTTTTTTCTGTTTTTACTACTCACATATGATAGGAGTGGCCTGCTTCTTAGCTGGGCCCTCCCGAATTCTTGCTGTATACTTGTCCATTTCAATATATAGCTCTTTCTGGATTTTATTTTTATTTTTTAAAAAAAGAGTAATTCTACCTCGAAAATCAAAACAAAAGTGTTGATTTAAATATGTGGACCCACAGTAATGTATATGATATATCCACATCGCCTATCTATTTTATTAGAACATCTTGGAGCACAGATCCAACACTCAAATGGCCCACACGAAAGGAAACAGTGGCCTTAATTTGTCCACCATTAAAAGTTATTTTCTTCACTGAGCCCACAATGACGTTTTTTCATCATCTAACCCGATCATAGGGTCACACAGGCGTGGATAAAGGGAAAACACAAATATCAGTTTGATCCAAAACTTTTAAGGGTCCCAAGAAGTTTTTAATGGTAGGCGTTCGATTTCCGTTGTTTCCTGTGTGTGGTCCACTTAACCTTTAGATATGCGTCATTTTTTTGTTCGTGCCATAAATTTGGCTGGCATAACAAATGAGCGGTGTGGATAAGTAACTTACATAACGATGGGCCGCACATTGATGTTGTAAATTTCTCGATTTAAGTGTTGAAAAGGTAAGTTGTCACATCTGCATTGGGAAAGATGTGGTAATTACCTAGGTAAATAATTATTACCCATTTACATGGTAATTACACTTTGAGCCGGAAAATCAAACAGGCCCTAAGAGTAGGAAGAATAATTAGAACTTGTATTTCCTTAAAAATTAAATTTCGAGGTTGCTATCTCCCACTAATTTCACCATTCTCAAGAAACCTGACGTTTCTTGTTTCAATAATATTTTATGTACGAGAATGAAAGAACTTAAATCCCTTAGACTTTTTTGCATAGCCAATAAAGTATTCACTTACTGTCTTTAAGTTCAACTTTTTCTCTTGTAGATTGTACACCCTAACTTCAATTGGACAACCTCATATGTATACATGTCCTAAATTTGGTTTCCAACCATTTTATAGTTCAAGGGTGCCTCTTAAACTGCTTTAGTAGGAACCCTGTTTAGGATGTACACGACAATTTTTAAGGCTCCACTCCATAAGAATAATTGAAGAGTGGAGTTACTAATCATACTCCTTATTATGTCCATTAACTTCAACTATACTATTTTGATGTGGTTCACTTAACATTGTGTATTGAGAAATAATGCCGTGTTATTTAAGGAACCTAACAAATGGTCCTGATTTCTGTCTTGTGCTTGTATACCTATCGTAATATTCTCCACCCTTATCTGATTTTATGATTTTAATCTTCTTCTTTTACTCTCTACTTCTACTTTATATATTTTAAAGGCATCTAGTGCCACAATGTTTTCATATAGCAGATAGAGATACACAAATCATGACATAAATCATGTATGATCATATATAAAAGAAATTATGAAGTATTTATGACCATTCAAATTAACATGGAGTAGGAAAAGGTCCACACATGTCAGTATATATGATCTCTAGTATCTTCAAATTCTTCCTGACATCTTTTTTTGTTCTATTTTCTTTTTATACAGTCCACATAAATACTGAAGTCAGAGAAGTCAAGAGTCTTGAGGATTCCATCATTTAATAGCCTTTTGATTCTTTTTATGGAGATATGTCCCAATCTTTTAACACTGAAGATTTCTCATTCATTACAGTTCGCTTTATAAAAATATCACTATACATAGTTAAATTATTATAATCAAATGTTAGAGTTAAATGAAGTCTATATAACTCATTATTAAGTGTTTCAATACTAACAATAACAAGATCTTTCAATAAAGTAAAGGTAGTACCAATAAAATTAAAATTAAAACAATAAGGTACAAGTCTATAAACTGAAATGAAGTTTATGGAAAAATATGAAATAAAGAAATTCTTATCAATATCTAATATAAAATCAGATTGAATTTGAAATATAACAGAAAAGGAAAAGGCCAGAAGAAGCCTAAACTTATGAGACCCACCCACTAGTGATTGCTCACCAGTGGACCCCACTGGCCTACGTCCAATAAAAACAAGTCTAAAGGTCTCATCTGCTTCCATATTTGAATACAACTGATTTCTTGAATAGTGCATTGTTCACTTTCTGTTAGTTATAATACGAAATGAACAAACCAAGTTTGAAATGATAATTTAACTTACCCGTACATTCCTACAAATTTTGGACATACGCTTGTATTTGCTATCATAGTTGACTTTCAATTCAGAATTTGAGGATTTCTGATCGAACTATATCTAATAGCAAACCAATTTAAATCGTATATGGTAGGAAAAACCTCATATCCCCATGTTTGTTGAAGGAGGGAAACAATAAATATTAAAATAGACAAATAATATTGGCGTTATAGTTCATTGAAACTCATGGGAATAGTTATTTACATGTAAAGCAAATGGACATCCACGGAAGTCGTACGAGTTCGGCATATATTTATTGATCATAGCATTTGCTTCTTCTTTTAATGTATTGTATGTCACGCCCCCCCCCCCCCTGATGATTATGAAATGCATTAGAATCACTCACTAAATCTAAATACTATATGCATTATTGAAGGGCCATACAAGAAATAAATGCTCTACGCACATCAACAGTGCTACCTTCAAAGCCTTCCCATGATGGTTACTTTCATAAAGACTTTTAAATACTTTAAGTAAATCATTCTTTGAAATATGGTTCTTATCCTTCAAAAATTGATCCTTAATACTCATTTTCTTTTTCTACGATGATCCTTTGCTGGTCTGCTTCGATATTTGTGGTATTCTCTACTTCAAACCCATAATCAACGGATAGTCCATCTCTTTGAAGCTGATAATGGTGCCTTTTGAAGTTAAAACAAATGCCACTAATGTGCCTCTGCATACTTCTTAATTGAAACCAATAAGATATTTAAATTGGGTCTTCCTAAACATCTCCCCCCTGAAAAGGCAATCGTTGAAATCATGCCTCCTAATACTAAGAAATGATGTCGAGCACTTTGGGGATACCTTTATGCTGTGGTGGTTTTGACAAAGGTAAAGGCCAGGTTCCCTCACCTAGCAAAAGAATTCTATATCAGATAAAAGACAAAGTATTATATTTAAATATAATCATACCAATTCATTCAAAGACACTATCTATTCTGCATTTTCACATAGGACCGCTGATATTTATTGTAAATCGCAGATATTCACTGTGAATTGCGGATATTCACAAAGAACCGTTGATATTCACTATGGTTCGCGAATATTTATAGAGAACCACTGATATTATATGTGAATATTAGCAATCCTCTGACAATATCCATGAACCATGACGAATATCAATGGTACTCTTTTAATATTTGCATTTCACAGTGAATATCAACAATTCTCTGTGAATATTCATGATTCATAGTGAATATCAGTGGTCCTATGTGAATATCCACAATTCACAGTGAATATCGGCGGTCGTACGTAAATATCTGCGATTCATAGTGAATAACAGTGAATATTCGTGATGCATATGGTCTCATCATTCATACAACAAAAAAATAGGACCTCACGCTCTTCTCCATTTCATAAACTCATACCATTCAAACAATAAGAAACATCTACAACATTTATAAAGGAACTACCACACCCTCTTCCATTTCACAGCTCTCACTACACACTCTTTTCTTTCACCTATTTCCTCCATTTATGCCTGCAAATAAAGACAGCCAAAAAAAAAAAAAAAAAAACTTACTTCTGCCCACTATAGCTTCTATTTCAGAGATTGTAGCGAAAAAACTTTTTTTTAAAATTCAATTTTTTTTGAAGTTGTCTAAAGTTCATCGGAGCTTGACAGGATTTTTTCGTCATTGCCTGAATAATAATGAATATCGCGGTACAACTAACAACTATCGAAAAAGCTTCGGCTTTAAGTGGTCCCAAGAAATGAAAAAAAAAAAAAAAAAGGATATGATCAAATGGCCTCGTGCAGCAAGGGCCCTATGTTAAATCTATCCACATCTTATGTAAAGTTTATTAGATTGTCTTGAAGCAAATCTAACTCGTCCATAAGTAGGGGTTTTAATTTCACGTCATTAACTCAAGTTTTAGAACAAACCTCATCGTAGATAGACCACACCAAAAAAAATAATTCAGAATTAGCACATAAAGTTAATATATTTGTGGGATATAGATATCTTCAAACAGAAAATTGAGAAGCCCCTTATGTGAATTCACTACTATCCCCATTAAAATGAACTAATCAAATTGATTGAATGGTGATCTAAATTTTAATTTTGAGTGGCCGGCGTCACCTTTCACTTTATGACTTGTGAGCCCGTGAAGTGCACCCGCGCCAAGTGGGCATTTTAATCGAAAAAAGATAAAAAAAAGTAATTTCATGTTAGAAATCCCATATCTGATCGTTACATGGCTCTGACACAACCACGTCACATTAGGGGTCAGGTAGACCGAAAGGCCTTTTTACTTTTTTATATAACTGGAGTTATTTCATGCTCTCGCAGGGTGTGATCGTTCATACTCAGGCACTGAGAAGCTATACACGCTTCACGCAGTTACTCAATTACACTGTCCAAATTGTGGGTCCCACCGTAGATAGGTTGGAGCCTCAAAATCAGAGTGACTGAACTATTCCAATTCCTGATTCGTGGATACTTGATCACGAACTAGCACCGTCTGGTAGCTTTCATTTCAGCCGTCCATAAGTTGCCCAAAAATATCCTAATTGTAAATTAACATAGTTTTAATTCATTTATTATAATCCATATCAGTTGAGATCATAAATTCTAACGGTTGGATTAGAGCTGATTGTATGTTTTATCTACTATATCCTAGTGCCCGTGTATCAACTTTCATAGTCCGGCAGAACAAAGTCTTTCTCTTTAAAGTTGCATGATTCGGCGACAGTTTCCAAACTCATTGGAGAATAAATCATTTTTTATTAAAAAAGAAAAAGAAACAAGAGGAAACGGATTGGCTACTCCCCCTGCCACCAGCCATTTCGGTGCTCTGTGGGCCCATCATGATGTATGTGTTTCATCCATTCCGTCCATCTATTTTTATAGATCAATTTATGGTAATAAACAAAAAATGAGTTATATACCAGTCTCAAGTGGACAACATTACAGGAAACAGTGTTGAATGAACTTCGACCATTAAAAACTTTTTGGGGGCTATAAAAGTATTGGATCAAGTTGATCTTTGTTTTTTCCCTTCATATGGGTCTTTATGACCTAATCAACAGATTGGATTTCAAATAAACAGTACAGTGGGCCTTAGGAGGACTTAAATGATGGATATCCAATCACTATTGTTTTCCTGTGGTGTGGTCAGTCTGAGATTTATATCCTTCTCATTTTTAATATACAAAACTAAAATGATATTTTAAAATGGATGAACGGAATGGATGAAACACATACATCATGGTAGGGCCCACCGAGCACCGACCACCAGAGCTCGGGGCAATGCCAGGGGGAGTAGCCAATCCGTTTCCGTTTCGAGAGGAGCGATGAGAAAAACACTTTTCGAATACATACACGTGGCACACGCGTACAAGATCCAGTCCTTTCATCGGGTGGGGCCCACTAAAAGAGGAAGCAGATTGGCTACTGTGGCACACAACAGCTAGAAGGTTTGAGACTAAAAGTAAAACAGAACCGACTATCAAGTGTACCACACTGTAAAAAGTAGTGGGAAATTAAAAGTCAACCATTGAAACCCTCCTAGGTCCCAGAAGTTTTGGATTAATATGAAATTTGTTTTTTCTATTTGTCAAGGTCTTTATGGCCTTATGACCAAATTGGATAGAAAATCAAGCCCTATGAATATTTTACTAATGCAAATCATTATCCCAGCTGCTATTTGGGGTGTGGTCCATTTGATCTTTAGATATGATTATTGTTTGTATAATGCTCCAAAATGATCTTAAAAATAGATGAACGATGTGGATATAATAAATACATCATTATAGGCCATGTAACTTTGATCTCCTTTGAACCGTTCGTACAACTCGGTGCTCGAGGAGAGTCAGCGCTCGTCTTCGCACGACACTTACCTACAGCAGTTATATAGCTGGTGTGGGGTACATCAGCCAATCTGCTTCCCTTAAAAGATGATCTTGATATCAGGCTGGTAACTTTCATTTCTGAGTAACTTTGATACGGTACTCAACGGATCTGATCACATAAAAGTTCCACGTGTCGCCATGTGTGTGGCCAGATGTCTTCAACATGCCACTCGCGCGTTTCCCGTTCGAAACGGTTGTAACGAACCTTTATTGATAGATACACGCTTTCTTTATACTTTTTGTAATAAAAATGTACAAATTTAAACTTTTATACCAAGAAAAGTAGAAGAAAAGGTGCAATTGTCAAGAAGATGGATATAAATATCAATTTCCAGAAAATCTCTTGTTTTTTAGCTATCTTTTCAAAATGGTGGTGACTCATCGACCATAAACATGGAATCCATGCACGGCAAATCCGGACGGACAAGATCATGGGACGTATCATGGATGGATTCTAAATCAAATCATTTTGATTGGAAGATTTTAATCATACCATCTTGTCCATTGAATTTCGACCGTTCAGCAGTATACAGTTCTCACTGATTGGACGGTGAGGATGTCCATCCTTGCGCGCTCCACGTGAGCAGTAGATCAGCACCTACGCCTACCTGTGAAATTGTTGGATTACATCCATCGGGTTTGTGTCCCATTATTCAAACGGTTAGGATCTCTGCATACGGTGACGAGTCGCATCTTCTAAAATGGTGGTAAACCATTAACATAAAAGAATTATAGGGTCATGATGCATCGGCGAGTGGATGGTGTTCGGATGGGCCATTTTCTTCTGAATGATGATGAGGATTTTGTGGTGACCCTGCCACCACAGACATTTATGGTGGGCTGACGTAGTAGGATTTGATTGCGCCACCTGTCAGAGATGGGAGCATGTTCGTTTGTAGGGACTCGGACCGTGCAGTGACCGTTCTACTACCGGGAACGGCTTGGCTACTCCCTCTCGTCGGTGCTATGTGGGACCCACCATGATGTATGTGTTTCATCCATTCCGTTCATCCATTTTTACATATCATTTTAGGGCTTGATACAAAAAATGAGAGAGATATAAATCTCAGGTGGACCACACAACGGAAAAACAATATTGATTGGATATTCACCATTAAAATCCTCCTAAGGCCCACTGTACTGTTTATCTGGCATCCAATATATTTATTAGGTCATACATACCTTAGATTAAAGTAAGCTTGATCCAAAACTTCTATAGCCCCTGAAGATTTTTAATGGTCCACACTCATTCAACGCTGTTCCCTGTAAGTGGTCCGCTTGGGATTGGGATATACCTCATTTTTATCTTACACTATAAAATGATATGTAAAAGTATATGAACACATGGATGAAACATATACATCATGTTGGGCCGCATAGCACCTACCACCAGCCATTGGCTGGGGGCAGGTGGAGTAGCCAATCCCTTTCCTCTGCTACCGACCTTCTGGTTGGTAAGGTGCAGGCGATGTAAGTGTGTAAATGTTTTATCCACGCTGTCCATTTATTTTGCCATCTCATTTTATATTATAAATAAAAAATAAATGAAATTCAAAGCTCAAGTGGAGCCCTGTAGGAAGAAGTGGGATCATGACATCAGAGCATAGAGCATAAAAATCTTTTTAAAGCCCACTGTGATATTTATATTCCATCTGATTTGTTCATAAAGTCACGAAAACTTTGGATGAAAGGAAAACACAAAAATCAGTTTGATCCAAGATTTTTGTGACTTGAATTAAGATTTCAATTGTTCCCAGTATTTCTTATGATATGGTCCACTCGAGCTTTGTATCTGTTTTGTTTTTGGGCTTATGCCCTAAAATGATAAAACAAATACATTATGATGGGGCCTGAAAAGCTTTAACCAGTACCAACCGGTACCAAGCTCAATATTGAAGGGGTCACTGCATATATTCTTACGCCTAGAGCAGTGTGGAGTACACAGAGATGTTTATGACAAATCCACTCCGTCTATCTATTTTGTAAGATCACAATCAAATAGGAGTATAAAAATTAATGAAGATCCAAAACTAATGTGGCTAATACCACATTGAGTAGGGATTGAATGCCTAGGGTGATATATAGAAGTTTTGTATCGAGATGATAATTGTGTCGGATCCTTACTCTTGCTCCAGTGGTAGACTCTAAGGAGTTTAACACCTGGTCAAGGGTTCAAGCATCCATAGGTGGTGAAATCTCGCTAAGGTGTAGATCTGGGCTTTGGACCGAGTCAGATTGGATTCAGTCCAACTCGATTCGGTTCGGAATTTTTATAGCCTGACCCGAACTCAATTCGATCCAGGACCGAGTCCGAGACATCTGACTCGAACCGATCTGATGCACGGTTGACCTGACCCGAACCGAGTCTGACTCAGTCAGGGAAACCGAGTCAGATTGAGTTGGGTACGATTTAGATCCATTTTTTTAACGGTGAAAATCATTATTCTCGCTGCTATTTTCGGCGTGGTCCATCTGAGCTCTAAAATGATCACGAAAAAATGGATAAACGGCATGGATATAATAAATACATCATTGTGGGGCCCATGTAATTTTGAGGAAACGGATTGGCTACTCGCCTACCACCGGCCATTAGCTGGTGGTCGGTGCTCTGTGGGCCCCACCATGATGTATGTGTTTCATCTATGCTGTTCATCTATTTTTATAGATAATTTTATGGTATGCAAGAAAAAATGAGGTATATCTCACTCTCAAGTGGATCACATTACATAAAACAGCGTTGAATGAAAGTTGACCATTAAAAACATTTTGGGGGCCATAAAAGTTTTGGATCAGGCTGATATTTATTTTTTCCCTTCATCTGGGTCTTTATGACCTAATCAACTGATTGGATGTCAAATAAATATGGTGTGGTCCACCTAAGGTGGTCCATCTGGGTCTTTATATTTTTTCCCTTCATCTTGGGAGGATTTTAATAGTGGATATCCAATCATTATTGTTTTCCTATGGTGTGGTCCACCTAAGGTTTATATCCCTATCATTTTTTGTATCAATCCCTAAAATGATCTTTAAAGATGGATGAACATAATGGATGAAATACATACATCATGGTGGGGCCCACAGAGCACCGACCACCAACCACGTCTCATTTAAGCCATTTGTACAACTCGGAGCTCGAGGCCGCTAGTTGTGTTGACGTGCTGTCGAAATTGAAGCTAAGTTGTGTTGACGTGCACTTTACATATTGACGTTAGCAAGTTCTGTGGGTCTCATGGGATGTGTGTTATATCCAAACCGTCCATCCATTTGGCGAGCTCGTCTTAAGGCTTGAGATGAAAAATAAGACTGATATAACTATTAAGTGGACCACATGAATTGTTTAACGGTGAAAATCATTATCTCCGCTGCTAGTTGTGGTGTGGTCAAGATGATCTTTGGATATTATTCATTTTTTGGATAATGCTCTATAATAATCTCTAAAAATATATGAACGCTGTAGATATAATAAATACATCATTATGGGGCCCATATAACTTTGATCTCCTTTGAACCATTTGTACAACTCGGAGCTCGAGAGCGTCAGTGCTCGTCTTCGCACGACACGTACCTCAGCTATATAGGGGAACGGATTGGCTACTCCCATGTAAGATGAAATAAGCTGTTTAAAATGTAGACGGATGGTACGTATTTGATGTGCATGTGGTTCAAATGATGCCCCGACTGGTCTTATTTTCATGCCATAGAGCATGCATGGTGGGTTACACATGATCAAAGGATCAGAACTCCATATACATTATACATTGATGCATGGGGAGGGTAGGATTTGGAATCCTACTCGCGAGAGTATAATAAATAAAGGTAAGAAGAGAGAGAAAGAGAGAGGGCTCATGACATGATGCGCGTGGTTTATCCACTTCGGATCGGGTCGAATCGGATCAGATCGGACCCAAATGGATCGAATTTCGGATCAGTGCGGTCCGATTTAACTTTGATCTGAACCTGACCGAATTAACGGTCGGATCTACTTGATTCTGCTCGAACCTGACTGATCCAGGCCGTTGGTTAGACTCGAATCGGGTTGGATGCATCGGATCGGGTCAAGTTTGCCCAACTCTACTAAGGTGTGAGTGTGTGGGGGTGTGTGTGCGTGTGTAAAAAAAGAAAGAAGAAGGAAGGATGATGTAGTTTTATTTGAGTGGTAATAACCCTATGAACAGTTTGGATGACATATAAACATCATGGTCATCTCCAAGAAGGTTTCAATGATGGATATATCCATTTACATTGTTTTGTTTGGTCTGGAGCACCTAATTATTTTTGCATCTACCTTATCCATAGAATTATATCTTATTATAGTCTTTTCCAAATAGATAGGTGGATTGAATTTGTCAAAGACATCTTTATGAATCCCATAGTGTCGGTCCAGCTAGTTTGGAAGTTGGTAAGCATACACCCTTTTTTGTCAGTGGTATGTGGTTCAATCAAATCTCACCCTATGTCACTGCACCAACATGGTGAGATTTGATTGGGCTACCCCACTTTCAAACATATGTGTAAGTTTCATCTTTGACCATGATATGTGGCAAAATCACAACCTACCATGTTAGGTCACTGTGGAAGACAAGGTTACCACACAACCACATTCTCATGGGAGGGTCACCACCAACTTCACATCCCTTCAGACTTACATATCTACCATGGTTTTCACTGAAGGTGATTTTGTGGTGACCCCAACACTATATATATGTCACTCCCCAAATCCAAAAATTAGGCCCACAAAATTCTCGATCGCTGAATTCGGTGCCAATAGCCTCCGTAGTACCCCATTATCGGCTTCTAGCGCCATACGCCAGATTCCGATCATAGGATCCTAAAAGGAGGATTTTCAATGTACATTTGTCTCGTAAGAAGCATAACCACAAGTTTACCCAAATCACAAAGGCAACATCGTCATCACATATCCACTAATATAAATATTTGAATACAATGCCGAAAGGGAGATATATATATATCAAAATTAAAGCTCTAGAAGTTAGCTACATGCTCCAAGCTCCATACTACTGCAACATAATATTACTTGCATGCATCTATCGTGTATAAGCTTATAGAAAGATTAGAGGGTGGTGTACGTGTGTGCACAAAGTAAGTGTCAAGTATTCAATACAATGCCATAATCATACAATATCGAAAATATTGGTAAGATCATGAATCATACAATATCAGAGTAAACAAAAATACTAACAAGTCCATGAGTCAATCAATATCAGAATACGCAATACAGATCAGCTATGCAAATGATGAGTCATAAAGAGTCAAATATCAGATGCCGAGTATGCAATGCAATATACAATTCTTGATGAGTTCATGAATAGCGTCAGCCGTACCTAGACCATATAAATGCAAAAATACAATAACCAAAAATATCATATGTGGCGAATGTAATGTAATATGCGGTGCGAATGGAATGACCATGCTGGAGTGTGGAGTCGGGATGATAGTACGTAGTATCGCAGGCTATGAGGTCCATCACAAGGGACTTCTATCCAAACCAGTATCATACCTAATTTGGATAGTCAGACTCAATGTGGTAAACTTTTAATCTCAGGTTAGTCACGTGCCCCAACCGAGATCCTAGCCATTGCAAAGGTACATGTAATGGATAGTTGCGCATCACCAGCTCGAGTGGATAGTGAATGAATGAATGAATGAGTATGCAACTCCTGCTCCACCAATCAGTACTATACATCTTTGGGATCATCACCGGGGTCTAGTACACTCTACATGTAATCGCCACTTACAGGACACTCAACCATACAAGTGGAAGAGGCCTCATTATCTGTCTGGCCAGTAGTCAGCCAATATCTATCCGGCACATCGATAGCGGACCCATTCACGAGCTGGTCAAACTCAGCCTAGTTGTGCCCACTACCCTCGAGCAGATAAGGCCACACCCCCTCTCAACCGACCACGACACAGTGGGAGACGCGGCCTCTTGGTATTCGACACTTGGGCGCTCATGTATTTACTCGGTCTTAACGTTGGGGCATCTCCTGGCATCGGAGGTTTAGAGATTTTTAGCAAGGGCCATTTATGGCAGCCCGATGCTAATAAAAGATTTTCGGTGTTCCATCTGGCCATCCATGATATGCCTGTGGAGGCTACGACCCTGATGTCGATAGGGTGTACAGTAATCACAACACACAATACAAGATGCATGATGTTTAGGGCCAAATATTGCATATCAGACCCCAATTACTGCCTAGATTTACGAACATGATACCATTTAATGCCCTATTTTAATCGTGTTTGTGATGCAAGGTACATTTGCAAGCATGGACTGAAAAAGATGCTAAAAGCTGAGATTTAATGATCAGATTTCACAAAAGTATGGGACAGCCCCAAGGGACCAAGATCGACAAATTTACACACCAGAGACCCGAGAAAATCGAGAAACTGAAGCTCAAGTGGCCCAAAATTGGTACATAATGCAAGATCACAAGGTTCTCACCATCCGTTCAGCCCGAAACTTCATACACGGCCTGAGGACCATAAATTAACCGTACACGTCAATTTTCAGTCATTGGATACTTCAGGAAGTGGGCCAATGGACAGATCAACCCATTAATCTTCAATTTGGGGCCCACCTGATATCTGGACATGCTTCAAACCTGGTCCCCATGGTTAAAATGAGGTGGAAAAATGGATGGATGGATTGGATTTCTCATGAACATCACAGTGGACCCCACATGAGGGTGGACGTGCATATAGTGCACGCATACCTGAATTGCACCAGGACATGCAGTCCGGTCAAACAGACCCTTGATCATCTCCTATTCAAACACGGCAACTGTCGTTTCTGCTACTACGTAACTAGTGGAAACTGAGCTGCATTGTGGGCCCCAAATATTATCCATATAGAAAATCTGGACCGTCCCTTAGATTCTTACGGCCCAGTTTACTAAGGCCTAGGTGACGGAATTTGAAGAGATCAAGAGAACGGGATCCTAGCCGTTCAAATGTCGGACGGACGACAGCAAGAGAAGTCAGGTGGACCTCATCAACAGAAGACAAAAACTACATATTCCCAACTGAAATTTTGTTCTTTATCCGATGGACGGAATGGATTTCTCAAAATAATGAAGGGATGGACCCCACCAGCGTCACAGCGGAAGAGATCCGCGATCTCTGTTTGAGCGTCCGGAAATCGGCCGTCTGTGGGGCGGTTGCACGATCAGACCGTTGATCAGATGGCTGATCCAAGCCGTCCATCATGTAGCTCATGTAAAAACATCCAAGGTGGTCTTTTTCTTTAGGCCGATTGTGTATTCCACGCACGTCAGTAAAAGGCGGAAGTTCCGCTTCTCACGTATCATGCGCAAGCTCCTCAGCGTTTCGTAGCCGACTCTAGCTGTCTGCGCACGGAATTTCCTCTTCTCCACCACGCAAGCACCGTCTTTCAGAGTTATAAAAGAAGAGAACAAAGAGAGAGCTGGGGGCATTCGATCTTGGCTCGGGTTGGAACGTGAGAGAGAGATACAGATAGGAGTGTTTTTCTTCTTCTTCTTTTTTTTTATTTTGTTTTTTTTTAAGGTTCCAGCCCATTCATGTTGGGCTGAACCTCTTAGCTAGGGCTAAGAGGTGAAGCTTGTGGCGTGATGAGTTTGATCTTACGGCTTGGATTTATGTGATGAACTGATGTTGATCTTTGTTTGATTTTAAGGAATATTGTTAGTTTTTAATGGTTTGTTGTGACTGCAATTACAATAGATCTGCGATGGCTTTGAGTATTTCCTTTGCATTACAGGGTTTGTGAATTTGGGAACCCTGTTGTTCACCATTGTCTCCTGGCATGGTTGGATGACAGAATCCTTCCTAACCTTCATACATCTTCTGATTGATTGTGGATTGATTTGAGTTCTATTGTTTACCTTGTCTCATGGGCATGGATTTGTGATGGAATCGATTCTAGTTCTCATATCTTCCATATCTTTGAAAACTAGATCAATGGAAGTTTAGATCGAGCTTTAGTGACATATCTTCCAACTGGATGAAGATGAGACTCGAAGTTCAGATTGAATTCGTGAATCAAGCGTAGATCTCCCTGATCTCTACAAGTGGATCATTGGCACCCTAGTTTCCTAGTTCTGAATTCCTTAAATTTTTAGAATAATACTTCACCATTATTTTCCCATATTCCCTTAATTTAGATTTCATCTCATTCTAGTTCTAGTTCTGGTTAGTTTCAGATTACGTACAGGTTCAGTCCCTGTGGATTCGACCTTGGTCTCACCGATTTTATTACTACATCACAACCCTATACTTGGGGAGTGAACACATGAGTCATACAATCAAGTCATGCATCAATCCTACACATATCGTACTCTCATGCGAGATAACCTCCGCATATCAGGGTGTCTTATAATAACCTGCCCAATGGCATATGCAATGGTCAACCACATCTCATAACAAACATACAGATGATGCGTATGGGCATGTATCATGATGCTATGCTGTCACATACTCATAATCGGTATCAATAACCAGCATTGACAATCAACCTCGACAATGTAGACATTTAACCAACATTGCCCCCAAGGAATAGCCCACATAGAGCCTAACATATAGTGGACCCATGACCTCACACAAGGGCTAAATATACAACGCTATGGGCCTCACTCAAGAGCATAATACACATCACGATGGGCCTTTCACATGGGCCTAACATACATCACAATGGGCTCCATTGCCTGGCCCTCAAATGCATCACAATAAGCCTCATCACGTAAGCCTCACATACATCACATTGGGTCTTAAACACCGGCTGAATACACATCACAACAGGCTTCAAATATGGGCCGCATATACATCATATTGGGCCTCAAACACGGGCTAAATGCACATCACAATAGGCTTCAGATATGAGCCACATATACTTCACATTGGAGCTTAAACACGGGCCGAATGCACATCACAATGGGCCTCAAATATGGGCCGCATATACATCACATTAGGCCTCGACAATTGGCCTCGACAATCGGAATCAGAATCGGCCTCAACAATTGGTCTCGACAATCGGAATCGGCCTCAACAATTGGCCTCGACAAGGAATCGACTTCGACAATCAGAATCAGTATCAACAATTGGAATCGGCCTTGATAATCAGAATCAGCCTTGACGATCGAAATCGGCCTCGATAATCGGAATCGGTATCGACAATAGGAATCAGCCTCGACAATCAGAATTGGCCTCAACGATCGTAATCAGCCTTGACAATCAGAATCGGAATCGGCCTCAACAATAGGCCTCGACAATCGAAATCGAAATCGGCCTCAACAATCGGCCTTGACAATCAGAATTAGCCTCGATAATCGGCCTCGACAATCGAAATTGGCTTCGACAATCAAAATCAGAATTGGCCTCAATAATCGAAATCAGAATCGGCCTCAACAATCGGTATCGACAATCAGAATCGGCATCGACAATCAGAATCGGCTTCGATAATCGTAATTGGCCTCAATAGTCAGCCTTGACAATCAGAATCGACCTCGATAATTGGAATTGACATCGATGATCAGAATTGGCCTTGACAATCGAAATCGGCCTCGACAATCGCCCTTGACAATCGGAATCGGCCTCGATGATCGGAATCTGCCTCGATAATTGGAATCGGAATCGGCCTCGACAATCGAAATTGACATCGACAATCGGAGTCGACCTCATTAATGGGCTACAAAAACATCACAATGGCCACAACATATGGGTCGAAAAATACATCTTATTGGGCCTTATCAAATGGGCCGAAAATACATCATAATAGGCCTTGCCCATAGGCTACGAATATGTCACAATAGGCCTCAAATACATCACAATGGGCCTCGCCCATGGGCCTCAGATTCAAGCAGGTGGGCCCCGTCATGTGGACCTTAAATACAAGGCAGGTGGGCCCTATCACATGGGCCTCAATTGCAAGGCAGGTGAGCCCTGTCACATGGGCCAAAATACAAACAGGTGGGCCCTGCTCGTGGGCCAAAAGTACATCATGATGGGCCTCATGGATGGGCCGCACTAATGGTCTTAATATACATAACAATGGGTCTCACCAAATGGCCCACACTTACATCATAATGGGCCGCACAAAAGGACAACATAAATATATAATACATACATCACGGTGTGTCCCACGACACGTCCTGATGGGCGGTGCTGATGCACAATGCATACATTAAGGTGGACCTCACCCCATAAAACAGATGTACAGCATGGTTGAAACACATTCATCATAATGGGCCCCACACACTGGTGGACGACATGTATTAAACATATACACAATAGGGGGCCCCACCGTCCAAGGGCAGATGGACGGTGTACATATAGATTACATACATCAAGGTGGGTCCCATCCCACACATGCCACACGTGTGGGGTGGGCCCCACACGTCCAGAAATGGACGGGCAGCAAGGATGAAATACATGTATCATGGTGGCTACACACCACCCATCCAGATGGACGATGTGGACATAAAGTATATACAACAAGGTGGGTCCCACCCACACATGTCACATGTGTGGGGTGGGCCCACGAGCTACAGATGGATGGACACGGTTTGAGTATAACACATACCTCATGACTGGCCCACAAAACTTGTCGCCGTTAACTACAGCAATGTTGCTGTGTGGTCCACATAGATGGACGTCATGAATAAAGCACATATAGCATGTGGTCCCCACCGTCTCGATGGACGGTGGGATGAAATACATGAATCACGGTGGTTCCCCCGCCATCCAGATGGACGGTGCAGATATAATACATATCTTATTGATGGGCCCCACCATCCATCTAAAACCCATACATCCTACTGAGATACCACGTACATGTGGTAGGTCCCACGTGAAATTTAGATTTATCCCATTCTCCCTGTAATGCCATGAGAAATAAAATAAAAATAAAATAAAATAAAAAGAAAACATCACTATGATGTTTGGACGGTGTGAATACAACATCCGCATCATGGTGGAGTCCACATGGACGGTTTGGATCATCAGGCCCCCACCTGCTAACGTTAGTACAATAGTTATATAGCTGCTGTAAACGTACTCCAACCAATCCGTTTCTAAAGCAGGTGGGTCCCACGTGGGGCCACCACAATATAATATATATATATATATATATATATATATATATATATATATATATATATATATATATATATATATATATTATATCTTACTTGCTCCTCTTGAGCTTTGAATCTGCTCCATTCTCACCACCATCCAAATACATGGTGGGATGAAACACATACCATGGTGGGTCTCACCGTCCAATCTGCTAGACAGTGCAGATAAAATGCATAAATTGTGGTGGTCCCACGTCCGGTGGGCCACTCCTTTAGATCAAGCTGCTGTTGTGTTTTTTTTTTTTTTTTTTTTTTTTTTTTTTAAATTTTTAAATTTTTTTTTACAACAGGGCCTGCCCAAATGGGCAACAATGGTGGACATAGAAGTGGGCCCTGGTTAGACAACGGTTGCATCCCACTTGGTAGACGGTATGGATAAAATACATACATCATAGGCGAGCCACAAGATGGGAAAGAGAGATAGAGAGAGAGAGAGAGCGGTGAGATGGAGGAACCCCGCCACTATGGGCCCCTTAGGGTTACAAAATCATACATCAAAGGGAGTCCCAAATAGGATCCACACCATCAATCGGTGCGCCCCACTTGGTCCATCACAAAAGCACAATCTAAATCTATAAACACCCACCGTTTGCTTCATCTTGGACTTCTACTCATCTTTAGCTCCAATGGAACATTATTCGACAGTCGAGATTGATCATAGAGGGTGGGATTGGATGGTAGGAAGGTGAGCCAACCTAGCTCTCTCATGGAGCTTGGACGTCCACCCTTGGGAGAGAGAGAGAGAGAGAGAGAGAGAGAGAGAGAGAGAGAGAGAGAGAGAGAGAGAGAGAGAGAGAGAGAGAGAGAGAGAGAGTGATGGATGGATGGTGTGGGTGTTGTAAGAAATGGGAATGAAAAGTATGGGTTGATTTGAATTTGGTGTAAAGGTGGAATGGGTGGGGAGAGAGAGTGTTGACTTGGGAAAAAGAGGAAATGGGTGCATGTACTTGGGATAGGGTGAGGTGGCATTGGGGTATGGAGGGTGTACTTGACTTGATTGATGTGACGGGTCGTAGAGATTCTCTCGGAATTCGTAACGTGCAGTGTTTCTTCGGAATGAACATGGGCCCATATCTCCTGGCCTTGGTATCGCATCGGCGTTTGAGACGCGACGTTGGAACTGCGGCGACGGCGCGGTCACTAGGGTACAAGTTTCGAGTCAAACCGATTCTGGAATACGGGACACAACTCAAGGTTATGCGTGACTGCTGATAACATATCGCGGGTCGCTGGAATTCGATCCGGAGGATCGCGGAAGTCTACGGAACGGTATGGGTTAGGATATGGGTCTTATATATACATCCATTATTGATTGAATGACATGCTACAGTTAGAAAAATGTTTAATTAAATATTACTTAATATTTATTAAACTTACAACTTTTAAACATGTTTTTTATCTGATTATCTCCGACAGCAACACATGAATCAAACAAACATTGTGTCATGTCGTCCAACCACCCAACTAAATAGGTTTAGGATCACCAAGCAAATCCCTAGTTGCTTTTATGTCTGCTTTAGGTCCCTCTGTTATTCAGAGTACATGACCCAATAACATCTTCCATGTGGTGACCGACATCTGTGCAATAAAAGGTTCATCGCACCATAGAAATCTTCTTATATGAATATAACCATTGGATCATCAACCTACAATATAACCAGCTAGAGATAAAACACAACAACGGTCCATAATAACAATCTTAGATAAGTACCTAACCCCACAATCGAGGCTTTAAAATCAACGGTCCAGATCACCAAAGCATGCC
Organism: Magnolia changhungtana; assembly: GCA_030180095.1. NCBI lineage: Eukaryota > Viridiplantae > Streptophyta > Magnoliopsida > Magnoliales > Magnoliaceae > Magnolia > Magnolia changhungtana. The sequence continues at coordinate 2,359,456 of JASAUF010000642.1, read as the reverse complement.
CCATGTTTACAAAGTGCACATTATAATGAGTCATTTGTTTATATATATATTTTTAATCAAAGCAAAAATACGGGCACCTGCAATTATTACGAGGTTCTCTCTCCCCAAGTTTTCCGGAAGCAGATTCCCTTATGACCCTGGCGCTATGGCCCACACCGTGATGTATAGGTTTTATATCCACGCCGTCCATCATTTCTTCAAGATCATTTTTAGTGCATGAGGGCAAAAATAAAACAGATCCAACAGTCAATTGGACAACACAATAAGAAACAGTGGGATAACGACACCCACCGTTGAAACCTTCCTGTGACCCACCGTTACGTCTATTTTACATCCAAACCGTTCATAAGGTCACATAGATCTTGAAGAAGAGAAGAAACAAATATCATCTTCATAAAAAAAAATTTCGTGGCCCCTAAGAAGTTTTTAATGGTGGGCATCTAATCATCGCTTTTTTCTGTGGTCCACTTGAGATTTGTATCTGCTTCAATTTTAATATAATTATATAAAATGATATTTAAAATGTATGGACGGAGTGGATAAAATAAATACATTACAGTGGACCCCACAGCGCTCGACATCAGGGATATCCCTGGTGTCAGGGTTAACAGGCAATCCGCTTCCAAGTCTGCAAGTTCCTCTCCCGTGTGGAAGCCTTGCACGTCCACACGTATACATGCAAACAATCAAGGAAAATAGAATAATTTTCTAGATCAAATCCTTCAATAAGGTGGGAAAATCTATTTTGATATCGTAAACGAAAAATCAAGATACATCACTGTTCATATGGGCCACAAAAAAGACAAAATATGGATGAAAGATTAAAAAAAGTTTCAACCGTCAGTTTAGGCACATGAGACTGACTGATTAGAATGATAATAATATATAATAATTATCTGAAACCAGATGGAAAGCTCAGATTTTTCGTACATTTTAAATATTGTCACGTGTGCACATGCGTGTGTATGTACATTGGGTAGACACGCGTGTGGAATTAGCAAACCCCTCTCTCTCCCTCTCCCACTTCAGTTTGTGCCACTCCTTACATATAGAAGTGGCGGAAATTGTTTGGTTACACGAGAGAGAGAGGGAGAGGGAGGGAGGGAGAGAGAGAGAGAGAGATTGATTGATTGGGAAGTGGGCATGTTTGGATGTTTCATGTATCTTGATTTTGGTTCTTAGAAATGGGTTTTTGTTGGTGTTTTGAGGGGTGATTAAAAACCATTGCTTGTATTTTTCTAAGTGGAGAGAGAGAGAGAGAGAGAGAGAGAGAGAGAGAGAGAGAGAGAGAGTTTGGTTGTGTCATGTATCTTGAGAGAGAGAGTGTTTGGTTGTGTCATGTATCTTGATTTTGGTCCTTAAAAATGGGTTTTGTTTCTCTTCTGGGGGTGATTGAAAATCATTTGTATTTTTCCAAGAGTTTTTTTTTTTTTTTTTTTTTTTTTTGCCCCTTTCTTTTCAAATTTCAATTTTTTTTTTTTTTTTGGGGATTTATGGGTAATTTTTAGTGTTGTAAATGGGCTTGTTTGGTTATTGTATGTATTTTGTTTTTGTTCATAAAAATTGGTTTTTTCCTTAGCTACTTTGGGGGGTAATTGAAACCTTGGTTTTAGATTTTTGTAGGTATTTTTCCTTTGGGCAATGTCACTGTTAGAGATGGGCTTGTTTGGTTATTTTATGTTTCTCAAATATGTTCATTGAATTGGGTTTTTCCCTCTTTTTTGAGGACTGCCTTTTAACAATAGTTAGAATTTTTTTTTTCTTTCCCCTCCTCGAGTGATGGGTAACGTTAGTGTTAGAGAGGAAGGAGGGAGTCCATCTGGAGTTGGAGTTGAGGAAGGGCAGTACCACCCAGGGCCAGGCGGGGCACATGTTGGCTATCATGCGCATGGGGGGTCAGAAGAGTTGATGGGCCAGAGCCCTCCTCATAGCCCCGGCATGGCGACCCGCTCACCTTTGGTATTCACTCCCCAGGTCAGTCCCCCCTCCCCCTTTTCCTTTACATTTTTTTCTATGAAATTTGGTTTCTTTTGTTGATAGAAATGTATATGATCTTTTGATATTGATTTTGGGTTTTTGATAATGAGTAGCATCGTGAGATGGGGTAGCTTGAATTCGGGATTTAAGAGAACCCAAATCACAATTAGTAGAATAAATTGGAAATTTTAATTTTTAAATTTCCAAGTTTGATTGTGTAACTTGGAGGCAGTCTTTTTATTTTTACTTTCTTTTTGGATTGTTGGTTTTTCCTTAAATAAAATTTTCAATTGTGCTTGTTCTTGTTTTCAATTTGCATGACTTGAGAGAGGAATGCACCGCGTTTCTATGTTACGGTCGGAATTTCAGGAGTTTGTTATTTGAATGGTAAGTGGTTGGAGCAACACTTTTGTTTCTTTTGACAGCCTGATACTTTGGTCTATTAAGGTGATTCAAAGGACATTGTTGGAAGCTTTGTTTTACTTTTTTAAGAAGCTTTGTTTTACTTTTTTAAGACGTGGCAAGGGAATCACAGATGGTTTTATGAGTAGATCTTTGGTGAATCTTTGAAAAATTATTGTATAAACGGTTGTATAGATTTTTGTGGTTCAACTTGTATGTTTCTTTTGTGATTTGAGTTGTTTTTTTGTCAGCATAAGCTCTTTTCGGGTGCACACTTACTGTTTTATGAAATGTGTTTAGAAGGATAGATTGGACTGGTTTTGTGAATAATTTTAATTCTCTGTTATTTTGTCATGGTTATATTTGTGAAAAATAGTGAAAATCTTGTGCCCGTTGGGGGCACATAGCTGAGGCCTGGGCCCTTCTAGAGGAGTCTGGCGAGGCCCGTTGGGATTGATGCCATGCCATCAGTATGGATTCAAGGATTGTGTGAGTAATTGGTGTGTTTTACAGCTGGATGTGTGATTGAGTTAGGTGCAAGTAAGGTTGGGCTCCCTAGAATAATAGTAACTGCCTATGACTTGGGCCATTGATGAACTGGGCCAGTTTGGGCCTGGATTTTGAACTAGTTGGATATGCTTGGCTCAGGCTCGGTTGATTGGCACGTGACAACCCTTCTCCTATTAGATAGTATGATATACATTGTGAAGTCCTGATCATGAGTTTCAAGAACATATCTGAGATCGTTTGCATGGTGGATGTTGAATTGTCCTTGAAGCTGGAAAAAAAAGGCCACATCCACTTAATGTGTATTTGGGGTCTGAATGTTGACTTTGGAAATTTAGATTTCATTACTTACCAGCGTATGTAAAGTAATTAGTTGAACTTTCGCAGATGGATGAAAGTATTGGGTTCTGTCAGGTTGGCAGCTGGCGTGGAACTTTTTCCATAACTTTCTTCATGAATCCTGACAATAGCGGAATAGGATTCATATAGTGAGCCTCAATTAGTTGGGAATAAGGCTTAAATGATGATGATGAAAGCATAGGCCATGAGACTTTCAAAATGCCCATGTTTTTTCGTTGGACATAACTTAATACGGAAGAGCATTGTGAACATGGAAATATTGAATTGGTGTGTGCTGGCTTGTGCAAAGGATATGGTTTTTCATATTTGGATTAAGTGTTGTGTTAGTTTCACGAAGCTACTTAGGTTTGCAATATAGATGGGGGGAGGTCTAATGGAAATCCAAGAAGTCTGGTGGCTGGGCTGTTGGTGGGAAGCACATTCTTTCCTTGTATGGTCCTCTTCAAGGTGAATGCATGCTTCAAAGTGAGGAGTCGGCCAATCACCTCTTCATGCACTATTCTTTTTCCAGGGAGTTTTGGGAAAAATCCTTTGGGATTTTTAGAGTGGCGTGGGTAATGCTCAGGTCTATCAAAGAGATTTTAGGCAGTGGCATGGAGGAGGCATTGGAGACTTAGGTCAAGCAGTGTGGAGAATATCCCTTCTTGCAAGTCTTTGGTATCTATGGGGTGGAATAAACAATAGATGTTTCAGGGATGTTTTTAAGAATCCTAGGGGAGTTTTTGTTAAGTGAAATCCAATGTAATAGAATGGACTTTGGTTGTTGTGAATTTGTGAGTGTGTAGCCTTCCAGGCCAGCATTGGGTTTCATTGTAATTTTTCTTTTTTTCTCTTTGTATTCCTTTTGGCTTTGCCGTTTTATCAATAAATTGTCATCCTTAAAAAAAAGTCATAAGCATGCCAAGACTTCCTACTTACATCCTTGGATCTCAAAGCCTGCAAATGTCTTCTTGTTGTGATCCTTAAATTATTTATACGTGGTGCATAATTTCCAAGTCAAAATGCATAGATGGGTCTAACTCTAAGCCCTTAGGCATGGTATCAAGCGTGCTGACAAACCAATACATGATACGAGTAGACAGCACGTGGTATGCTGATCTGTGGAAAATCTTGGTAAGTTGGGGTATGCTTAATTGTATATTATATACCTTAATTTAAGATATGGAATGTATTTCACATGCATTATATATGGTGTGCTTACCTGAGAAAGGTATAGATGGGATTGGATTTGTCGGCACTTAGTTTTTCTTCCTTTGAGAGTATTGGAATGCCGAATAGGGTTCACGATATGCTTTTCTTCTTAAAGTTTCTTTCTTCATTAAGATTTCTCTCCTATATTCTTCTGTTCATGCGCGATGCTTTGGACGGTTTGGCTCGAATGGAGCAATCGTGCCTTCCAAGATTCTTGTAATTCTGAGGCAAGGCTTCTTAGAGCTAAATGCCTTGTCCTTGTATCGTCCTGCTCGGTATTAGGGGATTGTTGTAAAGGGCAGCGGGCTGGTTTTCTTGTATCTGAGATTCTGGATGATGCTTGTTATCCTTCTCCGTTTCAATAAATTGATGGCATCCTTCTAAATAAATAAATAAAATAAAATAAAAAAAGAAAAAAGAAAGAAAAAAAAAAATGAAAAAAACTTTTGTAATGTTGGCTAGGGAGGTTCACCCTTTAATGGCTCACAGGCACCTGTGAGTTCCTGGAAGTTTGCTGGTGGCCATGGCTGTAAAGGTGATCTATGTGATGCCAGCATTATGTTGAGTTTGACCGCTTTGGATGTGTTAATTATTATTGCTTGTGGGTCAAGTTCCCCATAAGCTATTTTTCGGAGTCTCCTTCATCTCCCACAAGTATAAAGAGGCTTAAGTTGTTTGGTTTGGCATCTCAATTGGTCGTGATGTTCTGTTTTGTGTATTTGGAGCTCTAAGTTGAGCATGCGTCATCTTTTTTAATTTTAGATATTTTCATGCTTTCTTGTTTCTGATTCTTAACATGGTATCTAAGGTTGGTTGGGTCTTGTTGATTTTATTCATTGTTGATTTGTTGTGTTAGTTGTTACTGATTCCATTTGATAGATGTTGCATGCGTCGCAGTTCCAATGGATCTTGGCTCATGAAAAATTGAAGATTATGCCGTTTTGTTGTTATGGTTCCTTTTAAATCTTCATTGTCCATAGCAGCTTCCTGATTTGGTTTAGTCTTTGCAACCAGTATTAAGTGCTCGACTTTGTGCCTAACTGATGGATTGACACTCGTTCCTAATCAAGTTCTGTTTTGCACATGGCAAACTAGATGCCATGTTTTGTTTGTTGAACAATGGTTCAAGGAAACATTTTGTTACCATCTTGGCATGGAGGGTCTGGATCGATGTTGAGCCTTTATTTATGGACATTTTTCTGTGGGGTTTCATGCATTCTATTATCTATCAACAAGTGCCTTCATAAACTATTGGAACTTCTTCTCAGTTAAGTCACCCACTCGTTATTGAAATTTGTACTCGCACTTATTGTTTGTGGCTTGCGTATTGTTTGTTATTTCTAGTGCTGTCAATGGGCTGTGCCTTGGCTGGAACAAGGTCCGTCCAAGCTTGGCCTTCATGGTAAATCCTAGACCCAAGCCTATGGCGGGCCAAAACAAGCAGTCCTGAGCCCAGCCTGAGCCTGAGCCTGAGTCCAGCCACCAACTTTGTGCAAGATCTCGGTTGTTCATTAGGCGTGCCCCATCATGCATGATTTATGGAAAAAATGCCCTAGAAACCCCAAATGTGCTTGGTTGGGTTAGGCTTGTGCTGTGTTGACTAGCTCTTAAACAAAGCTCGAGCCTGGCCCAATTAGGAAATGGGGTTTAAATTTTAGGCTAGCCTAGTGTTCCAGCCCAAGCCGGGCCTGAAAAGCCTGACAGGCCAACCTGCCCATTGACAACCCTAGTTACTTTTGGAAAGTGGTGTATGACATATCTATATCCCTATCTATATCATTGATCAAAGAGGGAGGGAGGGAGGGATTTGTTTTGAGAATCATTCCCATGTAAGGCCCTAGCATCAGTAAGTGATTGCCTTTATATCCCTTATTTACAGATCCTGTTTTGCTAGTCACTCCTATTCAAGGTCCTATCCTTGTTAAATGGGCCTCCATATACCTTCTCACCATCTCGATCCAAGTCCTTTTACCCTCATCCTCCTTATGGGCCCTTCAACCGTATCCTCATGCATGCAGAAGGAGGCAATTCATTTGGTAAAATAACTGATTGATAAGGGACCGCATGTCGTGACCACATCGTGTTAGAGTCTGCACAGGGCAGATTTGTTTTTCTTATATGGGACTGTCTCTAGTTTAAGGTTCCAATGCCCATCCAATTCCACTTACTAAATTCTGTCAACCCAAAAATCTTGATTGATACACTTTGGTAGGGGTTCTGGACTTTCCAATTAGTGGGCCACCTCTTTGATGTTATGTAGCTCAAAAGTTGTGCCAATTGTAAGCATGGATTTAAATAGCAGTTTCGGAGTGTGACTCGGCCGGGGATCGAACCAGGATGGCTTGCATCGATTTGGTGCCATATCAGCGTGGTAACTTATTTTGATTCAAACTTAAACTGATATGATTTGCACGGTACCGTATCATAGCATATGAGTTTTCAAAACATGGCTGGAATCAGATTCATTACCTTTTTGAATGGTCAAGAAACATTTAGGGCCTGTCTGGATTTGCGTTTAGGGTTGTATTGTATGGTATTAAAGGGGTTGATGTGAAATGTACGGTGTTTGGTTAGGAGTTAAGCCCCGTGGACTACCATGTGCACGAATACCGCGCGGAACCAGAAAAACGCAGCCATGCGATTGTAATGTCTGACGTCTCGGTTGCCATCTGTATAGCCAATTAAATGTGTTGTTCTCGCATGCGACCAACTTTCAAAACCTTGCAGAGACATCTCTCCATGAGGAGAACGGTCAGGTTTCTACACCAGCACCTCCTTATATCGTCGCCGATTTTTTTTTAAAATTCCGCAGCGGTTCTACAACAGCAAATCCGCTAACGGAGAAGAAAAGCGGTTTTCTGTAAACAGAGGAATCGACGACAGTAATAATAATTTTTAAAGCAACTTCCTTCACCAGAAATCAGTCTTTTCTTCTCTCTCTCAAACACGACTTTCATCCTCTCCCCTGCTATGTAAACCCATTCATCCGCTCTTTCTTCTCATCGCAAAAACCCATTTTTCATCTCTCATTTTCGTTTTTTCGTTTCTCCCCGTTTCTTTCCGTTTTCTTCTTCCGTAGGTGCGTTCAATACGAGTTTTTGAGCTCGAGAAGCTCAAAGCTCAAAGCTCAATCTCGTCTATTTCTCGTCGAAGATTGCCATTCTCTTCAATTTCAAGCCAACGAGTCGCTTGCGTAGGAGATCAAAGCATGGAAAAATGGCAGGCCATGCCATGAGATCTCCGGTCCACACAAATCAATGGACAGATGATGGCCATAAGTGGCCCAGAAAATGAACGGACCAATCTGATTTTATCGGCGAGCTATTTTCATGGTGTGGCCCACCTTTTTCACGAGCTGGATGTCCTACGCGCTTGTAACTCAGGTGGGCGTCATATCATTTTCTCATGTTTGATCAGAGGTCATGGTCGATGTTGCTGATTTCGGCCACGCTAGATACCCTCCATACGTCGTATCCAAACATTGATCTGTAGAAGATATTGTATACTTGCCCGCACAATACCTCCTATCCAAACATTGATTAATGGCATGTTGATTTGGATGTATTGTGAAAACCATCCAACGTATACATGAACAGTACCCGAATACAATACAATACACCCTTATACACGAATCTAAACAGGCCCTTATGTGTTTGTAGACGATTAAAAGAATTTGCACATTGCTGCAACGTTTTACTATCAACCACCTATTTATGAGGTGGCTGATAAGTTGTCTGGTTTAGATTGACCAACACAGTCACCAGTCTTATCAGTTATAAGGTTGATACCATTTGCGATATGGTATTGATCACCTCCTGGATTCAGCCTCTTCTACTTATTTCTTTTGGACTTTATGAATCTACGAAATCTCTGAACCCGTTCCTTTTTCTTTTTCAGGTCCCGATGGTGCCATTACAGAGGCCTGATGAGCCGAACATCTCAGGTTCTGGGTGGATGCATAACTCTCCTGATTACGAAGATATGATTTGTGAGCAAGGAATTCCAACAATGATCACATGGAGCTATGGTGGCAAGGAAGTAGCTGTGGAAGGATCATGGGATAACTGGAAGACAAAGTAATGACTGATCTGCTACAGTTTTTTAATAGCACTTTTAGATTAAATATACTTTCGACTGCATTACATGCTGTGGCCATTCAATTTAGAATGCTAACCACTTTCTTTGAACTGTCCATTTCATGGCCACTGATTGGACAGTTATGGTTATGTGACTGGTATATTTTTTTGGGCTATGTTTCATCCACTGTGCATTCTATGATTTGGATGGTCTGGATTAGCATGCATCTATGCTGCCTGTAATGCGGACGAGTTATCCTACTTTTAGTAAATTGTGGCAAACAGACATAGTATTCTTATCTGAAATCGATGCTATGTAATTTATGTAACATGATGCATTCATGGCAGGAAGCCTTTGCAGAGATCAGGGAAAGACTTCACCATTATGAAGGTGCTTCCATCGGGTTTCTACCAATACAGGTTTATTGTTGATGGAGAATGGAGGCATGCGCCTGACCTTCCGTGGATGCGTGACGATCTGGGGAATGCTTACAACATTTTAGACTTGCAGGTAAACACATTCTGTAGTCCATACCAGTTTCTGACATCTGACGTGGCAGATGGGTCCGTCCCTATTGATTATGCATTGCTAGGGATGGCAATGGGTTCACCTGTCAAGATTCTTGGTCTGATCCACTGATTGCTGCTCCTAGGCCTGCTAAGTAAGCATGTTGAGTGGGGGCTTGGGCCTAATATCATTTTGAGTTGGGGCTGTGGGCTTACATTCAAGATCCTTGTAGTAGATGGCTCATGTTGTGGTCCATGGGTAGTGGGTCTGGCTCGGTTTGAATTCTTAGCCCATTTTTGAAACAGTTCAGGCTTGGGTCTGACTTCTTGGCCTGTTTTCCAAATGGCTCGAGCCCAGGCTAAGGCTGACAATTGCCCGGCCTGACCCAGCTTTGGGCTGGGCTTGGACCTATTAGCTTGGCCTATGGGCTGGGCTTGAGCCTAGAATGCATAGCCTGATCAATTTTCGGGTTGGGCTTGTGCTCAAGCCATTTTAGCCTTACTCGGTTTGGTCTTGTCCAGCCCGACCTGACTTGTATGCATGTCTTATATTCTACAAATATGCCATTTTAATCTTGACTAAGCAACCCATGCATCTTGAATGTAGACTGTTGATTTTATTCCTGTAGATGTCAATTTCTTTATGCGCGTGTGGCCCACCTGATGAGCGGGTAGATTAGGAAGATTTGGGTTTTATCAATTTTTGGTCTAGGTTGGGTTGGGTCAGGCCTGGACCTAGAATTTTTTTTTGGGGGCTTGGACTTGCTCTGCTAGGTCTATGCAGGCTTGGCTGGAATCACGCCTTGGATCTTAAGTGTTGGGCTGGGCTTGAGCTTGCCTGACCCGGCCCAAAATTGGTCCATTGCCACCCCTAGCCTGGGCTTACTCTGACCTGAGTGACCCAAACACAACTCATTACCACCTCTAGTCACAATGGGTAGGGTTTGAGTTGCGTTGGGTTCATCCTAGGCCGGAACTGTTTACTAAACTGTCCAAGAAGTTCAACACGACCCCAGTCCATTACTAAATGGACCAAAAATTTAAACTCCAGCCTGACCACAACCATGCACCACAGCCCATGCCTGACTCATATCCAAGATGGGTCTAGAATTTAATATATCAGTCAATTCCAAACCAATAATTAGGTCTAAACTCCACCTAGTGGCACCCATTTGCTTAGCCACCCATATTTTAAAGCTTATTAGTACTAATCAATACGTTTTGAGATTAAAGCTGTTTGGTTTTTGTAAATTTATAATCAGGTTGGGTCAGGCTGGATTTACATCACTTTCAGCCTGACTTAACAGGTCACATCTACAATTGGGTGAGCCCAAGCCCATCTAAGAAGTGGGTGGTGGCGAATGTAGATTTTTGTGTTGGACTTGGAAACCCACTATACCTTTAGTAATGCCAGACGAGATTATCTTATTCGCTGGCAGCTCTCTAGACCCATTAAATGTAAGCCCAAATGCATCTAAGAAGTGGGTGTTGGATGTTGATTTCTGTGCCAGGCTTGAAAAGCACTTTGTCATTAATAATGCTGAACTATACCTTATCGACAGACATCTCTTTATTCTTGTGATCGCCATCATTGATTTCCCAATGACAAATCGATTTTGCTCTTATCTTGTGGTATTTTTTATTTATGGAGAAGGCAGCAATATTGTAAAGTGGGACTTGAGATGCCAAGGTATCCATGTGGACACATGAGCCCCACAATTTTCACATGAGAAACTCTAGTGTTTCTCCTTCTGTAAAACACTTTATCTTATTAGAATAACCTATTATATAAAATACCTTATCTTATTAGAATAACCCATTCATCTCTCTCTTCATGGGAATAACCCCAACCTCTATATGTAGATATGTGAGTGGAAGAGCAAGTGCAAGCGATAGCTCTATGCCAAAATCTCTCTCTCTAATGCGGGACAACCAACCACTTGCTCTAAAAGCTTGAATTGATGGAGCATGGCGAATCAATCCCTTTATCTCATAGCCCGAGCCCCACTTCCCATAGGTTAGGTCCTTGGCCGAGCCCCCCTCGTGGGCCTCACATCACATGGGCCCACATCACATTGGTCTCGCCGTACATGAGTCACCCGCCTCACATGGGCCACCCACTCCGAGTGTGCTCCCGCATTCCATGGGCCACCCCAATCGAGCCCAAGCTCGATGTGAAAGTGAAAATGACCCTGCATTAATCACCCCGGGTGAGGAGTCTTGAACACGAGACCTCCCACTCTGATACTACTTTGATGCAGGACAACTAACCACTTGCTGTAAAGGCTCGAATTGATAGAGTGTGAAGAGTCAATCCTTTTATCTCCTAGCCCAGGCCCCACTTCCCATGGGTTAGGTCCTCAATAAAACCCCCTCGTGGGCCCCACATTACATGGGTCTCGCCTCACACAAGTCACCCACCTCACACGGACCGCTCACCCCAAGTGTGCCCCCACATCCCACAAGCCACCTACTCAAGCCCAATGTGAAAATGCCCCTGCAGTACTCTCTCTCTCTCTCTCTCTCTCTCTCTCTCTCTTTCTCTCTCTCTCGGTATGCTTGAGTCATATGGATACTATGAACAAACCCACTACTATACCTGAGATAGAAGTGTGCCATGGAGTTGCCACCGTGCGCTTGAGTGCATAAGCCTAACAACTACAAGGGCGAGCCATTAGATGAAGAGGGCGAGCAACCATTGATGTCATAAATGGTTACAAGAGCACCTATACACATTCATTACCTATGAAAAGCTGGCTGATCATGATCATTGAGCTAACATACTTTTGGACTGACCACATAACCCATATCTGCCCAAGTCGAGGTGCAATTTGGATATCGATTGGGACCTCCTCCAGTATATGCTTCTTCAGATGGGTTTTGGAGACAAATGGAGAGGATGGATGAGAGAATGCGTGGGAACTGCCTATTTCTCTATACTTCTAAATGGTTCCCCTAAAGGCTTTTTCAAAAGCTCTAGGGCATTGCGTCAAGGCGATCCTTTGTCTCCATTCCTTTTCCTAATAGTAGGGGATACTCTTTTCAGAATGATGAAGAAAGGCCAAGAAGAAGGAATCATAAGTGGAATCAGAGTTCAAGGCATGGGCAAACCGATTTCTCACATCCAGTTTGCGGATGATACCTTGCTATTCAGTGTTGTAGATCAGAATAAGGTGAACAACTTGCGAACAACGATTCGGTGTTTCGAGGCAGTTTCGGGTCTAAAGGTTAATATGGCAAAGTCTAAGATGTTTGGGGTGATATGGAGAAAGAAGAAACAAGAAAATTTGCCGAATACTTTGATTGTTCAGTGGGTCATTTTCCAACAACATTTGTGGGCCTTCCACTGTGTATTGGGAAACCCCCAAAATCTCTATGGGACAAAGTCATAGATAGATTCGAGATGTACCTTGCTAGATGGAAATGCAGATTCTTATCTCTGGGTGGGCACTTAACTCTCATTAAGGCGGCACTTTCAAACCTTCCTTTATATTTCATGTCTTTATTCAAATGCCCAACTTCGATTGTGGCAACTTTGGAAAAGCTCTTTTATATTTCATGTCTTTATTCAAATGCCCAACTTCGATTGTGGCAACTTTGGAAAAGCTAAGACGTGATTTTTTATGGCAAGAGAAGGAAGAAAAGAAGAAATTCCACTTGGTTGAATGGAAGGAGGTTTACAAGCATATTCAAGATGGTGGAATAGGCGTAAAAGAGCTCAAGACCATGAATCGGGTTCTTTTAGGGAAGTTGACTTGGAGGCTAGAGACTGAAAATGGGAGTTTTTGGAACATGATAGCCAAAAGTAAATATAGGAGTTTGGAGTAGAGGTGGGCATCGAATCAAGTCGGACCGGATTGGGTCCAACTCGACTCTATCCGATTTTTCCAAGAACCTGACCCGAACTGAATTCGACCTGAGACCAAGTTCAGCAGGGCTGACTCGATCCGATCTGAATCCTTGCTGGCCTGACCCGAACCGAGTTCGATTCGGTCAGGAAAACTGAACCGAGTTGGATTGAGTTGAGTCTGTCCAGTCGATTTGGACTGGGGCTGAATCAAGATCGGGAGAGAAAGGAGGAGAGAAAGGAGGAGAGATGGGTGGGTGCAGCGTCGTTTGGGTAGAGAAAGAGAAGGGAGGGATGAGGTCTTCGTTCGGTTGAAGCGGGTAGTCAAAAAATGAAAATAAAAAAGTCTTACTTATATAGTACCCGACCGAATCGGATCGGATCGGTCTGGATTGACCACGATCCGATGTACGATTGGATCTGAGTGGTCCTACTCGAACCGCACCGATCCAGGCCTTCGGTTCGGTTCAGATCGGGTCGGATCCGCCGGATCGGGTCGGATTCTACCCAGCTCTAGTTCGGAGGAAGGGTGGTGGATCAAGGATTCTTCGAACTATAAGGCATTGACTCTTTGGAGAGGTGTGCTATCAACAAAAAAGGAGGTTCTGAAAGGTATTGGTTTTGATTTAGGGAAGGGAGATAACATTCGATTTTGGGAAGACATCTGGGAGGGAGATTCAGCTTTGAAAGTGGATTTCCGAAACATCTTCTGCCTCGCCTCTAATCACGCTATAACAGTAGACAGATGCTACTCCGTCCCCGGGAGCAAAGTCGAGTGGAACCTGATGTGCAGAAGAAACCTTCAAGATTGGGAGATTGATGAGTATGCGGCCCTCCTGGATCGTATTTACAAAAGCAAGTTGGATCAGTTTAGCGAAGAAAAATTAATTTGGAGACTTGACAAATCTAGCAAATTTTTGGTAAAGTCTTTATATAACCAATTGGGCAGCGATCTCTCCCTCAAAAAAGAGTCATTGACAAATTAGGTTTGGAGATACCCATCCCCTCCTAAGATTATAGCCTTTGGATGGTTGGTTGGAAAGAAGAAAGTTCTTACGGTTCACAACCTAAGGAAAAGGGGGATGATAAGGAAAAGGGGGATGATTATTACAAATGTATGCCTTTGCTCCATGACAGATGAAGAATCGGTTGATCATCTTTTCGTTCACTGCTCCTTTATCAACCAAATCTGGCCAGATATTTTGAACCCTTTCGGTATTAAGTGGTCTCGTTTAGATTTGGCAGGTCGACTTCTTAAGGCTTGGCATGGGGTTAGATTGGGTAAATATAGGACAATGTTATGGAGATTGGCTCTTTTGGTGGTGTGGTGGTCTATGTGGGAAGAAAGGAATGGGAGATGCTTCAATGGTACATCCAACTCGGTGGAGTTTGTAATTCGTAGAGTCAAACAGCTAATGGTAGAGTGGGCTGTAAATGTAGATAATCTTAAGGGCTGTAATTTTCTTTTTCTTGGAGTGTAGTTTGGTCCGCTTCCTTTGTGGCCATGTTCTCTCTATATCCTCTTTTATCCTTAATATAAGTTTCGTGACTTTTCAAAAATAAAATAAAATTCAAGGATGGCTAGATTCCTTGCTAGTTGTTCCGTATGCTAGAAGTCGAGAGAAGTGATTTCCCTTCTAGAAGATCCACCCCTATTTTGGCTGTCATCTTTGAGTGAAGGCCTTGGTTACGGGTAAGGAAGGGGTTAAGCACCCTTCCCCGCTTGCTTAAGTATATGGCCACTACTTCGGGAGAATTGAAATTTCAAGGAAGGAATTTCAATGGATGGCTGGTGTAAGCATTAGTTAGAAAAAAAAGGAAAAAAGGGTGAAGTAAAAGGAAAAAAGAATTTGGAGGGTAAGAAGGCGAGAGATGAGGAAAGAGTGATATCGGAATTGATTTGGATGTAATCATCCCTCCCCCTCGCCAAGCCATACTCCGCCACTAGAGGGAAGAGATTCTCAAGCTCTTATTCCCCATGTTTGGATTCTCCCTTTTCTCCTTCTTCCTAAGTATTTTTCTCTCTTAAAATTTGCAGGAATTTATCCAAGTACATGATGGGGATGATTCTTAGGCTAGGCGACTTAAAATTTTCCAGTAGCAAGACACCTCCCAAAGAGAGAAGCCTCTATTTATAGAGGTTTTTGCTTCTTCTTCTTTTCCAGTAGCAAGACACCTCCCAAAGAGGTTCTTCTTCTTCTAAAGGTTGAGCTTTGGGCTAGTAGTTTTGCAATTTCGAAGAAGGTGGGTTTTCTAAAGGGTAGGAATTCATGAGTGGTGAGCTTTGGGCTAGTAGCTTTTAAATTTCGAAGAAGGTGAGTTTTCTAAAGGGTAGGAATTCACGAGTGGTGATCTACAGTTTGTTGGAAAGCTAACTAGGTAACTAATAGTTCTGGTTTGGGCTTAAAATTTCAAGGGATAAGGGGTTATGGGTTCAGAAAGTCGAGTTAGCTTCCTGCACTGTTACAGTTAACTGATCTCCATGAACCTTTCATTTATTTGCTCATAATATGGCATATGCAAATCAGATTGAGCTCAAGTTAGGTTCCTTGAAAAGCTGACTTGTTTAAGAGCTTTGAAACGGAACCTAAGATCTGGGAAATTGAATATGGGAAGCCCAGGCAATTGTTGCCCCAAAGATGGAGAAAATCGAATGTTTGTAATCGATACTGTCTGTGACACGTACAGACTTTTCCCATGTTTAAGCAAGTATGTTACAAGGAGTTTCATGTTGTAACATTTTTTCATCCTTCAAAAAAAAAAAAAAAAGGTTACAACATGTAACTCCTTGGAAAGTGGAAAAGTTAATACATGAAACTCCTTGGAAAGTGGAAAAACCGTCTCTGCCTTCTAAGGATTTCTCCAAGAAAATATCAAGTGTGTGGGCCCTAGACCTAAGTTGGTCTGGATTCCATACCTCTGGAACTATCACGCATCCTCCGGCTTGGATTGGGTATGGAAAACCCAGGCAAATCCTTTGCCCAAAAGATGGAGAAGATTGGATATTTTTAATTGGTACTCTCTGCAATGCAGACGAACTTTTTGTGTTCTAGAGAGTATTTTACAACATAAAACAGCTTGGAAAGTGGGAAAACTTTTGCCACTTCCCAGGGATTTCTCCAAGAAAATGACAAACCTGTGGCCCCCAAACTGAAGCTGGCTGGGTCCCTCACCTCTGGACTTTTCCTGGGTCATCCAGGTTGGTTCAGGAAGGATTTGCTGGGAGGTTAGCATGAAGTTTTGGGCTAAGTTTGGGTTTCGGTTGGGACGGGTTTAGTTAGATTGAGGAGACTTAGCCATATTCCTGCAAAATTCGAGAATTGAGACAGAACCCTTCTTGAGCATTAACTGATTTAATTGGCTTGAATGATTCATATTAGGTGGGGTGTTTATAGATACCATCATCCAAAGGATATAGAGTGTGGAACCATCAAATTTTTATTTTTTTTGAACATTGGACAAGTGGAACCAAAAGTTTGCACTCTAGTATTGCATTTACCTAGCCATTTAGTTTCGCTCTGTACTAGTTAAGGTTAACAAGTGACTTTCGAAGAAGGGGGGCTTGCACCTATAGACAAATACATAAAGAAAATAAAATGGCATCAATGTAGATAATAGCAAAAATGAATAGTCAGTATTCTAACATGCAAATAAGGAATAACTAGAGGAAAAAGAAAATAAGATGGCATTATCAAATATGTTGTTGAAGATCATCACATCCACCTCAGTAGATTCCCCCTTCCAAATCCCTTGATGTAGAACTGATATTTTTAAAAGAATGATGAATGATGTAATTATATATTAAGAGACTTCAACCCAAGGTATGCAAAAATGGTTATGCAACGGGCGTTACGTAAAGGTAATGGTGACCACCACTACGCATTATGGAAAAACAGCCTGTTACAGCCCCTTAACGGCCACAATGGCCCTATAAAGGTCAGTTATGGGGCTGATACAGGTTTTTTTTTTTTTTTTTTTTTTTTTGTTTTTGTTTTTCAAAAAAAGGAAAAAGAAGGAGAAGAAGAAGCCGTAACGGCCGTTATGGCTCGTATCATAACAGTAAAGGTGGTGGCCGTTACGGCCACTATTACTGTTGCGGAATACCATGCTTTGACCTTTGTGGCTCAGCTTTCAAAGAAAACAAAAGAGAAAAGAATTATACTCATTTCGAAGAGTAATATAAATATTCTTTGTTGATTCCATAGCAGGTCATACCACTGTGTTTAAGTAGGAGTGCAAATGTGTCTGGTCGGGTTGGGTTGAGTGGGGTCTTGACCTGAGCCATTTTAGAATTGGGTCAGAATTCTGTACCCAAACCCAACCCATTAAAATTCGGGTCAGGTCCTCTTATACCTCAACCTGACCCATTAAATAAACGGATCGTCTATTTTTGCCATGGACCCAATCCGACCCATTAAACTCAATTGTATCCTTCTATTTTTGACTTCTGCAGGGCAATCTTGAATATTCCCATTTTGAATATGATTGGCAGAATAGGGTTCCTATAGCTGACTGCAAAAAGCTAAGATAAGGTTATGAAGATTATAACGATGATGATCTATTTCATATTTATCTGCTGGCAGCTATCAATGCATTGTGCATTTGGTTTGGCTGGCTTAGGAAGGTAAGGATTGTTTGGCTGCATTTGAGAAAGTGGTCTAGGGGTTCAGGATGGTTCTTTTCTCTGTTGTTGGGTAACTTGGGTTTCCTTGTTTGGGTTGGATTCTTTGTTTTTGGATCAGGTCTATGTATGGGTATTGAGGACATGGTAAATAGACATCTCTCATTCTTAGAGAGGTACTCATAATGAGAAATGATCAGATATAACGGATGTATAAGAAGTGCCAGGAAGTTGTGTAGAATATCCAATCCATGCAAAAGCTGGGCACCACAGTGATGATCCAACTGATATAAAAACCAGGTCCATCCACTCATCGAGTGGGAGGCGACATAAAAAATCAATGGTCACCCATTGGTATGACCTGCTATTGTATCAGCCCGACTTTCATATCAGGTGATCACCATGGTGGGGCCCACTGTTTGCACAGATTGGATATATTACACATGACATGTTGGCGGGAGAAAAAAGGCTGTATCGTTACTTTTTATACAGCCACTGTATCTGATCATTTCTCATTCAGAACATGATCAATGCGCCTTCTCTCTCATTTATTTGAAGAGAACCAAACCCTTGTTTTTCTTTTTAGTCTTCGGTAGGTAGGAAACGAAGGAACAAAAATCCCAAAGTGCCAAACGTATTCTTTTCTGTGTGAAATAGTTCAGTGGAGTATGTATTTAAGAGATCATTAAAGCTCTACTGTTCACAGTATGGTTTAACAGGCTGGGGGCCTGTTTGGTAGACACCTAAAAATGAGTTCATCTCATTTTTGGTTGATCATAGTTATCTATTAGAGACCTTGATTGTTGGCTATCAAGATCATGTTCAGTCCTTGGAGCCCATTTGGATGTCTCAATAGGGGGTTTTGATGCCTAAACACCATCTTAAGACAATCCCCTTCTTAAGTGGTGTGTTTGGATGCATGTTCGCGACCTCCATTTTATCCTCCACTTGACAAAATCAGACTGGTTTTCAGCGAGTCATCTGAAAACATTGCTTTAGCGGGAAAACAAGGTTTTGCGGAAGTTGCATCCAAATAGGCCCTTACCAAAAAGAGAGATGATCTCTAATACATAATTACAATTAACTAAAATGATAGGTGTCTACCAAACAGGCCCTAAAATTATTTTAGAACTACTAAGGGCATGTTTGTGTGACACATAAAAATAGGAGTTCATCTCGTTTTAGTTAATCCTAATGATGTATTGTAGATCATATTCATTTTTTGTCAAGGATAAAAAATAACCAACAATCATGATCTCTAATACATAATTACGATTAAGTAAAAAATGAGCTAAACACATTTTTATGTGGCACCAGTTGAAAATGAGTTCATCTCATTTTAGTTAATCGTAATAATGTAATAGAGATCATATTTCCTTTTGGTAAGGATTAAAAATGGTATTGATAAACAATCATGATCTCTACTATATAATTATTGTTAACTAAAAATGAGATGAATTCATCTTTTTAGTAACCAACAATTGTGATCTCTAGTACATTATGAAATTAACACATTTTTAAGTGGACCCCACTTAAAAATGAGTTTATATAAATTTAGTTAATTGAAATCTTGTATTAGAGATTGCATTCTTTTTGGTAAAGATTAAAAATAGCATTGATTACCAACAGTCATGATCTAATACATTGTTTCGATTTACTAAAATGGGATGAACTTACTTTTTAAGTGGTTTTAGGTGGCACCACTTAAAAATGAGTTCATCGTGCTTTAGCCCGTCATTATTATGTATTAGAAATCACTTCTTTTTGGTAAGGATTAGCCAAACGAGGTAACTTATTTTTAAGTGGCAACCAAACAGGCCCCAAATATTTTGCTCATAACAACTTGGATCACTGAGAGGTGGGCCCCACATGTACAGCCCAGAGTTTATGCTTTTTGATGAAACATTGTATATTTCAAAGGTCTCAAGACTTAGGATCTGGCCCACCAGATCAGAATTGAATCCGGCTCATGTGTGGTGCAGGATTTTGTGCCTGAGGACTTGGGGAGCATTGCCGGTTTCGAGCCTCCTCAGTCGCCGGAGTCCAGCTACAACAACATGCAGCTTGGCTCGGAGGACTTTGCGAAGGAGCCGCCTGCAGTCCCACCGCACCTGCAGCTGACGTTGCTCAACGTTCCATCTTACATGGATGGTCCGGCCCCTTTGTCAAGACCCCAACATGTGGTACTCAATCATCTGTACGTGCAGAAGGGGAAGAGTGGTCAGCCTGCAGTTGCGCTTGGTTCGACCCACCGGTTTCTAGCCAAGTACGTCACTGTGGTTCTCTACAAGTCTCCGCAGAGGTAATAGGTTTACTACCCTTGATTTTGTGGATGGTAGATCGAGTCAGTGCTTCTCTAATGCGGCCGCATGCGCCAGCCTCGCATGTTTTTAGGACATCTGAATGGTTAATCGGGTGAACCCCACTGCATAGGTGATGCAGATTTGTCAGGTGGGCAATGCCTGTATGCTGAATGGGGACCATTGGCAATTTGCACGAACTGTCTATCGGGTTCATACACTTGTGGCCCACCTGATTCTTGTGTTGGATGATGGCTCAGTCGCCTTGCATGCATGCCAGGTTGGCGAGTGTGGCCATGTTTGAACTTATGGAGATTATTCTATGATGTAAACGATGTAATTGTCATGTTTTATGGCCTTTTACTATGTAACTGTGAAGAGAGTACACCACAGGAAAGTTTGATATAACAGCTGGATTTGAAATTCTCCACAGGCCCACCTGATGAACGGTCTGGATCTAGCACAACCCCCCTACATGGTAGGGGTGGCAATGGGCCAGGCTAGTGCTGGAATGGGATTGGCCCTAGTCCCCTGGTCCCTGGCTGTAGGTCTAAAGTGATCAAAGGCTTGAAATAGTCCAATGGAAGAATTTATTTTTGGGGTCTTACATCTCATATTAGTCCTATCATATGAATGGTTTGGATCTTCGAAACATGATCTGCCCATCATATAAATGGTTTGGATGGTTGAACATTGGCTTGAATCCAAGTGTCTTGAAACTATGCATGTACGTTGAATAGGAATCGCTCACGACTGTTTCAGACCGTCCACTCATTTAAAGAAAAAAAAAGAAGCAATGGTAGCCCACTTGATGAGTGGATCTGGGCAATGACCTAGACTGACTCATTAATCATTAGAACAGGGCTGGCTCATTTCGAGCCAGGGCTCGGCCTTCTGGCTGAGTTTAGGCCCTGGACCTGAAGGGTTGGATCCCTTGGCTGTGCCGGGCCACCTGGCCCATTGCCATCCCTGCTACTGGGTGCGTGGATTTTGGTGGATGGTTCCATGACGTGGCTCCCCAAGTGTCCCAATGGTCTAGATCACTAGATGTGGGGCCATGGTAGAAAGAGAGAATCGTTAAGAGTATCTAACACTGGGCCATGCCCAAAAAAACATCTTCAATTGGACAATTAAACCTTTTGATGGCCATACAAACATGCCAAGAAAGGCCAAAATCTGACGGTTAGGATCTTCCAATTTAGGTACTTTGGGAACATGATCCATCCATGATTGGGTCCATGAGATCAAAACGGCTTGGGAATTTGGGGGGCACGGCTCCTTTTGACTCTTGAGAATGCACGAAGTGGGCCTCATGAATCAGTAATCCAGACCACTATTTGAATGGGACCCGATAGGTACGGACCAGGACCCGAGTCATCTCCAATATTTGGTCTCTCTTTTGTCGACATGATCTGTACTTTCTTGTTAACCGTCTATTTGCTGGCCACAGGAGAATTTTTGGTGGTGCCCATCTGTCCAACGGTCAAGATCACTTATCCGTGGGACCCACTATTCTAGTCCATTTAGTGATGAAAAGAGGGACCCTTTATTGGTGGGCCACCCTTGTTACTTAAACGTAGTCAATCATTGATTGGAAATTGCCTTTAGTTTATAGATTTTACGCTTGTACTAATTTAATGGGCTGCAGTACATGCATGTGTTTGAACAATACAATCAAACACAATGCCATACTTGTGAGCGAGGGCCTGTATATGGTGTGAAGTGCGTGCGTGCCAGAGTTGTACTTGGCTTTATGTTTGATTGAATGTTGGTGGCCCCACTAAGATGATCGAGTCAGATTGGGTTTGGAAATTTAGCTTTGTAGGTAGGGGTTAGCCCTTCTCGATGGAATCTTTTTGCTTTGCGTTAAGGATTTTTCTTTCACCAATAATTACAATTGATGTATTTATTAAAAGAATAAAAATAGATGGATAAATAAAAAAAGTTGAAATAATGCTAATTTTATTAATATGTGAATGAAGCTCGTTACAATTAAGGGAGTATTAAATAAACTAAAGAATAAAACAAAAATGAGAGATAAATACATGATCTATCTATATGAACAGATGATCGAGATGGATCAATGTAGGGTGTGGATATTTTATAGTTATGCTAGGATTAATGTAAAGAAAAAATAGATTATTTTTGGTGTGAGCCTAGGCTCTTCATTGGATGCTCTTTTTATAGGTCATTTAGGTGGTAAACTCTCGATGAGTTTCCTTGATAGTCTAGAATCCTTTGCATTTATAGTTTTTGATAGTTTTTGATGTAGTCTTCTCATAAGAGATCCAATAGATATAAAATCGTTGGTTTTCAGATCTCCACTTTTACGTAGATGCTCTACTATTGGAGACGGTCAAGACAATGCCCCATCTAAAAATAGCTCAATTAGAGCCAACTCTACCATTTCTTCTATCGTGTCCCTTCTGATCATGGAACTGGTGGGACCGAATCCACCAAATCTTGATCTCCCATTCTTTTGATTCCAATTTGTATTAATTTGGGCTCGATCTATTGATGGCCATCCACTCAAACATTGGTCCGATCTTCAAATATTAAGAATCTTCGTATTCGCTTGGAGAGTTACGAATGTCTCTGGGAAAATCTCCTATTTTGGAAAGACTATGAGAGGGCTTTAGCATTATATATCTAGATTCGTGATAGGATCCTTGCCTCGGTAGGTCTTTTATGGACATGTTGGGTACACTTCCTCTTTTGAATAACCACACGCCATTTGATGTTTTGATCCCTTAAAGTCATGCGTACGTTTCTACGATCACTGCATTAACAATGAAAGGCATATCGCCAAAGAAAAGCCAGTGAAAGATATCTTCAGATGTGAATATAATTTTGTCAGCATCGAACACAGTGTTAACATATGACAACCTTCTATTGGTCATCGTTGGCGAGCCAAAATGGGTGCAAACAATGCCCCGCACGTCCCTTCATATCGGAAGATGTGATTGGATGTTTGATTTCAAGTTTTAGCGGCCGCTTTTTTTTTTTTTCTTTAAAATTTTTTTTTACACACCCACACACACCACCACACACTCACGCCATGGTGTGATTTCACCACCTATGGGTACTCGAACCCTCAACCAGGTGTTGAAACTCCCAAGAGTCTACCACCGGAGTAAGAGTAAGGACCCTTTAACATGCGACACATGGTGGCATGAGTTTGCTCTCGACCGACGTGCACATTAATGCCAACCTCGAAAATCACCTAGCATGATTGACAACTTTTAATGTGAACGTGAATACTGACGACTTATTTTGATTTGTCATCTTCAAATCAAACTAGCCTTTCTACCATGGATGCTTCTTGGATGCATGAAGCAAAAAAAGACTTGAAAATGGCGCTCTCACTGGGAATTGGCTGAAGCATGAGGCTTGGCCACTATTTTATTAAAGAATGATGATGAAATTCAGGTTTCAATTGGCTAAAGATGTATATTTTGTTTCTCTTAATATCTATGTAGATTTTCATGCAAGAGAAAACTACGTTTCATATGATGTCTCTGTGACGGCCGATAATTACTTTTTTCTCTGCTTTTCTCTTCATTCTGATTAGTCTGCTTCAAAGCTGATCCTCTTTTTGTCTGCATTGACTCCCACAACCTTGGGTATTATATCTTCACGTACCGGCTGTTGATAAGATTCATGCTTTCCTCCATACAGAACTTGCTTATATTTTAGTGGTCCTTCCTACGTCGGGGACTACTTGGTATATTTGTAATTTCTCGCACCAAATGGTAGTATGATTTTCCACACGAACTTCCCTTCACCTTCTTATTTTTTGCTTGTAAACCTTCAGTGTATCCAGAGCCTTCAACTGTACATTATCAAGCTCTTCCAACTCCATAAGCATAGCCTCGTTAAATTTCTCAAGGGTTAACTTATTTGAATAGGTTACCTTTAAGGAAAAAAAAATTAACTTCCATGGGTAACATAATGTCATGACCATACATTAGGGCGAACGGTGTCATCCCTGTACTGGTTCTTTGTGATGTCTTGTAAGTCCACAATACTTCAGACAATGTTGTATACCATGACCATGGATTGTCTTCTATCACTCGTTTAATGACGTTCTTTAAGATCTTATTGGTCGACTCAGCCTGCCCGTTGGCCTGAGCATAATTAATACGATGTAGAATAGACGAACTTAAATTTATACGTAGCGACAAAAGCTTGAATATGGACTCCCTAGAATGCTGCTCTGGTCCATTATAATAGTCTCAGGGATACCAAACTGGTGGATAATATGTTCCTTGATAAAATCCATGTCCAACTCCTTTCACTGGCCAAGCTTCTACCTACTTGGTGAAGTAGTACATCACCATGATGATGAAGCTATAGTACTTTGAAGATGGATGATATATCTGTCCAATGATATCAATGGCCCATCCTTAAGTTGACCATGGCTTCACTATGGGATGGAGTTCTGATGCTGGAACTGTAGCGGGTCATGCCTGACACCCCTTGGTACTTGGTCAATAGTAACCATGCCTTCGAATCAACCACCACATTTTTTGCCAGCCCGGCGTGCTTCATAGATAAGTTCGTTTACCTCCTTAGATACTCAGCCTCATTAGGTATCAAATGATTAGAAACTACCAGTCATCCACTGATGTTTCCAACGAAGCTATTTCAACAGTCAAGGTCCTTTGTTGCGTTGCTGGCAGTGAGCATTTCTAAACGGTAAGAAACCTTTTGGACAATCCCTCTGGGAGTTTCAGACCTGCTGCTATTTGTGCCATTTCATTGGCATCCGCATTAAATTCTCATGGGATGTACTACCTCATCGAAGTTGTCCATTAACTGCATGATCGTTCCATGGTAGGGCAATAAAGTCCAATTCATACACTTATACATCCCACTAGTTGAGTTATTATTAGTAAGGAATCACCAATGTCCAATTCATACACTTATACATCCCACTAGTTGAGTTATTATTAGTAAGGAATCACCAATGATTTCCACATTTCTAGCACCTAGCCCCATTAGAATTTTCGGGTCGATGATCAGTGCTTCATATACGGTCCAGTTATTCGTACACTCGAATTCCAACTAGAAGGTGTAATCTTCCATTTTCTCATTTGGGGAGATAATGATGATTCCTGTTCTAGAGGAACGCCCCGTCCGTGATCCGTCAAATATTAGCCACGGGACGAGGTGAATAGCATGGATCCCCAACTCCTCTATTGGGATTTGATCATTAACCTTCATCGGATGATCAACCAGGAAATCTGCCATGTCCTATCCATCCTTTCAAGCTTTTTGAGAGACATACTTGAATGAAATTAAACTTTGACAAAGCCATAATACGCTTGCCAATCCTTCTTCGTAAAATCGGTCATGGAAGCGTATACTTGATTAGGTTGGGTCGACAAGATAACATGTACCATCCTTGTCATTAAGTAGTGGCGAAGCTTAGTAGCAACAAAAAACAAGAGCATGCATAATTTCTCAATAGCTGAGTATCGCCGCTCAACATCATGTAATGTACGAGACAAATGGTATATTGCTTACTCTTTCCTATCATTATTTTTCTGTGCGAGTAATGCCGCAACTGACTAGCCGATGGCCGAGATATACAACCTGAACGACTGATCCTTTCTTGGAGGGATCAACACCAAAGGTTTCATGAGATACCTTATCAATTGGTCGAAGGCGCATGATGCTCTGGTTTTCAGATGAACTCCTGGTTGGCCTTCAACTTAATCAATGGTGAAAATGATCTTTCTTGCAAAGTTTGAGTTGAATCGACATAAGAAATTTATTTGGTTGATGAACCTTCACAACTCTTTCTTGTTCTTGGGAGGGGCAACTTCTAAAATTGCTCGCATGTTATTTCGATTGACCTCGATACATCGATGATGGATGAGAGACCCTAAGAAATTTTCTATGAGAACTCCAAACATGCATTTTAAAGGGTTCATCTTCAATTTATGTCTCCTTGTGTGCTCGAATGATCTTCTTAGGTCGACGAAGTGGTATCCAAGATCGACTGATTTTACCACAACATCGTCGATTTATACCTCCATAAACTAGCCGATAATGTCATAAAAGATGACATTCATAGACCTTTGGTAAGTTGCACCTGCATTTTAGAATGCAAAAGGCATTACAACCTAGCAGTAGGTCTCCATCGCCCTAGACATTGAAATGCTGTCTTTAGAACGTCTTCTTCAGCAATGAAGATATGATTGTAACCAGAATGGCCATCCATGAATGACATGATCTTATGGCCTTCAGCCCTATAGACAAGTTGATCTGCCATCGGTGTGGGATGTTCATCACACGGGGTTGCCAAATTCAGATTTCTAATATCTAAGCAAATCCTTAGTTTCCTGTTCTTCTTGATTATGGTGACTATATTTGAAATCCATTCTACATACCTGATCGGCTTGATGAATCCATCCTTCAATGGCTGCTCGAATTCCTCTTTGATCTTGAGGGTGACCTTAAGAGTCATCCGGGTTTGAATCCCTCCTTGATCGTGAGACGTACGGTACTCTAACTGATTATTTCAATATAATCCTAGCATCTCTTAGTAATCCCAAGAGAAACAATCCACGTAGTTCTGGAGGAGATAGATCATCTCCATATGTGCTCGCGGATTAAGTTCTGTGCTGATGTATGCAAGCCAATGATCCTTTTCCATTCCAAGATTCACCTCAATGATGGTGTCTTGAACATCGACCTTGGTGTCGTTTCTAATTCATGGAATGTTATTCCGTTTTTCACTACTCTATCTTCCTTTGTCCGACATTCCAATACCATCCAATCCCTTCCAATCCGCCCGGCCAAACGGGCCCTAAGGGTGCAAGCTTTAGCATTTATTCATGTTGAGGTTCCACGTTGCTCTTCCACATCTCTGGCCTGATTGTTGTTGAAACTTCATTGCTAACATGAATGTGCCATGTTGCAACTGAAAGTGTTTGGTGATAGGGTTCTAAAAGACACCACATTTCATGGGCAGCCATGCAAAAAACATACTGATCCAGCAATATTAACCATCTGATGAGTACTAACCAGGGTAGGCAAGTAACGCTCCTTTGAGTTCTTTGTCTTTTGCTGCTCGCTTTCTTGGCGGTACCCTTAGCTGGGGGCTGCCCCTGTTGTACAAATTAGCAGCGTCTGTCTTGCTGCTTCACGATAGGAGGGGTCTTTGCTTTTGTTGGGCTCCTCCCGAATTACTGTACTTCTCTGTGATTAATGGACCTGTGGCTGGAGTCCACGTTTTTTTTCAAAAAAAAAAAAAAAACCATCTGATGAGTAGTCTTTAAAACGGATGGTTGAGATCACACACACGCACGCTGCGCGCGCACACACACACACACACACACACACACACACACATATATATATATATATATATATATATATATATATATATATATATGGGAAATGGTACTATAAGGTCGAGTGCATAGAACCATAACATACGGTTGAGTCGTGTCTTAGTGTGAGCCGTTGGATGATAAATTTTCAAAATATACGGTGAAGATGCCATTCCGGAAAAAAAAGAAAGAGGCAAAACCAGATAAATCGGAGTAATACAATCTTGGGGGCGCTGCTGTCACCAATTGTGCAGGGTCCTCCATGATATGTGTTATATCATTTTAGGGTATGGGCCAAAGAATGAGTCAATTAAAAATCTTTAGTGGACCCGACCACAGAAAACACTGGGGAGAGTGATTCCCACTGTTGAAACTATCCCAAGGCCCACCATAATGTTTATTTGAAATCCAACCTGTTCAAAAGTTAAAAAAAGACATGAAGTAAGAGGATACACAGAAGTTTTTAATGGTGGGCGTCACTGTCCCACTATTTTCTATACTGGGATCCACTGGAGCTTTGGATGTAACTCCTTCCTTGGATATTGCCCTAAAATGATTTCAGAGATGGATGGAAGGTGTGGATACAAACATACATCATGGTGGGGCCATGGAGCTTGGTGACATCACTTCGGTAGCTAGTCTCGCTACTCAACCTGTCAGTAGTTAATCCGAGCCCCGTGGAAGGGAACAGATTAGGTGCAACCTCTGCCTAACCTAGGATAGTGCGTCTCTTATCATGGGCCCAACTTGATCTGCATATTGTGTACCCCATCTATTTTGGAAGACAATTTTAGGTCCCGATTTCAAAAATAAAGAAGATCCAATTCTAAGGTGAACCATACTATCAGAAACAGTGGTGATTGAATTATCACCTCGCACTTAGCAGACAACTTGTCCTCTGGATTGTGTGGGAAGGAATTTTTATCTACACAAATAGGTAGATGTTTATGAGAAATCCACCACGTTCATTCATTTTTTCTAGTCATGTTAGGATGTGGGAAAAATAATGAGGTATACCTATAATTCAACCGGGCCACACAACAAGAAAATGTGAGTAGTTAAATGCCTACTGTTGAAACCTTCCTAAGGTCTACCATTATTCTTATATGCCATCTATACGACTCATAGGGTCATTCTTACTAGGATGAATAGAAAATACAAAAATATTAGCTCAATCCAAAACTTCTGTAACCCACCAATGTTCACCAGCAGACATCCATTCCTCACTATTTCCTGTTGTGAAGTCTACGTGATTTTCATTTGCCCCACTTTTTATCTCATGCCATAACGCGAAAAAAAAAACCAGATGGACGGTGTGGATTTTTCACAATATAATGGTGGGCCCTAACTAACTTCTTATCACATTAAGCTTTCCCGAGAGCTTGTCGCATCTTCCCATGCATTTTGAATGTTTATCATCCAACGGCTCACACTAAGACACGACTCGACCGTATGTTATGGTTCTATGCACTTGACCTTATAGTACCGTTTCCATATATATATATATATATATATATATATATATATATATATATATATATATATGGGAAAAGGTACTATGTGCGAGCTGATGGGAACGTCCCATGAGGTCGAGCTGTGTGAGCACCACCGTGATGTGTTTTGAACATCTACCCCATCAGTCAGATGCACCATTCGATGGTGGGCCTAGGTCTCAAAAATCAAGTCAATCCGTGACTTGTGTGGGCCACACCACATACAGAAGTTGAGAGGGACCGTGCATCATTAAAACAGTAATAATAATTTTTTGGGCCCACTGAGATGTGGTTTGCAAATCCAGCCCATCCATTATGTGTGTCCCACTTGAATGAGGGTTCAGACCAAGTTTCAGCAGCATTAAAAACTTAGGTGGGCCCCACCAAGTGCTTTTATATATTTTTGGCATGTCTTCACATGATTTTAGATGGTATGGCCCACCTGAGTTCTGTATACGGCTGATTTTTGGGATATCCCATAATTTAAAGGGGACCCATCAAATGCACGGTGTTGATAGTCGACACGCATTACGGTGGGGCCCACACAGCTCAACCTCATGGGAGCTTACCGTGATCTGGAAGGCATAGTACCTTTTCCATATATATATATATATATATATATATATATATATATATATTATATATATAGGGAAAAGATACTATGCACTTGAGCTTAAAGCGGTCGTCCGTGAGGTCGAGCTGGGTGGGCCCCACCGTGATGCCTTTCGAACATCAACACCGTCCACCAGATGCACCATTCCATAGTGGGCCTGGACGGCCCAAAATCAGGTCAATCCGTGACTCAGGTGGGCCACACCATCTAAAACCATAAGTATACATGCCAAAAACATATAAAAGCACTGGTGGGACCCACCTGAGTTTTCCATGCACCTGAAACTTGGTCTGAACCCTCATTCAAGTGGGACACACATAATGGATGGGCTGGATTTGCAAAAAACATCTCGGTGGGCCCTCAAAAATGGTTATGAATGTTTTAATGGTACACGGCCCCTCTACACTTCTGTATGTGGTGTGGCCCACCTGAGTCACGGATTGACCTGATTTTGGGCCGTCCAGGCCCACTATGGAATGGTGCATCTGGTGGACGGTGTTGATGTTCGAAAGGCATCACGGTGGGGCCCACCCAGCTCGACCTCACGGACGACCGCTTTACGCTCGAGCACATAGTACCTTTTCCCATATATATATATATATATATATATATATATATATATATATATATATATATATATATATATATATATATATATATACACACACATGGGAAAAGGTTCAGCTCGTGGGGACTTCCCATGGGGTTGAGTTGTGTGGGCTCCACTGTGATGTGTGTCGACCATCAACACCGTCCATTTGATTGGTCCCCTTTAAATTGTGTTATATCCCAAAAATCAATCATTTACGGAACTCAGGGCTGTGCCATCTAAAATCATGTGAAGACATGCCTAAAACATATAAAAGCACTTGGTGGGCCCTACATGAAATTTGGATGCGTCTGAAACTTAGTTTGACCCCTCAACCAAGTGGGGCACACATAATGGATGGTCTGGATTTGTGAACAACATCTCTGTGGGCCCAAAAGACGATTATGAATGTTTTAATGGGAGGACAACCCTTCACAGCTTTTTTATGTGGTGTGGCCCACAAAAGTCATGGATTGACTTGAGTTTTAAGCCCGAGCCCCACCATGGAATGGTGCATCTGACTGATGGGGTAGATGTTCAACACAAATCACAGTGGGGCCCACGCAGCTCGACCTCATGGGAAGAATTCCCATGAGCTCGACAACTATATATATATATATATATATATATATATATATATATATATATATATATATATATATATATATATATATATATATATATATATATAAAGAGTCGAATCAGCAATTTGATCCACCTACTGAAGGCCCATCGTGGATTGTTTAGAAACACTTGCTGGGAAATCTAACCATATCATGCATGGTTTGAACGATGTATGGCTATAGAAAAACGAAGGCCAAATTAAGTTTAGATTGGACCATCAAATTCGTGTGATCTTTTCATGGTGAGCCATTAGATCTGTTCTTCAATTACTACAGATCAATTGATAGACTTTCCAAATGTCCTGAGGCAACTTGGAGTACCGTAACTCACAGTGCTCTAAAACGATTGCATTTTCTACTGAAAATGATCCAGTACTCCGAGAGTATCATATGTTAGAGTGCTCCACGTCGTCAGTCCCATCTATCGATCTGTACCGTCCACTATGTCAGCCATAGACGTGGCCTACATGTATTCCAATCCGGGCTATCCAAATCATGGTCTTTGTGGGTGAGAACTGTCCAATGGTTGCGACGGCAGATCTCAATGCCTAGTGAATGGCCTGTGGATGAATGTCCACATTCAAATGGCGGAAGTTACACCGGGCATCGGCATAATGGAATTATATACAACATGAATTTTTGTTGTAGGTAAAAAAAAAGAAGAAGAGATTTTTCTTATTATAAATCTCCCCATTTATCTACTGGCTTTTCTAAATTACCTAAACTTTACTTTCAGTGACTAAACTATTGTTTTACGGATTAAATCTTTGTATAAAAAAATACCTATATTTTGTCCATGGTGAAATTGTCCACTACCAAGTAAAGGAAAAAGGCTAAAAGCAGTATCTAAAATACTCACTACGGATTATAACCGTAGTAGATCCGTAGCAAGTAGCATAACCATTACTCCATTAGATTGGTAGCCCATAGTACTATAGCTACAGATCTAATCCGTAGCGATTGAATCTGTAGCAAAATCTTTACTTAAGAAAACCTATCTTGAAATTGAGCTAACTTTAACCAAAATTAAGCAAGCCTAACATGAAATTGAGCTTCACATCATGTGGATCAACCCTCTAACTACCCATCTATACCTCTAATCCACTTGAACTGTTCACTCAAACAATCCTCTCTTAAAGATCTAAACCATCCATCAACAAGACCTCTTTATTGTGCACCATATGTAAGGTGTACTTCCATCCAATCCATTCATCTCATTTATGTACAAAGGACTTAGGGAGCAACATAGCATTTTCATGAGAAGTGTTGTATGTAGTAAATATGTTAAGGGAAGAATTACAATTTTAGGAAATAGAACCGGATGAGAGTCTAACCACTACAAGTTACCATTTGTTGGAAAATAGAACCCGAGAGAGAATACAACCATCTCAAGGCCCATCACCCCTTTGCACCTAAAACCAATCCAGTCATCTTTGGATCCAACCTGTCCATCCATTCCAAATCCAATTAACCAAGAATAAATCTAAACCATCAAGTAAGTGCACCATCTAACTACCCACCTAACAATCTAATCTGACCATCCAAATTCTCTACTCCCCACATTTCTTTTTAAACCAACTCACATGAGCAAACTCTTTGCTGGAAGACGAAGAACCCATCCGATCTGACCGTCCAAATTCTCCACTCCCTGCGTTTCTTCCTTTGCAGACCCATATGAGTATAATCTTTGCAGGAAGAAAATAACCAATATTATAAAAGTGAAATTTTTGTTATATTTTTTCGTTCTTTCTATCTGTTTCTTAATAAAAGACCTATCTAAGCAAAAAGATAATATAAAAAAAGATCGCGTTTGGGTTTGCAATCTTTTAAAAGTGAAATATTTTAATTTTTTCATCGTCTTTTTTTTTTTTTTCAAAAATAAACCTAATTTAATATAATAGATATAAATGAATTGCGAAAGTTTCTACTCAAAGAGAATAGTCAGAAAGCACAAAATCGTAAGAGAGTACAATAGTAAAATAGTAAAAGAATAGTTTACCTAAGAAACGAATAAACGATACCCAAATATGTAAAAAATTAATAATTTGAAAGGTGGTGATATGTCTGGGCTCCCACAAGTCTCAAGTATGCTTTGATAAAAAGCCCTAACTTATAAAATTAAAGAATCACATTTTTCAGAGCATCATAACCATCCCATCCATGAATTGAAAAATGGAAGAGGATTCGATCATCCCATCAGTGCAATTTTCATGCCATGACCATGAAACATATGTTAAGCCTAGCAGACAGTTCGGATCGACCCAATGAGATGTACAAGTGTCACAATCCAACTGAGAGTACTATAACTTATAATAGTGGTCCGGGGATCACTATATCATTTTTATTTCGATGATAATCTCCATGTCATCATCAAAACTGACAGCTTCGATCTTCAATGCTAATGTGATTTTTTCAACCCGTAATCCACAGCTAGCTCTTTAAAGCATGACAGTGAGATTGGAATATCCAATAATGCAACATGATATGAGGTTAATCCATCCGTTCATCTTTTTAAGCATCTTAGTTGTACACGAGGCCCACCATATGTATATGTGTGCGTGTATGTCATCCAACCCGTCCAACAGATCACTGACATAAAAAAATGGATGTATAAAAAATCAAGGCAATCCAATCATCATGTGAGCCACACCATAGATAACAGTGAAAAACCACCCAAAAATCTCCAAATCGTGCTGTGGCCCACCTGATGATTAGATTGGCTGATTTGTTAACGCATACCATTTTCATGACGGAGGACCTAATGGACAGGTTGGATGAAAAAAATACACATTAAGGTGGGCCCCACATGTCACTCGCCGTATATAATTCTCATCCACAACAGCTGTAAAGTAACCAGTCTAAGGGGGCTCTGTGGAATTACATGGCCACCGACCTGAGTTTCTTGATTTGTGCCTGCATTTCGGGTGATCTGGACTGTTGGCACGATAGACCCTGTAGTGAATGATATATATATATATATATATATATATATATATATATATATATATATATATATATATATATATATATCACCACACGGTGATGCGTGTTGAACATCTACCCCACCAGTCAGATGCACCACTCCATGGTGGGCCACGGGCTTAAAAAACAAGTCAATTCATGACTTGTGTGAGCCACACCACATATGAAAGTTGAGAGGGGCTACCCTCCCATTAAACATTCATAATCATTTGTTGGGCCCATCGAGATGTGGTTCACAAATCCAGCCCATCTATTATGTGTGTCCCACTTGGATGAGGGGTCAAACCAAGTTTCAGATGCATTGAAATTTAGATGGGCCCCACCATGTGTTTTTATATGTTTTAGGCATGTTCTTCACATGATTTTAGATGGCATGGCCCACCTGAGTTCGGTATATATCTGATTTTTGGGATATCCCATAATTTAAAAGAGACCCATCAAATGCATGGTGTTGATGTTCGACATGCATCACAGTGTGGCCACACAGCTCATCCTCATGTGAAGTTCACATGAGGTCGACCGCATACAACCATTTCCCATCTCCAGAGTGAACTTCCTTAGCCATCCAAACTCTTTTCTTTTTTGAGTTGAACACGACCGTTGCTATATTTCTTTTCTTCACCATCACAGTCCTCCAATAGAAGGGTCAGGATCGTCCAGTCAAAGATATTTTTGAGGCGTGGCCTATCTGCTGAGTTGTCCATCATATCAACGGTCCAGATCTCCCAACCACATACCCCACCTGCACAAAATAATAGCATGAGTTACAATACACAATGGTTAGTAGAAAATCTTCAATGCCTAAAATGCAACCGTAAGACATCGATAAGTGCACACGTTTCACAAGATAAAGAAAGAGTCAACGAAAATCTCAATTGAAAAGTCCCAAAAATGATCACATCACCACTGAATGAATGATAACTTCTTGTAATGAGGTTTCTATACACAATCAAGATTGAAATGGACGGTTCACTTTTTTCTTAATTATGATAGCATCAAGTGGCTCATTTTAGTGTCCTCGCCACTTGTCTGACAACCGTTGGTTCAAGGAGCGTTCATGGTTGAGTGGTCACAACCATTGATGTGATGGGCCTTAATCATAATTTTAAAATTCAATGACATTGATGTGATACTCACTTATCAAAGTTTTAAAACTTGTTGACTTTGGCCAAAAATCCTCCCAAACTCCTTTTAAGTCATTAGAAAATTCAGCTTTCAAATATGGCTTCGTCTCTGTTTTGATAGGATTCTTGGTGGTTGATTATGGGTAGAGAGTCATTGTCAAGCAAACTCAGCTTCCTAACACGACAAGGTCTCTTATATGATAGGGCCCTTTTTTGATTAATCTCGACCGAAGAAGCTCTCTTCAAAAGTTTCAATTGAAGTTGTCCATTTATAGCATATGAGAATTGATTGATTTCATCCTCATGATAGCAATGACATGTCGGCAATAATTCATAGTGAAAATGCCGGTTATAAAGTGCAACGAAAATACCATCTAAAATAAGGGCCTGTTTGGTTTTGCAATTACTACGGTAGTTGGTTGTAAAGAAGTCATAAGTACTTTTTACTTGTATTTGTAATGACCGTACTTCAATTGACTGCTCTCACATATTTGTTTTTTACTATTTTTTCCATAGAATAGGCATGAATCCAGTAGCCCTGGGTCGACAGTGTATTACTCATGTCATTTCGGTTATGCTAATATGCTGTCCAACACCTTAGCTCTATGACAAATGCACTACACTGTTTGAATTCATCTGGAATCCTGACTACGGATATGGATTGTAGTATCCCCCTCTCACTAGACTGGTGGTCAGTGGTCAATGTCCTGTGGGACACATTTTTCTGTATGTCTTTCATCCAAGCCGTTGATGTATATTTACCAATCATTTGGCCTTAGTTTGGTATCAACACAGGAAAATATTAAGACTTCATTAATTCCTGTTGTATGGTCCACAACATATTTAGATATGCTTCAAATTTGGAAATCACCACTTAATGGTTGACTGTATATATACGGACCACGGCTATGTGGATATATCGACATAGGATGTTGGATGTGGATGTGGGATTAACCCAAAGAAATTTCCTTGTGATGTTCGTTGGATATGAGATCAGCAACCCACTGTAGGTGTTGTCTGATGGTAAGCCTGAATTTGTGAAAATATATGGCATACCTGAACTCAAACAAAATTTAATCCTAGAGGTTATATGTCAGTTATGATATATGTGCACCGCCTACAGAGGTACAGGGAGAACGAACCAAATAAAAGATAACCCCACAGTTTCCATAGTCTTTCATACTAACAAACTGACGCAAATCATTGTCCAAAAAATGTGTATATCGGTCATGTTACGCATCTGCATTAAAAAA
Organism: Magnolia changhungtana; assembly: GCA_030180095.1. NCBI lineage: Eukaryota > Viridiplantae > Streptophyta > Magnoliopsida > Magnoliales > Magnoliaceae > Magnolia > Magnolia changhungtana. Next base: position 2,323,648 of record JASAUF010000642.1, on the reverse strand, counting down.
GGTATAAAACTGAGAAGATACCCGGCAAGCCTTATATTAGCGCCGCGCCATGAGCCGAATAGTGAGGATTAAAAACAAGCAAGCAAAGATTATACTAATCAGGGCCGCAAGTGAACGCAGCGTTTCCTCAACACTTTTTCATGTATGCCGTTGCTACCACTGGATGGACGGTAATAGGATGGTGCTGGGGAGGTGGCTAGAGGAGGGTTCATGCAATTGGCAATGCAACGCGGTCCATGCGTCAACCTTCGGTTGTCATGGTCATCCTCGTTTTCCCATATTGGTGCATTTTTAAGCTCTAAAGACTCACAATAGGCTGTCCATTGAAAAAATGCATCCGACGCCGATTTGTATTCACGGAAACGAGCCATGGAATATTCCTCAACCTGTTCACGGCACCCCTCCTAGGTATAATAGAGGCCGGGTTAGCGTCTATTGAATACTACATACATCTTCTTACCCATCTGCATATAAGGAAATATTATGTACAAGGTTAAACAGATTGTATTAATAATGGAACATATTAATATAAATATCACAATTTGTCTCCACCTACAACTGAAAATTGGTGATATAACGATTCGAAAATAGCATACATGAAGTGTTGGAGGAAAGTGTTTAACCTGTGTAATTATCCTATACGAAGTGTAAATATGATCAGCATAGTAGTAATTTAAACAAATTATCCAGCATATTAAAAATAGGTAATGTGGGTTAAAAGGCATCGAAGGATAAAGCATTACATACACATCAGAATTCAAGAAAATAAGTTATCATCCAAAAAAATCCACATTAATCCAACTAGTCAACACAACTAGCCCTATAACAAAAAAGAACAAGAAAAAAAAAAGTTTTGTCCAAAAAAATCCATGTCCTTTTTCCAATATCCAAAACACTTTGAGCAATATTTCTTGAAGATTATATATAAAGGAAGATGAATCCCTACCTGTCGAGGAGAATGTGTATGTAAGACCCGTATTCTAATCCATACTGTTTCGTCAACTCCCGCGATTCTTCCCTTCGAAGTTCGGCAACTTACGATGTATAATCAACGTTTGCGATCGATCTTAAGTTGTATCCTGTAGAATTGAGTTGGCTTAATCCGAGACTTATATCATTGCGACCGCACCGTCGCCGCGGTTTCAACGCCGCGTCTTGCGCACTGATTCGATACCCTGACCAGAGGATGCGGGCCGGTGTTTATTTTGAAAAAACATTGCATATTTGCAATCCCAAGAGAATCTCTACAATATGTCCCATTAATCAATCAATCAATCCATCAATCGATCACCTCATGTCAAGTACACCCACCCATGCTTTCTTTCTCCACAAGTCAAGCAACCACCAAGTCAACTCTCATGTCAAGTATACCATCACCTCACCCATCACTCACATCCATTACTCACATCTCTCCTTACAACCCTCTCTCTCCTCTCTTTCCCTTCACATTTTCCAAGCAAAAATCCGAGTAAGAGAGTGGACGTCCATGGTTTTCTAATAGAGGAAGTGAGATGTGTGTGACCCACTTTCCCATCCCAAATCCTTCATCCTAGCCATTCAAACCTCATCACCCTCTATCAAAGTGAAGCACAAGAAGACCGACTTTCCAACGGACCAAGAAGATCAAACGGTGGGTGCTTATTAGGATAGGTTTTTTTTTTTTTTCATATTTTGATGATGGGCCAAGTGAGGCCTACCGATTGATGGTATGGATCTCACTTTGGACCATAAGATGTGGCTGATGGACCACCTTGATTATCATGATCATTCCATAATTGAGCCATTCTCCATGGACCCCATCATGATGTTTACTTTTTAAGTTCGAAAGAGGTCATCTAGACCTTCCATTTTGGTGGAGAAGGAATCTCCATTGCTGATTTTTTTGATTTAGTGGGCCCATATGTATTGAGACCCACTTGACGTATGTTATAGATCATGCAAGGAAGGGCCCATAGTGCCGGGGTCCCTCCATCATCACGTCTCTCTCTCTCTCTCTCTCTCTCTCTCTCTCTCCCTCCCTCTCTCTTTCATATTTTATTGGTATGATGATGTGGCCTTGTGGCCCACCTGGATGGACCCCACCATAAGGCATGTATTTTTATCCAGTCGTCTATAGGTGGGGCCCACTTTATATGTGTTGTATCCACACCATTCTCCATTTGGTGGCCCACCTGAGTAGGGCCCACCCTGCATTAGTGGTAAGCCCAATCCGTCCAGTGTCCCTGCGTCAATGGAAAACATAAATATTAGCTTTGTTTTCAAAGCTTTTGGGAAGGGCTATCTATGTAGGCCCTACCTCGATGTATAAATTTAATCCACACCGTCCATCCTTTTCCCCATACCGTTTTAGGTGTTGAGTCAAAAAAGGGCCAATCTGACTTTCGGGCAAGCCATAGCATAGCAAACAGTGTGCGTACCGTTGAAATACCCCCTGTTGTTTCTATACATCGAAATATGTTCAATATTGGGCTTGTTTGGCTTATCTTGAGCCATAGCGAGCAATGGGTGGGTTGGATCCACCTTATGCAGGCTCCACGCATGAAAAACCCATAAATCCCATTTTTCAAAGAAAAAAAAAAAAAAAGCAGGCAGCGCCTGCTGCTGTCGACGCAGCAGCAGCAGAACGCTGCTGCGTTTTGGCGGGCGAAGAGCAGCGATGTGGGTCCCATACGTGGGCCCCACGTGATGTGTTTTAAGTATCCACACCGTCCATTCTGTTAGGCCCCTTTGGGGAGTGGGCCATCCCAAATATTAGCTGTATACGGGACCCAAGTGGCCCACATCACAGGAAATAGTGGGATTGAACGGTTGCCATTGAAGCCATTTTTATGGTCACAAAAGTTTTAGATTAATATGAAATTTGTTTTTCCTGTTCATCCAGGTCCGTGTGACCTTACCAACAGATTGGATGTTAGATAAACATTATGGTGGGCCCATGTGGGACCTACTCACAAGTGGATTGGTTGGCGCACGCAAACAGCAGCGTAATAGCTGCTGTGTTAACGTCCCCTGGACTCCCAGGCCATGTGGGCCCCATGCACAAGGTATGTGCTATATCTACGCCATCCATCCTGGTGGGACCTGCCATGATGCAAGTGTTGCATCCAAAACTGTCCATCCATTGGAGAGTTCATTTTATGGACGCGGATTGGCTACTCCCCCTGACACCAGCCCCGGAGCTGGTGGTCGGTGCTCTGTGGGCCCACCATGATGTATGTGTTTCATCCATTCCATTCATCCATTTTTAAAGATCATTTTAGGGCTTGATACCAAAAATGAGGTATATCCCAGTTCATTTTTACAGATGTGTTTAATGAACTTCACCATTAAAAACTTTTTTGGGGCCATAAAAGTATTGGATGAAGTTGATATTTGTTTTAGCCCTTCATCTGGGTTTTTATAACCTAATCACGAGGCCCATTTTGATTTATTTATGGTACGGATTGGATGTCAAATAAACAGTACATCGGGCCTTAGGAGGATTTAAATGATGGATATCCACTCACTATTTTTTTTCCTATGGTGTGATCCACTTGAGATTTATGTCCCTCCCATTTTAGGGCCATTTTTGGTATCAAGCCCTAAAATGATCTTTAAAAATGGATGAACGGAATGGATGAAACACGTACATCATGGTGGGGCCCACAGAGCACCGACCACCACCTGGGGGCGGTGAGACCCACCCCATTTTATGGCATGAGCTAAAAATGAGTCAGATCCACCCATCTGGTGGAACCCACCATGATTTAGGTGTTCTATTCGCACCGTCACTGTGTGTGGGACGGCGTATATATATATATATTATATTGTATATATTAGATATATTATATATAGATTATATATTATATTATATATAATATATACATGATGGTGGGCCTTCATGTGGACCCCCACCATGATGCATGTGTTGCATCCAATCTGTCCAACCATTTTGAAAGTTTGTTTTAGGGCTTGAGGCTAAAAATAAGACAGATCTATAGTTCAAGTGGACCCCACCTTGGTATATGTATGGGGCCCATTTTGATTTATTTGTGGCCGTCCATTGAGGCCAACCTTGGTACATGTATGAGGCCCATTTTGATTTATTTATGGTCGTCCATTGAGGCCACCTTGGTATATATATAAGGCCCAAGTGATTAGGCCCATCTTGTCATATTTATGGCCCGTTGTTGAGGCCCACCTCGACATATATGGGGCCCATTTGATGAGGCTCGATGTGGTATATTTGGGGCCCATGGGTTGAGGCCCATTATGATGTATTAGGGCCCATGGGTTGACGCCCATTGTGATGTTTTAGGACCCGTGGGTTGAAACTCATTGTGATGTATTTGGGGCCCATGGGTTGAGGCCCATTGTGATGTATTAGGGCCCATGGGTTGAGGCCCATTGTGATGTATTTAGGGCCCATGGGTTAAGGCCCATTGTGATGTATTAGGGCCCATGGGTTAAAGCTCATTGTGATGTATTAGGGCCAGTGGGTTGAGGCCCATTGTGATGTATTCAAGGCCCATGGGATATGACCCATTGCAATGTACATAAGGCCCATTGATGTGGCCCATTTGATGTATTTGAGGCCCATGGGTTGAGGCCTAATGGGATTTACATAAGGCCCATTGTAATGTGATTCCACCATGGATTATTTAATGATGTTTATGGCAGGCCGTACCTAGGGAACAATGTTGGTTTGACGTCCACATTGTAAGAATAATGTTGGTTAAATGTCCGCATTATGACTCTCCCTTGGGACCATTGATAGGCCCATATTGGTTACGTGTAGGCCATCTAGGCCCATCTTCGGTGTAAGGATAGTTCATTACTTTATAACATGCTTAGTACACTTCCATGATTCATGTGCATACGCATCATATGCATGCTTGATATGAGGAATGTTTGATCATAACATAAGCTGTTGGGCATACTAATTATGGGACTCCTTATGAGGCGGAGTGCCCACGTTATCGCGTCGTACGCGTAGGATTGCTGCATGACTGGGTAGTGTGACTCATGCATCTCGCATATGTGTGACTTGGTCATTGTACGCCCTAGCGACATTAGGGCTGTGGCCTCCACAGGCACATCGTAGATGGCTAGATGGGACACCAAAAATCTTTGGTTCTAGCATTATGGGCACTTAGGATGTCCTTGGATGTAAATCCCAGAAACTCCGAGGCCAGGAGTAGCCCCAACGTTTAGACCAAGTGGAACATGAGCGTCCGAGTGCTGAATACCAGTAGGCCGCGTCTCCCACTGTGTCGTGGTCGGTTGGGAGGGGTGTAGCCTTATTCGCCCGAGTGAGGGGGCTATAAGCTACGTTGAGTATAACCAGCTCGTAAATGGGTCCGCTATCGACGAGCCGGGTAGGTATTGACAGACTACTGGTTAGACAGATAGTGAGGTCCATTTCGCTCGCTGGGCTGTGCAGCTAGGGAGGAGGCAGTCAGTGTCGAGTGTAATACGCCTCGGTGATTTCCCTAGAGAGCAACCGTACTGAGATGTGGATTTATTGAGCAGGAATTGTATATCCATTCATTCATTCATTCATTCACTATCGGTACTATAAGCAGGGAAGAAATTCCCAAAACATGCACCATAGGAAATTGCAATAACATGCAAGAGAGAAAAATTACAATAACATGCAAGGTAGGACAAGTGCAATAACATGCAAGGCAGAAAAATTACAATAACGTGCAAGACAAGGAAATCCCAGAACACGCAATATTGAAAATTACAATAATATGCAAGGCAGCAAGTGTCGTAATAACAGAAAAATTACAATCCAAACCCACTCGTGTTCGAATGTTGCAAGGACCAAAACCTCACTCAGAAGCTACCTGTTTTTGTTTAGAGGTGCTTTTGAAATGCCTGATGACCACCTAGCTTGACCTTCTCTGACGCTGTATGTGACTGTCAACCATGGAAACAGAGAAGATTAACGGTGTGAATGAAGGGATTTCCAATAATAGGTCATCTATGAGAAGAAGTAGAAATGGATAATCACTATTCGAAGAGGATTTAAGAAACTGATCGTCGTCGTCTTACCTAATCAGAGTGAAAATGTAAGAAATTGCAGTTTGGTTAGCGGTGAAGAAGAAGAATGTTGGAAAATTATATTTTGTAGCAGTATGAAATGGACGGGCACTGCTCTTGTGCTCCTGTGGACCATGCCTTATCCTGACTGTCAGGTCTGTAAAAGAGGTCTTTCGTATTGATTACTTGCAGTGTCAGAGCGATTCGGGCGGTTGCGTTACATTTAAATACCACCATTTCAGAGGATACAATAATACTTGTATTTATTACATTTTCCAAACGCACGTTAGAAGTCATGATGACTTCTTTACATCCAAATGACGATACTTCAAAAAACCAAATAGGCCTTAAATGTATTTGTTGGGGGATTGTGGAAACACACAGAGATGAATCAAGTATAGTATTTCAACCGTACGATTAAACCCAATCACAAAGACTTCAAATTTAACCTGGAAAAATCCTTGCAGGAAAAACCACGGCAAAAAGCGACAGATATCACTATGAAAATAAAAATTGTAAGAGAGAGAGAGAGAGATAGAGAGAGAGAGAGAGAGAGAGAGAGAGAGAGAGAGAGAGAATACCCGATTTAAACGGGCCTTGGATATCCACCTACAAGCCCTTGAAAAACCCTAGGAACGAATTAGAAAGCTCTTGGATACCCCCCTAATCCTGATTACACCCACATATATAGCCTCTAGGTGAATCACAATCGAAATAGGAAACAAATCCTGTACTTACTCAATTCTGCGTATTTTCTTCGTGATCGTTAGATGGCACCTTCGATGGGACTTTAATGGCCTCGAATACCTTCAATTGCATCAAACTAAACACCAAACGTTCAGCGATAAATCATGGATTTTTCGAATTTTTCCGATGGTACTTCGATGGGGCTTTAATGTCTTCGAACAACCTTCGATGACATCAAACCCCACTCGATTGCATCGAACAGGACACCCAAAGTATCCAACAACCAACATTAGAAATTCTGAATTTTTAAGATGGCATCGAACCAGACTCCCATGGCATTAAAGTCTTCTCGATGGCATTGAACTGTCATCGACAAGCATGTTGATTTACAGATTTAAGACATTAATCAACAATCTCCATCATGCATTCAATCACCATTCTTCATAGCTCCTTTTACTGCATCTCTAATTTTTCCTTGCATCATAGCTCCACCATTGCTTCCTTTTATGCTTTCACCAAGCCTAGAGAAGTTGCACAAAACTTGAACTTCTCTATGAGAACCACCTTAGTGAGCATGTCTGTCAGATTCATGCTCACGTGAATCTTCTTCAAAGTCACGCCTCATTCCTCAAGCACTTGTCGGATAAAATAATGACGAACATCAATATGTTTAGTACGTAAGTGATAAACTGAGTTTTTAGCCAAATTGATCGCGCTTTGTTATCAGAATTAACCAGTACAACCTCCTGCTAAAGTTCCAACTGTATCATCCCCCTCAACCAAACACCTTCCTTGAATGTATTCGTCACTGCCATATACTCAGCTTCAGTTGTGGAAAGAGCCACCATAGATTGAATCTTCAACATCCAACTGATTGCTCCACCCGCTAGCACAAATGAGTACCCTGAAGTCAACTTTGTAAAAAACACACTCCGTGTAATTAGAATTCGCATTCCTTGCTAACTTGACCCCTGATTTCTCAAAAGATAAGACGTACACATGCATACCTCGAACGCATTGAAGTAGCCATTTCATTGCCTCCCAATGTTGTATTCGGGGTTATACATGTATCTACTAATAACACCAACCACGTGTGAAATGTCCGATCTAGTACAGACCATGACATACATCAAACTGTCCACTACATTTGAATAGGGCACATGAGATATCTTATGCTTTTCTTTATTAGTTTTAAGACACTGCTCAGAAGAAAGCTTAAAAGAAGCCGCGTGAGGAACGCTGACCGACTTTGTCATGTCTATCCCATACTTCACCAATACCTTCTCAAGGTACTCCTTCTGAGATAACTAAAGCCCAATCCTTTTCCTATCTTTGTATATATCAATGCCGAGAACCCTCATTACAGCCCCCAGATCTTTCATCTCAAATGTCCTTGATAACTGAGTCTTCAGTAAGTCGATCTTAGACATGTTATGACTAGCAATCAACATTTCTTTAATATACAATGCTAGGATGAATTGTCCATCACTCAGTGTCTTGTAGTAGACATGGTGATCGTACTCACTCCTAGTAAACTTCTGACTCATCATGAAAGAATCAAACTTTTATACCACTGTTTAAGCGACAATTTCAAGCTGTATAACGACCTTTTTAACCTGCAAATCTTATTCTCTGCCCATTTTATTTCGAAGCCTTCCGGTTGTTTCATATAGATCTGCTCTTCCAATTCCTCATGCAGGAAGGCAGTTTCACATCCATTTGTTCCATCTCAAGATCGTATTGGGAAATCAACAACAACACGAATATGATAGATACTTCACAACTGACACTAATATCTTAGTGAAGTTGACGCATTCCTTCTGAGCCTATCCCTTCGCTACCAACCTTACCTTGTACCTATCCTATTTCTTCTTGAAGATACACTTGCACCCGATCACTTTTCGGTCAATACGAAGCTCTACCAGCTCCCACTTCTCGTTTTTGTACAAGGAGTCCATCTCATTATCCATCATATCTTTCCACTTTTCGACATCCAGCTCATCAAGAGCCTCTTAAAGAGTAGAAAGAAACCTTTTATCTGTAATGAGGGCATATGTGATATCAGAGTCATCTCTGTATCTTGCCTATAACTTGCGATCCCACGACGGATTCCTTCTCATAGGTGGCTGCTCTACCTGATCTCGTACCTCTGTCTGCGTATCTATATCAGCCTGAGTAGTATATTAGCCATTCGAGGTTTTGGAACGTATTGGAAAAGTGAAGCCAGCCCCGTAATATATCAGCCATTCAAGGTTTTCGAACGTATTGGAGAAGTGAAGCTAGCCCCACAGTATATTAGCCATTCGAGGTTTTGAAACGTATTGGAGAACTGGTGCATTGACTTGCCTTGCCACTATAGTCATTAAATGTGCGCAATACCTTCCAGGTCTTAGTGTTGTAAAAACATGAGTGACATGATACTTAGGATCCAATGGGAGCAGATCAAGTTAAGAGATGGTGCATCATATGTAATAGAGCTAATACGTGTTTTGGATCAGAGAAAGAGCAAGTTCTTCACCACATAAGTCATTTCCATGGTTAAAGTTATCTAATCATTCCATAGAAAAGAGAAAGAGACGTGGGAGGGTGAAGATAATATGAGAGAGAAATACCTTCAGCTTTTCGACAATGCACCTCAAATAAACTTTGGGTATGAAGTTTGTTTTTAAGGAGGGTGGAGTGTAATGTCCCAGATGTTTTTTCATTTTAGCTTAAGTCTAGTATGTCATTTGTCAAGTGTATTTTTTTTCATTAATGATAATTTTAACTTATTTTGTGAATAACTCTTTATCCGTAATGATTAAAATGAGTTTTCTTTTATAAGATTTGCTTAAAAACATGCTTAGAATCATGTAAAACTATTAGATTTTTTAACACTCTCAGATAAGAAATAATTACAAAAACGTCATTAACCTATACCCTTGCTTCTCGATCTTATAGTTCTAATAATCTGCTCGACTCAAGATTTATCACATGCCTATTTATCATAAATAAACTATGCATATCAAATTTCAACCCTTAGATCACCATAAAAGTGGCCTAACTAGCAAAACATGCTCTAAACCCTTAATATTGGTGGCCATCGTGAGGGAAAACTTAACCACTATCCGTAATTAATTATTACTTATCTAATGAGTATCTTAGATCTTAAATATCATAGACCAATTAAGAGATCCCATCATCCGAATTACTCCTTGTATAAAAAAGGAAAGTAGTTTCCTAATTCCACTTAAAGAGGGAGTTTCCTTAATCTAAACCTAATTCTAATATAGTGGGCCCCAAGTTAACTATGTTTCCACCATCCATCAAGGATGTAATATTGAGTGATGATTTTTCTAACAAACTACGAATTTTGGTGAAAAGAGTGGACCCAAATAATGCACAATGGTCCTCAATCAAGCCCTTTTCATGATCAACCATTGTTCATGGTGGACCACCTAGAAAATTGCATATCCTGAATCTATTTTTATTATTATAACCTGATTATTGGAGTAGATTTCCCATCACACCAGCCCCTATACCAAGAATACTGCGTATATGCACATAAGCCCCCTCTACTCCTTGCTTAAAGTCTCTCTAGGCCTAGGAGAACACAACATCCAACCCTTATCCCAATTGCTCTCATGCCCACTGGAGAGAGAGAGAGAGAGAGAGAGAGAGAGAGAGAGAGAGAGAGAGAGTTGGTGGACGCCTACCCCCTTCTTCACCATGTAACGTGTGGACCTCACCTTACTTAAACAAGCCTAGGATGTATGGACGCATCTTCCTCCCTCCTAGATCGACCTAGATTTGTAATTAGGCAAAGGTAAGGAATCCCTTCATGCTTCTCTTCAATAATAGCTTGTTTCACTTCTAGTTTATATATTGTTTTCTACGATTGATGTGTTGTTTGTTTAGATTTATGAACCTTACATTTAATTTCTATTTTGTGATGATTATACACTGTGAATTATATATTGGATTATCAATTATATGAATAATTATGTTTAAGATTGAATTTAAATAAGGTTAGGTCTAAAACTAAAATACACCTAGATGGGTTCATGATTTATGGTTATGTGACATTGGAAATCACCAGGGATAAACACGTGTGGTATTGATATGATGTGAATGATATGCTGTGGTGGTGAATGATGTGGGGACGTGTAGATCAATGAGCTAAACCATTGAGACGAGTTATCCTGCCAAATCTATTAGGTGCACCCACTAGCCTAGCCTATATGAATCCTATGTAATGTAGATTGGCCTACTTTGTGGAATGTTTGTAGGTTGTTTTGTGATGGTTGTCATGATGTTTATGGATGAACATATTTTTGAACTTTTTGAGTATTATGAAGATTATAGGTGTGTGAATATATGTGAATATAGATTTGAGAATTCTTCCATGTAGAATATGAACCTATGTTGAAGTTATAGTGTTTCATGATGGGAAACATGTGATAATGGACACTTATGATAGTTGTGATGGAACACACATTTTATATGAATGTCATATCTCAAGGAACTACACTTCCACGATTGATGGAAACATAATGATTATGATTATGATAATAATTATGGATATTGTTATGGAATACCTATGTCGTTTAGATTGTTGACTAATTATGGAGGCCACATGTATTGTGTCATGCCCTAAACTCGGAAACTAGGCTCACAAAATTCCCGATCACCAAATCCGGCGTCGACAGCCTCCGTAATACCCCATTCTCGGCTCCCGGCACCCATATACCAGGTTCCGATCCTGGGATCCCACGATGAAGATTTTCAACATGAATTTGTTTCATAATAAGTATAACCATAAGCAGAACCCACAAACAACAACCAACAACATTATCACAAATCCACTATGGTAAAAAACTTTGAGTACAATGTGCATAAAGGGAAATACAATATCAATAATAGAAGCTCCAGAAGACAGCTGCAAGCTCCAACCCCAATGCTGTTGCTTAACTACGTCTTTCTGTAAGACCCGTATCCTATCCTGATGACATCCATAGGCTTTCCCGGATTTCGGCAACCTTCAACCCTTAATCGCGGCGTTTGCGAGTGACCCATTCACAGTATCCAACAACTCAACCTAAGAAATTACCTTAAGCGGCCGCGCATCGCCGGATCCGATGACGCATCTCACGCGCCAAAGTCCCAGCCAGAGATGTGGGCCCACGTTCAGTTCAGAAAATGCTGCACGTTGTAAATATCGAGAAAATCTTTACGACACATCACATCGGTCACATCAATTAAGTACACACTCCCATCACTCACACCTATACCCAAGTACAACCACCTTTCCCTTAAAGTCAACATTTTCTTACAATAAAGTACATGCTTACATCACCTATCCATCACTCACATCCCATCCTCTCTCTCTCTCTCTCTCTCTCTCTCATTTCTCCCATTTCCAAGCAAACAACCCAACGTCCAAGCTCTCCATGAGAAGAGCTTGGTGTGGCCCACTTCCTACCTCCCATCTCCACTATCCAACCGTCAAATTTTCATCTTCCTCCATTAAAGTTGAAGATAAGGAGCTAAAGAGTCCATAGAGCCAAGAAGAAGAAGGATAGATGGGTGATTTTATAATTTTTTTTATCGTTGATTTTGTCATTTGAGGGCCCACATATGGTGGGACCCGTCTTGATGTATGCCTTGTATCGAGGGGCCTATAGTGGCAAAGTCCCTCCACCATCCGATCTCTCTCCCTTTATCCCTCTCGTTACCTTTTATTATGGTATTGATGATAGTGAGGTGTGGCCCACCTGATGTGTGTGCGTGGCCCACCTGATCCAGTTGGTGGAGCCCACATTGCTGTGGATGGCGGGACAAACCCTGATGGAGGGAATCACAAATAATAGCTTGATCCAAACGGTGGTGGCCCATCCTTATGGCATTACATGATGTATGTGCCTTATTTACACCGTCCGGCCATGGACCCCACCCACGTGGAACCCACGTTGATGTATGTGTGACACCCACACCGTCATCCATCTTGCTGCCCAGGTGGTGGAAACCACCGTGATATTTTTTTTATACACTCTGTGCATCCAACAAGCCCAAAGAAATTTTTTTATATTTTATACAATACACTGTCCACACACACATGGATCTGACCTTGATGTATGTATCCGATCCACACCGACCATCCCACTTCCTAGCTCATTTTAGGCGTTGAGCCAAAAAATGAAGCTGAACTGAATCTCGGGTGGGCCTTATTGTAGAGAATAGGGGTTTGGGCGGTGTAAACTGTTAGGGTCCGCTGTGATGTTTCTACTCACCAAAATATATCGAATGTTGGCTCCTTAGGCCTGTCTCGAGCCCGGGAATCCAACCATTAGGGTAGATTCTCTTGATGTGGGTCCCACCTAAAAAAAAATTGTGTTGGGACGCTGCTGCAGGTAGAGTCCTTGCTGCCTTTAATGTTGGAACTGTGGGTCCCACCACAGGCCCCACCATGATATATGTGGTACATCTACACCATGTATTTGATGGGTCCCCTTTGGGAATTGAGATCCCCCAAAAATCAGCCGTACATGTAGTTCAAGTCGTCCACACCACAGGAAACAGTGATAACAGTGATGAATTGAACGTCTACTATTGGAACTTTTGTTCCAGAAGTTTTGGGTTAGTATAAAATTATATTTTTTTTATTAGGCCTGTGGGACCCTATCAACCGTTGGATGAAAAATAAATGTTATGGTGGGCCACACGTGTGGAACCCACAGGATTTGTGCCAAAGATCGGCACCGTCTAGAGCTTCCAACGGTCTGGACGGTGGCCTTTTTTTTTAGCCCTTGCATGATATATTATATTATATAAATATAATATAATGTAATATATACTATAAGATATATGGTCGTGGGCCCTACGTGGGACACACTCATGTGTGATGAATGCACGTCCAGACCATCCACGTGTGATGTATGCACGTGTGATGAACGCACGTCTAGAGCCTGGATGTGGTTGGGTATTAGATATAATATTAATATATTATATTATATTATATTAGTATATATAATAAAATATATTGTATATTATATTATAATACAATGTACTTGAATGTAGTGGTGGGCCCTACGTGGACACACCTCTCCCTTTTAATGGAAAAGCTGCATGAACAGCAACTGACTTTATAATATATTAATGTATATATATACTTTATATCATATGAGGGTGGCCCTACGTGGGACCTACCTCTGTATCTTTAAGCAACTGAGGCTGCACATCCAGCAGCTATGTAGCTGTTCTTGCTCCCTTGGCGTCAGCTAGGTCGGTGGGACCTGTTGTACATGGTGGATACAATCCTCTCCGTTTAGTTCTGTGGGACCCACTGCTATTCTACATGTAGACCCCACTAGGAAGTATATGTTTTACCTTCGCAGCGCTTTGTTTGGGTGGTGGGGCCCACCATGATGCATGTGTTGTATCCATATCGTCCAGCTACCTGTGATATCATTTTATAGCGTGAGCAAAAGAATGGGTTAGATCTAAAGTTCAAGTGGACCCCACCATTTAAATAGCGGACCGTGACATCCACCGTTCAAACTTTTAAGGGCCATGGTAGTTTCCAATTAAGCTGATATTGTTTTCACTTCATTATCCCTATGTTACCTTATGAATAGGCCGGGTCTTAAAATACATAAGGGCGGGCTCGACTCCATATATATGAGGCCCACCGGTGCGACTTATTTGATATACACGAAGCCCAATGGTGCGACCCATATAATGCGGCCCATGTGATGTGGCCCACTTAACATATGAGGCCCAGTGATGAGGCCCAGGTGCGTGGCCCGTTATGATATATTTGAGGCCCAAGAGCGAGGCTCGATGAGATGTATGTTGGCCCATATGACGAGGCCTGTGTGATGTAAATGAGGCCCTTCGTGATTATACATAAGGCCATGAGCCCATTATATGTTTGGCCCTATGTAGGCCAACCCTTAGGACCAATGTTGGTTAGATGTCCACATTGATGGGCAATGATGGTTGAATATCCACATTGTGACCTTCCCTTAGGCCTTGTTAGACCCATTCTCATCATTCCCTCAATGGGTTAACCCAAATAAGTGGGCCCCATTCGCCGTAGATGGATGACTCTGTGTTATCGAATTTGATATAACCACGGCTGAGTGCTGATCTTTATGCCATAGTTGATCGGCTGATCATCTATGGACCCCATTTTGTTTATCTGCTGATTACCGATTTCGATTGTCATGGCCGATTATTGATTGACGTGGCTGATTGCCGATTCTGCTTGTCGTGGCCAATTGACCGATTACCGATCGAGGCCGATTATCGTGACCGATTACCGATCGAGGCCGATTATCATGACCGATTACCAAACGTGGCTGATTATCGATTGACGTGGCCGATTGCCGATTCTGCTTAACGTGACTTACGCCGCGTGACGATTATCGATGTGCTCGATCAAAGTCGATTATCGTGACCGATGGTCACGATCGTGGTCGATTATCAATTGACGTGGCGATGACATTGCCGATTCTACTGTAATAGTGGCCGATTGACCATACCGATCGAGGCCGATTATCGTGACCGATGCATCAAGGCCGATTATCGTGGCCGACACCGATTGAGTGGCGATTGATACGATTCTGCTTTTGGCTAATTGACCGATTACATCGATCGAAGATTATCGTGACCGACACGATCGAGGCCGATTATCGTGACTAATTATCGATCGTGGCGATTATCGATTGACGTGGCCGACATGCGAATTACGTCGCTTGATGGCGATTGACCGACACCGATCGAGGTCGATTATCATGACCGATTACCAATCGTGGCCGATGCTCGATTGACGTGGCGATTGCCGATTACCTCGCTTATCGTGGCGAATTGACCGGATGCGATCGAGGCTCGAATATCATAACGATTACCGATCGAGGCCGATTATCGTGGACCGACACCGATCGTGGCCGATTATCGATTGACGTGGTTTAAGCGACTTTTGCTTGTCTTGGCCGATTGACCGACATCCGATTAAGGCCGATTATCGTGACCGACACGATCGTGGCCGATTATCGATTGTCATTTGGCCGATTATCGATTTTATCATGGTCGATTGACATTAATGATCGAAGCGCGATTGTTGACTTTGGTTATTGATGACGATTATGAGTATGTATAACATAGCTTCATGATACATGCCCATACACATCATTTGCATGTTTGTTATGAGATGTGGTTGACCATTGCATATGTCATTGAGCATGTTGATATGAGACTCCCTGATAGGCGGAGGTTATCTCACATGAGCGCACGACATGCGCAAGATTGATGCATGACTGGATTGCGTGATTCATGCATCTTGCATTGTGTGTTATACGCCCTAGCAACATCAGGGTCGTAGCCTCCATAGTCATATCATGGATGGCCAGACGGGACACCGAAAATGTTTGGTTCTAGTATACGGGCGCCATAGATGTCCCTGAGTGAAAATTCCTAAACCTCTGTGGCCAGGAGATGACTCCAACGTCGAGATCGAGTGGATATATGAGCGCACGATGGATGAATACCAGGAGGCCGCGTCTCCCACTGTGTCGTGGTCAGTTGGAAAGGAGTGTGGCCTTACTCACCCGAGGGTAGGGGGTAATATTAGGCTGAGTTTGACCAACTCGTGAATGGGTCCGCTATCGACATGCCGGATAGGTATTGGCAGACTATTGGCCAGGCGGATAGTGAGGTTTCTTACGCTCACTTAAATATCATAGGGAGAGAGACATCCATTTGGAGTATATTAGACCCCGGTAATGATCCCAGAGAGGAACCGTACTGATACGTGGACTTATTGAGCAGGATTTGTATATTCATACATTCATTTCATTCACTATCCACTGGTGCCCCAAGTTAACTAATTGTTGTGTACCATCCATCAAGGATTTCGTTAGGGCGCGCGACTAACCTGAGATCAAGAGTTTACCACATTGAGTCTGATTATCCAAATTTAGGTATGAGATTGGTTTGGATAGAAGTTCTTTGTGATAGACCCCATAGCTTGTGATACTACGTACTATTATCCCGACTTCACTCCAGCTTGGTCATTTCACTCGCACCGCATGTTGCATTACATCCACGACATGTGGCATTTTGGGTTATTATGTTTCAACACTTATATAGCTTAGACGGATTTAACATGATTTGCATATTGCCTTGCATCATCAACACATAGTATTTGGCTTCTTATCTTAACTTTGCATAGGTATCTATATTACTTCCATCATATTGGTTATTATATTTTTGCATCGCATAGCCTTGGTACGGCTGATAGCATTCATGAATTTATAGATTGTCAGTATTTTCACTTACTTTGATATCGTATGATTTATGATCTTGCCTGTATTACCGATGTTATATGATTTATGGCACTGTATTGCATTCTTGGTACTTATCTTGTGCACACACTTTCACCACCCACTAAGCTTTCTATAAGCTTATGCATGATAGATGCGTGCAGGTGGCGTTAAGTTGTAGTAGTGTTGAGCTTAGAGCGTGCAGCGGTCTTCTGGAGCTTGATTTTTGATTTATGTATTTCCCTTACAACATTGTAATCAAATGATTGTATTAGTGGATATGTGATGATGATGTTGCCTTTGTGAATTGGGTAATCTTGTGGTTATGCTTATTATAAGTAAAATGAAAAAAAATCCTCCTTGTAGGATCTCAAGATCGGAATCTGGCATATGGATGCTAGGAGCAGAGAATGGGGTACTACGGAGGCTGTCGACACCGGATTCAGCGATCGGAATTCCTGTGAATCCGATTTTCGAGTTTGGGGCGTGACATCACCTGTACGTATCTATCATGTATAAGCTTATAGAAAGTTTAGAGGGTGGTGAAAGTGTGTGTACAATATAAGCATACTTAAAATATAATATCAGAGTAATGTAGAATATACTGGTAAGTCCATGAATGCAATCAGCTGTACCAAGGCTATGCGATGCAAGACATGGATGCTATCGGCCATATCAAGGCCATGCGATGTAAGGTATGAATGATGTCGGCTATACCAAGGCCATGCAATGCGAGGCCTATGTAGCTGAATGTCATATGCGAGATGCAACGCATGCATGCCGGTCCTCATATGAATCCACATAAACATATAGCTCATCGCTACAACATTAAATATCAATACCGATCTCACTCTGGATAATCACAGGGGTCTATTACACTCTACGCCAGCTTGCTGCCCCCATCTAAGTGCACAACTGGGTAAGTGGAAGAGACCTCACTATCCGCCAGCCAATATCAGGCCCGGCTCGTCAATAACAGACTCATTCCTCAAGCTGGTCAAACTCAATCTAGATTTTACCCCCTCACTCAGGTGAGTAAGGTCACAACCCCTTCTAACTGATCATGACATAGTGGGAGACGTGACCTATTGGTATACGGCCCTTGTGCGCTCATGTACCCACTCGGTCTCGACATCGGAGTGATCCTTTGGTACCATCAGGTTTATGGATTTTTACTTAGGGACATTTATGGCGCCCCGATGTTAGTAACAGTATTGTCGGTGTCAAATCCTGCCATCCACGATATGCCTGTGGAGGTTATGGCCCTGATGTCGTTAGGGCATGCAGAAATCATATCTCACAAATGCGAGATGCATGAATCGTACTATCCAATCATGCAGCAATCCTGCACGTATCGCGTGTTCATGTGGGCAACTCATCTTATCAAGGAGTCCCATAATAATCCGTCCAATGATATGTACTATGATCAATCACTCCTCATATCAAGCATACATATGATGTGCATGGACATGGATCATGAAACTATACTAAGCATGTTATATGATGATGATGTACTCTACTTATGTCAAGGATGGGCCTAGACGACCTACTCATATTAAGAATGGGTCTAACGATCATGGGGTCCCAACGGTTTGGGTTAGCTCACTAAGGGGAGGTGAGAATGGGCCTAATAATGGGCCCTAGGGAGAGTTACAATGTGGACATTTAACTATCATTGCTCTTACAATGTGGACATCAAACCATCATTGCTCCCAAGGCATGATCCATCATAAACATCATTACATACATCATGATGGAATCACATATCATAATGGACCTCATATACATCACATTAGGCCTCACACAAAGGCCTCATATATACATTGGGCCTCACTCATGGGCCTCATATACATCACATCGGGCCTCACTCATGGTTCTTATATACATCACATTGAGCCTCACTCATGGGCCTCATATACATCACATTGGGCCTCACTCATGGGCCTCATATACATCACATCGGGCCTCATATAAGGGCCTCTGTAACATCCTCGATTTTCACTGTTTTGGATTTCCAAAAATCCTTGAAATTTTTTTTATTAACTTATAATATCACTTAACTGACTATTAGCATCCAACATTAGCTTATACACGAGTGGTCCTGTCTGGTCACGATCAGACTATGTGCGAGCCGTCAAGCTAAGTAGCCGATTACACTTAACAACAGCCCGTGTGGGCCGCCCAAATACAGGAAGGTCGGAAAAAATCTAAAAATTTAGGAAATCATAGATCTCACTTTGGGCTTGTGGTCCATCGCGGACGTGGACCTAGTGGACACCCCAGTGTTGGGATAGGCACTGATCGCCAAATGCACCCACCAATGCCGTAATGGAATCGTGCACTGCAAATAAAAGATTAGAGGGCGAGATACCGTGCCTTCTAGCCGTCGAATTTCTTCTAAATTTACGATGAATGTTTAATGTATTTTTCTATGACCGCCCACAAAATCTGGGACCCGATCGTGGATCGGTGACCGTTGATCACAAATCGGACCCGTGCGATCAAACCCCATATCCGATTGCTCCCAAAATTTGCATGACCCTTCATCACGCCATGAATCACCTACCCTATAAATTTCATGGCTAGAGGGCTACCAGAAATGCCCCATCAATTAGAATGGGCCACCCAGGGCCACTTAAAGGTCAGAAACGCTTACTCGGATCATATATCTGTTCATCCGTTTGTCCTTAAATCTTGCAGGGACCCTAATCGGGCCATAAGACACCTACACACCAAGTTTGGTGGCCAGAGGGGTGTTAAGGCCACCCCAACACCAATAGGGAGTCCTAGTGGTTTATTTTAGAAAATTGTGAAAGCTTAGGGCCATTTGCACCAAATCTGAAATTATAAAAAGGGTTTCTTTTGGGCACCCCTCTCCCCATACGAATTTTTCCTAGGGAAGGAAAGAGAGAAGAGAGAAAAGGGAGAGTAAGGGAGAAAGGAGAAGAAAGAGAGAGGGAAGAAGAGCAAGGTGGACCTTAGATCGTGGTGGGGCCCAAGGAGATCATCCCTTCCAACTCCCTACCTCATCTCCAAGAGGAAACCCTACACCACAACCACCAAAATCATCCGTCAATCATTTAGGTAAGGTTCCTCCTCCCTTTGCCTTAGAACCCTTGTGAGGAAGGGGGTTTTTGCATGGATTTCTCACATGTATGACCTTGCTTTAGAGATTCCAACCAACCGGTCCCCAAATCGACGTTTCTAGGTCATTTTCAAGTCTCCAACAAATCCTAAGGTGTGGACTATTATTCTTAGGTGGCCTAGCACCAATTGTAGTACTAGCTTAATGATTTCGAATGCTTGGTTGGTATATTTGAAAGTCTAGAGAACCCCTAGGAATTGTAGGTTCTTGAAATTGTATGGATATGCATGATGGTTCTTCATGATGTTATTTGTTGCTCACATGATTTTGTGTATGGATGATAACATGCTTATGCCTCGTCATTTCTCCCATATATTATTAATTCATGGTGTGTATGATTTCATTTCTCTTGTGCATATGGCCTGTTAGGATAGAGAAGGTGCTTAACCTCCTCACACACACACAATATACATGTACTTTAAGTCATGAATGCTTGCTAGGAATATTTGATTAATTTGATTCAGATGCATGAGATACGATGTTGATATACTAATTGATAGCTCGCTAGGATCACCCTCACACCCTTGGGTTGGTCTGGAATATGACAAGAGACGGTAGTCCCATCGGTAGGGCTATGTTAGGGTTAGACCCGTGAATTTGGGTGGGTGTATTCGGGTGGCTGTAGTTTGACTACATGGGTCTCTTGTGCCTGAGGTTACTCGTCTCACGCTCGCCTGATTTGTGCGGTCTAGCTTACGGCTTGACCAACCCTGTTTGTTAACCATAGATGCTCACATATGTATGGAACCTGAACCACCCTGCAACCATTGTAGCCTATTGCTAATCCACTTGAAACTGGTCCACAGCCTTGTGAGTCGGGCATGGTGGAATGGGACACTGTGTCCGAGTTGTCCGCCTACGCTGGGGTACCGCGCCTCCCCGTAGTGACCGCGAGCGATCCCTTCCTTTCGGCACTCCTCATGTGCTTGGTGTCAGGGATGAGGAACCCGACGGGATCACGGACCGCGGGGCCTCGGCCTCACAAATTGATGGGGTCTTGGCCTCGCAACCAGCTTAGGGCAGTGATACGTAGGGTGAATCAGAATCCCCAACCTGCTGGATGAATGAACTTAACTAATAACTCGGCCAACACGATCGCATTACATCACATTAGTTAGGGTAGTGACTCAGCAGTCGAGGTCACTCTGAGGGAGTGTTGTCATATGCGATTGTTAGATGGAGTCGCTTGAGAGAGCGTTGTGGTGAGGGCATGTATCATATCATCTCGCATGCATGCATTTAAATAAGAGTCGCTAGGTATTGATGATTGTCTGCTTTTCATTAAGTTCATATTATAATTGATGTCTGTTAAAACTTGAGACCAATAGTTCACACTGAGTTGATCACTCACTCCCACTCTGGGACGGTGTTTTAAAATACCAACCAGACTCTCTCATAGATGCAGGAGATGCAGAGCAGATGGAGCATGGCGATGCTACTCTCGATGAGGAGGAGTCCTCATACTTCCACATGGACGGCTCAGATTAGGCCTCGGGATCGGATCGTCCGGCGTGGGCATCATCTTTTTGGATCCACTATTCTTTTGCGATTTTGTTGGGCGACGCCTTGGACGGCCCGTATACATTCTCTTGGACCTGTTCATATATACACATACATCTTCTTCATTTCAGTAGACTTGTGTGATTGTGTTTCATGCTCCAGGATATTCCAAATTGCGCATTTAAGCTTGATTAACCATAAAACCATAAAATATATGATAAGTGACACTCGGGAACTCGGGAGTCGAGCGTATGCATGACCCTCAATTTTCTGAGGCGTTATAGCCTCATATGCACCACATTGGGCCTCAACCCATGTGCCTTAAATACATCATAATGGGCCAGAACCCATGGGCTTCAAATACCTTACAATGGGCCTCTCACACGGGCCTAATATACATCACATCAAGTGAGACCCACACGTGTGAGTAAAACACTATACTTTTATTTTATTATATCTGCACCATTCATCTATTTATAGAGACCAATATTATAGAGCGTTACCCAAAAAAAATGAATCATATCGAAAGATCATCTGGACCATACCACAAATAACAGTGGAGATAATGTTTTCACCGTTAATAATTCACAAGGCCCACCATAACATTTATTTTCCATCCAATCTGTTTATAAGTTCACAAAGACTTGAATTAAGAGGAAAAATGAATTTCATATTGATCTAAAATTTCTGTGATCCCAAACAAGTTTCAATGGTAGACGTTCAATCCTCCATTGATTATTTGCAGTGTGGTTCACCTGATAGATAGTTTGGATCAACATACCTCTTGATCAAACTCATAGAACTTGCTGTCGTTAACACAACAGCTATGCTACTCGTGGGTCCCTAGATGGATGGTCTGGATTTAACACATACCTCAGATCAGACCCACAGAGTTTGCTGATGTAATACAACAACTATGCTGCTCGTGGGTCCCCACCATCCAGATGGACGGTTGGTATAACATATACCTCAAGATCAGACCCACGTGGCTTGCTGATGTTAGTCCAATAGCTATGAAGGGTGGTCCCCATCGTCCACATGGACGGTGGGAATAAAATACATATATCATGGCGGGTCCCAGATGAACGGTTGGGATATAACACATCCCTCATGATCAGGGAACTTGTTGACATCAATACATCTACTATATATATACAGTAGGGGTCCCTAATGATTGTTTGCGATATAACACATCCCTCATGATCAGGGCTCATAGAGCTTCTGACTTCAGTACAACAACTATTCAGCTGGTGTGGCCCACATAGATGGACGGCGTGGATAAAGCACATACATCATGTGGAACCCATAGAACTGCTGACATCAGATACGACAGTTATCTGTTGTTGGCAGCAGACGGACGGTCTGGATGGCATGCCACCATGGTGTGGGGTCCACGCACGTGGACTGGATGACATGAATGAAACACTTACATACTGGTGGGTCCCACGTCCATATAATGGACGATGTGGACATAAAATGCATACATCAGGTGGCCCCACTGTCTTTGTTGGACAGTGTGGACGCCACTCACATACATCGCAACGGGCCCCACATCTAGTGGACCACACGATCGGACGGTGTGAATATAATCCATTCATCAAGGTGGGCCGCAACAGAGAGAGAGAGAGAGAGAGAGAGAGAGAGAGAGAGAGAGAGAGAGAGAGAGAGAGAGAGAGAGATTCGTGTGATGGATGGCTCCGCCACTATGAGCCCTCCTAAGATTACAATACATACATTAAGATGAGTCCCAAATAGGATCCATACCATTAATCGGTAGGCCCCACTTGGTTCATCACAAAAATTAAAATCCAATCCTACAAAACACCCACCGATTGCAAATCTTCTAGGCTCATTGGGATGCTAAGCTCCTAAGCTTCTTCTTTGATGGAAGATGATGAAAATTGAAGGGTTGGATGGTGAGATGTGGGGGTAAGAAGTGGGCCTTGATCTTTTTTCTCCTTAGAGCTTTTCTCTCATGGAAGCTTGGGAAATGGCGGAGAGAATGAGAGAGGAGAGGGTGTTGTAAGAAGGATGGGATGAGAGAGATGGATGTTGTAAGAAAAATGACATGGAGGGTATGAGCTTGATTGAATTTTGGATGAGAGAGGGATGGGTGGAGAGAGAGAGAGAGAGAGAGAGAGAGAGAGAGAGAGAGAGAGAGTTGACTTTGGGATGGCTTGTGTAAGAGAGGGATGGGTTGTGTACTTGTGATTGATTGATTGATGTGATGGGTTGTAGAGATTCTTTTAAGATTTACAATGCATGATGTTTTCCTTGAAATAAACACTGGCCAACAACTCCTGGCCTGGGTATCGCATCGGTGCGCAAGATACGGCGTTGGAACCGTGATGACAGCGCGGTCGATAGGGTACAAGTCTTGGGTCGAGTTGACTCAGATATATGGGATGCGACTTAGGGTCGCATGCAAATACTGGTTACAGGTTGCGGGTCGTCGGAATTCGACCAGGAGGACCGCGAGATCCTAAGGAATGGTACGGACTAGGATATGGGCCTTACATATTGGATTGATGTGAATTATGGAGGATATAAGTAGTTGGATTATCATTGGTTATGGATCTATGTATAGGTAATGAATGATTGGATT
This sequence comes from Magnolia changhungtana, assembly GCA_030180095.1. Lineage (NCBI taxonomy): Eukaryota > Viridiplantae > Streptophyta > Magnoliopsida > Magnoliales > Magnoliaceae > Magnolia > Magnolia changhungtana. The sequence goes on along the minus strand of JASAUF010000642.1, from coordinate 2,299,383 downwards.
CAAGTGTAACATCATGGTTAAGGTATGATCATCCCTCTATGAATGGTGAAGAATACCATCTATGTTAGGGTATGGTGGGCCATGAAGATGGACTGTGGTGGTAACTTGGAGAGTGTGTACATTACTAAATTGATTGGATGTTAAATTGAATTAATTAAATGATTTGATTAATCTCATGCATTCACTGGGATCCAAGAGTTGGATCAACCCCTTTGGGTGTTACAATAGAGAAAGTGATAGGCTACACCCATTTCTCTAATTGTACACTATCTAATGAAAGTGACAGGCAACTTCCATTTCATTAGTTGGGTTTTTAGAGCATGTGATAGTGTAGAAAATTTTTGTCTTATAGGTGGCTCAATAGACTCTGATGACTACTGGCTAATGAGAGTGTTAGAAATTTTTGTATAGTTTAGTCAGGGTGCCTTCATTAGAGCATGTATATCATGCATCACACTAAACAAGATTTCTTATGTATGTTTTGTATTGTTTATGGACATGTATTGATTATGTTATTATTGAAATAATCATGGAGAGATGCCCTCACTAAGTTGAACTTAGGAAACTCATTCATCACATGGAAAAACAACCATAAATTGTGCAGGTGTTGATCCAATGAATGAGCCAAAGCTTCAAGGTGATGACTATAAGATTCATGGCAATACATGGTGGATGATGAAGCCAAGAGAGCTTAGAAGAGATTTTGTTTCCTTTAAAATTTTTTTTTATTTTTCTATCATAGTAGTGACTATTTAAAGTTTGAATTTGTAATAAGTTCCCATAAGAGAACATAATATGTATCATATTTCAATGCTTGATGTAACTATGGTGAATAGAACTTAGAGTTGCTATTTAATGAAATGAGATCTAATTTTTTCGTCATTTATACATCGATCGGTATAAAAATTAGAATTTATATGATTGTAAAGAATATGTGGAGTATTTTTACTCTGACATACTTAAATTATTACCATGAAATTTGGCTTTTCATATTGTCTACGAGAGTCAAAATCTCGGGGCGTTACACTTGAATCCCGTATTAGAACTATAGATTAACTTGAATATAAAATTAAAAATAAAATTGCATACTTAGGAAGAAGTTGCGCAAACTATCGATAAGACCTTTGATAAGCTCAAGGGGCATCGATGACCTATTGATAGGATCGAGCCCACCTTCGATAGGATAGAAGATCCTCAAAAGTGTCCAATGAGCAATTGAGGAAAATCCAGAATGATTCGATCATGTCGACCAGAGTGTCTATCCTATCAAAAAAATTCTATTTAGCATAAATTAAAGGCACCTGATTTCAACATGCCTTACGACACATAAAACAGGTTGCTTGGACATGAATTTTCATAAACATACCACTATTATGGATGTGAGAGCACCCCATGCAATGATGATATGTTACAAATGAAAAAGCATTTGACACAGAAAGATAATAATTATAGCATGAAATGATGACTCTTGACTTTTTCATAAGATCCCATGGTTGTCATGCATACATCAACATGAAATCTTTTTATTGACAATATAGCATTGTTACAAGCATCCAACCATGCAAAGATAGTAACCACATATCATGTAGTTTTTTTCTTTTTCTTTTTCTTTTTTCCTTTTAGCAGGAGTATACCATTTGAATTTTAGTTTTTGCGAAATTAAAATATACTTCAAAAAAGCATATAGGATATTGAAACTAGCATCTCTGGCAATGGCCAGTCCTTAAAAAATTACTTAAAAAAAAAAACCTCTTCCCACCCTAAAAAGATCCATTGCCACCAAGGAGCGGATTATGTGCAGCCTCAACCTCATTCAAGATGGGCGACAATTATCGTGGGCATGAGCCCAAAATAAAGCAGGTCTAAATCTCAGGTGGACCATACTATATGAAACAGTGGTGATAGAATGTTACACTATTAAAAAGTTCTTGAGGCCCACCATAATGTTTCAGTAATGTTTATTTCCTATCCAACTTGTTAATAAGGTCACACAAAATTGGATGAAGGGAAGAAAACACATATGAGCTTGATACAAAACTTTTGTGGCTCATAAGAAGTTTTAAATGATCAATCACCACTATTTCCTATTATAGTATGGTTGTTTATACCCATTTTCGACGGACCAATATAGACCAATAAGAAGTCATCACATGTTGACACTATGAGTTCAATGCTGATAAAATCATACTCATGTTCGAAGATATCTTTTCCTGATCTTCCTTCGACGATAAAAATTCCGTTATTAATGCAGTGGCACAAAATTGTACGCATGCCTTTTGGAGATCGAAACGAAGAATACCACGTGACTACGATTAGCATGTCATTTTAATGAGACAACGTACTTAACATGTTTATAAAAGACCTATCGAGGGAAAGAATCCTATCATAGATCTGGCTATGATACACTTGGTAAGGCTGTCTCATGTAATCCTTTTAAAATGATAGATCTTCTCAAAGATGTTTGAAGGTTTTGCAGAGATCTGAACATCTGAAGATCAAACCAATATTTAAACAGATTGGTTGTAACACGAACCCAAATCAGGAGAGGGTTGATACCAATAGATCAGCCCATATACATGCATTGATCGGAATTAAGAGAATAAGAGATCAAGATCTTGTGGATCCGACCCAACTAGCCTTATGATCAAAAGGGAGAAAGATCGCCAAAGGGTGAAGATAATGTTGATTGGGTCATTAAGATGCAATAATGATCTGATCGATTTGAGATCCGGGACCAAGGGTGGAGATAACTTTGATTGAGACCAAATCTAAATGTAGTAACGCCCAACAGGAGACAATCTACGTAAAAGTGGAGATATGAAAGAAAATAGTTTTAGATTTACAGAGATCTCCTTATTCAGAATGCAAACCATAGATACGAAGGATCTTAGTGATCAAGGAAACCTAGCGAGGATTTTGTCGCCTCAAAAACCTATAAAAGGGGCAATTAATGTAACACCTTGGGTTTTTAGGGGCCATGAAGGAACTCGGCTCCCAAATTCCCAGGTGCCACAGGTGCCGTAATGGGCTTCAGATTTTAATTACATCTAGATGATCTCATAAATAATGCAGAGTTTAGCAAGGCAAGAAGCATAAGTAAGTCATAAAGCAGTATCAAGTGCCACTAAATAGAAAAATATCAAATCTACAAATCCAAAATCATTTAAATAGGGAATTAGGTCCCACCCATATATGACCTGAAGTGACTAGAGCCCTGACCCATACCCCGCGATAGCTCGAACTCAGACTAGAAGGATCCGCTGAAAGTCTGGAAGCAGGGAGGCTCCTCTTCCTCATCCATGCTCACCCCGCTCAGCTCGTCAAGCTCCACCTCACCTGCATCTAATGAAGTGTCTGCTTGGTGTTTTAAAACACCGTCTCAGAGTGGGAGTGAGTAGCTAACTCAGTGGGTGCCATTAGCCATAAGTTATATCAAATAACAATTCCATGATGAATTTAATGAAAAACATAAATTTATACATCTCTAACTAATCTTGTTAAATACTTATGCTTGAATTATGCTATGATGCATGACCTCGCCCACAACACTCCCTTGAGCAACTTCGTCTCACGGTCGCGCATGACCAACAATCCCTCATTGCGACCTCAACTACTGAGTTGTCAAATCCTAGCAAATGCGATGCATGGATAATGTTAGCCGAGTATTTAATTAATTCCGTTCATCCAATAGGTTGGAAAAACTAGTACACCCCGATGATATCAATGCCCTCATCCATTTGTGAGACCTGGACCCCTCGACGCGCTATGTCAGGATCCTGCGATCCTTGATTTCATCGGGGTCCCTACCCTCGATTACAAGCACGTGGGGAGTGCTGGAAAGTGGGATTGCTCGCGGTCACTACGGGGAGGCTCGTCACTCCAGCATAGGCCGACAGCTCGGACACAGTGTCCTATTCCACCATGCCCTGACTCACGAGACTGTGGATCAGTTTCCAGCTATTATTAGTGGGCGTCAGTGGGCGATGAGTGTTCCAGGTTCTGAACAATCATGAGCAAACATGGTTAACAAGCATGGTTGGTTAGTCAGTAGACTAGACTGCCTAAGTTCAGGCGAGCACGTAACGCACGACATCGGGTACAAGTAACCTATATAGTCTCACTACTGTCACCCATTCGTGTCCGCCCAAATCAGTCATTCTGGTCACAGGGTGGTCCAACCAACTGAACCACCTTCACAAATCTCAGTTCCCTGACCAACCCAGAAAGTGGGTTATAGTCAATAACACATCTCACAATTAAGAGATCGTCCTCTAGTACAGGTGGAATCATGCGTACAATACATTAAGCATAAAATTTCAAGATATTAAATAAATGCAACTACTTTTAATAGCATAAGTCAAACGTGTGTGCATGTGGTGTCGGATTTACTAACAGCCAAAGATAACACATCACTCATAGTACAAAAATCCAACAAGAAATAAGGCAATCATACATGCTACAGAGAAGATCAAGCAGAAATCGGATGCGAAGTGAACATGCAACGCTAATTTTATGCCCAAACAAATTGAAGACCAATCAAACATCAATTTATCATCGCATGCGTGTTGGATAGACCTAGCATGTAGGTTCCTAGTTAGATTTTCTCTAAATTACTCATGCACATCAATCTAATATCCACAATCATTAAATTTATCATAAAATTGGTACTTAGCCACCTAGGGATAATGGTTCGCACCTTAAGAGGAGATTTCTTTTTTTGAGATCCTAGGATTTGGGGATTTGGGTAAAACCACCAATTCCTAAATCAAAATCAAGAAAAACAGCATTAATGGCTAGAAATCTATACTAGGTTGCTTAATTGAAGGGAAAATATACCATTCTTACCTCTGATTGTTGGCATGGGTGGATTTGGTGGAGGTTTGTAGTAGCCACTGGTTTGGTTGAGGAAATACCAACCCAACAAGTATCAAGATTCCCCTCACTCACACAAACACTCTCTCCCTTATCTTTCTCTTCATTTTCTCTTCATTTCTCTCTCTTTCTCTTCTCCTTCACCCAAGGTAGGGCATGAAATTCGTATGGGAGAAGGGAGTGCCCAAATGAGGCCCTTTTATAGTGCCAGATTTGGTGTAAATGGCCCCAAGGGTTGAGTTTTTACTCTACCAGCCCTATGGGAGGATTTTTCTAACCTCTAGGGCCCACTATAGGGTGTATATATTGATATACACCGTAGGATAGTTAGCCCTAATGATGATCTCTGTATGAACATGATTGGCCTGCTATTTGGATGTGTCGATCGACAGATGTGATTAGAAGTCTGTTCAAGGGTCATTGATTGTCAATCAGGGCCGCGGCTATACGGATATGAGCAGAGAAATATTCTTACTCTATGTGTGAAGTTTGGTTGTAAACTGACGGTCCGAAATTCTCAACTTTGCATAAGAGTGGACGACCCAATTCACTTAAGTTTCAACTTCTTCCTTTAGAGTATTTGCACTTCTCATGCACTCATCCTTCAGCTCAAGTTGAGCGGTTCTAGACACTACCTAGGTTTGACTCCCGTGATGTACGTCGAGCCCAATAAGACGGGCATTATTTTATAGTTTTGGAACTAGTGGCCCACTAACGAGCGGTCTAGAGCTTGTTTAAAAAATCGGGGCATTTTTGGAATGAATTAGGTATTGAGATTTCTCATGGGCAATGATTAGAGTTTGTATTAACTATGTTCATAGTGTGGCCTATTTATAACTAGTGAAAGTGGAGATTTGGTCATGGTTACTCTAAACCGTCGATTTTAGTCTAAAAGAGTAATGGGGTTGATTTGGTCTATTAGTTAAGATCCGGGCCTTATCTGACTTGGCTTCGGTTAGATCTTTAATTTAGTTATGATTGTCTTAATTAGTTAGTGATGGGTCGGTTAGATTTGGGCCCTATATGAGTAAATCATGAGGTTAAACTTGATGTTCAAGTGATCGAGCGGATTCGTTGGCTTCCTATGGTTGATTAATCGGACTTGTGTGGTTCTTTACTGGTACCACTCGTGTACAAACTAACATTGATTGCTAATGGTCATGAGTAAGTGATAATATAAGTTAATTACATAAAAAAATTCAAAGATTTTTTGAAAATCCAAAACAGTGAAAATCCAAGACGTTACAATTGATGAAGAGCTCAAGGCCTATGCCAAACACAATCTATATTTACCTTACTTTTATCCTAACATAGTTTAGTATATCCTAGTCTTAGCATAATTCACTACTATCCAATGCCACTGCTACAATACCGTAGGATTATATTAAACATTAATAACCCTAAGTTGTTAGATCCCAATCAAATAACTTCTCACTTGGGCGATTATCTTTCCGGTCACATCCTGTTGACCAACTGCCTCAATCATTTGTTCTTACAAACAGATCAGGTATTTATCTCTCAATTTGTTTATTTTTCTAGTTTATTTGATACTTTGTTAATTGTAATGAACTTTATTCACATATTAATAAAATCAACATTGTTTTAACTTTCTTTTATTTATTTGTTCATCTTTATTCCTTATAGTAATACGTTGGTTGTAATTAGTGAAAGAATATGTCCTTAGACACAAGCAAAAAGAATCCATCAATCTTATTTAGTCGTTTCAGCGTAGGGGTCACCGACGTTCAATCAAACATTGAGTCGAGTATGACTGTACTACACCTACACTTTCTAACCACACACATAAACAAATACAGGCTCTCAATCACACATGTGGCCTTGTGTTTGATTGAATTGCGTGGACATATTTTTTGGCACACCCTGTGGGACAAAAAAAACTATTGTTAATATTTCTTCATATAATAAGATGTTTCCTAAATCATAATTTTAGGAAATATGTATTTCTTTTGTAGCATAAGATGCCTCGCCCATAGGTCTTTTCATATCATTCAAGGGTTTAGGGTGTACCAGGGCATAAGCCAGAACTTAAAATAGATCCAAACTCAGGTGTACCATAATATAAGAAATGATGGCGATTGATCGCCCTACCACTAAAAACCTCATAGGGTCCATAATATTTCCGTAATATTTATTTGCCATCCAACCTAGTGATTGTTGTGAAATATGCTGGAAAAATCAAAAAATAAAAAATTAAAGAAAATTATATCTTTTTAGCACTAGGTTGAATCACGTATAAATACGTTATCCTTAAAGCATGATTCGCAGTACCCTTATCAATTGCTGATGGGTTACAAGTGAATTGCTTCTGGGATAAGACAAGCCTATCTAGATCCTACGTGCAACAATCACAAAAGGGTCTACTTAAGAACTTTTCAATGCAGCTAATCTTCTGGCAGACTCGATTAACGAATGTATTAAAGATATCTTAGAAGGAGATGGATTTTAGTGAGATATGATGGTTTGGAAGAGATCTGTTGGAGTTGATTGGTTTTGAACCGGAATGGTCCGTTTATATAGGCACCAAGGGAGTGGACCATTGCTATGTGGCTATCAATGGTTCATAACGTTTGAAAAATGTTTCTGACCATTGATAATGAATTTGGGTCATTTCAAATCATTGGATCAAAAGATATGAGCGTTGGATCATCAAAGCCCGTCCGTTTTCGGACCGTTGTAGCTTTTAAGGCTACTAGCTATTCTCAAAACGGCTGACCATTTTGGATCAATAATCTGACTGTTCTCTGCGGCTTATAAAACCTAGACTTATCTTAGACCACTCGTACCGTGATTGCACCATCTCATGTAAGGTCAGAAGGGAGCGACCACTCTGCGACACGTGAGAAGTGCACCAACTAGTGCCACTACAACCACACCGCCCGCGCCCACGCCCTGCCCGAGTGCGTGTGTTCTAGTGCTACGCACTAGAACACACAACCTGAGCATCTCAACCTCCAAAACTTGAGTAAGAATACTACACACACCTCCACATATAAAACACAAAATTTCGTTTCTCATTTCCGATGTGTGACTAAAGAAAAACTGCACTTTTCTTTTGAAAGTTTTTAATATCGTTTTGGCGGCAAAAAGAAAATTTCAACAATGATAAGGTCACACTGACCTGAATTAATAATAATAATAAATAAATAATAATAATAATAAAGAAAAAATAGATACAAGCTTTATCCAAAGCTTTTGTGGCCTACACAAAGTTTTCAATGGTCAATCATGACAGTTTCCTATGGTATGGTCCACCTGGGAATTGGATTGACTTATGATACGGAAAAATGGACGGATGGTGTGAATATATAATACATACATCAAGGTGGCCCCACCATAGGAGCTGCACCTTGGATGAGGCTTAAGTCGCACCTAATCCACCTGTAACGTCCTGGATTTTTGCTATTTTGGATTTTCAAAAACTCTTGAAATTTTTTTCTATAATTATCTTGTGTTGTCACTTACTAACCCTTAATGCTTGAGGTGAACTTACATGCGGGCGGTACCAGTAAAGAACCGCACAATTTGATTAATCAACTGTAGGAAGCCAACGAATCCACTCGATCACTTAAACCTCGAGTCTAGCCTTGTGATTTCATCATCCAAGGCCCAAACTTAGCTGACCTAGCGTTGATTAATTAAGATGACTATAACTAAATAAAGACATTACAAAAGTCGCGACAACTAGGGATTGAATCTTAATTAATGAACTAGACTAACCCATTTATTCCTTTACCTAAGAACCAATAATTTAGGGTGATTAGCATTGAATCACCGTTCCTGTTAATTACAAATATGCCACACTATGAACTTAGCTAATCCAAACCCTAATCATTATGCACAAGAAATCTTACTACCCATTCATTTCAAAAATGCCTTGATTATCCGAACAAGCTTTAAACCGTAGGTTAGCAAGCCACTAGACCCAAGACTATAGAAATATGTTCGCCTTAGTGGGCTTGACGACCATTGCGAGAAATATCTCGCTTTGATTATTGTTCTTATTAAACCTCATGGTAGGGTGAGAATTAGAGCAAGATAATCATCCGAACACGCTACAAGCTTCACCTCTTAGTCCTAGCTAAGAGGTTTAGCTAACCATAGACATGATTGAAACCAAATCTCTTAAACAAAGCATAAAAAATAAACTAGGGAAGAAGAAAAACTCTTTAGCGGCTGTTCGACCCTTGTGTTATGCTCATTGAGACCTTTTTAAACCCTAGAAGATGCTTTGGAGCATCTTAGGGAGTCCTATTTATAGTTGTGGAACTCCAACTTTCCTATCAAGTTGGAAAAATCTAGAAACAGTCTCAAATTACGTACTCTGTGCAGTTTTTCAAAATAGACTCGGAGTTTCAACCGCCTCAAATTTATACGCTCTGCCCAGTTTTCCAAAATAGACTCAGAGTTTCAGAATTTGGTTTACCAGGACAATTTCAGGAGTATGTTTGTTTTCAGGATTCATTTTTTTTTTTTTACTTCAAATCTTTAATTCTCTTCATTCATCATTTAGTTTTTTGGGTCGTTTGGCATGTGAATTCTTTATTAATGACTTCCAAATCTCCAAATCTTTATTTAGTAATCTTTTGAACATAAATCTTCATTTTGACATCAATTTCACCTTAAGCTCTCAAAATCACCTCGCACATGAAAACATGAATAATTAAATCAATTAGGCACTATCATGTTTATAAAACTAAGGTATAAATAGGGAAAAATATGCAATATTTCACACTTAATAGCCCCGTGGTAACCAATGACAAACAAGAAGGCTATGAGCCCGGTACATCAAAATGTAATGATGTCGCGATCGCTCTACATTTGTGTTTAGGTGATGACTCTTATATTATTTGTGCACACCCTCTACCCGTCGATGGGCAGCTTAACCTTGTGCATACAGACTATGCCATCCAGGTCCTTAGTGATCAGTTGAGCCAGTTGGTCTTGCCAGTGTTAGCCTCACATTGATTGGAACTCAAATATGGATCAAGTGACACATGTAAAGAGCCGTTTCGGCCACCTCGAGCCTAGTGATCCAGTTAAGACCATGATAAAATAAGGGTACCTTGCTTTCCTAATATGTTGGATGAATGAAACCTAATAACTACTCAACTAACATACGCATTTATCGCATTGCATTAGATAAGACTTGTGATTTGGGATTGAGCCATTTGTGAGGAAGTGTTGGTATATGCGAAATAGGCGTTGAAGTTGCTTGGGGGGAGTGTTGTTTGGAAAGAACATGCATCATGTCATATCTTTATATGTGCATTTAACAAGAGTATTTAAAAATTATTTGATTTCTTATTTTATCATTACCTGTACTGATTGAGTTGATAACATACATAACTTAGAACTAATGAAACCACTGAGTTAGCTACTCACTCCCACCTGGGATGGTGTTTTAAAACACCAAATAAGCGATATTGTGGATGCAGGTGCTATTGAGATCTCTAGCGGGTATGCTTGTATCAGCTTGCGCTTTCATTGTGAAGTCTTAGAAGTGTCGAACGAAATTAGAAAACCTTTCACTTATTTCAACTGGGTGTGTTTTGTATGTTGATTATAAGTATGTATATTGTGGCTTGTACAATCCTCATTTGGATGGACATAACTTTTTAATTGTACTTTAACTGTTAGTCCCGTATTTATTGATTTTTGATATCTCTATATCACTTTGGATCCGCTAATTTGAATTGTGTTACTCTGTTTGCTCATGTGTAAAATGATTGTGAATCTGAACAAGGTTACACGTGTATTTTCATTTAATTCACACTTGAGAACTCGAGATTGATGTCTCTGTACTTGGGTGTCGATTTTCAGGGCGTGACACTGCCCCATAATTACTCTCCACTAAGTCTGCCATTTTAATCTCAATTGCTAGAAATGCTCACGTCACCTAGTCGCCAGAAATGCCCCCATCCAACCGGTCAGATTAGAGAGCAGATTAGGTATTGCTCCATCAATACCTTAGTAGGTGTTTCCCTAATTGTGGGGCCCACCCTGATATGTAATTGTTGTATTAGGTATTGCTCCATCAATACCTTAGTAGGTGTTTCCCTAATTGTGGGGCCCACCCTGATATGTAATTGTTGTATATACATTGTCCATCATTTTTTTACCTCATCTTAAGGCATAGTCCCAAAAATGAAGCAAATCCAAATCTCAGGTGGACCACACAACAGAAAATAACGGTGATTGAATGCCCACCATTGAAGACTTCTTTGGGGACTACAAGTTTTGGATCAAGCATATATTTTTGTTTTCCCTTCATCCAGGTCTGTTGATGGTAAATTAACATTACCATGGGCCATATGAAGTTTTTAATGGTGGCTGATCAGTGACCACTTTTTCCTGTTGTGTGAGATTTGTATCAGCCTTATTATTGTCCATCCCCAAAAATGAGCCGGAAAAATTGATAGACTACGTGGATATATAACACATACAACAAGGTGGGCCCACAGTCAGGGAAACACATAACACGTAACACATAATCTTGAGATTATCTTGGGATACCTCGTTTCAACACTTGAGGTCTTGGTATCGATCCCTAGCTGGGGTGGCTAACATGGAGTGTGTGTACACACATGGGTGTGTACTAACAAGCTAACCCCAAGAAATAAAAAAGATTATCTTGGGAAACGGATTGCTACTCACCTTGCCAGGTGCCAATGGCTAGTGGTCGGTGCTCCGTGGGCCCCAACATGATGTATGTGTCTCATCCATGTCGTCCATCCATTTTTCCAGATAATTCTATGGTATAAACCTAAAACTGAGGTAGATGAAAATCTCAAGTGGGCCACACATTGTTGATTGAACTCTCACTATTAAAAACTTCTTGAGGCTACAAATGTTTTGGATCAAGCTGATATTTGTTTTTTGCCTTCATCCAGGTCTTGTATGACGTAATATAGAGGTTGGATGTCAAATAAATATTACATTGGGCCTTAATAGGTTTTTAATGGTAGAAACTCAATCATTACTGTTTTCCCATGACGTGGTCCACTTGAGAATTTGATCTACTTCATTTATCGGATATATAAAATGATGCGTAAAAATGGATGGACAGCGTGGATAAAACACATAGATCTTGGTGGGCCCACAGAGCACCGACTACTACCCACCTGGCCACTGGGAGCTTCACTAGACAAACCGCGTCCGATTATCTTGTCAGTGAATGAGCACCATCCACTCATCTGAAGACCATCTTGTAATTTTGTTATTTATAATCAACCGTACATTATTTTCTTTCATGTGGCCTACCTAATGAGTGGATGGGGTTGGTTTATGTAGGATGCAGATTTTTGAAGGAAATTCCTGCGCTAGGAACCTAGGTGGGGTCCACTGTCATATTTGTGAGAAATCCTTTCCGTCCGTCCATTTTTTGAGTTCATTTCAGGACATGATACCAAAAATGAACTATATCCAAAGCTTAAGTGGGGTCCAAAACGTGATAATTGAACTTCCACAGTTGAAATATTTGTGATTTCAGTTCATCCCAGTATTAATGAAGTTATCAACAATATGGATGGCAGGTAAACATCACTGTCGAACCCGGGTAGGTTTCAACGGTGGGAATTTCCTAACCACACTTTCCTTTAGTACGGCCATTTGAGCTTTGGATACTATTCATTTTTCGCATCATATCCTGAAATGAACTCACACTACGAATGGAAGGGAAGGATTTCTCACAAACATCACAGTGCCCCACCTGGATTCCAGCGCAGGAACTTCCTGCGAAAGGCTGGAAGTTCATGTGCTGGGATGCTACGTGAGGTCCACCATGATATTTGTGATAAATCCATCCTGCCCATCCATTTTCTTAGCTCATTTTAGGAGATGCTACCTAAGGGCGTGTTTGGACGGGCCCATCCCATAGGATTGGATTGTATTAGGGTGGATGGCAAGTAATGATGGCTGTGTCAGTGGATTGCTGGCAATCCCGTGGATTGCTGTATCTAGGGAATTTACCACCGAGTATGTTTGGCTCACCTGGCCAATCCCGGGATTGCTCCTTCTAACCAAACATGTCCCAAACAAAATAGATGGGATTAAGAGAGATTGGGTGGATTTCAAGGTAACGATGGTGATGTCAGCAGAGATTGCTATATCCAACTTCTACCTGTTTGGTAAGCCCAGCCAAATCCCGGGATTGCTCGTTCCAATCCATCCTAATACAACCTAATCCCATCCACCCTGCCCGGCCAAACAGGCCCTAAAAGGATATGGATTCAAAACTCAAGTAGGCCATACGCGAGGGAAAACTGGGAAAAGAGTTTTCTACCATTGAAACCTTCCCTGAGCTCCACCTTGATTTTTATATGCCATCCAAACAGTTTAGAAGATCATTAACACTGGGATGAAGTGAAAACAAGAAAAAATTAGCATGATAAGAAACTTTTATAGCCTTCAAAATATTTCAATGGTGGTGACGGATTAACAAGAAAAAATTAGCTTGATCCACAACTGTTTCCTCTCGTGCGGCCCACTTGAGTTTTATATCCATCTGATTTTCTGTATCATGTCCTAAAATGATCTCAGAAAACGGATTAACAGGATGGATTTATGGTAAACATTAAGGTGGGCCCACCTAGCATCTCAGGCAGGAACTTCCTGCAGAAGGCTTTCGCAGGAATTCCCCGTCCGCAAATCCGCGTCCGTTTTTACACAAGCTGACGGAAGCGGATTGGCTACTCCCCCTGCCACCAGCCACGGCTGACGGTCGGTGCTCTGTGGGCCCCACCATAATGTATATGTTTCATCCATGTTGTCCATCTATTTTTCTAGATCATTTTATGATATGTGACCAAAAATAAGGTATATCCCAATCTCAAGTGAACCACATTACAAGAGAAAGTATTAAATGAATATCGACCATTAAAAATTTTTGGGCATTGAATGTCGAACATTAAAAACGTTTTGGGAGCATAAAAATTTTGGATCAAGCTGATCTTTGTTTTTTTGCCTTCATCTGGGTCTGTATGACCAAATCAACAGATTGAATGTCAAATAAACAGTACAACGGGCCTTAGGAGGATTTTAATGGTGGATATCCAATAATTATTATTTTCCTGTGGTGTGGTCCACCTGAAATTTATTTCCCTCTCATTTTTGGGTGAAGCCCTAACATAATCTGTAAAAATGGATGAACTGCATGGATGAAACACATACATCATGGTGGGGCCCACAGAGCACCGACCACCAGGCAGGGGAGTAGCCAAGCCGTTTCCCAAGCTGACTCATGGGGACCAACCCAATGGATGGATTGAGGTCGAATGCATGTGACATTTTCGAAGTTGTCGAAAACGATTGGATGTGAGTATTTCTCAGACTCGGATTGCGTGGTGGAGAATACGTCACGACGTTCCATCTATATATGTGGCAAAGGGATGTGGGCTCCACTATGATGTTTTTGTTTTATCCACACTTTATCCACACCGTTCATCCATTTTTCCAAATCATTTGAAGGCATTTAGCTAAAAATGAGTTGGATCCAAAGCTCGAGTGGACCACACCATAAGAAATAGTGGGGATTGAATACCTACCATTGAAAGCTTTGTAGGCCATAGAAGTTTTGGATTAAGCTGATATTTGAAATTTCCCTTCATTCATACCTGTTTTACCTTATCAATATGTTGGATGGCAAATAAACATCATAATAGACCCTGGGAATGTTTCAACGGTGGGCATCACCGTCCGTAGTGTGGTCCACTTGAGCTTTGGATATGACTTATTTTTAGGCCATGCCCTAAAATGATCTGAAAAAAATGGATTTATGGTGTGGATATAATACATATATTATATATCATGGTGGGTCCAGAGAGCTTTGGCAGGTGTACACAGTATCCACCTTGGTGCTTCTTTTAGGACTCACATTTCCCAGTCGACTCGGATTAGGTAGTACTCAAACCGGTTGGACAGAAAGGAGCCCCTGATTCGCCCCCGAGTCGAGCCATCTCGAGTATACTCGAGACCTTACACGGATTGCCTGCTGAGTAAACTCTGGGAGGCCCACCGTGATCTATGTATTATATCCACTCTTTCCATCCATTTTATCAGATAATTTTGGAGCTTGATCCTAAAAATGAAGCATATGCAAAGCTCAAATGGACCACACCATAGGAAACAGTTTGAATTGAACATCTACCGTTGAAAAATTCTTATGGACCACAGAAGTTTTGGATCAAGTTGATATTTGTGCTCTCTCTTCGTCCATGTCTTTGTGATCTTATGAAACGGTTGGATGACAAGTAAACATCACTGTGGGCCGTAGTAAGGTTTCAACGGTGGAAATCATTATGCCCACTGTTTCCTGAGGTGTGGCCCAGTTGAGATTTGGATATGCTTTAATTCTGGGCTCAACCACTAAAATGAGTTTTAAAAACAAATGAACGGTGTTGATAAACTACATACATTCACGGTGGGCCTCACAGAGTTTACTTAGTACAATAAAGCATACCGAGTAACTCAGCCACGTACAAAGAGAAGAAATGAATCACCACCGTTTAAGAAATCGTGGAAAAGCACACTCTAGTCCGTCCTTGAGCGGTATCCACGTTTGTGGAAAGCTATCCATGCAATCCTTTTCAATTCTCACCTACGTTTTTGCTATATATTTAGGGTTTTGGAAGAGAAGCCATTGTATTTTCTGTTATCAGCTATCTCTTGTGTGTGCATCTCTAGAGTATTTTACATTCCAGGTATTGTGTTCCAGACACATCTAATCCGTCCAAAAGATTGACCGTGATCCGAATCCATCCATCAGGTAGGCCACACCGTACTTTGGATCATTATCGATGGTTGCCTATTGATTTTTTTTCAGTGGGGCCCAACCTAGTGATTGGATTAGTCGTTTGGGAGAGTGTATTGAGTGTGAATTGGAATTAAATTCACACCAAATACACTAAAAGCCTGTTGTTTTGATAACACACCGAGATCATTTGATTGCAATTCACATCAATTTCATCCAATCAGTTGCATGACGAGTATTTCTGAATCGTATATATGATCCTGGGCCCACCTGGGACCACCATGAACATG
The DNA here is from genome assembly GCA_030180095.1 of Magnolia changhungtana. Lineage (NCBI taxonomy): Eukaryota > Viridiplantae > Streptophyta > Magnoliopsida > Magnoliales > Magnoliaceae > Magnolia > Magnolia changhungtana. Next base: position 2,283,453 of record JASAUF010000642.1, on the reverse strand, counting down.
GCTTTCAGGCCCATCTGTTCATCATGTGGGCCAAATGTGCATGTAGGAAATTCATGGTTAGTAAAAAAGAAGACCAACGTTCTATTCGAATTACAAGTCTGGCATGATTTTTTTTTTAGGTTTGTTCATTTGGTTCCCAGAAATCTCACATCTCTAATGGGGCCCACCGGATGTTTGTGAGAAATCCACATGGTCCGTCCGATGTGAGAGCTGCATTTTTCGACGCGGCGTGTAAAACTCAAGAGGCTTAGGAGAGGAAACGATCCGACGGTTTGAAACATTTGTATGGCCATAAAGTTTCATATCAAACAAAGCTTTAGCTGTTTTCACTTCATCCGAGTAGGAATGACTTTATAAAGATGTAGGTATATCCAAAAAGGTTTCACTTCCTATTTTCATCTAACCTTTGAGTTTTGATCACCTATTTTTGATATCATGTCCTAAAATGAGCTCCCACGACGTATGGATGGTGTGAATTCCGACAAATATTATTGTGGCCATCATCCAAACCGTGTCATGGCTTATGGTAACATGCATTGAAGTGCATGATTTTTTTGTTTTCATTTGCAGAAAACATCTCTAATGGAGGGATTGCATGAAGATGGAGATGCATTCGCCGTTAAAAAACTCGATCCTGTCCTAGTACGGCCTGTCGAGGAAACCAACGGCGGGTTTTACTTCCTATCAAACCTTGATCAGAACATTGCCACCATCATCCAAACCGTATACTGCTTCAAGGGTGATAAGAGCAACGGCGTGGCCGCTCCTGGGAAGGTGATCAGGCAAGCGTTGGCCAAGGTGTTGGTCCACTTCTATCCACTTGCCGGGAGCCTTACGATCGGCTCAGATGGGAAGTTAATAGTGAGATGCACGGGTGAAGGTGTAGTATTCGTTGAAGCAGCCGCAGACCATGAGATTGAAGTGTTGGGTGATATTAGCATCCCTGATCCTAACAAGTTAGGGAAGCTTGTGCATACATATCCTAGTGCAAGGAACCTCTTGGAAATACCTCTATTGACAGTGCAGGTATGGTACATGTACATGCATGCATGCATGCATTTAATACATACATGGGATGCATGTATATCAATATTGGACTTACAAGGTTAGAGGTCATATTTGTATTGTTGATTGCACAAACACATGTCTATGTGGGTATCTATGCATTTGCATACATTCGGTTGTGTGCATGTATCTATGCATGCACAAACGCACGTCTATGTAGGTATCCTGCATTTGCATGTATTCTCTATTACATGTACTACTATAGCTTTTGAACATGTTTGCCCCTGCAATAAGTTGGGGAGGCCTATAAAAATTAGGGTTTTTCAACCTTGGGATAATTTTATCCTTTCAAGCCCATTGGAGTTAGCTACTTCTTTTCTTTGTGTGTAACCATAATAGAACGAACGCATAACATTAGGTAGCCCATACAATAAAGGCTTTATAAGGCCACTATAATGAATTTTTGATATCTACATCATAGGTTTATTGTGTTGGCTCATGTTAGGATGTAGACAAAAAAATAATGAAAATTAATCTAAAGATCCAATAGATTTCGACATACAAAAAGTTGTGTGAGGAATTGCTTTTCTTTCTTTCTTTACGTGTAGCTTGCATGCGTAGCAACACTCTTTTCTTGAATTTTTTCTCTCATTCTCCCTTTCCCCACTTTCTCCACATCAGTTGCTTGCACCGGAACCCTTAATATTAAGTAAAGAGAGATGTTCGAGTGCTCTTGAGGTACCATAAGTTATGGGGCTCCTAGTTGTACCGGAACACTTGAAAGAGTCTAGTTCATGATATCTATTCATTATGTCACATTCACAGTTTATGGGCTATAATGCCAACATTGCACTGATGTGACAAATAGTTATGATTTTGTCAATGGTATTTAATATGGACAACCAAGATTATTTACACAAAAATAACTCAAATAAATAATTTGATTCATATATTTATTAGGGTCCATTTTGGTTGAAGATCCACCCATAATATGGGCCACATCTAAAGTGGTGCTTTCCTGCACATTAATTCAATTAGTGATATTCTAATATTTTTCTAAAGCACCCAATTCGACTTGGAGGGCATGGGGCTATCAAAATCAGGATTATACTTAATCCTGAGTAGGATCCCCTACCCAAACAGACCTTTTAAAAAAAAATAAAAAAAATTAATGTTATTATATATGTTACACATTAAACTAGAAATAGTGTGTCTCAGATAAATAACCATTTTTCCATCCATGTATCCTATGTGTAGAATATCTGATCCATGCAAGATGGAAGACAATCCATCTAGATCACCTCCTATAAAAATCATGCCAATCAACTAATTGGATGGGCCACACCATTGCACTGAGTCATAACACCGACTGTCCATTGATTTTGACGTTGTGTCCTAATCGATGAGCCGATCAGTCTGATTTTCATATCAGGTGATCATCATGGTGGGGTCCACATTTTTTACGGATTTTATATTATATACATGTTGCATCCATTGTGGGGATTGCAAGATGAGCAGCTTGGAGATGGCTGCCACCTATCTTCTTTCACATGTGGACAGCTAAATCAGGATGCATTACTTGCAGGTGACAGGGTTCAAGTGTGGAGGATTTGTTCTTGGAATAGCAATAAACCACTGCATGGTTGATGGGATAACTGCAATGGAGTTCATACACTCATGGGCAGAAATTGCCAGAGGCCTCCCCCTATCCATCCCACCGTTCATTGACCGATCCATACTACGATCAAGGGATCCTCCCAAGATTGAATTCCCCCATCACGAATTCACCGAGATCGATGATGTATCAAACCTCGTTTCCTGCTACCAAGATCAAGAAATGCAATACAGATCCTTTTGTTTCAGCCCAGAATCACTCACTCAGCTCAAGAAACTAGCCATGGAGGATGGTGCCATAAGCAAGTGCACAAACTTCATGTTGCTCTCAGCGTTCATTTGGCGGGCCAGGACCAAAGCACTCAAAATGGGCCCCACCCAACAAAGTAAGCTCTTATTTGCCGTCGATGGGCGGTCCAAATTCAATCCACCAATGCCAAAAGGGTACTTTGGCAATGGCATTGCACTCACTTATTGTCTATGTAGCGCGGGCGAATTAGTAGATAAACCATTGTCATTCGCAGTGCGATTAGTACAAGACGCGATCAAGTTAGTGACTGAGGACTACATTCGATCAGCAATCGATTATTTTGAAGTGACGCGATCAAGGCCGTCGCTTACGGCCACTCTTCTGATCACCACATGGGCCAGGCTATCCTTCAATACCACTGATTTTGGGTGGGGTGAGCCTATTCAGTCTGGGCCAGTGACCATGCCTGAGAAGGAAGTGGTCTTGTTCCTATCTCATGGGAGGGAGAAAAAGAGCACAAATGTGTTATTGAGTCTGCCTGTTAGTGCCATGGAGACCTTCCAAGAGCTAATGCAAGTATAGATATAGTTCTTATATAAAAGAAGAAATACATAAGTGGGCAATCTAAGATAGTGGGTCCCACAAGGTCCCTTGTGGGCCATCCAAGATAGTGGCCTAGCATCATCATATGTATGGTTTGAAAGAGTATTATCTTGAAACAAATAAAAATAAAAATAAACAAAGTTACATTTGCAAATCTCTTATCTTAATTGTATGGAGATGGGAAGAGTGCATGTTTTCCTAGTTTTATATAATGATTGCATTTTCTAGTGAAATTGATCCAGTACTCTGAGAGTGTTAGATGTTAGAGTGCTCCTAGTGACATTTGGACAGTCCCATCTATCGATCTGCACCATCCACTATGTTGACAGCACAATTATTGGCTACCATGCAAAAATGAGATCAAGCAATTATACGTTCCGATCCAACATTAAACTAGCATTCTTTTTCACAGTCAGAGATGTGGCCTACATGCATTCCAATTCAGACTATTCAAATCATGGTCTTTGTGGGTGGGAACTGTCCAACAGTGGCACCGACAGATGTTTCTCAATGCCTAGTCAATGACCCGTGGATAAATGGTCCACATTCATCTGGCAGAAGTCCATTGAATAGTGGATCACCAGATGGACGGTCAGGATTGATGGTCATGTGTGCCGGATCTGAAATGGCCTACATTACTTCACTTTCAATAAATCTGACGAGCATCTATAGGTTCAATTGTATAATGGAACTATCCCACACGAATTTTATTGTAGGGACCCCTTCCAAAAAAAAAAAAAAGATCCAAGGGGGCCCACCGCATGGTTTTTGTAACATCAACCCCGTTCATCAATTGTGCCTCCTCACTTTAGGACATAAGCTCAAAAATCAGGCCAATCCAAAACTCAAGTGGGCCACACGACGAGGAACAGCAGGGATGGATGCATCCACCGATGAAACCTTCCTGGGTCACACCATGACATTTATATGCCGTCCAACCCATTGATATGATGAAAGGAAAGTTCAAATATCAACCTATGGAAAACTTGTGGTCGGGTCCAAGGAGGTTTCAGTGGTAGGCACCGCGTACCTACTTTTATTAATGGTGTGGCCCACTTGAGTTCTGCATGACCTTTCACCCGGACAGATTGTGGAAAATTCGGTTCCTCTACCTTACACACATGACCACTTGCACATTAGTCAGGACCGTCCAAATCATGGGCCCAACCGCAAACTAAAAGAGAACAAAAAGTCGCAACCCCAGAGTCAGGACCGTCCAAATCTTGGGCTCATACACTACGTACATCCTATTTATGTGCATGTAGGACTCGGCTTCGGCGGTGACTTCTCTAGTTAGAATTGTACACGAGTCAAATTAGCTTGATCAGACAGCTAGATTTGACTTGAAAAAGCTCCACATGCATCGGCTCGAAGTTAGACCGAGCCAAGCTGATTTTTAGAGCCAGCCGAGTTCTAGCTTGCCCGAGCTAGATTTGACTCGGATCAAATCAGATTGATGAGTTGGTTATTTGATATGGATGCTGCTCACAGACTGTTTGATGAAATGACTCAATGAATTGTTGGCGAGGAAAGAATCCATATATGATTTTGATGTTGCTTGCCAGTGTTTGATTTTGATGCTACTTGTTGGGTGTTTGATTTTATTTGATTTTGATGCAGCACATCGGGTGTTTGATTTTGTCGTTGCACGCTGGGTGTTTGATGCAATACCTGTAAAATGTCGCTAGTGTTTTCCATTCTATGAGAAATTTAAGATGCATTATGTGTGTTTAATAAAATGCTGCATCGACTCGAACTCGGCTTGAATTGGCCTGAGTTGCTCACCGAATCGAGACAAGTCAGCCAGATAGGCTCAAGGACTGATCCAAGTTCAAGCTAGGGTTAGCTATTGGCTGCGCTAAGCCAAGCTATGCCCAGCTTGGCTCGAATTGCAGTGTCAACTCTACCTCTAGTACTAAGGTTGGTGCTGCAAAAGCTCTATAGACTCCACCATGATGTATGTGTCTTAACCACTTCGTTCATCCATTTTGCGAGCTCATATTAGGGTGAGAACTCAAAAATAAGGAAGATCCAAAGCTCAAGTGTACCCCACCACAGGAAACAGTGGTGATTGAAAGCCACTTTTAAAATCTTCCTAGGGCATACTGTAATGTTTATTTGTTATCCAACGGTTGATTAGATCATACAGACATGGGTGAAGGGAAAGCACAAATATCAACTTCGTTCAAAACTTTTGTGGTCCTCGACAAGAAGAATTTAATAGTGAGCATTCAATCACTATTTTTCTTATTGTGTGGTCTACAGAAATTTGTATCTGCATTTTCAGAATAATTCAAGATTGCAGACTCGATAGTACTGGAGGGGTCACTACAGGATTTCCTGCTACAGACTTCCGCAAGAAGTTCCTGGGATGCTAGGTGGAGCCCATTACGATGTTTGTGAGAAATCCACTTTGTTCATATGCTATGAGAGCTTATTTTAGGACATGCTACTGAAAATGAAGTGGATCTGAAACTCAAGTAGGCTATATAAGAGGGAAAACTGGGAGAAAGAGTTTCCTACTGTTGAAACCTTCTTAAGCTTTACCTCGATGTTTATATGCTATCCAAAACGTCCATGAGGTCCTTTCCACTTGGATGAAGTGAAAAAACGAGAAAAGCTAGTTTGATACAAGACTTCCGTGGATATAAAAATGTTTCAGCGGTGGTTACTGAATCCCATGTTTCCTCTCGTGGGGCTAGTACAACTCATCCTGCTCATGGCCTTATATACAGGCAGGTTAGATTAGGTCACATCCATATGTATTCATGCATCATTCCATACATATATGATTATCACCTATTATTTTGTTTTGTGTTTTGGGCCGGACCAGATCAGATAACCTAGGATGCCGATTGCCTCGTGAATCCAACACTAGACACCAGGCAGGTGGTCTAAATACTCCATCGCACCCACCATCATGTATGTATGTATTCTTATTCATGCTGTCCACTGCTCTTGCCAGCTAAATTTATGAAGTGTATTAGTATGTCGTGCCACGCACCACTGACCTCTGTGGTGTGTTGATGTCACCATTTTCTGACAGCCCCAATATAATTTATCTCTTATATCCAGGAACCTAAAAATCCGTCATGTCCAAATCTCAAGTGGACCGTATCCAAACCTCAAGGGGACTGTTGGGGAAAAAATATAACAAGTCCTTGAGTCGGCTTGAGAACCGGAGGAGCAATAAAGCAATGGTTCGGACTCGTTGGACGCCGAGTCTAAGTAAGGCCCAAAGTCTATAAGAATGCTAGATGGAGAGACGTAGCTCAGATTGTGATGTATCTGACACGGCCGTAGCCTCGGCGTCCTAAGCCACAAAGCAAGACCTCTAAGGGGGGAAGTGCACCTCATGACTCAATAAGAAGCCTCGCAGAGGAAAGCCCAAACCGATTTAATGTGAGTCGGTTCTAGAGCCGTCCAAACTTTAGTCCGACTCAAAGATTGGGTCAGCCAATAAAGTAGAACGGAGAATTAGCTGTAAAACATATTTCGGCACAACCGTACGTGTTGGAGAGATAAGTATCGGCCGAGCCATATTGCTCCATATCCGGGAGTTACCTAAAAAACTCTGGATCTCCACTCGAGATTTCCGGAAGATAAGTCTAAGATCTCCGAAAATCAAAGAGTATCGTGGATTACGGATCCCAAGAGATTGAGATCTACTTTAATTATGTAATCTACTCTAATTACGAAAATCTTATGAGGTACGACAGAATTATAAATACAACAACCTTCATGAGAAGAGGTATGAAAAAACTCTCACCCTAAAGACCTTTAAGAAGGACCCAGATTCTGGCTTAAGCGTCGGAGGGTCCCCTGGCAAAATAAGGGTTACCTTTCTCTTTCTACTTGTGCAGGTTTTAGGGTCACTAAGGGGGCGAGCCGAAAACAACATCAATAGGGACCATACTATAAAAAGCAGTTGCTACAATATTGATGCAGGACATGAAATGTAAATATGATATGCAAGATTTCAGGCTTAGATCATACCAATTCAGAAACAATTACGCAAATTCCACATCCCACATGAAAATCCAAACGCTCAATTAAAGGGAAATTTATGCGGGTCCAGGCCTACACATGATAGGGCTGGATCAATAAAATTATGAAGCAAACGATACTTAAAGATAAGAAATAATCCTTCACACATACATAGTAATCAGTCCCTAATCCAAGGGATTCACCAGTTTCAAATCAAAGAACCCTAGGGAAAGAAAATGAGCATATAAGTTAGGGAAAACGTAATCTAGGGCTAGGTTTCATGAAAAAAAGGCTATGAGAGGATAAAAGAGGATAAAAAACCTTAGCCAAAGACGATCCCGCGTATGGACAGTGTTCACTCCCCAAGTATAGGGTTGTGATGTAGCGTCGTTTCGAGGTCGAATCCCAAGGACTGAAAACGTTATCTCGAAAATCCTTGGATCCTAGTCTAAGATGAAGTGTAAACCAATTATGGAGGAGGCTCCTAAAATTTCAAAGAATTCTAGGGATCGATCCACTTGAGAGATCGGCTTATTCATGGTGCTTCCTTTGATGTAGTTTTGAAAAGATGAAAGGTATATGAATTAGAATGCCATCACGGGACAAATCTTAAAACCTAATTACCAACCAATCAGATAATGAAGAACTCGATACACATAACCATGGACATATTCGAAGTTGGATGGTAGAGAAGATGGAAAAAAATGATGGGGGATGGGGATGAATTTGGGTCGATGTGGCTTTCGCACCACGGTAGTTAGCCCTTTGAAAAGGGAGGGCTTCGCACCCACTTCACCCGTCATTGAATCTTCGGTCAATATCCATTAAAGACAAAGCATTCCCTTAATCTTCCACAACTCACGAAGAGAAGTAGAAAAATAAAGCTCTAGAATTTTTATTAAACTTAAATGAATCAAAAGAACTACAAGGGGTGCCTATTTATAGGGAGAGCCCTATACCCAAAAAACCGTGATCGGTGGGCCCCACCATGTTTTCGGCATCTATTACTCCATTGGATTCGATGAAGTAAACTAAAATAAAAAGGTCCAAGCACGGCCCACAAGAAATCTAAAAAAAACTCTAAAGCATTCACAATGTTCTAAATAATAACAATAAGCAAAACCTAAAAAATGAAATCAATTAGACGAGTGGGCCACGATCATGAGATCCCATGAAGGGCTGAAGGGCTGTTCTTGACTATCGGGCCCACTTTTCTGAACCAAAACTTGTCTTCTAGCTAGGAGGCTCTCCTTGGACGTCGTCATCAAGTCAGATCGATGATGGGATCCTCCTTCTACATACATACGTGCGTAGGGGTGGTGGTGTGCGGCCGTGCGTGTGCACGATGTCCTCATCAACTCCAAATTTGATGCAGGACATGAAATGTAAATATGATATGCAAGATTTCAGGCTTAGATCATACCAATTCAGAAACAATTACGCAAATTCTACATCCCACATGAAAATCCAAACGTTCAATTAAAGGAAAATTTATGCGGGTCCAGTTATTTCAATGGTGCACACACATGATGTGGGGTCCACTATGTTGTATGTGGATCAATAAAATTATGAAGCAAACGATACTCAAAGATAAGAAATAATCCTTCACACATACATAGTAATCATTTATCCCTAATCCAAGGGATTCACTGGATGGTGGGAATTTGATCAATCAATTTCTGGAACCCTAGGGAAAGAAAATGGGCATATAAGTTAGGGGGGTCCTGTCCGTTTGGTGAATCTCGAGCGCTAGGTATTTCAATCCAAGTTCATAAACATGCCCCGCATCACAAACACGCCTAAATTAGAAAAAAGGCTAATGAGAGGATAAAAGAGGATAAAAAACCTTAGCAAAGACGATCCCGCGTATGGACAAATAAATTGAAATTATAGGCGCTTTCTATGGAACGTCGTTTTTGAAAAATGATTTAGATACGAGAAATTTAAAATTACTTTCTCCCGTAGCTCTCCCTTCGTGGCTCCGGCCAAGTTCAACGTATTAGGCTCCGAAAATCCCATTGAGTTTTAGGGTGTATAGTCCGAGCTATCATCTTAAGTGCGTGGTGCTCGCCGAATCTGTCGGCTACACCTACGGGCCGAAATCCTCAAAACCTGCGTTGTTTTAGTTTTTTTTTTTTTTTTAATGAAGAACTCGATGCAACTTATGGACGAGACCTATGGTGAAACTATGGATGGTGGGAGAAGATGAAAAAAATGATGGGGATGAGGATGAATCTCTTTTTTTTTTACCCTGATCGATGTGGCTTTCGCACTCACGGATAGTTATCCATTCGAAAAATGGTAGGTGAGGGCTTCGCACCTCACTTTTACAATTCTTCCACAACTCAAACGAAGAAAATCTGAAAAATAAAGTCATGAAATTTTTATTAAACTTGAATGAATCAAAAGAACTACACAAGAATTTCCAAAAAAATTTATTTACAAGCTCAGCCCTATACCCGACAAAAAACTTAATCTCACCACCCCCATGCTACACCTATTACTTGGCGATGAAGTAAAATAAAATAAAAACCAAACACAGTGAAATCTAAAGATTCATAATGTTCTAAATAATAATAATAAGCAAAATCTAAAAAATGAAATCAATCCACTTTCGCAGACTCGAGTGCATGCAACAAGCCACCCCTATCATGAGATCTCATGATGGGCTTTTCTTCTAGGAAAATGACTATCGGGCCCACTTTTCGTCTCGAACCAAAACTTGTCTTCTAGCTAGCGAGGCCCTCCTCCATCGGACATCGTCATCGAGCATGGATCGATGATGGGATCCTCCTTCTTGTCGGGATCATCTCGACGTGAGTAGGGGTGGTGGTGTGCGGCTTACGTGAGTGTGCGACGATGTCCTCATCAACTCTCCTCGGCCGCGAAGATTTTCCATAGAATATGTTGGTCATGAAATAAAACTCCTGAAATTCTCGCTCTAAGATGTCGGATCAAGTCATTCAATCGAGCTCCTCCTCGGTGAGCCATGTCTCGATTGAAACTTAAATTTTTGACGTGACTTCCATTTAACGAGTATGAAACCCACCATCCGACGTGGAAATTATCTTTTATGGTCCAGGCATCGGTTAATCGAATTGACCAATCCTTACTCATTTCCTCTCTTGGTGTGTGAAGGCTAGGTATGGGAGGTAGAGGATACCGGGATGAAAGGTTAAACTCTCAAATGGTCTATTAAGAGGCCATGGATCAAAGGTTAAGTCTCGGGAATCGGAAAGGATGTGGGCGAAGACCGTGCGATGGTCATTAGGACAAAGTATCGCTTGTGATCCCTAAAAGTAACTAGATCCTCCACATTGAATGTGGAACTAATTCCCATGGAGGGTGGAAGATCTACCTCATACGCATTGAGACCATTTCGCTCGCCTGATTTCTTGATACAATGAATGTATGTGATACGCAAAAGACTCTGCAGACTCTGATGGCCTATGGGATAATGACATGGGGATAAGATCAATAGGTTTCCTAGGCTTGTAACCAATAACGACTTCAAAAATTTGGACTTAGACTTCTGTGGACCTATTGACGAACTATTGTATGCAAACTGCAAGATGGGTAGTACGGCGTCCCACGTCATGGTATGCTCCCCTACTAAACATCGATCGTGCGAACATGTAAACTCCCTAGGCTTCTATTAACCACCTCGGTGATCGGCCATCGGTTCTCGAGGGTGGTAGGCAGAAAAAAATTGGAGCCTAGTATTCATCATGTGCCATAGTGTCTTCTTAAAAGAAGTAACTCATGAATCTCACGTCACGTAGGACCTAAATTGTCCAAGGCGACACTACTATGGTTTTCTGGTAACCCATGCGGGCGGTGACAACCTCACTAAAGAACAACTTTCTCTGGCAACATGAGAGGCGTCGGAGGTCTTAGAACAAGGAACGAAGTGGGCCATTTTGGAGAAACGATCCACGACAACAAATATGGAGTCATGCTTTCGAATAGTCTTGGGAAGTCCAAGCACTAAGTCCATACTAATGTCTGCGTGTCCTAAGGGATGAAGGGGACCGACAAATGTGTATATAATCCTCGTATTCTTTTTCCTCTCTACCTCAATTCCCTTGCGAGATTTGCCAAGGACAATTCCTTATGAACCATGAACGACATTGCCCCAATATAATTTTTTCCACATCCCGACTTGAGGCTTGGCTAATGAAATCTATCCTCCACTAGGGCAATGGTCTTGTCACGACATTACATAAAAATGGCATCCTTCGATGACCATAGCGGACCCCCGAATGTAACTCCCGGACAAGAAAATCGCGAAGGGAGGTGCGTGGTATGACCAAATTTAGCCTTTCCAAGATTTGATCGATGAAGCGGTCACTTCTAAATAAATATCCGTCTAGAATCAAATACTCCAACCAAGGCTCTTGACGAGACTCTCTAATAAAGACGTATACACAACTCCAAAATCTGACACTCAAAATACTCTTCTTTGATGCGCACATCAAGGAACCCGTAACTTCAACGCTCATGGAGTCTGAGTAGTGCGACTCGACGACTCAACGAGTGGTGAGTACAAATCGAGGGATCTTATTCTCTACATCCTAAGGCCTTGTGCTTAAGCACAAAGTGTACTCTTGAAGGAATTGAACCCACTTGGCATGCCATATTTCGAGGCTTAATTTCTTCCCGAGAGTTCAAGTATTTTAAGGCCTTGTGATCTCGAGAACAAGAATAATTCTTGCGGTAATAGGTAATGTCACCAATGGCGCACGTGATTGCACTCCGCATAGAATTCCTTGTCATAGGTGGAATATCTCGCTTCGCCTCGTTCGGCTTCTCACTAAAAAATGGCGACAGGTGCCCTTCTCCCGGCTAAGTACTCCTCCTTTGATGCCGATGTCTCGACGCGTCACATGCGACCAAAGGCTTTTGAAAAATCTGACGGAAGTCGCGTTGTTGATGGGTCGGAGCTTCTCCAGTCATCTTGACCTTTATCTCCTCAAGGCCTTGGAGGCGGCCTTTGTCCATTGAAACTCTCCTAACTTTTCGTATGCGGTCCGTGATGAGAGCCACAATGGACCATGATAGCCTCGAATGAACCGCCTATAAAGTGGCTAAGCCATGAAAAGATCTGCGCACCTCATGAATATTGCGGGGTTCGCATATAGAGGAACCAACATCAACGATGGCCTTGACCTTCTCGGGATCCGCCGATACACCCTCACCGGTGACACAATAAAATCTAAGAAGATCACACTACTAGACAAGAACGCGCACTTCTTTAGGTTGGCGTACAACTTCTCCCACCCTAAGGATCCCACAAACTTGCCTCAAATGGTTGAGGTGTTGCTCTTTAGTCATGCTATAAATCAAGATATCATCAAAGTATACGACTAGGAACTTTCCCATGAAGGGTCTCAACACTTGGGTCATCACACGCATGAAAGTGCTTTGGGGCATTAGTTAACCCAAAAAAATTTGGCATAACTAGCCACTCATATAGCCCATCCTTCGTCTTGAAGGCCGTCTTCCACTCATCACCGAAAGCGTATGGTAGGACAATTTTCGGTTTGGTGATACCCACTTTCCTTCCAGGTCGATTTTTGAGAAGATAGTAACATTGGCCATCATATCTAGCATGTCATCAAGACGCAGTATGGGAAACCGATACTTGATTGTGATTTTGTTGATGGCCCTACTATCAACACACATCCTCCATGTGCCATCCTTCTTAGGTGTAAGAAGGGCGGGCACGGCACACAAGATGCTATCTAGAAAAAAAATTTGTATGCTCTCTCGAATGAAACCCTTCTCTGGAGTTCATCAATCGCCTCTTCAACTCAACGTGCTCTTCTTCGGGTTCATTCTCGTAATGTGGTGTGGGTTTGGTAGAGTTGCCCATGGCCATTAAATCAATGGCATCTTTGTATATCCCTCATAGGAAAAAGGAAGCTCATTCGGTAAATCATCGGGAAAGACATCACTCATCGAAACTCATGTACTACTTTCGAATGGCCTCGGTGGAAGTTGGAAACTCTACTTGCTAGTCTCGTGTTTTCGGAAAAATACACTCTCCCTAGCCACAAGGGCGTATATCATCGAATCCGCCTCCGTTTCACGCTCAAAGTCTTTGATTTTCATTCAAAATATGGAGCGGTTTGGACTTGGACTTCGACTCATTCACTTCTTTTGGGCCTCTCACACTACTCACTTGGGCATGAACTCTTTCAATCAAATTGTATTCTAGGGTGGTAGAGGATTTAACTTGATCTTCTTGCCCTCAAAACCAAATGTACACACATTTTCTAAACGACCAAATATGGTAAAAATCAATGAGTTTACATAGAGCCACGGCCTACCTGCAGAATGATATTGCCCACATCCATAGGAACAACATCACACCAAATTGTGTCTTTATAAGATCCGAACCCAATAGGGACAAGACAACTTGTTCACTCCCCAAGTATAGGGTTGTGTGCGAATCCCAAGGACCGAAAACACGTACGTTATCTGAAAATAACCGATCTAGAACTAGGCTAAGATGAAGGAATGGATGTCTCATCAACCTAGGAGACTCTATAGATCAGGGAGAGGATGGGCTTCCGAACTTCCTTCAAGCCCAAACAACTCACGGGCTAGAATCGATGCCACGTTGGCCAACTACCACTATCCACGATCATCTTAAACAACATAATTCTTTTCCCCACATTTTGCATAAGTGTAGAAGATCGTCCAACCATGCGGTGCGATGATCATCGGTGTTCTTGGCTAAACATAAAAGCATGGCGCAAAGCACACCACGAGGGTCACGTACTCACTCTTGTGCTCCCTCTTCCTCATCACTAGGGATCGTTCCGAACAAAAGGGCTTATCATTCATTCTCCTCTTATATCACTCTCTGAGGGCACTACTTCTACTTGCCCATCAATAAGGAGTACTTTGGTGCCTCTCTCTCTCTCCCTGGGATGCCGCCTTGGTGAGCAAAATGGCCAAACCCACGACACCTAAAACACCTAGTGGCCCCACTTCCACGTGAATTAGAAATCCCGACAATCTCTTTGACCCTTATCATCCTTAGGTTTTGAAGGTCCATTTGAACATTAGGGGAAAACTTTGTTTTCAGAATCCGTGTTAGGTCTAGCCCCGGAGGGGCTGGCCGCATTGACATACCGGGGCCCATTCGCGAAAGTCAAACCGCCTTCCCACGCGATCATTAAGGTATTGCTCAACATCTAACACTACTTGGTATAACTGCATTGGATAGTAGTGTCGTCTTTGGCGAGCAATTCTCTCCTAATGTCGGGACGGAGGCCCGTTTAAAACGAGCAAGGGTGATACGGGGTCCTCATCAACTTCACAACCAAGTACTCTTCGAATTTTCTCAATATAGTCGCAACACTCATAGAACCTGTCGAAGAGATTGCCACTCCTCAATCAACCGCACGCGATAAGAAAAAAGAGTGAGGGAAGATCTTCTCTTTAAGTGTTTCTTTCATTTCGCCCGAAATGGACTATTAGGAGTTCCCTCGCTCTTTATTTCTTTGCACATCATCACCGTTCCCAAAACCTCTTTACTTGACCCATTCTAAGCTTCATCTTGGCGAATCGGACTCGTCGAGCATCCAACATATCATACCACTCAAAATAGTGGTCCATATCCGCCAACTAATCTAAAAAAACTTTAGGGTCTCAGTGGCCATCAAAAGTAGGGGCATCTACTCTAACTCCTTGAGAAGTTGCGCATCTTTAACGTGGGGTCATATTGGTCATGATGTCCCTCACTTGGGGTGAGTGCACAGTGTGCGCCCATGACCAACTCCTTGACCGCCTCCATTCCTTGGTCTAATCTCCCCTGACCACAAACACGCACAATTAGAATGGACATCTTCCCCAATGGTGGGATTGACTGGACCCCGAGGGAGAGGCCTCTATTTGAGTAACGCGATTATCAAATCTGGTTAAGGCGTTGATCCATGCGTTGTTCCAAGCGCTTAGACATAGACTCAAACCGGAAGTTAGAACTTGGCCATTGATTCTTGTAGTTGCTCCATGTTTAGAGTAGGGTGCAAACTAAAACCGCGACCGCGCGTGTGGGCATACACAAGCTAACTCAACCTAAGGACCTTTATTAAACTTAAATGAATCAAAAGAACTATGACAACTATATACATCTAAAAAATAAAAACTAAATGATCCTATGAGACTTTATATGAAGGCGATTATACAATATTACTAAAATTCACCTATATATGATGGAGTGAATGATCATGACGGACAAATCTAAACTAAACTATAAATATGTGGTGAATTCCCAAGTCAAGAACCGATGATGGCTCGATACTAAATTTGGTGCAGGACATGAAATGTAAATATGATATGCAAGATTTCAGGCTTAGATCATACCAATTCAGAAACAATTACGCAAATTCCACATCCCACATGAAAATCCAAACGTTCAATTAAAGGAAAATTTATGCGGGTCCAGGCCTACACATGATAGGGCTGGATCAATAAAAATTATGAAGCAAACGATACTCAAAGATAAGAAATAATCCTTCACACATACATAGTAATCAGTCCCTAATCCAAAGGATTCACCAGTTTCAAATCAATAAACCCTAGGGAAATAAAATGGGCATATAAGTTAGGGAAAACGTAATCTAGGGCTAAGTTTCATGAAAAAAAAGATATGAGAGGATAAAAGAGGATAAAAAACCTTAGCCAAAGACGATCCCGCGTATGGACAATGGGACTGGGGCGCGGGCGTCGTTTGCAGAAAAGCTCTCCTTGGCCCTGGTCAGCCAGGGGGAGGCTCCAAAACCCGAAGTTTCAGGTCAATCCGAGCACGGCTTGTGCGTGGTGCTTCGCCGAAGTGTCAGCTCGCCTACGGCCGAAATCTGAAAACCTACGTTGTAATGAAGAACTCTGATGCAACAGAAGGACGAATTCGAAGTATGGATGGTGGGAGAAGATGGAAAAAAAATGATGGGGGATGGGGATGAATCGGGGTCGATGTGGCTTCGCACCACGGTAGTTATCCCTTCGAAAAGGGAGGGCTTCGCACCCACTTTTGAATTCTTCCACAACTCACGAAGAGAGCAAAAAAATAAAGTAGAAATTTTTATTAAACTTGAATGAATCAAAAGAACTACAAGGGGTGCCTATTTATAGGGAGAGCCCTATACCCAAAAACTCACATCATGTGCGATACCTATTACTTGGCGATGAAGTAAACTAAAATAAAAACCAAACACAGAAATCTAAAGCGTTCACAATGTTCTAAATAATAATAATAAGTAAAATCTAAAAAATGAAATCAATCCGACGAGTGGGCCACGATCATGAGATCTCATGATGGGCTTTTCTTGACTATCGGGCCCACTTTTCTGAACCAAAACTTGTCTTCTAGCTAAGAGGCCCTCCCTGGACGTCGTCATTAAGCCAGATCGATGATGGGATCCTCCTTCTACGTACATACGTGCGTAGGGGTGGTGGTGTGCGGCCGTGCGTGTGCACGATGTCCTTATCAAATATATAACACCCACCTTTGAAACCTTTACAGGGCCACCATGATATTTATTTGCTATCTAACTTATAAAGCTCACACAGACATGAATGATAGGAAAACACCATATCATATTGATCCAAAACTTACGTGCCCCCGAGAAGTTTTCAAAGGTAGGCGTTCAATCTCCATTGCTTTGTATTGTGTGGTCTACTTGATCGAGGTTTGGATATGCTTCATTTTTGTATCATGCTCTGAAATAATCTAGTGAAATAGATGAATAGCTTGGATATAATATATACATCATGTTGGGGTCCACATAACATAGTGATGCATACACACCTCTCCTTACCATTTTAGGGCATGACATGAGCCTAAAATTGGAGCACATCCAAACATCAAGTGGACTACACCACAAATGATGTCTACCGTTGAAACGGAAGTGGATTGGCTGGTGTACCACACACCACCAATATGGCTGGTGTGGGTACTTGTTGTGCGAAGACTAGCCCAGACACTCCTCGAGCCGAGTTGTACCAACGGTTCAGAGGAGATCAAAGTTACATGGGCCAAATAATGATGTATTTATTATATCCACCCTGTTCATCCATTTGGCAAGATCATTTTAGATCATGAGCCTAAAAATGAGTCATATCCAAACCTCAAGTGGACCACACCACAAATAACAGTGTGGACAATGATTCTCACCATTAAAACGTTTGTAAGGCCCAACTTAATGTTAAGTTTACATCTAATTTGTTCATAAGTTCATACATATCTGAATTAATATATTTGTAGGGCCTACCATAATGTTTATTTTACATCCAATCTATTCATAAGGTCACACATACCTAGATGAATAGGAAAAACAAATAATATCATATTGATACAAAACTGTTGTGACCCTCAAAATGGTTTCAATGGCAGACATTTAATCTCCCATTACATTTTGTAGTATGGTCCAGTTGATATGGATCCGTCTTATTTTTTTGGCTCAAGCCTTACTCTCACCAAATGGATTGAGGATTTGGATATAATACATGCCTCATGATGGGACTCATGGAACTTTGTGACGTCAACCCACCAGCGATATTGGTAGTGTGTGGTGCACCAGCCAATCCGCTTCTTGTTGAAACCTTCGTAAGGTTGATGCTGATTTTTTATTTTGTTATCCAACTTGTTCATGAGGTCACAAAAACATGATGAAGGGAAAATACAAATATCTTAAAGAAGTTTTCAATGGTAGGCGTTCAATCCCTGCTAATTCTTATAGTGTTGAGCTTTGGATATGCTTTGATTTTGGGCTCATGCCTTAAAATGAGCTAGTAAAACATATGGACAATGTGGATAAAACACATATATCACCGTGGGCCATGCAGAATCTTTATACCACGGAGCTGCATGGGAGGTCAGGGAGTGTATTATCACATTGTTGTGTCTATGCTTACCTTCTATTAGTTGTTTTTGGTTTTAGGCCGGTGGGTCTGGTCAGGTCATGCACCTAGCCCATCTTATATGGGCAGGTTATAGGTCGGGTAGGCTTGACTTACTACCTATTTAGCTTAGCCCAATCCCACCTCAGAAGTAGGTCAGGCTAGTTGATCCGCAGGCTGGCTTGACCCATTTGCCACCACAAAGACAAGTGACTAATGACAATGGAGATTTTGTCTGAATGAGACAAACAGATGTAATTTTCAGCCATGGAAGGAGAAAGCTAGCACTTTAGCAATTGTGCTGTCTCATTTATTAAATTCCCAACCGTTTTAGTTGAGACAATTTAAAATTGGAAAATGATGGGACTTGGAACTTTCTTGTTTAGATGGTATATCGATCATACATGTGCATGTGTAACCGACAGCTGAAGTTCTTTTAAATAGCGTCTGGCTTTGGCAACATGTTGACCAGCCCAAGACATGAGTAACCAACCCAAGACATGAGTGAAACATCCTGGAGGTTGAGCCTACATGATCTTACTCGGATTGTACCCATTTGCAATGCTGGCACATTTGATGGCATGTAGATGGTATCTTTGTGTTGAAATAAGTGTTGAAAATAATGAAGATTATATAAAATTAAAATTAAAAATGAAAATAAATAAAAAGATAAAGAACAATTTATTGAGTTTTTGAGTTGAGGTAAGGTGTAATTTGAATTACTCGTTTAATTTTGAAATTGAATTCGTCCTCTTTGAACTGTGTCCCAAGTGCAACAAAATTCTCCAAGTAATCAACCTCTAAGATATAATAATTAACTATCACCTGATCTTGGTAGTTTATTCCTTGTAAGCAGGCTTAAATCACGTTGGGCTTAAATCCAACGTGATTTAAGAGTATTGAGTTAACTCAAAGATGAATTTAGCAAACAAGAATTTAAAAATCAATTATTTAAAAAAAAAAAAAAAAAAAAAGAGATGAAGAGATTTATGATTTTGAAAACGATATTAATGAACTTTATTTATAGATTATGAGGAATTAAAACATTCTTTCAAAATGGGTATAAGTCTGTTGGGCTTAAATCCAATTGGTGCAACCCGAACACGCATATCTCTCTGTTTTTAAAATCAAAGAGATGTGAGTGTGAATACACTCACATTACACTATCTGCGCATGCACACTCACACTCGCTCATGCCCATGCCCCGCTTGACTCGGGCGCATGCTACAAATAAACAACCCAATACAAATTCAAGTATTCCCGAAGGCACAAACCTTTTACACCACATTCTACATATGATCTCTTCGTATTCATTTTACATTTTCAATGTTGGACTATTTCTAATACAAAATAAATGAGAGATAAGAAACTTCAAATAAAATTTTACTGCGAAATTTTGAAGGAGCAGTCCATGTGTTGGTGAATATGCTGCACCAGCGAACTCGGCCGATCTTGGCTCGAACTGACCCGATCTGCTGACCGAACCAAGCTGAGCTGGCCAGTCAGGCTTGAGGCCAAGCCGAGTTTGAACTGGGGTCACCAAGTGGCCGAGCCGAGTCCGTTCCGTGTACACCTCTATTACCCACCTACCTTGGTGCTGGTTTTAGGACTGACATTTCCCTGTCGACTCGGATTATGTAGTACTCGAAACGTTTGGACAGACAGTAGCCCCTGAGTCGCGCCCGAGTCAGCGATTTCGAGTGGACTCGAGACCATACACAGATTGCGTACTGAGTAAACTCTGTGGGGTCCACCGTGATCTATGCATTTTATCCACTCTGTTCATCCATTTTAACAGATAATTTTGGAGGTTGATGCTTAAATGAAGCATATGCAAAGCTCAAGTGGACTACACCATAGGAAACAGTTTGAATCGAACATCTACCGTTGAAAAATTCTTATGGGCCACAGAAGTTTTGGATGAAGCTGATATTTGTGTTTTCCTTTCCTCCATGTCCGTGATCTTATGAAACATTTGGATAACAAATAAACATCATTGTAGGCCTAGTAAGGTTTCAACGGTGGAAGTCATTATTCTCACTGTTTCATGAGGTGTGGCCTGCTTGAGCTTTAGATATACTTTAATGCTGGGATCAACCCCTAAAATGAGTTGGAAAAACAAATGGACGGTGTGGATAAACTACATACATTCAAAGTGGGCCCCACGGAGTTTACTCGGTACGATAAAGCATACTAACTCAGCCACGTACAAAGAGAAGAAATGAATCACCACCGTTTGAGAAATAATGGAAAAGCACACTCTAGTCCGTTCTTGAGCTTTTATCCACGTTTGTGGAAAGCTAGCCATGTATTTAGGGTTTTAGGGTTATCCTTTTCAATTCTCACCTACGTTTTTGCTATATATTTAGGGTTTTGGAAGAGAAGCCATTGTATTTTATGTTATCAGCTTTCTCTTGTGTGTGCATCTCTAGAGTATTTTATGTTGAGAATTTACATTTGGATACACTGAAAATATCAAAAATAAAATATTTCACTAGGTTGAATCATGTATAAAACACGTTGTCCTTAAAGCGTGATTTGCCGCCTTACCAACTGCTGATGGGTTACAGGCGAACTGCTTCTAGGATAAGACAAGCCTTATCTGGATCTAGCATGCAACAATCACGATAGGTCCACTGTGGAATAGTTTTAATGTAGCAGATCTCTTTTGACAGACTTATACGGTAGAGATGATCAAAGTATTCTACGATGGAGATATGGATCATATTTGATTTGATGGGATGATGTGTTGAGATGATGAAATTGGACTGAAATGGTCCAGTTTATATAGGCATTAGGTATAGCACCATTGTTGTGTGGTATTCAATGGTCCAGAACATTTGAAAACGTTTCTGGTCGTCAAATCAAAAGATCTGACCGTTGGATCATCCTGGTCAATCCGTTTTCGAACCGTTGTAGCTTTCAAGATAGCTATCCATTTTTAGAAACGGCTGGATATTTCAGATTTAAGATCCGACCGTTCTCAGTCACCTATAAAACTCAAGCTCATTTCGGATTTTTAGATCTACCACCCTAAAGCTTTGACCAGACCTATCGCACCGTCTCGCATAAGGTGGCGAGGGAGTGACCACTCTGTGACACGATGCGCATGTGCGAAGTGCGCCTTCTAGCGCCACTATAGCCTCACTGCCTCACTGCCCATGCCCGAGCGAGCGCGCATGCGTGCATGTGTTCCAGTGCGCAACTCGAGTATCACCTCCTCCAAAAAATCCAAGTAAGAATACTCTTCACAACATCTCATATAAACCACGAAACCATTCTTTGTATTTTTGATGTGGGACAAAGCACACACACGGCACTTTTTAATTCAAAAATTCAAAAAGCGTTTTGGCGGGAAAATCCTGAAAATTTGAAAATTTTTGAATTTTTGTTTTATTAATTTTAAAAGCCACTGATTTTCAACATTTTACATCCCAGGTATTGTGTTCCAGAGACATCTAAACCGTCTAAAAGATTGACCGTGATCTGAATCCATCCATTAGGTAGGCCACACCGTACTTTGGATCATTATCCATGGTTGCCTATTGATTTTTTTGAGCTGAATCCATCCATTAGGTAGGCCACATCGTACTTTGGATCATTATCTGCCTATTTATTTTTTTACAGTGGGGCCCACCTAGTGATTGGATTAGTCGTTTGGGAGAGTGTATTGAGTGTTCACACCAAATATACTAAAAGCCTTGTTTTGATAACACACCAAGATCATTTGATTGCAATTCACATCAATTTCATCCAATCAGTTGCATGATGAGTATTTCTGAATCATATAGCACACGTGTAAAAAATCCCAACCCCTCTTTTGGGACCACCATGAACATGTCCAAGCTAAGAAATCAGGCCCATCCATTCATCATGTGGGCCAAATGTGCATGTAGGAAATTCATGGTTTTTTTTTTTTGATGGGTTAGCTTGTTAGTACACACCCATGTCAGTACACACACTCCATGTTAGCCACCCCCACTAGGGATCGATCTTCGCTAGATTCGCTGAAAAAAGAAAGCCCGTGAACTACAATTGCTTCAAAACGCTTATGACTATAAAGGCTTTAGCGCCTTTGACTATATAAGTTGCTTTTCAGCAGGCTCTCGCATCGGCTGGCCCTTGTGCTACAGTCCAGTCAGGGTTATATGCTATCCAAGGGGAGAAGTTTCATAGGACGAGTCTAAGAGCTTTGCTTTTCAACATTTTAATTTATCTAAAAAAAAGGTTGTAACTAAGCACATACGCTCCTACGTGCGTGCGTACACACATAAAGCAACAATTATACTAGTATCCCAGAGGTGAACAGAGCTAGTAACCCACCCTCCCCTGGAGGGGACCTTTGTCCTTTAGTTCCACGTCGATGTTCCGTGTAGGAAATTCATGGTTAGAAAAAAAAAAAAAAAAAAAAAGACCAACATTCTATTCAGATAACAAGTCTAGCCGGATGGAGTGGACCATCTTAATTTTTAGGCCTAGGTATGTTCAAGTTGGTTCCTAAGCGATGAGCCGCCCAGATCTCACATACGCTTGCCATGTTGTCACGTGTGCCGGATGCTAGGTGGGGCCCAACGTGATGTTTGTGAGAAATCCGCACGGTCCATCCATTGTGGGAGTTCATTTTAGTACATGTGACCAAAAAATGAAGTGTATCCAAACTCAACATGTAACGCCCTAAAAATCGGGGGTTGAGTAAAGCTCAGCTCCCGAGTTCCAACGCATCACTTATGCAATATAGATAATGATGATTATGATGAGAGCATTGAAACATGAATGGGATTATACTAAAACAGCATATCATACTCCAGAGACAGTTAAATTGCAAGCGGAAGACTGTGATAGATGTATAGAAGATATAAACTATGGTAAGTCTCCAGAGTGTTATAATGTTGTCAGGTTAATGAATTATAAGTACAATTTCAAAATATACCAAAGGTGTAGTGTCATCTAGTCAACATTCCTGTAACCTCGTCGATCAATGCACGGCTCACATGAAGCCGCCAGAAAACAGCATATACGAGAAAGCATTTTCGTCGTCACAAAAGTCCGGCTCCGCCTCATGAGTAGCATCGCCATCTGCAATCAGACAAAGTCTAGTGGGTGTCCGGAACACCGTCCCATAACATGGGAGTGAGTGATCAACTCAGTGAAACAGTAAAGCATAGGTTAACATATTATTAAAACAGTCAAGCAGTAATGATAAAGCAGTACAATCAACAATCCTAAGTACTCTTGTTAATGTAAGTATGAAATGCTATCATGATGCATGCCCTCGCCAACATACTCCCTCATGCGACACCATCTTACGTCCGCGACATACTTTCATCCCTCAGTGCTCCACATCTTCCAGGCACATGCAGTGCGATATTAATATGATTATGAGTTATTATTAGTCCTTTTTATACAGCAGTATTGGGAAACCAAGGTACCTTCCTTATATCATTCCCAAACAATGATCCATTCTAGGGTCGTCAGTCCTAGACAATCTCATATGATGGTGTGTTTCTAGGTCGCTGCAAGGGCTGCCAGGGCTGTCACAAAGAATCGTTGCACCACTCCCCCATCACCTTATCAATACAGGCCTAGTTTATACTCTGTTTACTACGGGAAGGCTCGTTGCCTCTCCGTAGATTCAGAGTATGCTCGAGGTCACTACACCGGGTACGGTCAGGGCTGCCAAGGCTGTTACACGGAATTGTTACACCACTCCCCCATCACCCATCAAAACAATATAGGCCGACAGCTCGAATACAATGTCCCATACCACCATATTCGGCACACGAGTCTGAGTTGCTCACTGGTCACTATGGGGAGGCACTTGGCCCCAGCGTAGGCCGACAGCTCGACCACGGTGTCCCATACCACCATGCCCAGCTCATGAGTCTTAGCGGATCGAGGTACCACGGTTAACGGGGTTGCACTGGTAAGTTCGGTACCTTATGTTCAAGCAGTAGCGTCCAAACATGGTGAACATACATTAGACAGATCGGGTTACTTGACGAGCTCGGCTAGCGCGAGCGCACAACAAGTTGAACGACATGAAGTGCATAAGCACTTTGCGTGGCCAACCACTATCGCCAACCGAAGTACGACTCGGGTTCGCCGAACACATCTGACGTGGCGAATGAATCTCAGCCACGAATTCAATCCCGTTACCGATTGTCTGGACTATACAATAGCCTCAATCACATTCAATTACGGAACAGTTAAGGCAGTAATGGATCAAGATTTCAAATCATACAATCAAATATCCAATATTGTCCGTTTACGGCTGCCAGGGCTGTTGCATGAAATCGTTACACCACTCCCCCATCACCCTTCACGGATCTTATGGAATACAACTTAAATATGTAAAGTAGTCAGAGCAGAATTAAATAACAAGTAATTCAAACATATTAACGAGCAGGTTATAAAACACAATTCAAACAGGAAATCCAAACACATACGTTTCATAAACCAGTAAGTGATTAAACTAAACACTTACATGAAGGAAATCATACATATCACTACGGTAGTTGAGAATCCTATCTCAACACCCTTATACATTACAATTTACTAACTACTACTCATTCAGACATTTCAACAAACACTTTAGACTACATACATTAACATACATGACATATGTTGATCACATAGGTATTAGGCCAAATCCTTTCACTAGGGAGCTGCCCCATTTATAACACGCGTGCACCCACGACGGATAGTCATGGCAAGCAAGAATCCAAGTTCCATATTCATTCAGTCATTTCCACAAACACTTGGGCTACACATTTTAACATATATAGTGTATATTGGCCGTGGCGTGATTTAGGGCAAATCCTTTCATCCAAGGGGTATCGCCTATACAACAATTATATATCTATGATAATTAGTCATGGCGAGCACGAATGTGAATTCTAAACTCATTTGGTCATTTTCACAAACACTTAGAATACACTCTTTTAACATACATAATGTATACTAGCAAAAACATGTATTAGGGCAAATCCTTTCGCCGAGTGAGTAATATACATGTATATAGCATGTTTATACAGTAATTAATCATGGCTAACATACCTTCAAAATTTATACGTATACGGTATTTTCTACAATTATACAGAATACACAATATACCATAATTTGTATACGCAATCGAAACGTAAAACGAACATCGGTTTGTGCATGTACAATCACACTCAGATCATGAATCTATCATTATATGACATTGAAAGCGTTGAAAACCATAACCTATACATCTAAAGTCCACACCTTACGCCGTAGAAGCGTAATGAACTCGATAGATTTGTTAAGCTGTGGCAACCTATAACATGCTTTAGGTTAGTTATTTCATAACTTACAACTATCAAAACCCCAAAATAGATTAGGGTTAGGGTTTCTTACCGAGAAACGAAGTCGAAATCGTCAGAAAAATGATTAGAAAGGGATGGTTAAGCTTATATAGCGGTAAGGTAGAGTAGCAGGGAGATGCTCCCACTTCTCTCACACTTTCTCTCTCTTTTCTCTCTCCTAGGTTTTCTCAAATTCGTATGTGATGAGTGAGTGAGGGCTTAAGGTCCTTATATAGGCCCAAAACTCACCAAATTAGACCCAAGGCCAAGGTATACTTAGGTTATGTCCAAATACAGACAGTTCCGTCTCAACGGAGCACTTCTGGAAGCCCCCCTTGAGCTAAAGGTCGGACATAAGCTCACAGACATTGGATCTAAGTTGAGTTAAGTTTTCGTTCCAGTCGGGTTACCAAATCACACGTGGCGGACCAGTTTCAGTTCAACGATCACCGGAACTCGATCAGGGTTACAAGTACATGGACATTTATATGAAATTTCTCCTGATCCGAGGGTGTATTTGGGTCAGATTCTGACGGTCTGATTTCTTATATCAGGCCTGCAAGTGACAAGTCTCAGATTACTTAAATGAGATTTGATTTATAAAGAAATCTATGTTTTTTCACTCTTCACTCTGGGCTCAAGCGAATAGCCGTGGGACACTATTTGGATTTGATTTTCGAGATGGTTGTCAAGCCTAGCAAGGTGGTCCTAACTGTTTAACTTCACGTTAATTGGACTTTCGATGTGCGGTCCAGATCTATACGGAGTTTCAATGCACTCCCGAGAGCAACTGGGTAATGAGATTGATCCTAGATTTTTAGGGTAACCTAGCGTCGATGATTCTACAAGTTTTGGGTCTTGCAGATCATATTTAAAGTGATTAGTACGGATTTCGTAGCTAATCCAGTTTAGCACTTAGTTGACTTTGTCTAATTCCTAAAGGATTTGAGGTTTGAGAGGTTCATAAGGGTTGGGATCTACCCCTTGCCTAAGGACATCTAATTCCAGGTTGGCAAAAATTCGGGATGTTACACAACAGGCCCTTACGAGAGGAAACAGTGTAGATTCAGTGACCACCGTTTGAAATATTCATATGGCCACAAAGTTTCATATCAGACAAACCTTCTGGTGTTTTAACTTCATCCGAGTGGGAATGACCTTATAAATGGTTTCGATGTCATATAAATATCAAGGTATATCCCAAGAAGGTTTCAACAGTAGGATGTCCTAAAATGAGCTCTGTGATGGGTTTTTTTGACCCGTCATCGACCGGTCGTGAGCCCTGCTCGATCGGTCGAAGGCTGGTCTCGACCAGTCGTGGGAGTCGAGCCGTGACATGACTCAAAGTCTAGCGAGTTTGGGCTATTTTTCTCTGGGGTGCTCGACCAGTCGAAGGAGGTGCTCGACCGATCGAAGGTGGCTCTCGACCGGTTGTGGACTCGGTTTGACCAGTCGATGTTACGCAGATTCGTTCCGCGATTTTGTGCGGATTTCGTGTCGTAAGTCCTTTCGCAACTAGGATGCGGAAAGGAGTTTCCTAAAACTTTAAATAGGAGTTCCTAGAGTTTTCTAGGTACGACAAGAGGGTTTCCTAAAACTTTATAAGGGATTTACTAAAGGGTTTAGGGTCATCAAAAGTGTGAGAGAGAGGAAGCTTATAGAAGGGAGGTTCTGCTCGTAGAGGTTATCTATTATGCAATCTATATCTCAACGCTTCTATGTACTCGTAATCGGTGAGATCTCTCCGTTTTCTTTATTTCTCTTATTGTTTATCCACTCCTGCGTGAGTGAAGAAGTTTGTAACATTCTACTTTATAGTGGATTGTTGATCTGGATGAGGTCCCGTGGTTTTTACCTCTTTGAGGGTTTTCCACGTAAAAATCTCTTGTGTGGTGTGTGATTGATGCATTGATTATTTTTCATTGCTTTATTATCCATAATTCTGGTTTGTTTTGGAGGGTTAGATCCTAAGGTTTTGTGCAAGGCCCCCAACAAAGTCGTATCAGAGCTAAGTTCATTGAACGGGTAGGATCGCTTTGGAATTATGGAAGGTGGCTCATCAAGGATGATAAGCCTCAATGGTTCTAACTGGACCATATGGAAGGCTAAGATGGAGGACTTGCTTTATTGCAAGGACCTATGTTCTCCAATTTTAGGCATATCCACAAAAACCAAGGATATGACTAATGATGATTGAAAGAAGATGGACCGAAAGGCGGTGGGGTTTATTAGACAATGGTTGGATGATTTTGTGTTCCACTATGTGTCTAAAGAAACCTCAGCCGCTAGCCTATAGCTGAAATTATAAGGGCTGTATGAGAGGAAGACAGCTGGTAATAAGATTTTTCTGATAAGGCGACTTATGAATCTCAAGTTCAAGGATGGTGGTTCTGTGGCCGAGCACATGAATGAGGTCAGTAATACAGTGAACCAACTGTCCTCTATGAAGATGGTCCTGGATGATGAATTGTAGGCTTTACTTTTGCTTAGTTCATTGCCTGACAGTTGGGAGACATTGGTGGTGTCTCTAAGTAACTTCGCGCCAGACGGAAAGATATCCATAGAACAGGTAACCAGTTGTCTCTTCAATGAGGAGACAAGGAGGAAGTCTCAGGGGTCTACTCAGCAAGAGGCTCTTGTAACACAAGAACGGGAGAGAGGAAAGAATAGGAAGGGCGGGAAGGCTCGAGATAAATCAAGAGGCAAGTCGAGTAACATAAAAGATGTTAATTGCTGGAATTGTGGCAAGAAGGGCCACTACAAGCATGAATGTCGTGGTATGAAGAATGACAAGAAAAGAAAAGGGAAGGAAGATGAATCAGATTCTACTGTGGTCGCTTCAGATGGCGACGTTGTAGTTATTCCTTCTGCAGATCACGATGTATGTCTCATGGCTACGAGTGATCAGGACACCGACTGGGTGATAGACTCGAGAGCTTCTTTTCATGTGACTCCACGTAGGGACTTCTTCACAAGCTACAAGTCAGGTGACTATGGGACTGTGAATATAAGAAATTCTGGTGTATCGAAGAGCGTGGGAGTCGGTGATATTTGTGTGAAGACCGATGTGGGCTGCACATTGGTTCTCAGGGATGTGAGGCATATCCCAGACCTTCGTCTCAACTTGATGTCGACAGGAAGGTTGGATGATGATGGCTATGAAAGCCAGTTTACTGGTGGGCGATGATAGCTCATCAAGGGTTCATTGATCGTGGCCAGAGGAAAGAAGTGTTGCACCCTTTACAAAGCAATTGCCAGTATGTACAAGGGTGGGTTGAACGCAGTGGAAGATTCAGCTATTGACATGTGACATACGCGTCTAGGCCACATGAGTGAAAAAGGGCTTTAGCTACTAGCGAGGAAGCGGCTACTTCCAGACGTGATAGGTTCACCTCTCAAAATCTGTCTTGATTGTTTATCAGGAAAACAACATAGAGTTTCATTTATTAAATCTGCTTCTCCTGTTAATAAAGTGCGTGCATTAGATTTGGTTTATTCTGATGTTTGTGGTCCTATGAGGACAAAAACCTTGGGTGGGGCATTGTATTTTGTCACTTTTATAGATGATGCATCTAGGAGGGTTTGGGTTTATATTTTGAAATCCAAGGACGAGGTCTTTGGTGTGTTTAAATTATTTCATGCTATGGTCGAGAGAGAGAGAGAGAGAGAGAGAGAGAGAGAGAGAGGTAGACCATTGAAGTGCATCCGCACTAACATTGGCGGTGAATACATTG
This sequence comes from Magnolia changhungtana, assembly GCA_030180095.1. Taxonomy (NCBI): domain Eukaryota; kingdom Viridiplantae; phylum Streptophyta; class Magnoliopsida; order Magnoliales; family Magnoliaceae; genus Magnolia; species Magnolia changhungtana. Next base: position 2,254,021 of record JASAUF010000642.1, on the reverse strand, counting down.
GCAACTTTCATGAGTACTGCAAGTCCCTAGGTATACGGCATGAACAGACGGTTCCCAAGACCCCCCAACATAATGGTGTAGCTGAGCGAATGAATCGCACCATTGTAGAGAGAATCAGATGCATGTTATCCCATGCGAAGTTGCCTAAGACGTTCTGGGGAGAAGCAATGCACACGGTGGTGTATTTGATAAATAGGTCTCCATCAGCCCCGTTGAATGGAGAAGTACCTGAGAAGGTGTGGACTGGACATGATCCATCGTACAGTAATCTCAGGGTGTTTAGATGTAGGGCATCTGTTCACGTACCAAAGGACGAGAGGTCCAAGCTTGATATGAAGATCAGGCAGTTTGTATTCTTGGGGTACGATGATGAAAATTTTGGTTACAGATTGTGGGATCTGACTGAGAGGAAGCTCGTCAGGAGTAGAGATGTGGTTTTCTTTGAAGATCAGTGTATAAAAGATATTGGTAAGCTAGAGAAGAACTTGCCTAGTTCAGGTGAGCTAGAGGACATGGATCCGGTTACTCCTCCCGTGGTGCTTGATGACGAGGGAGTACAACAAGGTACAGAGGACGAGGGAGTTCCTTCAGAAGATGGACCAGGGGAGCAGCCCCCACTTGATCCACCTATTGAGCCACAAGTGAGGAGGTTATCTAGGGACAGACAGCCGTCCAAGAGGTACTCGCCACATGAGTACATTATGCTGACTGATGGGGGAGAAGCGGAAGATTATTCCAAGGCCCTAGCCGATGAGCATAAGGGGGGAGTGGTTGAAAGCTATGCAAGAGGAGATTGAATCCTTGCATAAGAACCACACCTATGATATGGCGAAACTGCCTAAGGGTAAGAAAGCTCTGAGCAACAAGTGGGTGTTCAGAAAGAAGATTGAGCAGAAGAATTCACAGACAAGGTTCAGGGCCAGACTTGTGGTGAAAGGGTTTGGTCGGAGGAAAGGCATAGACTTCGAGGAGATATTCTCACTAGTGGTGAAGATGACATCCATACGGGTGTTGCTTGGGTTGGCGGCTAGCATGGATCTGGAGATAGAGTAGTTAGATGTTAAAACTGCCTTCCTCCATGGTGACCTAGAAGAAGAGATCTACATGCACCAACCAGACGGGTTCGAAGTCAAGGGCAAGGAGCATATGGTGTGTAGCCTGAGGAAAAGCTTGTATGGGCAAAAACAAGCTCCACGACAATGGTACAAGAAGTTCAACTAGTTTATGTTGAAACATAGGTATGACAGAATGGAGTTGGACCACTTTGCATTCACGCGTAAGTTCTCATATGGTGATTTCTTAGTTCTGCTCTTATATATTGATGACATGCTCATCATGGGAAAAGACATCAAGAAGATCGACAGGCTGAAAGAGGAGTTGTGCAAGTCTTTTGCGATGAAAGACTTGGACCCGATTAAACAGATCCTAGGAATGGAGATAACTCATGACAAAAGTAGCAGGAAGCTTTGACTGTCACAAGAGCGGTATATTGAGAAAGTCCTAGAGCTGTTCAATATGAATACAGCGAAGCCGGTCAGTACTCCACTGAATGGTCACTTCAGATTGAGTGACAAGTAGTGTCCTAAGACGAAGGCAGAGGTGAAAGAGATACAAAAGATACCATACGCATCAACAGTAGGAAGTTTGATGTATTTATGGTATGTACATGCCCAGATATAGCATATGCGGTTGGTGTCATCAGCCGGTATCTTGCCAATCTTGGCAAAGAGCATTAGGCAGCGGTGAAATGGATACTATGGTATTTAAGAGGCTCATCCAGGTTGAACCTATACTATGGTGACGGTAAACCTGTGTTAGAGGGCTACATAGATGTAGATATGGTAGGTGAGATAGACTACAGGAAGTCTACATCGGGGTTCATGTTCACGTTTGCGGGAAGAGCGGTTTCTTGGCAAAGCAAGGTACAGAAGGTCGTAGCATTGTCGACAATAGAGGCTGAGTACATTGCAGTCACAGAGGCATGTAAAGAGATGCTTTGGATGAAGAGGTTCTTACAGGAACTAAACCTGAAGCAGGAGGAGTACGTGATCTATTGTGATAGTCAAAGTGCTATACACTTGAGAAAGAATCCAAGTCAGCATTCCAAGTCGAACCACATAGAGATTCGGTATCACTAGATCAGGGATATTTTGGAATAGAAGGTGTTACAACTTGAGAAGGTCCACACAGACGATAATGGGTCAGACATGATGACCAAGGCTTTGTTCATGGGCAAGTTTGAGGTTTGTAGAAACCTGGCTGCCTTGAAGAAGGTGGATCCCTCCTGGGTCAAAAAGGAGGAGATTTGATGGGTTTTTTGACCCGTCGTCCACCGGTCGTGAGCCTTGCTCGACCGGTCGAAGGCTGGTCTCGACCAGTCGTGTGAGTCAAGCCGTAACATGACTCAAAGTCTAGCGAGTTTGAGCTATTTTTCTCCGGGGTGCTCGACCAGTCGAAAGAGGTGCTCGATCGGTCGAAGGTGGCTCTCGACCGATCGTGGACTCGGTTCGACCAGTCGAGGTTACGCAGATTCGTTTCGCGATTTTGCGCGGATTTCGTGTTGCAAGTCCTTTCACAACTGGGATGCGGAAAGGAGTTTCCTAAAACTTTAAATAGGAGTTTCTAGGGTTTTCTAGGTACGACAAGAGAGTTTCCTAAAGCTTTACAAGGGATTTGCTAAAGGGTTTAAGGTCATCAAAGGTGTGAGAGAGAAGAAAAGAGAGAGAGAGAGAGAGAGAGAGAGAGAGAGAGAGAGAGAGAGAGAGAGGAAGCTTATAGAAGGGAGGTTCTGCTCGTGGAGGTTATCTACTGTACAATCTATATCTCAGCACTTCTATGTCTTCGTAATCGGTGAGATCTCTCCGTTTTCTTTGTTTCTCTTATTGTTTATCTACTCTTGCGTGAGTAAAGAAGTTTGTAACGTTCTACTTTATAGTGGATTATTGATCTAGACGATGTCCCGTGGTTTTTATCTCTTTGAGGGTTTTCCACGTAAAAATCTCTTGTGTGGTGTGTGATTGATGCATTGATTATTTTTCATTGCTTTATTATCCATAATTTTGGTTTATTCTGGAGGGCTAGATCCTAAGGTTTTGTGCAAGGCCCCCAACACTCCGACAACGGATGGACGGTGTGGATTTCTCACAAATATTATTATGGCCCCGCTTACCAACCCAGCGCAGGAACTTCCTAGGAAAGGCTTGTGTAATGGGCTATGGTAACATACATGATTTATTTTTTTTCCATTTGCAGAAAACAGCTCCAATGAAAGGATTGCATGAAGATGGAGATGCGTTGACCGTTAAAAAGTTTGATCCCGTCCTAGTACGGCCTGCTGAAGAAACCGACGGTGGGTTTTACTTCCTATCAAATTAACCTTGATCAGAACATCGCCACCATCATCCAAACCGTATACTGCTTCAAGGGTGATCGGAGCAACGGCGTGGCCGCTCCTGCGAAGGTGATCAGGCAAGCGTTGGACAAGGTGTTGGTCCACTTCTATTCACTTGCCGGGAGCCTTACGATCAGCTCAGATGAGAAGTTGATAGTGAGATGCCGGGGTGAAGGTGTAGTATTCGTTGAAGCAGCAGCAGACCATGAGATCGAAGCGTTGGGTGATATTAGCATCTCTGGCCCTACTAAGTTAGGGAAGCTTGTGCATACATATCCTAGTGCAAGGAACCTCTTGGAAATACCTCTATTGACAGTGCAGGTATGGTACATGTACATGCATGCATGCATGCATTTAATACATACATGGGATGCGTGTATATCATTGGACTTACAAGGTTAGAGGTCATATTTGTATGGTAGATTGCACAAACACATGTCTATGTGGGTATCTATGCATTTGCATACATTCGGTTGTGTGCACGTATCTATGCATGCACAAACACACGTCTATGTAGGTATCCATGCATTTGCATGTATTCTCTATTATACTTACCACCATAGCTTTTGGACAGTTTTGCCCCTGCAATAAGTTGGGGAGTCATAAAATTTAGGGTTTTTAAACCTTAGGATAATTTTATCCTTTCAAACCCTTCGGAATTAGCTACTTTTCTTCTTTGTGTGTAATCATAACCCATAACATTAGGTAGCCCATACAATAAAGGCTCTATAGGGCCACTGTAATGAAATTTTGACATCCACATCATAGGTTTATTGTGTTGGCACATGTTAGGATGTAGACCAAAAAATAATGAAAATCTAAAGATCGAATAGATCTCGACATATAAAAAGTTGTGTGTGGGATCGCTTTTCTTTCCTTCTCTGTGTAGCTTACATGTGTTTAGCAACACTTTTTTCTTAAATTTCTCTCTCACACTCTCTTTCCCCACTTTCTCCACATCAGTTGCTTGCACCAGAACCCTTAATATTAAGTAAAGAGAGATGTTTGACCGCTCCTGAAGTACTTGTAAGTTATGAGGCTCCTAGTTGTACAGGAAGACTTGAAAGAATCTAGTTCATTGATATCTATTCATTATGTCCCAAGGACATTTCATGGGTTATAATGTGAACATTGAACTAATGTGACAAATAGTTATGATTTTGTCAATGATATTTAATATGGACGACCAAGATTATTTAAACAAAAATAACTCAAATAAATAATTTGATTCATATATTTATTAGGGTCCATTTTGGTCGGAGATCCACCCATAATATGGGCCACATCTAAAGTGGTGCTTTCCTCCACATTAATTCAATATTGGTGATATTCTAATATTTTTTTAAAGCACCCAATTCGACTTGGAGGGCATGGGGCCTATCAAAATCAGGATTATACTTAATCCTGATTTAGTAGGATCCCCCTACCCAAAGAGACCTTTGAAAATATATATATATATATATATATATATATATATATATATATATATATATATATATATATATATATAATAAAAAATAAATAAAATTAATGTTAAGGAATATAGAAGAGCTTGGAGGGCATGGGGCCGATCAGCCTAATTTTCATATCAGGTGATCATCATGGTGGGGTCCACATTTTTACGGATTGTATATTATATACATGTTGCATCCATTGTGGGGATTGCAAGATGAGCAGCTTGGAGATGGCTGCCACCTATCTTCTTTCACATCTAAATCAGAATGCATTCCTTGCAGGTGACAGGCTTCAAGTGTGGAGGATTTGTTCTTGGAATAGCAATAAACCACTGCATGGTTGATGGGACAACTGCAATGGAGTTCATACACTCATGGGCAGAAATTGCCAGAGGCCTCCCCTTATCCATCCCACCGTTCATCGACCGATCCATACTACGATCAAGGGATCCTCCCAAGATTGAATTCCTCATCACGAATTTGCCAAGATCGACGATGTATCAAACCTCGTTTCTTGCTACCAAGATCAAGAAATGCAATACAGATCCTTTTGTTTCAGCCCAGAATCACAAACCCAGCTCAAGAAACTAGCCATGGAGGATGGTTCCATAAGCAAGTGCACAAACCTCATGTTGCTCTCGGCATTCGTTTGGCGGGCCAGGACCAAAGCACTCAAAATGGGCCCCACGCAACAAAGTAAGCTCTTATTTGCCATCGATGGGCGGTCCAAAATCAATCCACCAATGCCAAAAGGGTACTTTGGCAATGGCATAGCACTCACTTATATTGTCTATCTAGAGAGGGCGAATTAGTAGATAAACCATTGTCGTTCGCAGTGTGATTAGCACAAGAGGCGATCAAGTTAGTGACTGAGGGCTACATTCGATCAGCGATCGATTATTTTGAAGTGACGCGATAAAGGCCGTCGCTTACGGCCACTCTTCTGATCACCACATGGGCCAGGCTATCCTTCAATACCACTGATTTTGGGTGGGGTGAGCCTATTCAGTCTGGGCCAGTGACCATGCCTGAGAAGGAAGTGGTCTTGTTCCTATCTCATGGGAGGGAGAAAAAGAGCACAAATGTGTTATTGGGTCTGCCTGTTAGTGCCATGGAGACCTTTCAAGAGCTAATGCAAGTATATAGTTCTTAAGTTATATAAAAGAAGAAATACGTAAGTGGGCAATCTAAGATAGTGGGTCCCACAAGGTCGCTTGTGGGCCATCTAAGATAGTGGCCTAGCATCATCATATGTATGGTTTGAAAAAGTCTTATCATTAAATAAATAAAAATAAAAATGAACAAAGTTGCATTTGCAAATCTCTTATCTTAATTGTACAGAGATTGGAAGAGTGCATGTTTTCATTGTGTTATAAAATGATTGCATTTTCTACTGAAATTGATCCAGTACTTCGAGAGTGTTATATGTTGGAATGCTCCTAGTGACATTTGGACAGTCCCATCTATCGATCTGCACCGTCCACTATGTTGATATGGTGAGCCCCACCAGGATGAAAGGAAAATTCAAATATCAGCCTATGAAAAACTTGCGGTGGGGTACAAGGAGGTTTCAGTGGTAGACGCCGCGTACCTACTTTTATCAATGGTGTGGCCCACTTGAGTTCTGCATGACATTTCACCCGGACAGATTGCGAGAAATTCGGCCCCTCATCTACCTTACACACATGGCCACTTGCACATATTGGTCAGGACCGTCCAAATCATGGGCCCCACCGCAAACTAGCAGAGAACAAAAAGTCGCAACCCAGACTCAGGGCCGTCCAAATCTTGGGCCCCACACATACACTACGTACATCCTATCTGTGTGCATGTAGGACTCGGCTTCGGCAGTGATCCTCTAGTACCAAGGTTGGTGCTGCAAAAGCTATATGGACCCCCCCATGATGTATATGTCTTATCCACTCCGTCCATCCATTTTGCAAGCTCTATTAGATCATGAACCCAAAAAATGAGGTAGATCCAAAGCTCAGGTATACCCCATCACAGGAAACAGTGGTGATTGAACGCCCACTGTTAAAAACTTGAAGAGGATTTTAATAGTGAGTATTCACTCACCGTTTGGAGCTGCATTTTTCAGAATAATTCAAGATTGAAAAATGGATAGCTCCGTTCATTACAAGGAAGTTCCTGGGATGCTACGTGGAGCACACTGTAATGCTTGTCAGAAATCCACTCCGTTCATCCGTTTTGGGAGCACATTTTAGGATATTCTACCAAAAATGAGGTGGATCTAAAATTCAAGTAGGCCATATAAGAGGTAAAACTGGGAAAAGAGTTTCTTACCGTCAAAACCTTCGTAAGCTCCACCTAGATGTTTATATGCCATCCAAAACAAAAACAAAAAAAAAAGTTAAGACTGGTACGAAGCTTTCGTGGCTGTAAAAATGTTTCACCGGCGGTTAGTGAATTCCCACTATTTCCTCTTGTGAGGCCCAGTTGAGGTTCCATCTCATCTTGCCCATAGCCTTACACAGACAGGTCAGATCAGGTCACATCCATATGAATTCATGCATCATTCCATATGTCTATTGTTATGGAAAGATCTGAGGCCTGACGACGTGTTGATCCGATCGGACGGATAACTAACACCTCGGCATAGATTATGAGAGCGGACAGTATCCGACAAAGATCCATAATCACTCCGATTGAGACCTTGTTTGCCTGAAGGTCTGAGCCGACTCCATGTTCCGAAGCGAGCGCTCCTCGAGCCGAACTTAGAAATTGCCATAAGTAAACGTGACTGGTTACTTCGCTCACAGATACGCACGATGTGCATGATATGGCACATGATCATTGGATTACATGCAGTATCTCCATGATCCTTGGATTACATGTAGTATCTTCATGATCCGAAAATCTCCCTGATTGAGTGAATCATGCCATGATTAACGGACCCAAACCATCCTACAGTCAGGTATAAATACATGACGACCCCACTGCTACAGGTACGCAAGATCTCGCACTCTCCCTCTATAATCCAACTTAGACCCCGATTCCCTTGCCCTGACTTGGGCATCAAACGATCCCCCGGCTTAGCCAGTGTCTCCTTTGCTCACCCTTTGTGCAGGACCAGGGTCCGACAGAGTAACATACCGAAGGAGTGTAGGGTGATCCAAATTTTGTCCTCAACATTTCTGGCGCCGTCTGTGGGAACCTGGTACAAAAAGTCAGGTTCCTGTTCTCGAGTATAATAGCTAGAAAAAAAGAAGAAAGTGGTATTTGCAGAACCAGAACCAAATGAGCAAACTCGCTCCTCATCGCTACTTCACGTCAAATCAGCCCCAAGGCCCTCCCAGCGCTCTCGCAATCGGGCGAGTAAATATCGCACCATGCAGAGCGAGATACAAGCCCTACGTAATGAGGTGAACAGGATGAAACAACAACAAGAGCCGCAACTGCACCCTGTTCAGGAAAATCATGTGCCTGAACTAGTAGGTTTAGTCATGAAAGCCCACTCCGCGCCGAGGGGTGTGAGGCCCGAGGCACCTCAACACCCCCAGATGCCACTCTCGGGTCAGAATCCTCCTCCGACCCAACTCTGAGTCTCGGCTCGGAACACGGTCACGCAAGCTTCAACCAATGCTTCGGTCACCTCAGCCCTAGCACCGACGGATCTCCGCCATCAGCTAGAACGGAGGAGAGGGAGGAGAACTCCAGAAATTGGAAACAACCAGGCGACCATAGCAGAAAACTAGGACCCTTGGGAAAAATGGTTCACGAAACTCAACGACAAATTCTTAGTCCTGAAAAAGAAACAACAGTCGACGTCGGTTCCCGCCACCTTTCAGGCGATAATGGAAGAGACCGAGCCTCCCTTCATCTCAGAGATCATGAACGAGGTAATGCCGCAGAGGTTCAGGATACCTCCTGTCATCCAATATTTCGAATCTGGAGACTCATCTGAACATGTGGAAGCCTATCGCTTATGAATGCAGATCTAGATAGCGACGGATGCTATGATGTGCCGAGGCTTCTCAATCACGCTAACAGGTTCCACTCAGAGTTGGTACTAGTAGCTCAAACTAAGTTCCATCAGCTCGTTCGCAGAGTTGAGCCGACTATTCCTTACCCAGTTCATAAGTGGTAAGAGAAGTCGCAAGCCCAGCACACACCTGCTCGCTATCAAGCAAGAGCTGAAGGAGTCGTTGAAAGACTACATCGCTCGCTTCAACAAGGAAGCGTTATTGGTAGAAGACTATGACGACAAAATGGTGCTCGCTGCCATATTCAGTGGCCTAAAAGAAGGAAAAATTACTTTCTCCATTGAAAAGAACCCACCGAAAACGCTGGCCGAACTTATTGCCAGAGCTCAGAAGTACACCAACGAGGAAGAATTCTCCAATGCCCGTAAAAATGTCCAAGTGACAGAGTCGAATGGTAAGAGGAAGAGGCCTAGGAACGAGGAACCTCAGCCATCCAACAAAGGGACTGATGACCGCGATCCTCGAGATCGTCGTCCAAGCAGAAGGCCGAAGGGAAAATTCTACTCCTACACCCCCTTAACACGTATGTCGAGCAGATTCTATTGGACATCCGAGGAGAGAAGCTGCTGAATTGGCCTGTTTTCATGAGAGCCGATCCAGATCATCAAGACAAGCGCAAGTACTACCGCTTCCACCGAGACCATGGACACAACACAGTTAACTGCGTAGATCTCAGAGATGAGATCGAGGCCCTTATTCGGAAGGGACACCTGTGTCGATACACTAAAGAAGGAAAAGCCACTCGGAAAGAAGAAAGAGAGCGAGAACAGCCAAATAATGCCACAGAAGAGCCCGCCGAAATCCGCACCATCTTCGGGAGTTCGTCTGGTGAAGGAGATTCAAACAGGGCATGGAAAGCTCATTCCCGGAAGTCTGAACTGGAACATTACGTCCATTTAACTGAGCGCCCCAGCAAGGAACTTCGGGTCAACCCATGCACTCTGATGTTCACAGAAGAAGACGCACGCGGAATCTAGCACCCACAAGATGATGCTCTAGTAGTTACTATGACCATAGCGAACTGAAAGGTATACCGCATCTTGGTCGACACTGGGAGCTCGGCTGACATAATCTATTCTGAGGCCTTTGAAAGAATGGGGATTCCGAAGTCTCATCTCAGACCTGTGAAGATCCCCTGCATGGCTTTATCGGGGAAAGAGTAATCTCCGAGGGAATCATCTCCCTCCCTGTGACTGCGGGAGAAGGACAACATCAAGTTACACTCATAGTGGACTTTCTAGTTGTCAATGTACCATCGGTACATAACATCATCTTAGGCAGACCTTCCCTCAACGCAATGAGAGCAGTCATCTCCACTTATCACCTCATGATGAAATTCCCTGCCGAAGGCAGGATAGGCTACCTCCGAGGCGATTAGCGAGAAGCTCGAAGATGCTATACGATTGTAGTAAAGAAGGGGTCAGTTAAGCAGGCGTTCACCATCAACATTCTAAACCCCAGAGGGCCTATGGAAGGCTCATCTGTGGAAAACCTGGAGAAAGTACCGCTCGATGAGGTTGATCCGAGCAGGATCGTTCAGCTCGGGACATTATTGAATCCTGAACAACGACTCGAAATTCTAACATTTTTGTGGCAACATAAAGATGTCTTTGCATGGTCTCACCAAGATATGCACGGAATTTCTGTAAGGGTTATGGTCTCATACTCCTTTGGTTGTCAAATTTTGATGTGTCAAAACATCTATCTGTGTCTTGTGCTTGTTTGATGATTTTTATTCAAGACACTGTTTAAATACTTCAAGAAGCTATAAGTCGAACTCTTCAAGATGTTACAAGTTGAAGCTCAAGATGTTGAAGTTCAAGAAGCTACTATGTTGATGTCCAAGTCTTAGAGAACGACTCATGACTTCAAGACTAATAAGCAATGCATGAAGTAGTTGTTATGTTGATGAAGATCTCAAGTTTGAAGCTACAACAAAGTTCAAGACTTCAAGCCTGATATTGTTCAAGACTTCAAGCCTGATATTGGTTCAAACAATCTATATTCGTTGAATGGTTGAAGTTCAATATCCATACGACATGTTTCAGGTTTAAATGACCTTAGGTTGACCCTTTAAGTAGGTCATTTTGGATACATAAATCAAATGTTTATTTAACATTAGTTTGGTCTATTCCAAGACCAGTCCTAGCTCTTGTTCGACCGATCCAGCATTGGTTCGACTAGTCCAAGAAATTCCACGATCGGTCTAATTAGTTGAAGATTTTTCGGATTTTTGGTACGCCCGACGACCAGATCTGTAGGTCCTTCGACCGGTCGTAGGTTGGCTTCGACTCGTCCACGATCGGTCGTGGAGCTACGGCCGAAAATCCAAAGAACTTATTTCATGGTCCTACGACCCGGTCGTAGGTATCTACGACTTTCGTAGGTGACCCACGACCGGTCGTAGGGTACTCCGACTTTCGATCGTGGAACGAGCTTTCAAAGATCGCGTCAATTTTTCAAAAATTGTTAGAGCTACGACCCTAGGTTTCTAAGACCGGTCGTAGGAGCGATTTTTTCTTCTATAAATTGAACACGAAATTGAGTTTTGACATCCTCAACTCCATTCCATTTCAAGAATTTTCAAGTAATCACTCGAGATAAGTCTGTGTTTATTTTAAGCTAAATTGTGCTTATTTAATATTCCTTTTTGCTAGCTTATTTAATTTGATTTTGTTTCTCTATTCCAATCTTATTTGAAAAGAGGAATTATATTGTTCCTTCTTCTTGGAATCAAAATCAAATATAGATACGCCCAACAGTTAAATCTAAAATCTATTAGAATTTAGAACCTTATGAATGTGAGTATTGGAAATTGAACTTTGACATTCAATCATCTACTCCGATTGGTTCTACCGGCAGCTAAAGGAGAAATCCGGTATTTTACAATTACAGTAAAATTAATTTATTTTGGTTTGTTTGAGGTTGAGCCGAAAAATCTCATTGTCTTGGTTTTGTTTGAGATTGAGCAGAAAAATCTCATTGTATTGGTTGTCTGAGGAAATCCAAAACTCGAGAAAAGGGGTTTTTGAATTGTGTAAGCCCAAGTGAAAAGACACAATTGTAAAGGTTTTTGGTGAACACGAGAAAACCTATTTGATAGTGAGCTAATATCCCTGTGTGAGGATATTAGGAGTAGAAAGCATTCGTGTGTGTCATTGGAAAACAGTTGGTGTACACACAGAGCGAACCACTATAACTCTTTGTCTTGTGGATTGAATGCTTGCTTAATTTTCATATCTTTTATCATTCGATTGTGTGGAATGTACAAGTGGATGTGAATGTTGTAACTATTTACATTTTCAAGCAAGTGTGGGGATTGTTGTAATAATTTAGATCTTTATTACGTATTTATTTTCAATTCCTTGCTATTTCATTTACTTATATTAACATTGAGTTCTTGATTCAAAAGAGGTTCTAGAAATAAGGTTGTCCTACCATAAGCCCTTGTTTATTATGGTGTAAGGTTGTCCTTAGAACTGAATTTGTATCAATCTCTCAATAATTATTTATCAAGGTGGTTTATATTTAGCATTGTGAATTGATTCATAATTGTAAGGGTATTGATTTACTTTTGTTCCTCTGATTTATTTATAAATTTGGCATAGTCCTATTCACCCCCCCCCCCCCCTCTAGGACATATAGCTTGGCCTTTTCAATTTCTCCGGAAGTCATGGTCCACAGGCTAAATGTGGATCCAGATCACAAACCTATCAAGCAGAAGAGAAGGCCGTTCGACGCCGAGCGATACGAAGCAATAGCCAACGAGGTTTCCATTCTACTCGACGCTGGATTTATAGAAGAAGTACACTATCCCGATTGGATCACAAATGTGGTCCTTGTGAAGAAAGCCAACGGAAAGTGGCGGGTCTGCGTAGATTACTGAGATTTAAACAAATCTTGTCCGAAAGATAGTTTCCCATTGCGTCAGATCGATCAGCTGGTGAACAGTACAATGGGGCGTGAATTGCTTTCTTTCCTGGATGCATACTCCGGATATAATCAGATCGCGATGCACCCCCCACACAGGCAGAAGACCACCTTTGTCACAAACAAGAGACTCTATTGTTACTGGGTCATGCTATTTGGCCTGAAAAACGCTGGGGCCACATATCAAAGGCTAGTAAATCAGATGTTCTCTAAACTGATCGGGTGCACCATGAAAGTGTATGTCGACGACATGCTAGTAAAGAGTGTCAAAGCATCCGATCATCTGACTGATCTCAGAGAAACATTTGTCGTCCTCCGAGAATACCAGATGAAGCTGAACCCGACGAAGTGTGCTCTCGGAGTCAGCTCAGGGAAATTCCTCGATTTTTAAGTCAGTCAGAGAGATATCGAGGCGAACCCTGACAAAATCAAGGCACTCCTCGACATGAGTTTGCCTTGGACCATCAAGGAAATGCAATGCCTTACAGGGCGAGTCGCGGCGCTCGGACGTTTCATATCCAGAGCAACGGACAAATGTCTCCCCTTCTTCCAACAGTTGAAGGGTCATAAGAAGGCAGAATGAACATCGGAGTTCGAGCAAACCTTTCAACAACTGAAGCAGTATCTGGGCTCGCCCCCTGCTGTCAAAACCTGAAGAATGTGAGCCTCTGTTCCTCTACCTCGCAGTCTCAGCCTCGGCCGTCAGTTCGGCCCTAGTCAGGAAAGTCGGGGGCAAGCAACACCCCGTTTATTACGTGAGCAAGGCTATGGTACCGGCAGAGACAAGATACTCACTCCTGGCGAGGCTAGTGCTTGGCCTCGTTGTTTCAGCTCGGAGGTTACGTCCATACTTCCAAGCACATTTTGTGATTGTGTTGACTGACTCCCCTCTCAAACAAGTTCTTCAAAGGCCCGAGGTGTTGGGTCGCATGACCAAGTGGACCATCGAACTTGGTGAGTTCGATATCCAGTTTCGTCCGAAAACGACAATCAAAGGCCAAGCCATAGCCACTTTATTACCGAATTCACTACTCCAAGCACAGGAGAGGTCAGTACTGAAGTTGAAACAAGTCCGGCTGATCCCCCAGGTGACAAAGAAGCAGTGTTAGACCCGGGATGAATCCTCTATGTGGACGGGTCATCCAATATCAAGGGAGCTGGGGCTGGGATCATCCTGATCACACTAGATTCCACGACTATTCAATATGCAATCAGACTTGAGTTCAAGGCCTCAAACAATGAGGCGGAATATGAAGCTTTGCTAGCCAAACTCAGATTGACGGCAAGTCTGGGTGTTCAATCTCTTCAGGTCCGGTGCGATTCTCAGCTGGTAGTAAATCACATCTCCACTGAATACATGGCTAAGAAAACAAGGATGATCACTTATCTTGACAAGTCGAGGAAACTGATCGAAAGATTTTAGAATTGCACTATCCATCAAATCCTAAGAGCAGAAAATTCATAGGCCGATGCCCTAGCACGGCTCACCTCGACCGCGGAAGGGAAGATCCCGCGAGTCATCCCCATTGAATTCATAGAGCATCCAAACATCGACAAGTCGGAAGAGAAGGAAGTCAATCCTATTCATACAAGTCCAAGTTGGATGGGCCCAATCTTTAACTACCTCATGTCCGGCGAGATCCCCTCAGATAGGCTAAAAGCTAGGCAACTGAGGGTCCGAGCAGCTCGATATACCATCTTGGGCGGCATCCTATACAAGAAAGGACATTTCCAGCCTTACCTCAGGTGTCTCTGACCCGACGAGGCAGAATATGTCATACGGAAGATTCATGAAGGAATCTGTGGAAACTATTACGGCAGTCGAGCCTTAGCCTTGAAGATACTTCGACAAGGATAATTTTGGCCAACTATCAGGGAAGACTCCAAGGACTATGTTCGGAAATGCGATAAATGTCAGCGCTTTGCAGTCGTGCCGAGACAACCCGCGGAAGAAATGACTCCTATAAGCAGTCCTTGGCCGTTCGCTCAGTAGGGAATCTACATCATTGGCCCTCTACTTACAGGAAAAGGGCAAGTCAAGTTCGCCATCGTCACTGTCGACTACTTCACTAAGTAAGCCAAGGCCAAGCCGGTTGCCAAGATCATGGAACAGAAGGTAGTCGATTTTGTCTGGAAAAATATCATTTATCGGTTCGGGATTTCGCGCACCATCGTGTCAGACAATGATCGGTAGTTCGACAACGACAAATTCTGAAGCATGTATCAGGGACTTGGCATCACAAATGCATACTCCTCTCCTCGACATCCTCAGTCCAACAGACAGGTAGAGGCAGTCAATAAAGTCATCAAGCACCATCTTAAGACGAATTTAGAAAAATCGAAAGGCAGCTGGGCCAAGGAACTTCTGTTCATCCTCTGGGCTTATAGGACCACAGCTCAGTCCTCAACAGGAGAGACTCCATTCTCACTCTCCTATGGTTCGGAGGCAATGATGCCAGTCAAAATCGGTCTCCTTACAACTCATGTCGAGAACTACCAAGAAAATCAGAATTCCGAGCAGACTGCAGCCAACCTAGACTTGCTCGAAGAAGTTAGAGATGTCTCGAGGCTCCGAGTCACTGCTTGGCATCAACGAGTGGCACGGTTGTATAATTCAAAGGTTAAGACTAGGCGGTTCTGACCAGGAGACTTGGTCCTTCGCCGGGTATTCCAGAATACCGCTGAGCCGGGGGCTGGGACACTCAGGCCTAATTAGGAAGGGCTGTATCGGGTCGTCTGCTCGACCAGACCAGGCTCCTACCACTTGGAAGACCTCGAAGGTCGTCAGTTCCCCCACCCCTTGAATGCCGAGCATCTAAAAGTTTATCACCCGTGACGGAATAGCCTTTAAGGCTCTAAATAAATGTACACCACTGGGCGACAGGCCTCTAAGGCCCTCAGAAAGATGTACGCCTCCGAGTGACAAGCTTCAAGGCTCTTAATAAAATCTTCTTCGCATCTACACGAACGAATTATCTACTAAGCAAAAGTTGTCTCTCACATGCAGGGGCGAACTCAATGAGTTAATCCCTTAAAGAAGGGGTTAGTACATTATCCTACAAAAATTGTATATGGCATCCTCTCTAAGTCAGGGGTAAAGCTAAAAAATCGACCCGACTCTCCCAACATAAGAGTCGGCTCACGGACTAACGGGTGAAGTGGATGGTTCTCGCCAATTGTGGGATGGGCCGACCCCTTAGGGGTCCGGACTTAACAAATAGGCTATAAAGGCTTCAAACTTTACAAGGCAGTAGTACATTATCCCACAAAAATTCTACATGGCATCCCCTCTAAGTCAGGGGTAAAGCTAAAAAACTGACCCGACTCTCCCAACATAAGAGTCGACTCACGGACTAACGGGTGAAGCGGAAGGTTCTCCCCAATTATAGGACAGGTTGACCCCTTAGGGGGTCCGGACTCAACAAACAGGCTATAAAGGCCTCAAACTTTATAAGGCAGCATTGAAAGAAGTTGACCCACTAAAGGGTCGGTACGGCCACGCCTTGGCGAAAATCAGCAACCAACAATCAGCAATCAACAATCGATAGCCAACATCCGAAAATTAACTACGGATTAACATATGAAAAATCATCATTCATAAACCCTCACCAGAAGGTCAAAGAGTAATCAGAAAGAAAAAGTTTCGACTAAAGTTTCGACTATTTCCAAAAAAGGAGAAAAAGTAATCTAAGTTACACAAACGGAGGAAGAGTCAAGGTTAAGGTCCGGGTACATGCCCTGGACCGCTTCAATACAATCATCATAGCCACAGTTGTAAACTTGGCGGCCTCGGGGTCCCTCTCCTTTGAAGTTTTGAAAACCTTTATTGTTGCGGCCACCGCCTCAACCAGAGAAGCTTCGTCCTTAGCCCGTTGAGTTTTCCTCGCCTGAGCGACAGCTCGGGTCTGCTCTTCTGCCACCTCGACCTTAGTTCGATCAAGGGCTTCACCCAATCGAGCGTTCTCCTAATCCAGCGAGTCCACTTGAGCCCTGGCCCGGGTCAACTCGGCGGTCGCAGTGTCACATTGAGCTTTAAAGTCCTTCACGACCCCTTGTAGTCGCAGCTTCCTAACTTCGAGGTCAGTCGCGACCTCTCGTAGCCGAAGCTCCCTGGCCTTTCCATCTTCGAGCTGCCGACACAACTCGCCCTGCTCCAGTCGGAAGAGAATTGCCTCATCCCGCAAGACTCCCACCTCAGCTCTGAGTGCCTCCACTTCAACATCTATTTTTTGACTCTCGAGCACTCTCTCTCAGGCTAGGAGGAGCCTTAGAGCAGACTAAATAAAAGCAAAGACAAGGAAATAAGAAGGTGCATACAAAAAATGGAGGTTAAGAAATACGAGGAGACGGGGAATACCTTGTAAAATACCGCTGCCAGAATATTCAGGAATGAGTCATCTGACTTGAAAAGCAGATTGACGATCTCTTCTTCTGGAGTATGTTTGGCCGCCCAGTGGGCCAAACGAGACATATGGAAGCCCGACTCATACCTTACTCCACTTGTCCCTACATGCGCCAAGCCTCCCTCCTCTGCGGCCCCAGTCCTGCTACCGGCCGATCCTTGAGCCTCGGACCCGAGGGCATTCCTTACCTCAAGGGGGGATATCATCTCATCGGTCATCCGAATGGCATCCTCCCGCTCGGAGGATGAAGGAATGGCTATGTAAGGGGCCGCGACTGCGAGACGAGCCACCTCGATGGGGGAAACGGCGGTGGGCGAAAGAGAAGGAGTTATGGTCGCTGGAAGAGTTGTAGTTGCCGAAGTCGGAACAATGATAGCTGGAGTCGGAATAATGATTCTTGGAACCCCGACTTCAGCAGATGCCACAATCGCAGTTACGGCAATGGGAGCTGCAACCGAAGCTACAGTAACAGAAACTGGAGCTAAGGGGCTTCCTTTGCAAGGAGCAGCCTGCTTCCTCTGAACGGTGGTATTCGTCCAAGGCTCATCTCTCAACAGCTCTTCCGCTGTCGGGGCAACCTTCCTCCTCCAAGAACCAGATGCCTCAGCCATGCCTACACGAAGAATGACAAATTAGCGACTAAATGGACAAGTCTGATCCTTCCAAAAGGAACGTAAGGGAAACTTACTAAAAAATGTCGAGAGAGGTTGAGACTTGCACAGTCCAGACCAATGAAGGTTGGTGGCAGTAATCAAGTCCGATCAGGAGCGAAGCTCCCCCGACCGCGCCTTAGCCTTGGCAATGCAGTTCTTTTGGTCCAAGTCGAGAAAGGACGTGCCCCTTGGAAAATCTACAAATGTCAAGAATAAAGGTGTCAGTCTGACTGACGTAACAGAGGAAGGTATAAAGACAAATGGGATTAACTAAGTCCGACCTGGTTTTGAAAATCGAGTCAGAACCTGAGTCGTCAAAGTCCCGAATTCGACCGTTGGTGCCTCCCACTCGCCCGCAGCCCAAAACCATTTATTCTTCCAGTCCTTGTTAGAGGACGGAAGATTCATTACCAACCCCGACCCTTTACTACCTTAGGTCGTAAAGTAATACCATGGTTCTTGACTATCGTGCTTCACCAGGTACAAACTCATCAGTTCCGCTGGGGTCAGTTCTGAGTTTCCAACTTGACGTCAGATGATGAAGGCAGAAATTAGCACCCTCCAAGCGTTGGGGGCGAGTTTCCCAGGAGCTAGTCCGAGGTAGGATGTCATGGTCCGGACGAAGGGGTGCAGAGGAAGTCGAACCCCACATTGCAACGCGTAGAGAAAAATAATAACTTCTCCCTCAGTAGGTGCGCCAACAGTATCGAGGGGCTCGGGGGCCCTTATCAAAACGGAGTTTGTGATCTGAAACTCCTAACAGATCCATTCTATTTGAGACTCCGAGAGTACGGAGCCTCCTGAGATTGCCTCCGAGGCCCGCCCACTCGCTGGCATCTCAGCAGCCTCGATAGTTGTGGTTCGAGGAGCCCGAACGATTTTCTTTTTACCTCCTTCACAAGTCCGGGCGCCCATCTCCCTTATTTTTCTAGGTGGAGGAAAGAGGGGTACTGCCTTATAGGGTCCTTCAGAGGCCCCTCTCTTGTCACCTGAACTCCCCGACTGGGAGTCATCGCCATAACTCCGAACAGTCTCCAAGTCGGAAGACATCTTAAAAAGAAGGAATGCAGAGAGGCGCAAGGAGACTCACCGGACAGTCACCGGATATCGCTTCTACTGAAAGTATCCTAATGGTTGGAATCGCCTAACAGAAAACCCTGATTGGCCGAAATCGCCTACGCCGGAAATCGCCTCCTCCGGTATCAGCTTAAACACAAAGTACAGAAGTGAACCGAAATCTTCGAAGGGGGATTTATATAGACATCACCAAATCTCTGCATTAATGACCAGCAATGATGGCCGCAGCCGAATCGTCGTGGGCCGAACTCGGAGCTGATGTGGCCACACACCATTGGCTCGGGCTCTATCGGACGGTATGCTTCTAACATCAATCGAAGTGCTTCGGATAAGTAAAACAACGCCCGAATAAGGAAAGGTTCCATCCAAAACATTAATCTAGGTGTACGTGGCAACAAATCATTGGCGGGTGATAATTCAAAATCTTAACCGTCGTCATGCGTCCACTGTGCATAGACTCGTAGGCGAAAAACCCTAAGAGCCTGAAATTTCAAAACGTAATAACTCTGGCATGCGCAAAAGAGTCAGCAGATGAGGCGTTTGATCTTCCATATGTCTATTCTCCGAGTCCTTAGCAGACCTCGAAGAGTAAGGGGTGTCTGTTATGGGAAAATCCGAGCCCCTTATAATTCCAAGGCCTGACGGTGTGTTGATCCGATCGGACGGATAATTAACAGCTCGACACAGATTATGAGAGTGGACAGTATTCGACAAAGATCCATAACCACTCTAATTGAGACCTTGCCTGCTTGAAGGTCCAAGCCGACTCCACATTTCGAGGCGGGCGCTCCTCGAGCCGAACGTAGAAACTGCCATAAGTAAACGTGGCCGGTTACTTCGCTCGCAGATACGTATGATGTGAATGATGTGGCACATAATCCTTGGATTATGTGCAGTATCTCCATGATCCAAAAATTTTCCTGATTGAGTGAATCGTGTCATGATTAAAGGACCCAAACCATCATACAATCAAGTATAAATACATGAGGACCCCACTGCTACAGGTACGCAAGATCTCGCACTCTCCCTCTATAATCCAACTTAGACCCCAATTCCCTTGCCCTAACTTAGGCATCAGAGGGTCCCTCGGCTTAGCCAGTGTCTCCTTTGCTCACCCTTTGTGTAGGACCAGGGTCCAACAGAGTAACATACCGAATGAGTGGCCAGATTTTGTCCTCAACATCTATGATTATCACCTATTATTTTGTTTTGTGTTGTGGGCCGGCCAAGATCAGATCACCTGGAATTAGAGGTGTATATACGTCGAAGCGAGTGGAGCTTGGCACGCCTCGGCTAGGCCAGTAGCTAACCCTAGTTTGAACTCAGCTCGGCTCGGCTCGGCTCGGTTAACAGCTCGGGCCAATTTAACTCGAGTTCAAACCTATGTTCCCGAGTTCAAACCTATGCAACATTTTCTCAAACATTTAGAACGCATCTTCAAAATTTTCACGGAATGCAAAACAGTAGTAGCAGTATATATGTATTTCATCAAACATTGGGCGGGCAACATCAAAATCATGATTTGAGGGCAATTTTATAATGTGAAGTTTTTTTTTTTTTGTAGTGATTTGTTTCGTATCCATTTCTTCATCGCCACTAGCCAATCCTGGAGAGAATGTATACAGCCAAAACAACGCTTCATTGAGTTATTTCATCAAACACTTGCCGAGCAACATCAATATCAAAATAACCAAGCCACCGAGCCAATTCGATCTGAGTCGATTCGCATTGAGGTTTGATATGAGTCGAGTCGAGCTCGGGCAAACTCGAACTCGGCTCGAAATTTTTTCAAGCTCAAATAATAAGTTCGACTCGGCTTGAACTCAGTTTCAAACCGAGTTGAATCGAGCTTTTTCGAGTGAAGTTGAGCGAGTTAACCAAGCTAACTTGGTTTATGTACAGATCTACCTAGGATGCCGATTACCCGGTGAATCCAACATCGGGCACTAGGCAGGTGGTGTAAAGACTCCATGGTGCCCACCATCACGTATGCATTCTTATTCATGCTTTACACTAGTCTTGCCAGCTCATTTTAAGAGAAGTGGATTGCTATGTTGTGCCACACACCACTGACCTCCATAGTGTGTTATAGTGTGTTGATGTCACCATTTTCTGACAGCCCTGCCATAATCTATCCATCTATCGTGTCCACGAGCCTGAAAATGAGCCATATACAAATCTCAAGTGGAACCATATCCAAACTTCAAGTGTTGGACCACACTATAAAAAGGAGCGGTAACAATAACGCCTATTGTTGAAACTTCTGTACGGCTCACCGTGATGTCTCTTTGCTATCTAATTTATTCATAAGTTCACGTAGACATGAATGATGGGAAAACACCAGGATCATATTAAAACTTATGTGCCCCCGAGGTTTTGAGGGTAAGTGTTCAATCCCCATTGCTTTGTATTGCGTGGTCCACTTGAGGTTTGGATCTGCCTCATTTTTGGATCATGCCCTGCAATGATTTGGTAAAATGGATGAACAGTTTGAATATATATAATACATACATCACGTGGAGTCCACATAACATAGTGATGTCAACACACATCTCCTTCCCATTTTAGGGCATGACATGATCCTAAATTTGAAGCACATCCTGACATCAAGCGAACTACACCATAGGAAACCGTGGGGATAATGATGTCTACCATTGAAATGGAAGCGGATTGGCTGGTGTACCCCCACCAAAATGGCTGATGTGGGGTACGTGTTGAGCTCCGAGTTGTACCAACGGTTCAAAGGATATCAAAGTTACATGGGCCATACAATGATGTATTTATTATATCCACTTGGTTCATCCATTTGGCGAGATCATTTTAGATGATCATGAGCCCAAAAATGAGTCATATCCAAAGCTCAAGTGAATCACATCATAAATAGCAGTGGGAACAATGATTCTCACCGTTAAAACATTTGTAGGGTCCACCATAATGTTTATTTTACATCCAATCTATTCATAAGATTACACATATCGAGGAAAAACAAATATCATATTGATCCAAAACTTCCGTGACCGTCAGAATGGTTTCAATGGTAGACGTTCAATCCCCCCACTACGTTTTGCAGTGTGGTCCAGTTGATATTTGGATCTGTCTTAGTTTTTGGCTTTAGCCTTATGGCGACCTCACCAAAATGGACAGACGGTTTGGATATAACACATACCTCATGATGGACCCACTTGGTGGCGTCAACACACCACACACCGGCCATGTTAGTGGTGTATGGTACACCAGCCAATCCGCCTTCCGTTGAAACCTTCCTAAGACTGAAGGTGACTTTTTATTTTTATTTTTGCCATCCAGCTTATTCATAAGGTCACGAAAGCATAGTGAAGGGAAAATACAAATATCTTCAATCCCCGCTACCTCATATAATGTGGTCCACTTGAGCGTTGAATATACTTCGATTTTGGGCTCATGCCCTAAAATGAGCTAGTAAAACATACCACTACAAGAAAAGTGGCCTTTACCGGCGGTCAAAACCGCCGGCAAAGGGCCACAAAACCGCCGGCAAAACCTTTGCCCGCAGTCAGGTAACAGCCGGTAAAGCCTCAGTCGGTAAAGGCTTTACCGACGGTCGGGACCTTACTTGACGATTATCTTGTTCTTTGCTAAATCGTCGGTTTTTTATTAAAACACTATTAAAGGCTACGGATAAAATCCGTAGCTAAATATAGCTACGGTTTTAGTCTGTACAATAACCGTAGCTAGAGTTTTTAAAACATATAGCTACTGGTAGCCATAGCAAATTTTTTTGTCGACAGAAAAAAAAAAAAAAAAAAAAAAAAGAGAGGAAAAAGAAAAGGTGACACTCGTGTATTTTTTTTTTTTTTTTAACACTCTGAATGTTATCATCCTTGCTCGAGCCTTCTCTTTCACTTTGAAATGTTATCAAATGATGCAATGTGGTCTTGGACAACTATGCTTGGACCTGAACCCGGAGTTGATCGAACCGGTGCGCTTGAGGCTGAAATTCCTCTCATTGCCCTTGTGTAGAAAAGGTCGCGATGGCCATGGAAGGACGGCCACCAGAGCACAATGAATAAAATTTGGTCATGGGCCCGATGAGCATTGAATCCGTTGAAGCCTAGCAAATCACTTCGACGACTGCATGACCCACAAAATGAGAGAAGACCATAAGCCGAAAGGACTAAGAAAGGAAATGGAAATCAATTAATATATTGAAATGAATAATCATATAAATAGAGTTTTAAGGAATTAAACATTCGACATATAAATCCACGTTTCTAAAGTTACTTAATCAAGCCTACATTTACAAGATATGAAATATTAATGATAAAACAAGCAAATGATACGTGTGACATCATCACAAAGAGAGTCAATAAATAGACTATTTTCAAAATTTTCTGAAATTGTTCTTTAAAAGGGTAATTTCCCTATGATTCGAAAAATGGTAGGTTCTGGTAATATTCTCCCATTGAATTAGGTGTGAAATATTCCTTTTCACTATCTATTTGAAGGTTACCAATCAGATAAAGCTTCCACCCTCATTCTCATTGGAAAGATAGAGTGCTTTATTAAAGCTTAGTTAATACAACCATTTAGAACAACCAAGCGGTCCTAGTCCGATCGGCTACATTACCGAGAAAAACCTCCATATTCAAACAAAGGTTTGAGTGGATATCACATACATATTCCGGGTGTTCTACCCAGAATACCAACCATCTGTTGATCGGTTGGGGCTATACATATACATAGGATGCGAGCCATTCACCCAATATTTTAAAGCATTTGTTCCAAGGAAAAGTGGCTGCACAAAGAGCTCACGATGATCCGTTCAAAGAATGAACATGCATACCACATTATCGATCTCGAGCCCAACACCGATGCATGTATCCGGTGTCTTAAGGGGTCATTTGAAAGCCTGTAAATAGGCTAAGTTTTAAATTACATGTAAATCATTTACGGGCTAAGGGTCCCTTCCAATGCCTTTTTACACCGTAAATCATTTGCGGTAACGTCAGCCAAGATTTACATGGGTTTTCTTCTTCTTCTTCCGTTGCTAAGCGAAGCGACATACATGGGCAATTTTCGGACCTCCTACGAATGTTTGAATATGGAGGTTTCCCACCGGATGCCAACTACCTATTCCTAGGAGATTATGTTGACAGAGGAAACGAGCATAGAGTCGATGAACATACACATTAAGAAGTTTATAGCGTTTTTGGGATGGCAGTCATGTATCAGATTCTTTGTGAAAATGATCAAGAAGCCATCATAGAAATACCTTTGCATCTTCGATGTCAATATCTGGCAATGCATGCAATCGCTTCACTTTCTTTCCATTGGAACTTACAACCTGCACGTCAAGGGACAATGGAAATAAGATGTGTGTGTGTGTGTGTGTGTGTGTGTGTGTATCATTTGAAATTCATTGAATGACGAAGATTTGAGAGTTGCACAAGACATGAAGAGATTCACACTTTATATATCATTTGAAATCCGTAGCACATATACATGGAAAAGGGACCAGAAGTGAAACATATAGACAACTCCGTCTGAGAAAATGAGGTTGATATGATACATAAGTTGATGTCCTCGACTCTAATAGCGAATGGAGTTCAAACATCCGCAATCGGCTCTTGATTCTCGAAGCGACCAACTCGTATTTTGATGCATCATCCAAAACAGAATCCCGACTGGAGGAACAACCCTCTTTCGCGGCAGTGTGTCTCCACAAATACAAGCTTCCTTTTACGACCACGCCTAGGTCTCGAGCGAAATTGCTCATCGGATTCTAAAAGTCGCCCTGCAATCAAAACCCACAAACCATCAATCATACCACAATGAGAAATGCCTCAAAAGGCCAAGATAACCATAAATTAAGAGCCTGAACTCCATTCCAAGTAGCACATAGACAAATCACCGAATATAAACATGGGCACCAGATCTCTCATGATTATCTCTCACATGTCCGTAGGAAAACTTACGCTCGCATCCCGAGACTCGACACTTAAATGGTCTGAGCTCAAGGTGGACAACCTTTACATGCTGCTTGAGGTTTGATCTCTGCAAAAGAACATAAAACAATAGCGGAGGGCCAATTAGCAAACAAGAATTGCATATATGGTAATATCCTATTTCATCACTGTGGAATTGTCATTATTATTATTACCGTGGAATTGATCAGGCAGTCTTCTTGCCTTGTCAAATGCCTTTTGGCCTTTCAATGGGTTTGTCAACATACTGGGCAGTGTTGGATTTACAAGTGGTAACTGAGTTAAGGTCTAGTTGTCCATAATAATATGGGTTCAGGCTTTAAAGCCATGATTCTGCTTCCAGAGAATTACTAGACCAACTACCATTCTACCAAATAAACCTCTTTTTACTTTCATCAACACATCATATCATTGACCCCTGAGAATGATATTCTTTTTTCTTTTTTCTTTAAAATTAAAAAAAAAAAAAAAATCAAGACAGAATAATGTTACAAGGATGTTAGCGAGAATCATACATTTGAAAATTTGTGGAGGCGAATTTTCTTCATAATCGCACTTGATTCTCTCAACTTCTTCTTCATCATGGGTGCGTAGATGGCGCTTGATATTTTCTTCAGTTGTTTAGTCCCACAGACCTCACAAGGAATATATTGGTGGCAGGAGAGGAGGTGAGTCTTGAGACATTTGGCATTCGAGAAAGTTTTCATGCAGCTGGTTCAAGGCATGCGACTTCCACGTAATCCAGTTTAACGTGATAGGGAAAAAAATAACGAGTTTACACAGATATTCAATCAAACGAAATAGAAAATTGAAGAAATAAAAGTTAAGACATCAAACAAATTAACAAAGATCATTGCCACAGGCAACAGAGGATGATTAAACACAAGGTTGAAGTTGAAGTTGGAAAACAAATGAAGGGACGAAAGGCAATCAATGGGATGGGCATCCAATGTACAAATCCATCTGAGGATGAGAAATTCAACAAATTGACTGCCATAAATACTTACCATGTGAATCCTCATGCTTCCTCAACTTTGACGCATACTTAAATGCCTTTCCACAACCAAACTCCTGGCAAATATGTCGCTTCGACCTTCACCGGCAAACGCATGAGACTCATCATCATGCAATTCCTTAACATGACGTGTCATATTTCCCTGGAAAACGAACTTACGATTGCAGCTCTCTACCTGGCATGTGAAGTGTTTCCCTTGGTGCTTGGAGCAAGTGCCAAGTCAAATGGTCTTTCCGTCTATAGCTAGAATGGCAATCATCCAATGGGCAAGCAAAAGGCCTCTACAACAAGTAGGAAAGGGTTGACCAATTTCAGGATACACGGCTTGTTTAAAATATATCAAGCAAATGACCATGACTTTAAATGGAAAGATCCTGAGAAATTGAGAACTTGAAACAAATGTATGGACCATATGGCACAATAAGCTTTAAATATTTTAACAAAGCAAGTGACCATGTCTTTAAATGAACCAACTCGGTAAAGTAAAAACATAGATATTGCAGCAGTCCTTCTTCTCCTCTTTCCATTCTTTTTTATTTTCAAACAAACCACACAACTTCTATTAATTGAAAAGGGAAATGAGCTATTTAAACAGAGAAGGAAACTATCAGCTCAAGTCATCAAAGAGATTGCCAAATGTTTATCATAATCCAACATGACACACCTAATCAAGTATCTAGATAATAAATAAAACAAGCCCACATGACAACAACAAATTTAATAATCTCTTAAAATATAAATTCAACATATCTACAAAAGAAAACCTCCAAAACAATTTTTCTCGGTTGTTGATAGAACACTAGTTTCTAACAGGCTACAGATAATACAAATGCCATAGATAAAACATTTGCATGGTTACAAGACTTAAACAAGCATCAACCAATCCTACACAACATCCCAACTTCATGACAGAAAGCAGGACATGCAAACTACCTGATTTATCAGCTTGGGAACAAAATTCATGAGGAAGAAAACAACGCATTATGATAGAATAATAATATGAAATCAATAGCTACAAATCAATAACAATTGAACCAAATTCCAACAAAACTAATTCAAAGCTCGTATGCAATGGCCAATATTTCCAGAACAAATTTATATGTAATATGCCAAGAATAGAAATGCATTTATGGAATGGTTATAAAAAGACCTTACAGAATAATATGGTGCGTGACTGAGGCTAGCTTGAAGGAGCTTCACGGAGGTCCCCCACCCTGATACTAGTCCATTCAAGACCTTAGCATTTTGGAGTTCTTTAGATGGGATCCAATGCTTCACGCTATACATCCAGGTTTCTACATGATTTTCATCACATAAAAAACCAAAACTCAAAAAGTCTCCATCTTCGGACCATAGATACGAAAAGCGTAAGAAAGTACAAACTCGAGAACACCTACTCATTGAAAGGCAAAAATCCAAAACCTATTTTCAGATGTCACAAATACCAAGAATAAAATAAAATAAAACACTGACTACTACACTACATTTTTATTTTAAAACCCTCAAATCTTGTGATACATGAATTCCCACCTATTCCTGATAAAACAACAATTCTTGGAACATCTGAAGAAAAACCTGAATTCAGACATATGAGCTCTTTCGAAAGTGTGTTGCCCTTTCCTTATTAACTGGCTACTTGCAGGCAATATTGATTACTCTAATCAACTCCCACAAGGTTACTCCAATAAGAGCTACCTCATTTGTTCTGGATCATGTCGGACCAAGATGGCACTGTGGACAATTTCTTCTAGTGTTCCAGCCAAAGATTAGCATGGACTCCAATCTTTAGGTGCCACCTCAAAGATGACAAGATAAATCGACTTTAATTTCGATATAGAACCTCAAAAATCAAATTTGGTCCACCCATATATATCAGCTTGATATCCCAGAAACCTTTTTAAAAAATACAAATCATTATAGAAACTATATAAAGAAGAAAGAAAAAGCTACGTGGACTTAATAGTAAAGCAACATAGGAAGGGAAAAATCAACTTTGTTTCATGCATAAAACCTTTGTGATTGTCCAATTTCGAGCCGGATATCATCTCCTGTAGTCAAATAGAACAAATGAAAATAAGGTTAAATAGATGTATCTAAAGAATCCAATGGTTCTTACACAATTCAAAGCAAACACGAACAGGGGTAGAAACTTGTTTGATATAGGAATCAATGTATATTGAATTAAATAGTTTAAAATTCAGGTGGTGTGGGGGATCTAAGCCTTAGTGTTCAGTCGGGACTCAACCATCTTAGTCTCATTGGCTGAAATACTTCCATTTTTGTTGCACATTAACATTATACAAGGGCCTATAATCCTCCACTTGAGCATCAGTATAAACATTTATTTTTGGAAAGCATTACACGCTGCGCATCTGGTGTAAACATGAAACACACAAATAAATGCTTGGACACTACTAAGGTGTATTTTGAACATGAATTCTCAATAGACGACTCAAACAACTTCAACACAACATAGAGGCATCAATGTAAATGGTGAGTTTGTTACAACTAAGGGAGCGCCATCAAGACATTCACATTAATTTGTTTAAGGCACTACTTTAGTCTCTTCTGACAACATAGCTTCAACGCGAATCGAAGTAAATCCTAGCTTCAACGCAAATTGATGAATGTGGCCCCAATGTGGTATAACATTTAATTGGGCCACATGCCACCCTACCTACATAACAGATCAAATGAGATATGGCTCAATCAAACCTCACCATGTTAGGAATTAAGTGCTTACCCTCATCCACTAAATTCACATCTTGGACGGCCACGTTGCATCAGCTGAAAATGAATAAACCATGAAATTGAAACAATTCAGCTCACACCCGAGCCTTCTGAAATGAAACCAAAAACAGGTAATTAGGTTGAGCAAGCGGCTCATTGCTAGCCCGTATGAAGCTCCAAAAGCAGGATGAATCTCTATTCAAAGCCGAAAACTTGCATTGAACTTTTATATATATATATATATATATATATATATATATATATATATATATATGAGAGAGAGTGCAAGTAATGAAAAAGTTTCCAATGCTAGGAACAAGGTCAAATGATTTCATACCATTCCCAATCAGTTGATGTACAAACAGGCATAAGAATGAACACTGTTGGTCTGATCTAAATATGTAAAAGGCAAACAATAGCTTTTTTTAAATGCAAACAAAATAATGTGTACTTGTCTCTTCAACTCTTGTTTGGATGAAACATTCTAGAAACAAACCGAATTATTGGTGGCTTATTCGGATAATCCTCTCGTAAACCGAAGTGTCAATTTAAACGTACCTGAAGGATTCAAAGAAATTTAAAACACGATGAAATCATTTTGTAATAGTCAACACATGAAACATCAAGAAAAACCTACTCATAAATGCAAGCAACCTAAAGTTGAACAGATGTTAACAAAACCACTCAAGTAATTGCAACCTATCGACCACAAAAGATTATGAGATAGGCCGTGTGATTGGTGCGCATGGATTGACTTACATTTCTCATTTATTTTTGGAAAGCATTACGCGCTGCACATCTGGTGTAAATTTAGGCATATGCAATTACGAACAAAAGAGAAGTGCAATTAGAAAAACCTCTGGCTGCAATTCTACACAATCAGCAAAATCAGCATCTGTAACCAACTCCTTTGCATTTGACGCAGGGGAGGACGTGAGGTCGAGCACCGTCTTCCTCAAGAGGATAATTATTCCGAATCCACGGAACTTCTCTGGACTCCTCACAGAGACTTTCTCGAATCCACGAGAAAAGAGAGCAGGAAATAGAAATAAATTCTAAATAAATTCGAAATAGATTAATGAATCCATAAAAACGAGTTCACAACCCTTTAAATAAGGGTACTAAGCAATGGGAAAGAAATCAGAATCAAACTACAACTAGGACTCCTAGAATTCGCGACTTACTATAAATAGTAAACTTACTATTTATAGACGGTCGTGATGTCTACTAGTGCGCAAGGTTTTCGGCCAAAAATAGTAAGTGTCCTATTTGGCTTCACCAAACCGTTCCCCTAATTATTCTAAGCTCTTTTCACGTTGGACGCAACTCCTAAAGCCCGACGGATGAAGAGTTATAAACAAACTAAAACTTACTATTTATAGTAAAAACGAAATTGAAACAGGGAAACGACCATCAAATCAGGGGTTTCTCGCAATTCCGAGCGTCGCAACCCTGCGTAGCTGGGTTGGTTGGCTAAAGTAGCTCGTTCTACCCCAAAATCATATATTTTTCGTCGGCTAACTCATCCCGGATTGTGAGATACGCCTGATTTAAGGTCTGATGGTCCAGATCACTTCTTTCGCCGACCGGGCCTTTTCTGATCCATCTTTGCCATGTAATTGTCCGCGACCCGCTCTACATCAGTCTCCTCCACTTCAAAAGAACTCGTCCTCGAGTTATCATTATGCGCTGGCTCATGATACTCAGTCAGGTCCGCGACATTGAAAGTTCGTGAGATCGCCATATCATCTGGAAGATCAACAACATAAGCGTTGTCATTGATCTTTCGGATGATTGGTACCGGTCCAATCTTTTTATTCTTCACTTGTTGTACGTTCCGGTCGGAAATCTTTCTTTGCGCAGATGGACCATTACTTGGTCGCCCACCTCGAACACTTTTTGTCGCCGATGCTTGTCCGCTTGCTCCTTGTACTTTTCGTTCGAGGCATGTAGCTTGTTCTGTACCTCCGCATGAATGCCCATGATTTTGTCTCGCCATATGTTCTCTGCAATGCTCATGCCAGGAGCTTGGGCAGAGGGACCAAGTCTAGTGTATGGCGAGGTACTCGTCCGTAGATAACCTAGAACGGAGATTTTCTGTCGAGCGGTTCACCATGTTGTTGAATGCAAACTCGCTTGAGACAAGGCCAAATCCCACTGCTTCGGTTTTTCTCCTGAAATACATCGAAGGAGGTTTCCCAATGTGCGATTCACAACCTCAGTTTGACCGTCAGTCTGTGGGTGGTACGCGCTGCTGAACTGAAGGCGTGTATCGAATCGAGTCCACAAAGTCCGCCAAAAGTGGCTTATGAACTTCGTGTCACGGTCGGAAGTAATAGTCTTGGGAACCCCGTGTAGCCGCACAATTTCTCTGAAGAATAAATTCGCCGCGTGTGTTGCATCGAGAGTTTTCTTGCATGGAATAAAGTGCGCCATCTTGGAAAACGATCTACTACCACGAACACCGAATCCATGCCGCGTTGTGTTCGTGGGAGACCAAGCACAAAGTCCATAGATAAATCCTCCCAAGGGCCGTCAGGCACTGGTAACGGGGTGTAGAGGCCCGTATTATGAGATTGTCCCTTGGAAGTCTGACAAATATAACAGCGTTGGACTGCCTTTCCCACATCACGTACCAATTGCGGCCGTAATACCGCTCTTCCACAAGAGCTCGCGTCTTGTCTCGCCCAAGGTGTCCACCGAGGCCACCTCCATGTAGCTCTTGAATTATCTCGTTCCCTTAACGAACTCTTTGGGATACATAGTCGATTTCCCTTAAAAGGAACCCGTCTTGTATATGTAAGTCACCGGGTGACCTTCCGACATCTAACCCATGCGTCCTTGAAGTCATCGTCGTCGGCATATATGTCTTTGAGGCGATCGAACCCGACAACTTCATTGCTCATAGTGACTAACAAAGTCGCACGGCGACTCGGCAGCATCGGCTACTTTGTTCTGTTGCCCCGACTTATGTTTTAGCACGAATGTGAATTCTGCAAAAATGAGATCCATCTAGCATGCACACGGTTAATGTTAGCTTGACTATTAATAAACTTGAGGGCTTGATGGTCCGTGTAAAGTATGAATTCTCTTTGAATCAAATAATGTCGCCAGTGTCGCAGTGCCTGGACCACCGCGTATAACTCGATCTCATATGTAGACCACTTCTTGCGTGCATCACTAAGTTTTTCACTGTAGAAGGCAACCGGCCTACCTTCTTGAGATAAAACTCCCCCAATCCCGACATATGAGGCATCACATTCGACTTCAAACAGGTTTGTCGAAGTTGGGGAGTACAAGAACCGGGGTCGTGGATAATCTGCGCTTGATTTCACCAAAGCTCTTGTCGGCTTCGTCAGTCCACTGAAACTGCCCTTTCTTCATGCAATCTGTTATCGGTGACACAATGCTACTGAAATTTTTCACGAACCGACGATAGAATGTCGCTAGTCCATGGAAACTTCGCACTTCGTGAATATTTTTGGAACCAGGCCATTCTCTCGATTGTCTTCACCTTTTCCTCATCCACTCGAATGCCCGTGGATGTAACCACAAAACCCGGTAAAACAATAGGCTATCGATCATGAAGCTACACTTTTTTAAATTGAGGTACGTTTATTTTCAGTGAGCACTTGAAGGACCTTCTTGAGATGCTCCATATGGGTGGTTTCGTCTTGACTGTATATCAAAATATCATCAAAATAAACCACAACGAACCGCCAATGAAAGGTTTCGAACTTGGTTCATCAACCTCATGAATGTGCTAGGCGCATTAGAAAGACCGAAAGGCATGACCATCCATTCGTACAATCCTTCCTTGGTCTTGAAGGTCATTTTCCACTCATCACCGGCCGTATTCGAATCGATGGTAGCCGCTCCTTAAGTCCAATTTAGAGAATAATTTTGCGCCCTCTAGCATATCCAACATATCATCCAACCGTGGTATAGGAAACTCGTATTTTATGGTGATCTTGTTGATGGCCCTACTGTCGACACACATGCGCCAACCGCCATCTTTCTTTGGAGTTAGCAGAGTGAGGTACAAAGACACATGGGCTCATGCTTTCTCGAATAAGACCCTTACGGATCGGTTCCTCCACTTGTCCCCGCGAATCTCGCACTCATTCGGGCTCATTCGATAATGAGGACGATTAGGTAACCGGACCCGGGGACAAGGTCAATATGGTGTTGGATATCTCGCATAGGGGGGCAACCCATCGGGAAGGTCCTCGGGCAGTTTTCTTGAAATTCATGTAACAAGGGCCTTAGTCTATCGTGGGGGATGATGGTAGGCTCGAGTTCTTCCCCTTTTACAATTAATGCATAAGTCTGTCCTGTTTCTTTGGATTCTTCCACGAAGTCCCGAATGGTTAAGAGAAAACGACCCTCCACTTTAGAAGTTTCAGGTGGTTCTTCTGGATCCATAGGGGCCAATATGGTCTTCCGCCGTCCTTGACGAAGATATATATGTTATCTCGCCCTTTATGAGTGGCGTCACGGTCGGTTGCCGGGGTCGACCGAGTAGTATGTGACATGCTTCCATGTCAACCACATCGCATACTACTTCATCCTTATAATGTTTGCCAATTGAAAAAGATATGGTGCACCGTTCAGTTACCTTTGTCTCGCTGACCTTCTTGATCCAACCGATTGTATATGGAGAGGGATGACGCTTTCATTTTCAATTGCAATTTTTCCACCATGATCTTGGATACGATATTCTCGCCGCTCCCACTTGTCAATGATCACGTCACAAACCTTTCGATTCACCGTACATCTAGTGCGGAAGATGTTATGCCGTTGTGGATGCACTTCTTTTCTTGGCGCATATAATAGTCGCCTCACGATGAGCGACTCGCCATGATCTTGTTGAACCCAACTCCGAATCATCTGTCTCATCCTCGATGGTATGCTCTGTTCTTCAATATTTGGATCTTCATAAGCGTTATCGGCACCACCATCATTGATGGCGAGGTTTCTTTACTTTTCGGCGGGGGACAAGCATTTGATAGGTGGCCGGTTGGCCACAACGATAGCAGTTGTCGGGCCTTGGCCGAGCATAGGGATTCGGGATTCTACTTGGACCAGCAGCAGTCGATATGCCCCTTTGAGGTCTAGTCTGATCTCGGTTCTCAGGCGTAGGAGGTTGAGTACGAGCTCCTACGAGCTCCTTTCCCTTGGGCATGCGGTTCCTCGGGGTGGACTGCCACGGGGATCCTGCGATAGGATAGGTCCGTGTGTTAGGGACGTTCAAGTTGCGCTTATGCCCGAGTAGCCAACTTGATCGCATCATTCATCGTCCAAACGGTCTGCATCTGGACCCGATCCTGGATAGCCATACGCAACCCACCATTGAATCGGGCGACTTGCTGCGATTCAGTCTCGACTAAATCGTTACGCGCCGCCAGGCGGTAAAATTCTTCTGCATATTCTCTCACCGACCGACTACCCTGTCTGCAATTTTGGTATTGCTGGAATAATACCTGATCGTAATCGCTAGGGAGGAATCGGGCACGTAGTAGCTGCTTCATCCGCTGCCAGGTGCGGATTGGTGCTTTCGTCTGCTTGGTTCGCGCGAGTTGCAGTTGTTCCCACCAAGCTGAAGCTCCTCCTTTCAGCTTGTAGGCCACAAGCTTGACCTTCTTTGCTTCAGGGATGTCCATATAGTCGAAAAATCGCTCAACTTCAGAAAGCCAATCGAGAAAATCCTCAATGTGTAGTTGGCCATTGAAGCTAGGAATATCAACCCGCATCTTAAATTCTCGATCCGTTCGATCTACTCGATCGGCGCCATGTCTGGGGTGTTGAAAAATTATGTCGTCGATCTCCTCCTCACTGGAGCCCCCGTCCTCAGGCATGACCCTTGGATGCACTGCCGGTACTATCCTGCGATCAGGCCGATTACGAGTCTCGGCAAGAATGGCGGTGGAGGATTACCACCAGAACACGGAGTTGCCCTAGGGTCTCTGCCCGAGAGATTCGCTATGCGGTCCATGGAAGCCTGCGGCCCTTGCATGGCTTGCCGATTCTCTTCTTCTTGCGCCGCTTGGAAAGCTTCCGCCGTTAAAGGAAAATTTCTGGAGCACCGCCTATGGGATTGTTGCCCAACCCGTCGTTAGAAGCCATCGACCCGAGGAGAAACCGGCTTTGATACCAAACCGACGCGAGGGAGGACGTGAGGTCGAGCACCGTCTTCCTCAAGAGGATAATTATTCAATCCACGGAACTTCTCTGGACTCCTCACGAGACTTTCTCGAATCCACGAGAAAAGAGAGCAGAAATAGAAATAAATTCTAAATAAATTCGAAATAGATTAATGAATCCATAAAAACGAGTTCACAACCCTTTAAATAAGGGTACTAAGCAATGGGAAAGAAATCGAATCAAACTACAACTAGGACTCTAGAATTACGACTTACTATAAATAGTAAACTTACTATTTATAGACGGTCGTGATGTCTACTAGTGCGCAAGGTTTTCGGCCAAAAATAGTAAGTGTCCTATTTGGCTTCACCAAACCGTTCCCTAATTATTCTAAGCTCTTTTCACGTTGGACGCAACTCCTAAAGCCCGACGGATGAAGAGTTATAAACAAACTAAAACTTACTATTTATAGTAAAAACGAAATTGAAACAGGGAAACGACCATCAAATCAGGGGTTTCTCGCAATTCCGAGCCATCGCAACCCGGCGTAGCGGGTTGGTTGGCTAAAGTAGCTCGTTCTACCCCAAAATCATATATTTTTCGTCGGCTAACTCATCCCGGATTGTGAGATACGCCTGATTTAAGGTCTGATGGTCCAGATCACTTCTTTCGCCGACCGGGCCTTTTCTGATCCATCTTTGCCATGTAATTGTCCGCGACCCGCTCTACATCAGCATTCCTAGGTTGTAGTCTTACAGCCACTCAAACTCTTCCAAGAACTGTCCCAAGCATCGAAAGAAAACAAAAGAAAATTCAGAATTGATCATAATTTAAAAAAATACAAATAATTAAAATTTTTCAAAAAATTGAGAGATGAACATGCTTCATCATCATATTAAAAAGTGGGGCCCCAAATACTTACTTTAGAAAAGAAAATTTCCCCTATTTTCCCAAATTTTCCATTTAACTGCACTTCTTAGAAGCATTGTTCAGCTATGACACTGTTCAAAACTTTGAATTTTAAATACATTCAAACACTAGGAATGTGTTTCTCTAAATCTGCAATACACGAGATAACAAAAATGAAATACAATCATATGGAAGAAAATCATAGACACCAATCTAGAACATTGTCCAAAGAAAGTTTTCAAATAATAGCTAACAAGAATAATCCAAAAATAAGACATAATCAAATCTCAGTTGGACCAGTCTGGTGGCAGTTGTTGCATACCTTCTCGATTGGTACAATCGCGAAGAATGTGGCCCAAATTGTAGCGCTTGTCGCGAGCTTGGTGTCAAAAGCGAGTAAGACAGACGAAGAGCATTCACGAGCAAGGTGGCCCCTTTTCCCACATGTGTGGCAGATGGGATCATTGTTGCACTGGCCAACAACATGGCCAGGCTCCTCCTTGCAGTTCCAGCACACAGTGTCTGAGGTGCACTCAGCTATAATATGCCCAGGAAGGGCGCAATTGTTACAGAAAGGCACATTTGGACAGTCTCTTGCAAAACGCCCCGGTAGGAGAATCTAACAGTAGGAATGCTGTTAACATGCATCTACAAATGCCAATGACAGCCGACCTCTTACTGCTACAACACAAACTCCAACTCACATAATCAAAGCAGAACAACCCTCTGCTCAGCTATACCCACACAAAACATTCCTTATTGAGCCATTTCATCGAACAATTAGCATACATGAATTATAAGAGATATTATACAAGGGACTTTTTAGTTTTTACAAGTGTACCATTGTTTAGTGACCTAATAAAATGATGATATTATGGTCTATGCACCAAAAATCTAAAATGGGCTAAAAATCTGAACGGCAGAACAAAATCTGAGAGAGTGAAACAGAGAGAGAGAAATATAACCCTAATCTCAATAAAAAAACAAAGAAAATGAGGTCGTAGGAGAGAGCAACAGAGGAAGAGATCAAAGCACTGAGGGAGGAGCAGCAGATTCCTTCAATTTCAAGACATCAAACATGTGCGAATGACAGATCTGTGCTGATTCGAGTTCAAAAATTGTATTTTAAAAAAAATTACAAAAGAAAACTACAAAAGGAAATCATACCTATGGAGAGGAGCCTTGGATTCCTTCAGTGCTTCACGGCTGCTGCAATGGAGGTCGAAGAAAAATGATGATATGAGGGAGATAGAAGAGACGACGGAGATGCATTGGAGAGAGAGAGGGAGGAGATTGCGAAAGATGGAGCAGAGATCGAGAGGGAGAGAGGGTTAGGGAACGGCGAGAGAGAGAGAGAGAGAGAGAGAGGAAGATGAGAGAGAATTGTGAATCTAACTAGTGTGGTGGAGTTAGGTGTGAGAACAAAGCTCCTTTATTGGAATGCATTGGTCGTGGTCATGTCGCTGCATTGGTAAGTAACATCTGCAGCAAATCCCAAATTCGGGATTCGACAATGCAAATCCCTAATTTAGGATTCGACAAAGCAAATCCTAAAAGGGATTCGACAATGCAAATCCTAATCGCTTATTCTAAATTGTAGAAGCAAACAAGAAGAAGAGAAAAGGTTTACATCATACACGAGAATCGGAGATTCACGAGCGATGGAAGGCCGAATCGACAGAGGACCGAGGAGATAGAGATAGAGAGAGAGAGAGAGGGAGAGATGATTAGGATTTTGAGAGAGAGAGAGAGATAGGGAGAGGGAGACGGAGACGGAGACGGAGAGCGAGCGGAGAGGGAGAGCGAGATGGAGAGGCAGAGAGAGGGAGGGAGAGGGAGAGCACGCGAGAGGGAGAGGGAGGAAGATCGAGCGGAGATGAAGAGCTCGAGGGAGAATCGGCGCAGCTGGAGATGAGGGGGCGGAAAATGATGGTAGGGTTTTTTTTCTTCTTCTTATAAGACCCTTTACCCGCAGTTGTTAAAACCGACCGCCAGCAAACGGTAGCCCCATCAGTCGGCTAAGCTCATCTTTCTTGTAGTGTACGGACAATGTGGATAAAACACATACATCATCACAGTAGGCCCCACGGAGTCTTTACACTATGGAACCTGCATGGCAGGTCAGGGAGTGAATACACCCAGTATGTGCATCACATCGTTGTGTCTATATATGCTTACCTTCTATTTAGTTTGTTTTTAGTTTTACCTAGGTGGATCTAGTCAAGTCACCTAGCCCATCTTACATGGGTAGGTTAGGTCGGGTAGGGTCGAATTGTTGCCCATTTAGCTTAATTAGCCTAATCCCACATTAGAAGTAGGTTTTGGGGGACCGTGGAAGCACACATAGATGAATCAAGTGAAGTAATCCAATCGCACCAAGCAAGCACAACGCAAACACTTCGAATTTAATGTGAATAAACTCTTACGGAGAAAAACCACAGGACAAAGCGATAGTAAACACTATGAAAACAGAAATCACAAGAGATAGAGAGAATACTCGATTCGAACAAGCCTCAGATCTCCCTTACAAGCCCTTGAAACCCTAGGAACGAATTAGATCCAATCTCAATTACACTCCTATATATAGCATTTAGGAGAATTCCAATTAAAATTGGAAACAAATCGTGCAAATTTGCAAAACTATGTAACTCTATAATACGCTCGATGACACCTTCGATGGGACTTCGATGCCATCGAACTAAACCTTCGATGTCATCAAACCCACTTCGATGTCATCGGAATAACACCAAAACGATCCAGCGACCAAATATGAAAATCTGGATTTTACCGATGACATCGACCAGGCCTTCAATGGCATCGAACAACTTTCGATGACATCAAACGGCCTTCGATGGCATCAAAAATGGCACTTAAAGTGTCCAACAACCTATTCGATTTATTCCAGAAAATCTCGATGGCATCGAGCCAGCTTCGATGGCATTGAAGCCTGCTTGATGGCATCGAACTTGTCATCGGCAGATCGTTGAATTTACACATTTAAGACACCCATCAACAATCTCCACCATATCTTTAATTATCGTCCTTCAAAGCTTCCTTTTCTCTTTCTCTAATCCTGCCTTATATCATAGCTCATCACTTCTCGTGCACACTTCGTTCTTCTTTTACACCTTCACCAAGCCCAGAGAAGTTGCATAGAACTTGAACTTCTTTATAAGAACCACCTTGGTGCACATGTCCGCCGAATTCGCGCTCATGTGAATCTTCTCCAGAGTCACGCCTCCTTCCTCAAGCACCTGTTGGATAAAATGGTGACGAACATTAATGTGTTTAGTACGTAAATGATAAATAAAGTTTTTATCCAAATTGATAGCGCTCTCGCTGTCATAATTAATTGGCAGGGCCTCCTACTGAAGCCTCAACTGATTTATCATGCCTCTCAGTCAAATACTTTCTTTGGACGCCTTTGTCACTGTCATATACTCCACTTCGGTTGTGGAAAGAGCCACAATAGACTGAAGCTTCAACATCCAACTGATTGCTCTACCCGTTAGTACAATGAGTAACTTGAAGTCAACTTTTTGAAATCCATACTACCTACATAATCGGAATCCACATACCTAAGTAATTTGGCTCCTTGTTTTCTCAAAAGTTAAGACATAGTCTTCCGTACCTCGAATGTATCGAAGTAGCCCTTTCACTGTTTTCCAGTGTTGCTTGCCGAGGTTTGACATGTGTCCGCTCACAACACCAATTGCCTATGAAATATCCAATCTCATACAGAACATTACATACATTAAACTGCCCATAGCATTCGAATAAGGCACATAAGATATTCTAATTTTCCTCATTTAATTTAGGACATTGTTCTAAAGAAAGCTTGAAGTGAGCTGCGTGGGAATGTAGACTGGCTTTGCCTTCTTTATCTCATCTTAATCAACACCTTCTCAAGGTATTTTGTTTGAGATAACCAAAGACTGCTTCTCTCCCTCTTTCTATGAATATTTATGACAAGAATCCTCTTTGCAGCCCCCAGATCTTTTATCTCGGATGTCCCTGATAACCGAGTCTTCAGTACATCGATTTCAGACATGTTATGACTAGTGATCAATATGTCATTAACATATAATATTATGATGATGAACTTGCCATCACTCAGTGTCTTGTCATAGACATAGTGATCTTATTCACTCCAAATAAATTTTTGGCTCAACATGAAATAATCAAAACTTTTATACCACTGATTAGGTGACTATTTCAGACCGTACAACGACCTCATTAACCTACAAACCTTGTTCTCTGCCCTTTAACTTCATAGCCTTCTAGCTACTTGACACGGGGATGAATGTGATGAGGTTAAGCACCGTCTCCCTCAAAAGAATACCTGTTCCGAATCTATGGAACTTCTCTGGACTCCTCACAGAGGCTTCTCGAATCTACAAGAAAGAAAGCAAGAAAAATAGAAAATAAATTCTATAAAATTCGAAATTGATTAACGAATGAATTAAACGAGTTCACAACCCTTTAAATAGGGATACCGGGCAATGGAGAGAAATTAGAAGCAAACTACAACCAAAACTCCTAGAATTCGCAACTTACTACTTATAGATGGTCGTGATGTTTACTAGTACGTAAGGTTTTTGGCCAAAAATAGTAAGTGTCCTAATTGGCTTCACCAATCTATTCTTCTAATGTTTCTAAGCTCTTTTCGCGTTGGACGCAACTCCTAAAGCCCAATGGTTGAAGAGTTATTAAAAAAAAAAAAAAAAAACTTACTATTTATAGTAAAAACATAATTAAAATCAGGAAACGACCATCGATCCAAAGGTATTTCACAAATCCGTCTTGTGCAACCCAGCATAGCAGGGTTGGTTGGCTAGAGTAGCTCGTTCTACCCCAAAATCATACATTTTACGCCCGATAACTCATTCCAGATTGTGAGATACGCTCGATCTAAGGTCCGACGGTCCGAATCACTTCTGTCATCGACCTGGCCTTTTTTTATCCATCTTGGCCATGAAACTGTCTGGGACCTACTCTTCATCATTACTTTATGTAGATATGCTCTTCCAATTCCTCATGCAGGAATGCAGTCTTCACGTCCATCTGTTCCAGCTCTAGATCATATTGGGCAACCAGCGCCAACACGAATTTGATAGATGTTTGCTTTACAACTGGCGTGAATATCTCTGTAAAGTCAATTCCTTCTAACTAAGCATAACCCATTGCTACCAACCTTGCTTTGTATCTAACATGTTTCTTCTTAAAGATCCACTTGCACCGGATTGCTTTTCAACCCACTGGAAGCTCTACCACCTCTCATGTCTCATTCTTGTACAAGGAGTCTATTCATCGTCCATAATCGCCTTTCACTTTTCTGCATCAGGCTCATTAAGAGCCTCCTAAAGAGTAGACGGATCCTCATAATCTATAATGAGGGCATATGCAATATTAGAGAGTTGTCCTTGTATCTCACCAATAACCTGCAATCCTATGACGAATTCTTTCTAGGTGGCTGCTCCACCTTTTCCTGTACCTCTGTTTATGCAACTGTCTTAGCCTGAGTATCACCACTGTCAACCTGAACGTCCAGCCAACATTTCCAGTTCCTTTTACTCCTGATCATTCTTGCAGAATAAGGAGCCTTCATCGAATTTAACGTCCCTGCTAATAATAATTTTCCATGTGATTCGGTCGTAGAGCCTGTATCCCTTTATTCCACCACCATAGCCAACAAAAATATACTTTTTAGTTAATTGGTATATCTTATCTCTCTTAACTAACGGTACATGAGAGTATGCCTCACAACTAAATATACACAAAATTGAATACTCAACCTTATGGTTACCCTATACTTTCTTTGGAATTTTACATTCAATAGTAATAGAAGGGAACCGATTTACTAAATAGTAAGTCATGTTAACGGCCTCTGTCCATAGGTCCTTACCCAACCCAGCATTACTAATCATGCATTGGGCCCTCTCCAAGAGAGTTTGATTCATCCGCTTAACCACACTGTTTTGCTCGGGTGTGCGACGCATTGTGTTGTGCATGTAGTTGGTGAACCAACTCCGATGAGGAGTCATGTGATATGAAGCCCCTATGTCCAAGATTTACTCGTTCCTACGATCGTTGTATTAGTGTCCGATCATAGACACTGATAACACATCACTTCTATTTGTTTCTTCATTAAATGTGCCAGTGTTGGCCTCCTTTGAAGAAGCCTCTAAGTTTCCTTTTTTTTTTTTTTTGCTTTAGGATTTATATAATCCTTCTTCATGTGCCCTGTCATCCCACGATTCCAGCACTTGAACTTGCCATTGCCCTTAGATTTGGATATCGATCAAGAAGATTTCGTATCCCGCTTAGAATTCTGACCCCTCGTAAACAATGTATCAGTGGAGGCCCTCATGCTACTATTTTTCTTTCTTATCACATTTCCTTGAAGGGCTGAGATTACGGTATCGACATTAAGGGTTGTGTTACCGGTGCACAAGGTGTCTTTAAAAGACTCATACGAATTAAAGAGTGAATTCAACAAGATACATGCCTGATCTTCTTCCTTGACTACTACCTTTACATCTAACAATTTGTAAATCATCTTATTAAAATTGCTAATGTGAACCTCGACATTTCCTCCCTCTCCTATCTTAAAGTTGAACAGTTGCAACTTCAAGTGTAGGTGATTTTCAAGGGACCTTTTCCCATAAATGTCCTCTAACTTCACCCACAAACTTGCCGCAGTTTTCTCTCGCATGACAATATAGAGAACCTCATCTGTTAGGCACAATTGGTTAGAGGTTTTTATTTTCTTATATAATTTCTTCCATTGATTCCGCTCACTTCTCAAGGATCTCATCTAATCCTTGCTAAACAAATGGCCAATCATCTTAACCTTCCATAATTTAAAATTGTTTTTGTCAGAGTACTTCTCAACATCGAACTTTGGATTGACAATTATTGATACTCACTTTCAGATTCAACATGCGCCTCAACCTTAGCTTTGATACCACTTGTTGGGAGACCACAGAAGCACACAGAGATGAATCAAATGAAGAAATTCAATCACACCAAGCAAGCACAATACAAGCACTCCAAATTTAATGTGGAAAAACCATTACGGAAAAAAACCATGGCACAAAGCAACAATAAACACTATGAAAGCTTAAATTACAAGAAATATAGAGAATACTCGATTTAAATAAGCCTCAAATCTCCCTTACAAGCCCTTGAAATCCTCGGAACGAATTAGAAAGCTTTAGATATATCTCAATCCCGATTACTGTAACATCCTGGATTTTCACTGTTTTACGATTTCCAAAAATCCTTTAAAATTTCTTTTTAATTA
Organism: Magnolia changhungtana; assembly: GCA_030180095.1. Taxonomy (NCBI): domain Eukaryota; kingdom Viridiplantae; phylum Streptophyta; class Magnoliopsida; order Magnoliales; family Magnoliaceae; genus Magnolia; species Magnolia changhungtana. The sequence continues at coordinate 2,211,042 of JASAUF010000642.1, read as the reverse complement.
ACTTATAAAATCACTTAATGACCATTAGTACTCAATGTTAGTTTATACTGGGGTGGACCAGTCTAGTTATGATGGGACCAAGTACGGGCCGTCAAGCCAGATGGCCTGTTTACACTTAACAACAGCCCGTGTGGGCCACCCAATGACCGAGGAGGGTCAAAAAAATCTAAAAATTTAGGAAATCATAGATCTCACTAGACTTGTGGTCCATCGCGGACTACGGACCCAGTGGAGACCCAGAACTAAGATCTGACACTAGCCGAATGCACCCCACCAATGCCAGAATTGGAATCTGGTATTTGCAAATCAAATCGAGATACCAGGCGTTCCAGCCATCAGATTTCTTCAAATTCGCGATGACTGTTCAATGTATTTTTCTACACCCGTCCACCAAATCTGGGACCCGATCATGGAACGATGACCGTTGATCGCAAACCGGACCCGTACGATCAAACTCTATATCCGATCGCTCCCAAATTTTACATGACCCTTCATCGGGCCATGGAGCACCTATCCTATAAGTTTCATGGCCAGGGAGCCACCAGAACCACTCCAATCACCGAAATGGGCCCCACAGGGCCACTTAAATATCAGAATCGTATGCTCAAACTCCATATCTGTTCATCTGTTTGTTCCCAGATTTTCTATGGCCCCTCACCGGGCCATAAGGCACCTACACACCAAGTTTGGTAGCCAGAGGGGTGTTAGGGCCACCCCAATGCCAATAGGGAGTCCCATAAGGCTATTTTAGGAAATTGTGGAAGCTCAGGGCCAAAGGGCCCAACTTTAGGGAATAAACCTTAGCTCTCTCTCATAACCCCATTCTCCAACAACAAACCCATCTCTTCTCCCTCAAAACTCCTAAATCTCCAACAACCCACCTCTCCTTCCTCATAATTTCTCCAACCTCCAACAATCAAGTCTCTTCCTCATAACTCCCTCACCCTCCAACAACAATCTTTCTCCCTCATAGCTACCACATTCTCCAACGACCAAGGAGAATAAATAGGCAGTAAAGGTGAGCAAGGTGGACCCTAAATCAAGGTGGGGCCCAAGGAAATCAACCCCTTCGACTCCTCAATTCATCTCCAAGAGGAAACCCTATACCACAACCACCAAAATCGTCTATCAATCGTCTAGGTAAGGTTCCTCCTCCCTTTGCCTTAGAACCCTTGTGAGGAAGGGAGTTTTTGCATGGATTTCTAACATGTATGAGCTTGCTTTAGGAATTTCGACCAACCGGCCCCCAAATCGATGTTCCTACGTCATTTTCAAGTCTCCAACGAATCCTAAGGTGCGGACTATTGTTCTTAGGTGGCCTAGCACCAATTTTAGTACGAGTTTAATGATTTTAATTGCTTGGATGTTATGATTTAATAATCTAGGGAAAGCCCTAGGAATGTGTGTTGTTGAAATTGTATGGATTACATGCTTAGCCTCCATGATGTTGTTCTTGCTTCTCATATGCTTATGTGTATGGATGAATCCTTGCTTATGCCTTATTGATTTCCCCATATATTGTTACCTCATAGTATGTATGCTTTCATTACCCTTATGCATATGATGGCTTGAGATGGAGGAAGTGCGTAACTTCCTCACCCACACACACACACACCCCTCACATGCACTTGTTGCATGATATTGTTAACCATGCTTGCTATGAGAATCTGAATGATATGTTGAGAAGTATGAGAACATGATGTGGTTTATACTAGATTATATATTGGTAGCCGGCATGCTATGAATCACCCTCCATACCTTTGGGTTAGTCAGGAATCATGAGGAGAGATGGTAGTCCCATTGGTGGGACTACCTTCAGGCTAAACCCGTGGATTTGGGCGGGTGTGTTCGGGTGGCTGTAGTTTGACTACATGGGTCTCTTGTGCCCGAGGTCACTCGTGAGCGCTCGCTTAACTCGTGCGGTATAGTCTACTATCTGACTAACCTTGTTTATTAACCCTGTGTGCTCACCTATGTATGGAACTTGAAACACCCTGCAACCGTTGTAGTTCATCGAAAATTCACTTGAAACTGGTCCACAGCCTCGTGAGTCAGGCATGGTGGAATGAGACACTATGTCCGAGCTGTCGGCCTACGCTGGGGTACCGCGCCTCCTCGTAGTGACCGCGAGCGATCCCTTCCTTTCGGCACTCCTCATGTGCTTGGAGTCGGAGATGAGGAACCCGACGGGATCAAGGACCGCGAGGCCTCGGCCTCACGCATTGGGGGGTGTTAGCCTCGCAACCAGCTCAGGGCAGTGATACGTAGGGTGATTCAGAATTCTCAACCTGCTAGATGAATGGACTTAACTAATAACTCAGTTAACACGATCGCATTGCATCGCATTAGTTAGGGTGGTGACTCGGAAGTCGAGTTCGCTCTGAAGGAGTGTGGTCATATGCAATCGTTAGATGGAGTCGCTTGAGGGAGCGTTGTGGCGAGGGCATGCATCATATCATCCCGCATGCATGCATTTAAATAAGAGTTGTTAGGTGTTGATGATTGTCTGTTTTTCATTAAATTTATATTATAATTGATGCATGTTAAAACTTGAGACCAATAGCACCCACTGAGTTGATCACTCACTCCCACTCTGGGACGGTGTTTTAAAATACCAACCAGACTCTCTCATAGATGCAGGGGAGGTGGAGCAAGTGAAGTATGGCGATGCTACTCTCGACGAGGAGGAGGACGGGTTCTCCTATTTCCAGCTGATGAGCGGACCCTCATCGGACCAGTAGATGGCGCGTTGGATCGCTGAGCAGTGGACTCGGCTCTATTCTTTTTGGACCTACTATTCTTTTGTGATTTTAATGGGTGACGCCATGTGCGCCCCTTTCATTCTTTTGGTCATATGTGTGTGTGTGTATGTTAGTTTTCTTTCATTTCAGTATATGTGTTGTGGATGTGATTCATGTCCCAAGTATTTTCAGACTGCGCATTTAAACCAATTAAGCGCATATTAACAAAACCCGGTGTTAAGTGACCCCGAGAACTCGAGAGTCCAGTTTACACACGACCCCCGATTTTCAGGGCGTTACAATTACACTCTTATATATAGCATATAGGAGAACCATAATCAATATTGGAAACGAATCCCGCAAATTTGCAAAACTGTGTAACTCTGCGATACGCTCGATGAGACTTTGATGGCATGGACCTAAAACTTCAATGTCATTAGAAACACCAAAACGATCCAGCAACTAAATATGAAAATTCAAATTTTACCGATGACATTGACCAGGCCTTCGATGGCATCAAAAAGGCACTTAAAGTGTCCAACAACATATTCGATTCATTCCGAAAAATCTCGATGGCAACGAGCTGACTTGGATAGCATTAAAGTCTACTTGATGGCATCAAACCTGTCCGGACAGACCGTTGAATTTACATATTAAAGACATCTGTCAACAGTAAGCCGGCCTGACTCATTTGCCACCACAAAGACAAGTGACTAATGGGAATGGAGATTTTGTCGGAATGTGACAAACAGCTGTAATATTCAGCCATGGAAAGAGAAAGCTAGCGCTTTAGCAATTGTGATGTCCTATTCATTCAATTCCCAACCGTTTTAGTTGAGATAATTTAAAACTGGAAAATGATGGGACTTTGAACTTTCTTGAGTAGATGGTAGATATAATACACGAGAATGTGTACACCGACCGCTGCAGTTCTTTTAAATAGTTTGGCTTTGGCCACATGTTGAGTTGACCAGCCCAAGACATGAGTAACGAACCCAAGACGTACATGGGTGAAACATCTCGGAGGTTGAGCCTAAATGGTCTTACTTACCCATTTGCAACGCTGGCACATTTGATGGCATGTAGATGGTATCTTTGTGTTGAAAATAATTCAGACTATATAAATATAAAATTAAAAATGAAAATAAATAAAAAGATAAAGAATAATTTATTGAGTTTTTGAGTTGAGGCAAGGCGTAATTTGAATAACTTGGTTTGAAATTGAATTTGCCTCCTCGGAACTGTCTCAAGTACAACAGAATTCTCCAAATAAATAACCTCTAAGATATAATAACTATCACCTGATCTTGGCAGTTTATTCATTGTAGGTAGGCTTAAACCATATTCAACATTAACTTAAAAATCAAAAAATCAAAGAAACGGAGAGATTTTATGATTTTGAAAATCATATTAATGAAGTTTATTTATAGATTTCAAGTAGGAGTTAAAACACTCTTACAAAATGGGTTAGTCCTGTTGGGCTTAAACTCAATTGGTGCGACCACCTGTACAGCCAGCACATCTCTCCATTTTTAAAATCAAAGATATGTGAGTGTGAGTATACTCACATTACACTTATGTGCTCATGTACACTCACACACGCTCATGCTCATGCCTACATGTGTACACGAGTCGAACCGAGTTGAGCTTGGCACAGCTTGACTTGGCTCAGCCACTTGCTTACCCCAGCTCGAACTCGGCTTGGCCCGGTCCTTGAGCATGACTGGCCAGCTTATTTCGGTTCGGTCAGTAGCTCGGGCTAGTTTGAGCTGAGTTCGAGCCAAAATCGAGCCGAGTTTGCCTCTGCATCATTTTCACAAACACATGGGTTGCACCTTCAAAATCTCACTGCATGTAAAACACAAGTAGTGGTTTTTACAGGTATTTCATCAAACACCTTATGAGGAACATAAAAATCAAGAAAGAAAAAAAAGGGTATTTGTTTCATATACGTAAAAGGGTATTTGTTTCATATACGTACTTTCCTTGCCACCAGCCACACTTCGTTGAGTCATTTCATTAAACACTTGGTCAGCAATAGCAATATCAGAGTAACTGAGGCACCGAACTAGTACAATCTGAGTTCGATTCGAGTCAAGTTGAGCTTGGGCAAACTCAATCTCGGTTTGAATTTTTTTTCGAACTCAAAAAATCAGCACGACTCACCTTGAACTCAGTTTCAAACTGAGCCGAATCAAACTTTTTCAAGTCGAGTCAAGTGAGCTAGCCGAACTAACGCTACTCATGTACAGCCCTACCCATGCCCTGCTTGGGCACGAAAAGAAACAACCCAACACAAATCCAAGTATGCCGAGGGCACAAACCACATTCTACATATAATCTCTTCGTATTCATTTTACATTTTTTATGTTGGACTATTTCTAATACAAAATAAACAAGGGACAGGAAATTTCAAAGAAATTTTTGATAGAAAAGTTATGGTGGGAATTTTAAAAACACAAAAAAAAAAAAAATTAAATTAAATTAAATTAAATTAAAATTAAAATTTCAAAATTTTAAAATTACAATACCTGGCACATGCCCATGGACTCACTGCATAAATCGTAAAAAATTATTTACCGCAGCACCACCATAGGGTTATCCCTGCGTCACGACGTGACCCAAGCTATATGGGGCCCACCATGATGTATGTGTTTTATCCACGCTGTTCATCTGCTTTGTCAGCTCATTTTAGTGCATGAGACCAAAGATAATTCAGATCAAAGCACTAGTGAACCACACCAAAGAAAACAAGGGGGATTGAACGCTATGTTGAAAACTTCTTAGAGGCTTTAAAAAAAAAAAAAAAAAAAAAAAAGCCTTGGATCAAGCTTATATTTGTGTTTTCCCTTCATCCAGGTCTGTATGATATTATAAACCGGTTGGATGGCAAATAAAACATCATGATGGACCCTAAGGTTTCAACAGTGGGTGTTTAATCCCCACTGTTTTCTGTGGTGTGGTCTAATTGAGCTTTGGATCTACATCATTTTTTGACTCCTGTCCTAAAATGGGCCTTCAAAATGAAAGGACGGCATGGATAAAGCTCGCATCATGGTGGGCTTCAAATTTGGCCTCGTTGTGCCACATGATTTCCCCATCGCGGGTGCTGCAATCCGGTATATTTTTGGTGAAGCCCACATAATAGGTACTTGAAATCCACTCCCACTAATAGATGTGTAATCCTACTTTAGGCAGACAACTAAAATATCAAGCTATTATGTGATTCTAATGGGCCGCAATAAAGGAAACAGTTGTGAGAGAGAGAGACATCCACCATTGATTTTTTACAATCATTAAATGCCTATATATATATATATATATATATATATATATATATATATATATATATATTATATATATATATATATATATATATACACACACACACACACGCATTTAGTGAGCAATCTTACAAGTGCCATACACTGCAACTCAGATTCAACTGTCCATGTAGATGGTCTCCACTTTTGATAGGTAATAGTCTAAAATTCAGATTGATCGAAGATCATAACTTTGATTCATGTACCTTTTTGTTGTTGTTGAATTTGGGCTATCTACTATTTTCGATTCTCATCATCCTTTAACCAATCGATCAATCAGAACATCATGTCAGTGGAAATTTTGGTACATGAGCATATAATGTTGGGGCCAATGACTTGGACGGTTTAATTATGTTCCACATATATAAACTAGCAGTGCATGAGTATGAACCATGGTACTGCCAGTGTCACCCAATTGCAATGCAATTTCATATGATGAATACAGCTACTAAATGTATCCAGTCCGTAAAAATCGAGTCCTAATTAGGTAATCAGAACCGTCAATCTGATTGACCCCACCATGGTGGACACCCTAATCAAAGACCCTGATCAAAGGGTTGGGAGTTGAATGCTCACAACCATTTGCAAAGATCATGCAACCAACCATTCCCTGATTGCATTCATGAGGATGTAACTAATCATGGGTTCCACAACGAATGGAGTGCAGTATGGCTCCAGATCATGCCTTTTTGGTTAGTTGTAATTCAATGATGATTTTAACTCTCTTGTGGAAGGTTGGTGAATGAAAGGTTGGTGAATGATTGAAATTGATGATTTTAATTCTCTTGTGGAAGGTTGGTGAATGATTGAAATTGATGATTTTAATTCTCTTGTGGAAGGTTGGTGAATGATTGAAAGCACATAGATCTGACCCATACTGATTTCCTTCAATGAGGAAAGCAAATCATCAACCACAATTTCATTTTTTATTGCAAATTGTCTAAGAGGCTTAACCAACCGTTGGATTTCTTAGCCGGAGGTCGCATTCCATGTGGGCCCCACTTTTTATTATTCCGATCGTTGGCATGGTATTGAATTGTATTAGATACTATTAACGCCATTATTGGACAATGATTGCATGTCCGAAATTTTCATGGTATTTTAGCCATCCAATTCAATGTTTGAGATAAATTTCTTACTACGGGAAAAACACTGGATTAAGTAAAATCCTGTTTAGTGGATCATGGAATTGTAATCAACGAACTAAATTCACAACAGATGTTTGTCATTTGTATACATATATAACCAGAATATCATATGTAAAAGGTGTATATGGATGGATGGTATAAATAAACACATGCATCAATGTGAGGCCCACATGTGTAGTGGATTTCAAATCCACGGAAATCCCACCCCACGTGGACCAAATCCAATTCTATAAGACCAAATGCAATTCCATCCCACCTAATCCCCAACCTTCTCAAACGCACTACAGAATTTGCACGGACCAAATGTAATTCCATCCCACCTAATTCCCTCTAATACAATGGGCCAAAACTCAGTGACTTTAGTGAATGGGAGTTGCCATAGTTCTAAAACTCAGTGACTCGAACTAAAACTCCACTGAGTTAACTCAAGTGTATAACGGCGTGTTTGGTTGCCACTTAAAAATGAGTTCATATCAAGATCCATAGTTTATATATATTGCTGTTTATAATTTTAATCCCTAAAAAAAGAATCTCGAGTACATAGTTACAATTTAATAAAACGTGGTGAACTCATTTTTTAGTGAAACCAAGTAGGCCCTAGGAGTTTGGGAACCAAGCATATTCGTCCTAAATTCATATGGCTCACTGAGTTGACTCAGCTTACTCAATGCATGTAATTGTGGATCAACTCGAATGAATCGGGGACACAAAGCAAACACTTGCAGCTACCACCTTACCAACAATCAGGCAATTGCTTTAACTAGCATTTGAGGATATTAAATATGAGTTATGATATAGTTGATAGGGCACGTGCTTGCATGTAGAGAAAAGAGAGAAAAGAGAAAGGGAGAGAAATATGAAGAAAAGTGAGAAGGAGAGAGGGAAAAGTTGCAATTATTTAAAGGGGAACTACACGTAGAGAGGAAAATAAGGCAAACTAATTTCATCAGTGAGCGTTCTCCCCCTAATTTTTTATGGTTTTATGATTGTAGACACCCCATTCAAAATGAGGCTAAACTACTCTTTAGACTTTGACTCTTCAGACTTTGGTTGAACTTTGATAAAATCATCCATGGGAAACTCAAGAGTGCCAAAACTTTGATAAAAATCATTAATTGGAAACTCAAGAATTGTTGAAAATCTAATTAATTAATCAAAAGGGTAGGACTCTCGGGAACAACCAATGGACCTAATCGATAGATTTAAAAGCTGACAAATTAGATCATGGCCAATTATCTAGACTCTCTAGAAATCTTGTTTATGTCATATTTCAATAAAAGTTGTCTCTATCCAACTCGTAAAGTATTGAAAATCCAAATGTGTCACATGTTAAGGGTACCGGACATCTCCCGAAAGCAGCTAACGGACATGATTGACAAAAGAAAACAATGGGCTCACCACAAGCCGATGCTTACTTTTGTTTTTCATTCCAACAAATGTCAAAGAACCTATTTTGCCAAAACGGAATGCTGTTACATGGACCATCATTGTAATGCCCCTAATTTTTGTTACTAAAATTTAAATTTTAAAATTTTAAATTTAATTTTGAGTGGGAAAGATATCCACCAATCGCATCATCCTTCCTCTTATATCTATTTATTTACTATTTATAATAAGTCACAAATTCTAAGAGTTTTAGTTATACGATGATTCTGAAACATCCCCAAGGGCTCATCACCTTATTTAAAGAGTTGTAAACTCATTTTTCTTCATTAATAAAGTTATTTCGAATTTTTTAGAATTACTTTCTAATTATCTTCATGAATACGAGGCATCTATGCGAGGAGTACAGAGTAGCTCCATGGATTCGGAGTAGTTATCTTTAAGGAAGACGATACTCAACCTCTACATGTCCTTCCCGGCATCACATGCAAACAGTTGTGTGCCATACTACTTTTAATATGCTATGTGTTACTAAAAGTATGATAGTGTTGACATCTAGCAGTGTCTCATTGACTTACTTAAACTTACTAAGTCAAGTGCGACCAAATCACACTCAGATCCATAGCTCAACTGGCAGACTGAGTGGAGATACCTCTTTTCAACACTTGAGGTCTTGGTATCGATCCCCAGTGGAGGTGGCTAACAGTGGAGTGTGCGTGTACCGACATGGGCACGTACTAACAAGCTAACCCAAAAAAAAAAAAAAAAAAGTTCAAGATAAACGATCAGCAAAAACTCGGTCGAACGAATGGTTAGAAACTATGGATCGCTCTGTTTGATCACCTCGATCCAGATGCACATGTTACAAAAATAATCATTTATAGGGAGGCATTGATACCATTGATTGGTACCACACGAAATGGTGGTCCATCATTTATTAAATCTGTCATTTTTTTCTCAATATTTCCATTTGAAGGTATTGAAATCTTTAGTTTCAAGCTTGGGTTAACAAAGAACATTGAAAATTGATACTGATTCTTTTACCCAATTACCATGACATTTCCTGGGAATGGAAAATGTGATATCTTGGCACATGTGTGAGATCCAGACCGTGCATTAGACATGCCATGGGATGTATGTCCTATCCTAAAATTGGCCGGCACACTCATTAGGTGGGCCTGAATGGATTTTGAAAGTACCACTACCGATTTCGTCGCACAAGTGTGTCCCCACCTGATGAGTGTTCCGGTCGTGTTTTGGGGTTAAGGAACATTCATTGCAGGCCTGCCTGATGAACGGACTGGATCTCACACGCATGTTGCATAGCGGCACGTGTGGGGCTCGTAGGTTTTGCACGTGTAGATGCAGGGTGCAAGTAGGATTAGCTTCTTGGGACCCTGCAATTAATCTCTCTAGTGCCGTCTGATTGCATTGATGATAATGCTGCAAAACGGAGCATGACAAGTTTCATCACAGCCGCGTGTTTGTGATATCTGAGATGTTTATCAGGTAATCCTAACCATCAAAATGCCATATCTAAATAATCAAGCCCAATGGTCATCAGATGGGCAATACACGTACATAACAGACCAACCGTTGAGAGAATTTGATAATCTGTCTGCACTCAATGTACATGTATGGCCCATCCAATAATCGTATTGGCTTGATTTTCCAGAAATGGCATCTGTGAAGTTGGGATTGCCCGATGAGCGGCTCTGATGATACACACATAATCTTCATTCCCAGATGAGTGGCCTACACTGGACTAGTTAAATTTAACTAATCGGATGGTTAAGATGTCCAATCCATTTGAGATTTGATCTAGGAAACCTTCATCATAGGGCCTAACTGATGAATGGTCCCGATCATGTCCTTGATGCCTACATTTCTGGGACAATGACTTACCACTCTCAGTTAAGGTTAGAACATGATTTGGCAGTGCTCCACTCCTGAATTGATGGTAGCCACCCACTTTTACTTTCCTCTTTCTACTTGGATGGGCCCCATCATTTTATAAGTGGGTCTCACCATTTTCGGCCAATGAAACACCTGACTAGTAATAGTTAAACCATAGCCATTGTCTATATAATAGCATGTGTTTGACCAGATAAAAAGCACCAGTCTCTTCAGCTTGTTTGGACTCAAAACTCAATATTTCTCTTCATAGGTATCTAAATTTATTTATTTTTTATTTTGGGCCTGTTTGGGCTTAGATTTCAATATTTTCTTCAATGCTATTAGGTAAAAATACATGTTCAAAATCAAAAATCTTTTTTGTTTTTTCATGTATTGTACAAGGTTTGCCAGCACAGCTCTCCCACTGTTGCTTGTTTCTTGTGCCTTGTTACATGGTGATCCAGACCGTTGATCTGATAGGCCCCATAGTGGACTGGCCACACGGTATATATAATATTTATACTGGCCTATATTCTTTCAACTAAAATATTTGCAGAAAAATCTCAGAAAAAATGGGAATGTTGAGAAATTCGAGAATATATTGTTTTCTATGTTGACAATATAGCTGTATCGGCTGATACGATACAGATATTTCAAACCATGCATGTCACCATCCATGGTGGAGCCTACAAGGCTGCCGGATTAATTGTTTCGATCAGCATTTTGTGACTTCTGCAAGCGACAACTGAAGAACAAACAACGGCACGAGTATTCTAGTCCATAACATGCATGGATTGACTTTGGTTCATGTAAACAGAACAGCTTAAATGGAGGGATTGCATGAGAATGGAGAGGCACTTTTACAGTAACAAAGTTCATGCCTACCTTAGTCCTGCCGGCTGAGAAAACCAATAATGGGTTCTATTTCCTCTCAAACCACGAACAGAACATCGCTATCATCATGCCAATGGTACACTGCTTTAAGGCAGATGAGAGAAAGAGTGACAATGCAAAAGCCAAGTTGCATCTAGCTTTTTGGTGGGGAAGTCCTGGTTTGCTGCCCATGCTCCTCATAATAATACTATTTTTTTAAATTAAAAACTCAGGCCAAGTCTCCACCCGTTGTGTCTAGTCAACCGAGTCATCGAGTCGACTCGATGAGTCCTGAGCATGGTATTCAAGAACAGTTACGTTACAGCCATAATGGCCGTTATGGCCCTGTTAACTTATATAGCTAAATGAAGATGAAATTAATGTAGAGATGAAAATATTTGAGTAGGAGCACTTCTCTCCTAGGAAGTATATAGAACTTAGAATTTTCCTTAATTACCAAATGCTTTGCCAAGTACAAATATTTATATAGACCACCCCTAGGTTTCTCTAGACTTCTCTACGATTAACTCCTCTTCTCATATTTTTAAGCTAAACTTAATAAAAACATATATATTTTCACCAATGTTTTATTTAACAAAAACAACAATAACAAAGAGTCAACGCACAACACAATGTAATTCTTCCTCTTGCTAGACATGCATGCACAACCAATAATCTAGATGCATTTTCTAGACATGCATGCATACATGCACATGGAAGTGCGTTAATTCAGTAGGCCCGTAACGTAATCACCATAAGGCTAGCCGTTATGGCCACCATTACCGTTATTGAATACCTTGTTCAGGGCTGAGTCGATACGACTTGGCTCGAAATCTCGCCAAATCAAGTTGACTATGCCAATTTTCAATTTGAGTAGGTGAGTTTTAGAACAATAAAGTATATAGCATAGTTTAAAAACCCAAAAACTCGACTCGATATTCCTTCATGTCGAGTCAACTCGAAGATGTCCTGACTCGACTTGATAGCAAGATTATAGAGGTCGCAAGTTCGATTTGTCCCATCAATTTTTTATATTTTATTTAAAACCAGCTTGTCAGGGAGAGTGAATCAGCATGTCTCCATAATATATATATATATATATATATATATATATATATATATATATATATATATATATATATATATATATATAATTGACTCAAACTACCTATTTGACCTAATTCGACCCAGTTTAACCAGGTCCAAAAGGGTGAGACCCAAACCTGACCCGACTTATTAACAGATCCAAAAAGTTGAACCCAGACCCATTAAATCGGGTAGTGTCAATATATATATATATATATATATATATATATATATATATATATATATTAGAATTGACTCAACCTGACCTGAAACCAACTTGACCTAACTCGACCCAGTTTAACCACGTCCAAAGGGGTGAGACCCAAACCTGACCCGACTTATTAACAGATCCAAAAAGTTGGACCCAGACCCATTAAATCGGGTAGTGTCAATTGGGTACTTGCAGGTCCGGGTACCCATTGACAGCCTATCTGTTGAGGACAGGGGTTTTTTAACCATTTATGAATGCAAATATGCATTACCATGTAGCTATAATGTATGGATGCGCCAATCTTGATATGCATGCATGCATAAACATACTAATGTATGTACATGCATGCATGCATAATGTATATCTAGCCCTCGGTTAGTTTCCCTTAATTCTTCATAGTTCTCTTTTACATTGGTCTCTTAATATTCAGGTGACTCGGTTTAAATGCAGTGGGTTCGTTCTCGGAATAGCCATGAACCATTGCATGGCTGATGGGATATCTGCAGTGGAGTTTCTAAACTCATGGGCTGAAACTGCCAGAGGCTTACCGCTAATGGTTCCACCCTTCCTAGACAGAGCTATATTCAGATCTAGACAATCGCCCAAGATCGAATTCCCCCACCACAAATTCACAGAGATCGAAGACGTATCGAACATCGCCACCCTCTACCAAGAACAAGAAATAGTGTGCCAATCCTTCTGTTTTGACGAAAAGACACTATCATTGCTCAAGAAACTAGTGATGAAGGATGGGATCATAACAAATTGCACAAACTTCACGCTGCTCATGGCATTGGTGTGGCGAGCCCGAAGCAAGGCGCTGAAAATGGAACCCCACCAACAGACAAAGCTCCTCTTTGCAATCAACGGGCGGTCTAGATTCGACCTGCCACTGTCAAAAGGGTATTTCGGCAATGCCGTCGTCCTCACTTGCTGTCTGTGTAGTGCAGGTGAATTAGCAGAGAAGCCATTGGCCTCTGCAGTTAAAATGGTGCAAGAGGCAATCGAATTGGTGAGAGAAGACTATCAGATCAGCAATTGACTACTTTGAGGTGACGAGAGCTAGGCTGTCATTGACGGGTACTCTTTTGATCACTACATGGACCAGACTGTCTTTCATCAGTGCTGATTTCGGTTGGGGAAAGGCCAGACAGTTGGGACCCGTGACTCTACCAGAAAAGGAGGTGGCCGTGTTCCTACTGCATGGGAAAGACCAGAAGAGCATAAATCTATTGTTGGGTATTCCTGTTTCCACCATGGACATCTTTCAAGAGCTAATGAAGATCTAGTTATAAGTTCAGAGTATGTATGCATGATCAATAAAACCAATATAAGTCGATTAGTTGCCCACTGACCATCTTTCAAGAGCTATGCAAGTCTAAGTTCAGAGTGTGTATGTATGATCAATCAGCAACATAAGTAGATTGGTGGCCCACTAACCATCTTTTAAAGTCGAGGTGAGTCTAGTTCTAAGTTCAATTTTGTACATATGATCGATTAGACTAACATAAAAAGATTGGTGACCCACTGACCATGTTGATGGCATGTGTGTTTGGTCTACTGATGTAAGAATCCTAGTGATGTAAGAGTTCACATGCCTTAAAGGGGATGAAATGGTAAAGGAACTGATGTTAAGATGACAAGGGAATATTTGTAATCATAAACCCTTGGACTTTCTGTCCGACTGTCTATTATGGGACATTGATCAAATGGTAAGGATCATCTAATGGATGCAATTATGCACAGAGCCCATTTTAGGACGTTTTGAAACTGTCCAGAAAATCGACAATTTCAGGCAACTAGTACTTCAAGAATTTTAATAATATTTCTGGAATCCAAAATGGAATGAAATTTTGTAAGATGAAAATAGAATTGATAACGAATTACAATAAAAATTATAAAAATCATTTATGTATTGAAAATTCTATGTCACACCAAACCTTTCCATCTTCAAAATCAAGGCATTACCATCACGTCTTCTCAACCTTACATTCTTCATCAATAACACCGTATCCAAATATTTCTTCAACTTTTTTTCCATACCCAATTTCACAATTAACCTCTACATAAAAAATAAGTCTTACTCTAATCAATGAAACTTTCCATCATGATAGTGGAGGAAGAAGATGGAAATTCTACCTTTTTCATGATGGCATTCAAAGATATTAAATGTTTGCTCGAATTTGATGAAATGAACATTGAATTATTTGTAAATTCTTCCATCAAAATCGAACTTGCTCTGATGCCACTTTGATGCAGCCCAATGTGGTCACGATGGACTACAATGGACTTGCTCTGATGGACTATAATGGATAGCTTAAATACATTAAATTCAAAATAGTAAATCTTCTTGAATACAACTTTGATAGAAGTGATTCAAAAGCCAAAACAAACCTTGATAAGCCTTGCTTCAAGAAAAATAAAGAGAAAATAAGACCCAAATTCAAATGACACTAATTTTAGGACATTTCAAACTGTTTAGAAAATCGTCATTTTCAAGCAACTGCTACTTCAAGAATTTTAATAATTTTTATGGAATTTAGAATGGAATTAAATTTTGTAAGATGAAGATTGCCAGAAAAATTATAAGAATCATTCATGAGCTAGAAGTACCAAAAAGTTACATGCAACAGACATGTCAGAATTGGAAATTTCTACAACCATAAGTTGCAGATGAACCAGGAATCACTAAGCTGGTATGGATTGGACTCACTCACAACCAAACAGGCATCACTCAACTCTCTCTTTTGCTAGAAATTTGCATGAAATAATAGGTTTTTTTTAATAGAGAAACTCTCGAGTCCAACCGGTTGGACCGTACAACCACTTCGGTTATTGGTGATTAATGAATGTTATTGCCAGTAATAAATAAAGGAAAGAAAAAAAGTGTTATAAAGGTAATAATAAATGCAAGAATGCATGATATTATTTTTCAAGTCACGAAATAACTCCTTTCTACCTAGTAATTATTAACATTAATTCAAATTAATAAAATCTATACTGGTTGGACCTAAGGTATAGTCCAACCGGTTAGACTTGCTCAAAAAAATGAATTCCTTTCTCATTGAAAATGGGTCCTTACATAGACCAATTACAACGACGTCTTATAAATACATTAATAACAACTATGGTTCCCAACGTATGTGACATCTTTCTAAAAAAAATACAAGTTTAAAAGTCTATAAAGAAACATTTCCAAGACATACTTTGATTTCAAATCATGGTATGCCATAACGGCCGTTATGGAGCTGTAAAGGTTGTTGTAAACGTAAAGGTGGCAAAACGTTACACATTACGGGATTGTAACCACAATAATGGCCGTTATGGAAAAAATGACACGTAACCACTGTTACGCCCCCTATAAAGGTCGTAACATCACTGTAACGGTCCATTACAGGGTAGATACAACATTTTTGAGGTTTTTTTTTTCGATAAAAAAAGAGACCGTAACAACCGTTACAACCCTTATCGTAAAGGTAACGATGGTGGCCATTACAGCCACCGTTACTGTTACAGAAT
Source organism: Magnolia changhungtana (assembly GCA_030180095.1). NCBI lineage: Eukaryota > Viridiplantae > Streptophyta > Magnoliopsida > Magnoliales > Magnoliaceae > Magnolia > Magnolia changhungtana. The sequence goes on along the minus strand of JASAUF010000642.1, from coordinate 2,194,862 downwards.
ACCTTGTTTCAAATTCTTCCCTTTTCTATGCATGCAACATGGTCCCAAAACCATGCATCATCATGAATGCACTTGGGCTTAAATAATGGGCTAGATTTCCTAGCTTGGGCCTGATTCATGGGTTGGGCTTTCCCCTTCAGTTGGACTGAACTACTAATCATTGACCGCAATACAAAATCAAGCAAGAACACATAAAACAAAACGAATCATGCTAGATACACATTTGTAACATGCAGTTGAACAGCCATGAAAAAAAATGAAACAAAAACCAACCCAAGAAAATTCCTTCTTCATTTTTAGGTGTATGTACATCATATAGTGAAAAGAATCATGGTAAAAACATTTAGTGAAGTTCCACATGCATTGGTTTCCACATTCTACTGTCATTCTTATGAACATAGAGGTTGACAGAAACTGACCCAAATGGGAGAAATTCACTAAGAGTCGTCGCTGGTGAGATCTCCCCATCGAACATTGTATTTAGCAGCAAGATAATGCTCCCCCACTGGCCCTCTGCTGCCATACAGATAAAGCTCTGGCGCAATCTTCTTTTCTTCCAGTTCCTTCAACAACGGCGTGAAAAGTGCCCAAGCAGCATCAAGTTCATCACTTCTGATGAACAGACGGCGCTCCCCTGCCATCGCATCTAGGAGCAGCCTCTCGTATGCATCTGGGATTTCCCTTGGGTACCTTCACAATAGACCCCATATGAAGTTACAGATTTGAAAGATGTGTTAGATTGAGTATATTTGTGCCTGTCGCGTAGCTCTTCTGATGATAATTATGTAAGTTTCTTAGTTCACAAGGTCAGTAATGTACTTTAGGCTCTGGTTGGTTTCGAACTAGTAGAACGCAAGCAATTGCACATATAATCTCACCAGCAACAGTTCTGAAATAAAGGATATTTTAGAGCATGTGAATAAACGGCATAAATAATTGAATGCATTTGCAAATTTGTGATCTACTGGGTTTTTGGCATTCCTGGAATAAAGCATATGAATAAGTTTAAAGATTTTTTCAAATATAATGGACAAGCATTCTTCAAAGAATACATACAAAAGCACACAAGCACACACACGTGTGTGTACATATACATAAATATATAATGGGCAAGAAATTTTTGCAAATATACAGGTAAATACATACAGAAAGTTACAAGTTCGCAATATATTGTATTTTGGGTGCACGCATGTACAGTATGCTTTATGTAGTGTATAATTATTTTTTTTTCTTTTTTATCTTCTTGTTTTTTTATAGTTTCAATTTAGATGTTGAGACACAAGGATTCTTCCATTATTAACATTTCACCATACAGACACAAGGATTCTTCCACCATTAGAATTTCATAAACCTGAATGTTTCTTCTAAACTCAACATCTAAACAAATTTTTCCACCTAATATTTCAAAGATTACACATTCATCTACGACCAGTCAGTTAACAGCCAACCGCTCTACCACTGAGCTACTGAGGAACAACGGGAGATTAGATCTCATAGAGTTCAACTCCCGTTCTCAACCCATGACCAATATGAGCCCGAAGCTTCCTTCGTAACTCCCGGAACTTCTTCGTAGTGGCTCCGTTCCATGCCTCATTTCATAGGGAACCTCAAAGTGGCTCTATTTCATTATATTCCATGCATATCCCAATTCCATTCATTTAATGGTGTCATTGACATAAGAGATGTCATTCAATCGAAGAAGATGGTATCATTGACATAAGAGATGTCATATTTCTAGGTGATATGTAAAATAGAATCTTGGAAAGCTTTGGACAAGACCTTCAATAATAATAATAACATTATTATTATTATTAAAGAAAGAATGAAAGATAACTTTGGACAAGAGTTAAAAGGCACTTTCCCCACTCAGAGGTCTACACAAAATCAGATTATCTCTTCACAATCTAGGGTTTGGTTTTAAGTATGCCTTGGGAGAGGTTTAGCTGATGTTTTCTCGTCTCGGAATATCAGTCTTCTAAACCACCTTGTAGGCCTTTCAAGGGTTATCTTTGAGAATATTTGTCCATCTTTTTGTTTGTTTATTAGTTGACATATGCCATATCTAGAAGTATTGATTTTGGGCAAATATGAATGCACTAAAAGTGGATGCAAATGCCTTATTTTTCGAGAGTTATGAAGCATTCAATCTTTATTCATGTGACACTTATACATGTATGAAATCTGGATTGTTCATCTATTCATCCCTACCATGGATCGGCCATACAAGAAAAATCTCACTAGTCAGATAACCCTATCATCAATCAATTGGAGGATTCGTGCCCATTGAACATTGATCATTGGTTCAAATTTTTTATGACAATTATTTATAATTTCCAAGAATCCTCCAATCAGTGGGTAGGATCAACCGACAGCATGATTATTGGTGTATGCCCAATCCCAAATGGGATCTAATCGGTTCCCAAACTCATACACATGTAGCAAGTGTAAAGATATTGAATGCTTGATAACTAACACGATACTAATAGAATTGAATCCTTTCTCATTATTTCTTGCTTGCATGAGCATTCACAGCATAACTCACACAATATGGCATACGTAGGAGAAATTTTCTCCTCGAACCGGTTCTCATGAGAACCCTGTGAGAAGTGAGAACTCATCCCACATGATGTGGACACAGCATCCAATCTGTCTACCAGACACACCACCTCCTGAAATCAGCCCAATCCAAAAATCAGGCGGGCCACAGCAAAGTAGGAGGGGGACACCCACCTATGATTTTCACCAGGGCCCACCTGTGTTGCAAACGTGATTTTTGCCTGACCCTTCATCCAAGCCAAACGAGGGGTCTGTGTGTCCTGGATTGAATATACACACCATGTGGGAGAGTCCTCATAGGGTTCTCAGAGGTTCTCATGAGAACCAGTTCCTAGGAGCAATTAGGACACTTTTTTCCTATTAAACAAAGGGCATGACCACAGTCAACTTAGCGAGCAACTCTTCCTGGAAAGTTCTGCCTGTTTTAAAACTTATAAATGATCTTCTTCAATAAGATTTTAAGAAACTTATAATGAAACAGAAAAGACAGCATCATCCTAGTGAGACATGGATTTCAGAAAATTCCTTACCTCGCTTTGTAAAGTAGGTTCAGATTACTGCGGTCAAGTCTCATGCCCAGCCCTGGAATCTTGTTGTTGATCGTCAGATAGATTGCTTCATCGGGTTGCACTCGAATCACAAGCTCGTTAGTCGCTTCATCCATATCCATTCCAAACTTCCCCTTGTACAAGTTACCTGGGACATGCCTGAACTGAACCCGGATCTCCGCTCTGGATTCTCGAAGCAACAAGATTTTCAGGCAATACAATGAAACAAAACCAAAGAAGAGTTCCGCCAAGCCCGCATGCGTGTAGCCTGGGTGTGATTCAGATATGCCAACTGTGCGAGAGACCCAACTCACCCATCAGGTGGGCCCCACTGTGATAGGTTTGCTGGCCCCAAAATCAGGCCAGTCCACTCATCAGGGACCATTGGGTCAGCCCTTGCATCCAATCTTCAGTACAGTTTTGCCCTCCTTATGATAGGTCAGCCTCATTTATGGCCAGGATATCTATACAGTGGGCCCACCTGATGGACATCTTGGATAATGCGTGTGCAGGCTTCACCGAAGTCACCCAAGAGAATGCAGAAAGGCAATCATACCTCCGGTTATGTAGCGCTTTCCCAGCTTTCATCAGGAAAGGCACCCCATCCCATCTTGCATTGTCGATGAACAGAGCAGCCGCGGCGAATGTAGCTGTCAAGCTATGGTTAGGAACGGCGGGGTCATCTGTATATGAGGGATAAGTTTTACTTCCCTTTGTATGACCCTTATATTGTCCCACAACCACATCATCGAGCTGTAACGTCCGCATTGATCGTAGAACTTTGACCTGAACACAGACCACACCGAATGTAAGCAAGCACTTTCATTTGGGTAAAGCATTCCATAGAGGTGACTCCCATCATTCAGGGACTCAGCTCATTCACATGGTGGGCCTCAACATCGATGGAGGATGGAGCAAACATCTCCATTGACAATCTTAGCCAACCAGTCATTGGATTTTTGGCCTTTTTATATGGACCATATGGCTTATATTTCGCTTTAACCATCCCTGAGTATGCTAGTTATCAGATGGCATGTTTGAGTGACTGCCAGATCTACCGTGGGGCAAGAAGAGTCTGGATTCCTGAAAGATGGGCCCCACAAGCATGTAGTTCACTTCTAGGACCTTTTCATTTCTGATGTCCTCTGCATCCAAACTGACAGGTGTCTCCATGGCAAATAAAGCGAGAATTTGAAGGAGATGGTTCTGCATTATATCTCGGATGATTCCGTAGCTGTCGAAATACCTGAAAAGATGAGGAAGAAAACCTGGTGAAAGAGTTTCCAACCTTAAACAGAACAATGCTCCAGGGAAGAGAATTTGAAATGTCCAGACTAACCCGCCTCGGCCTTCTACTCCGAAATCGTCGGAGAATATCAGCTGCACGTTTCTGATGTATTGTCTGGACCATAATGGTTCGAAAACAAGGTTGGAGAAGCGAAGCACGGAGAGATTCTCAACAAGCTCCTTGCCCAAATAATGATCAATCCTATAAACAATGTCAGCATTATTTCTACTTTCAAAGCTTCGCTAAGAACACATGCTACTCTGCACATGCATCAGGTAGGCCCCACCATGTAGATGACCAGACTCGAAAATGATGATGGGTCAACTCATCGTATGGCGATGCATGGACAGTTGGTAAAAAAGATTGCAGATGGTCCAAATTCCATGTACACGTGGGGGCTGCCTAATGAGTGGACAGGACATCTAGATGGTGGGGCCACCTAACCCACATTTCGGATCTAAAATGGAAGGCATCGTATCATCAGTGCATTGCAGGTATACCTAAAGATTTGGTCCTCAGTTAAGTACTGCTTCAAACATCTCGTCAGCTCTCCAGACGACTCGGAGTCTCGACCAAACGGCTTTTCGACGATGACTTTAGTCCACCCAGTTGCAGAAGAAGTGCAACAGCTAGCACATCTTACGGCATCCACGAATATATTCGGAGGAATTGACAAGTAAAATAGCCTATTCGGCAATCTCCCAGCCTAAAAGAATTTCATATTTCAAAACATAACAGAATCTACTTTATAATCTGATTGCACTAAAACTGAGATTTTTTTTTCTTTTCTTTTCTTTTGTGAAGTTGAGGTTGGATGTAGGAAAAAAAATGTATCTCAATGGGAATAAACATGATATCTTTTAACAGTAATTGATAACTGAAAATGCCGCACAGAGACATTCGAGAAGTAGAATACAACTAAGGATAGTTATCAACTGTCACGCATAGTAGAGAAGTAGAATACAACTGTCAACACTACAAAATCAAACATAGAGGGGAGGTAGCATGATGGAGATCAAAATTTCTAAAATAACACTACCATAACATGGTTAGGCGGGCCATTACCTCCTTTTCTTTCAGCTTTCTGTCTAGCTCCAAGAAATTCTCCTCAGAACTGTACTGACCTGAATGGTAGAAACACCTCTGTAAGAACTGCACCATCTTGTCACTGCAATTTTCCCTGTAAACCATATAGGAAAGAAATCTGAAAAAATCGATAGAATTATATCATTTGCATGCTATTGAATGAATCAAATATAAATCTCCACATTCATTCTAATATAACTATAGAGGTGAATGGGTTGGTGTGGCTATTGCATGCTATTGCTATTTGCATGCGTGTGCAAAAAAAGTTCATTGTATATGCCACATATGTGCCAGCGGTGCGAGATTCAATCCATCCATCAGGTTGGTCTGACCTTTTACATGTTTTCCCAAAACATAAATCCACTCCACTCAGCATGTAGGCCCAAAATGGAAACAGGTGGATGGGTTAGTGTGGCCATACACCAACCTGGGTTCAGCACCTCTAAGTCAAGGAGAGTGGGAGGTCAAGGCAACACTAAATGCCTCTCACTTTCACAGCCTCTCTCCCTTAGAAATGAGAGTGAACCTCTATTTATAGAGGATGGCCCTGGTAATTTGGTAAATTCTAGCAACTTGGAGAGCAAACATTGCCGCATGGCATGATCTAAACAGTTGGAGGACATGTGGCATTATGGATTTACTTTGATAAGTGGTAGAACAGGTCACTCTTTGGGAGGGTGAAATGGCCGTTTTATCCCGGGGGTGGCAATTCGATTGCCGCCTAGCCGCTAGTTTTTCTTTATTGCTATCCAAAGAGATCTCGGGAGAAATCCTAGTACCTATCTAGATTTACAAAGATTTGGGTGGCAATGGGATTGCCACCTGTTCACAGTTTTTGCATTTTTTGTCACAGCGACTCTGCAGCCCCGTTCTTCGTATGGGCTTGCTAGAATAGGCCTAGCTAGTGGCCCTATTGCCATTAGCACCAGTTGTAAATCCACAATGGGCGATTATCCATTATGGATGGCTTAGGGGCGATGTTGGCCACCTTGGCAAAGGTTTTTGCGCTCCAAGTCCCTTGTAAATCCTATTAGCTCAGTTGGGTCGATGGGCCTTAATGTGGTTTGGATTGATTGGGCTGTATTCCCTAGGGGTTTCCAAGCTCACGAGTCATCTCGAATGATCCAAGATAAGGTGCATCATTGTTGTGGTGCGGTGTCTACAGCTAGAAAACTTCAACCGAGTTTTTTCAAAGCCACAAATTTGTTTTGCTAACTATGGCCCACCTACCCAGTGGATCAACCTGATACTTGGGCTAGGTCATCAATATAGTGGTGTCATCATGATGAATGGATTGGATCTCAGACCTATCATGCCATGATGGCACATGTGTGGCGTGTGGGCTTAGCAAAGCTCATAGTTATAACTTGATCAACGCTAAGAGTTTAAAACAACATTTCGGGTCAGTTAAAACAATGATGCTGATCAGAATGGCCCGTAACACGGATTGCATGCTTCAGAAAGGAAAACATGTCAGGTTGGCGATTCAGGTCAACACTGTTTCAGACCCAATTACTAAACATGCCAAGCTCGAGTCTGAGCCTTTCCGACCCAACCATTAAGCAGGCTAACTGAAGGTGACCAACAAATTGGTAGTAATTTATGTGCAAACACGAAAAAAAAAAATAGGACAAAAGTGCAATCGAATCAAAGATCAGTTATCAAATTAGCTTCAAAAGAATACCGCTTATCAATTCTGCATGTGAGAGTACTACTAATCATATTCCTCAGCTCCTCATCAGTCAGTTTACTACGAGCGTAACCAAAAACTGTAAAATGCTGCAAAACCAAATGAGGAAAATCCACCCATTTCAGATTTCATTGGACCAACACGTATTTACAAGCGATTCAAAAGAAAATGACAAGGGATTGAACCTTGGGAAGACAATCTTCATAAAAAAGAGCAAAAAGAGCTGGAAAAATCTTCTTCTTAGCAAGGTCCCCAGAAGCTCCAACAACAGTGATACTGATAGTAGTCTCCTTTGCTTCTGCTTCTGCTTCTGCTTCTGTGGAGGGAACTGTTCCATCTTTCGATATATTCTTAACAGGTTCATTTGTAGGTGATAAATCTACTCCAAACACCCATTTTGCATACGACACAGTGAAAACAATCAAAACAGGAAGGACCCATTTGGAAAGAATAAGAGGAACATTGATATGGTCAAAAAAGAAAAATGTAGGCAGCAATGGTGGAGACTGGTGCACATTCACCACCATTTATCGCACGGTGGCAAACTATCCATTGTGGCCCCGTATGGAGCATGGCCCAAACTCACTCCAATCAGACCATTGGACAATCCCAGCCATATGATCTCTCGCATACTGAATTTTCAACCATCGAATCGATGCTCATCAATCAAATAGGAGCATCCAATCAGTGCCATTTTAAGGCCATGCTTAATCCACTGCATGCCCACGTTGTGGATAGTTAGGAATGACATACATGTATGCAAGTGTACATTGGGTTTGCTGTGCCAATATTTGCCAAATGGTGGGCAAATCACACCATAGACAGCCCAAAGAAAAGGGGAAGGAAAAACAGAAGAATTGACATTTTAACCCCTACTTCTTTATGCATACACCCCTTTCCATTGTAAAGGGTAAGGAAAAAGGGTGTAATATCAGCTCCTCACAGACAACCCCAACAAGAAAGGTATAATACAACCCATCCAAGAAGTATAGCCCGAAAACCCCACCAAGAACTATTCTGCTGCCTTCAATGCATACAATCAAACAGCTAATATCATCCAATCAGTGTCAATTTCAGACCATGCTCCAATCCACTGTGGGGCCCATGATTTGGGACTGTACAGATTTCCGCCACCTTTACTGTTATGATACGGGCCGTAACGGCCGTTACAGCCCCCGTATCGGCCGTTATAGCTATTTTTTATTTTTTGAAAAATGTACTTCCTGGACTATTACAGGGCCGTTACGGGACATTTTTCTGTAATGGCCGTTTCGACCCCGTAACGCGTAACAGTTATGACCGTTACCATTACGTAATGGCCGTTACGTAACCGATTTGGAATATCATGATTGGGCCAATGATTTGGACTGTATGGATTAATGCACATGTACCGTCTATCCGGTCGACTGACATCTCCACATTTTGATAAACTGCAGGGAATGCTCACCATATTCAACCCCAAGAAAATAGCGAAGTAATCAAGAAAATAAAATAACAATTAAATCAAGAAAAAAAAAAAAAAAAGACTCACCATCTTGAAAATGGACGGCATTTAAAGGATACCCATTTGAGCATTTGGATTGAAATTGCTTTCTAAGATGAGAATTTGAATGAATGTGAAGTGGTGAAATGTTAGAACTAGGGGTGTACATCAAGCCGAACCAAGTCAAGTTGGGCTCAGGTCGGCTCGGCTCGATCACCAGGCACACCCAGCTCGAACTCGGCTCGGTGACCGAGCCAGCATCTCCAGCTCGACTCGATCAGCAATCGGACCAATTCGAGCCTGTTTCGAGCTTTCGAACCGAGTTCGAGCTCAAGCATTTGAGCCGTGTTCAAGTTCATTTTTCGAGCCGAGTTCGAGCTTAAGCTTTCGAGCCGTGTTCGAGTTCGTTTTTCGAGCCGAGTTTCGAGCTTACGAATTTGAATTAGAGTTTAGTTTTCACAATTATACAATGTCGGAACTCGGAATTAGGAAGTCAAAAGTATCGAGTTAAAATTATAATTTTACTACATCTACATATATTTAATAACATAACAAAGCATAAAATAAAACATCAAATACAAACTGAAAACATTACTGTAGAGGAAATTCATCTTATTCATCAATGATAATAAGCTTTGCAAATCACTCCTTCAACTTCCCTTTTTCAAACTTATGAGTGGTAAGTGTACCTTCAGAAGCAAATCCTTCGGACTTTGTAAACGATAGCAATTGTTGGCTTGAAGGTGAAATTCTACGTCTCCTTGCACAACTTTGCCTATGTCTGTTTAAATGAGAAGTCGACCCCCCGGTACTTTTGCTGTATAGACTTTTGCAGTGCAGACATCTGATCTTAGTGACATTCTTAACTACTACTTCTTCGAAATCATCCCAGACAGCTGACCGTTTCTTGCCTTTATGTGCAGTTGAAGACCCCACTCCCTCAACAACAAGAGGTGATGTGGCTAACGCACCGGCACCAGGGGTAGTTGAGACTTCATCCTCATTAGCCATCTCTAAATATATGAAACAATTTCATTTAACCTTAGTAAAGAATTTCTTAAGTAGTGTATCATGTGTGTATAAATGTCCTCTAAACTTTCAACAATTTCTTAAGCGTTTAAATCAGTCACCCATTCAATGTTGAATTGATAGTAATGCTTTCATTATTCAAATTTAAATGCCACACGAAAATTTCGGTAGCATCTCCCATTATCTCTCCAAAATATATTAATCTTGTATTTCATTCACACGTCAACTATCCACACAAAGTGTGAATATTTGATGAGTAAATAAATGCAAGAAATATATTCAGAGAGAATTAGGAGAGACAAACCGAAACAAGCATGTGTATTTAAATTAGAATAAATGAAAACATTATTATCTATCCAACATTGAACTGTCCAAAAATGGACAATTTGAGAATTTCTATACATCCAAGAACACACTCAATCTATGTCTGGCAACATAGAAATCCTCAAATGGACAACTAATTATCCTACACTACAACTAGAACATTAAAAATAATTAATATCTATACAAACAAAAGAGCAGGCTGAAAGAATAACTATTAAAAACATTTATAAATATAAAACATATCCACGCTAAATTAAGACTAGCTAACAAAAACAAAAAACATTGCGTCTCTCTTTTAAACTCGACGGGCAGATTTGGTAGTTCCACACTAAGACCCTTGGGCTGACGTGAAAGCGGGCTCCAAAGGAGCTATTGCTCAGAGTGCACGGCTAGAGGTGTTACCTCTTCTACCAAACGGAATGTTAAGAGCTTGGAATTGAATAAGAATATAATGGACCCTATACATGTGGCAGCACATGTACTTGAAATTGTACATTCATCAAGTGGACATGTTGTGCCAAGAGATTCCACCCTTATATGAGGAAGATCGAATGGATCCTTACATGTGGGCCACACTATATAATACTCATCGCAACACCATATGTAACTATATGTTTAAAAATTAAACCATGCCAAAATCCCTATCACTCTAGGATTTAAGAACCATATGTCACATAATAACAACTGCAAGAACACACTAAATCTCAATCAAAGCACCCATCCAACTTTACAACTTCCTCATGTTCTCACCCTTAAACCCTAAACTTAGTAACAATTCAGAATCTATCATTCATGGTCATTACCTCAGTATTAAAATTCACAATTTCATAGGACCAGTTGTATTTGATTAGGAAACACAAGGAGAATGTTTATGAAGCTTTTCAGCGTTTTGGATTTCTGGAGAATGTGGTTTTTTCTTCTTTCACACATGCTACGTGAACTCAAACCAGTGAGCCAGCTCATTTGCATACCTTCATGTTCAGGAACATTTATTTTTTTTGCATCTTATGGATATGGGAATTCTGGCAAAGCTTAAGGGTTCTATAAAGATAATACATGTTTTACCTTTTTTTCTTAGCCTTTTTGTAGGCCACTTATCAAAAGGTTTGGATTTTCAAATCTGAGAGATTTTGGAGTATCACTATCTACAGTTTGGCCTATCATATCAACACTCTGGATCCCTAAACCATGCAAGATTTTGTAGGCCACCCCATCAAAAGGACAGAACTTTCAGGTATTGAAGATCTTCAGGCTTCTCCCATCTACAGTTCAGCACATCATTTCGTTGGTCTATATCACTAAAACCATGAAACCCACATGTATGGAACACATTAGAGATTTAAGGTTCGGTAACCCTAGAATATCCTCCTCTCTTTATACCATTTCTCAAAATCACTCATGCCAACAGAGATGGAGGAAATGCAAATAGAAAACAAAACTACTCGTCGAATAAAATTAGTCAATCCAAGCATAGTTACAAACAGCTAGAATCTCTCTATAACTAAAGAAAACTGACTACAGATCCGTCTCAACGTCACTAATTCAATCCACAGAGGACTACCATAGCTTCTTTCTTTGCATGCATTTCTTCATGATGGGATAGCAATGATTTATAAATAAACAAGGAAAGCCAGATCTACGGGAGTTATATGGACTCTCTCAAATTCCCAACCGGGCCACACTATACATATTATAAATTTACCAACATTTAGGAATTAAAGGAATTAAGAAACAAAATACCATTAGATAAAAGAACTACAGTCAGGAATATTAAAAAATAAACAAAACAAAATGTAAGGGCAGTGTAAAACCAGCTACTTACCAGCAGTCGGACTCAGACTGGCGAGCTGCGGCAGGGGCAGGGCAGGGACGACCGGGCAGTCGATGTTGCAACCAGACAGGGCGCCGGACAGGGCGACGGGGCAGGGCAGGGACGCCAGACAGTCGCTGTGGCCACCGGACAGGGCAATGTGAGCTCCTGAGAGAGAGAGGGAAGAAGAAGGATAAGGGAAATGGCGACTAGGCAGGGCAGGGACCGCCGGACAGTCGCTGTGGCCACCAGAAAGGTCGCCGGCAGGGCAATCGAGCGCCTGAGAGAGTGAGGGAAAAAGAACAGTAAGGGAAATGACAAGGTGAGCGGCTGAGACTTGAGAGTTGAGAGAGAGAGGGAAGAAGAAGGGTAATGGCCGAGCGGGTTAGGGTTTTTTGTTTTGAAGGCGAAACGAGCGCCTGAGAGAGAAGGGGGGATTTTTTTTTTGAAAGGGAGTGACGTGTTATTTTTTGAAGGGTATATATACCCCCTGCACCGAGTCGAGCCGAGTTCGATCCGAGTCGAGACTAGCTGGCAAGCTCGAATTCGTTTTCGGACTAAAAATAGCTCGGCTCGGTCCGAACTCAGCTTCGATCCGAGTCGAGTCGAGCTAGCTCGGTTCATGTACACCCCATACTTAGAACTCCTCAGTGGGAACAAGGGTCCCTTTTGTAGCGATTTTGGGAATTGGGTTTGGTCATTGCTGAAAGAAGAGGGTGAGATAAAAGAAAAGGAAGAACGTAGAGCCATTGAATTGGGTTTTTGGGAAGAGATGGTTAAACACTCGAAAGATTTCAATTGAAATGGAATGGAATGCAAAAGAATCCATGGGAATGAATTCTTGGGAAGAATTTGAAAGAATCGAAGCAAGGTATAATGGATGATGATGATGGTAGAGTGGACCACATAATTCAAATACTTGGAATTGACGATTGAAATGGCCATTGAAGTGGCCCAAAAGACCAATGGCCACAAGACCAGATGTAGGAGAGAGATCAACAACCTCAAGAAGAGGTGGTTGCTTTTTGAAATGAATTTTGTGGACTCTTTCACCATACAAATGGCATGATCTTCCAGAAATCGAGGCCGTCCAGATATCTGACACAATTCTGGATTTATAATAATCTAGAGATCTCATATTAACCATCTAATTTTGTCTCATGAATTTGATAAGTCTCAATAATATTTTAACCATTCATTTAATAGCTATTATTTGGATGGTTAGGATTTCTTATTCTGTGTGATTTTCAAGCCTTACTCAATCCACGGTTTGACTGATGGTTTGGATGGCATGGATATAATAAAATGTCTAAATCGTGTAAGTAGGATGAGTCACCACCATTTTGTAAATGTTAGTGGATTACCACGGGTAGCATTACCACATATTGTTTTTAACGATCAATAACAATAACAAATGTTTCCTGTGGTGTGGTCCACCTGAAATTTATATCTACTTCATTTTTTGTACCATACCATAAAAATACATATGGACGGCCTGGATATACAATGCAATGCATCGAGGTGGGACTTACGGTCAGGTTCCCACCCACGGGTTCCAGTCACGGAAACGGATTGGCTACTCCACTGCCATCGGCCAATGGCTGGTGGTCGGTGCTCTGTGGGCCCACCATGATGTATGTGTTTCATCCATGCCGTCCGTATATTTTTATAGACCATTTTATGTTATGAGAGAAAAAGTGAGGTATATCATAATCAAAAGTGGACCACATTACAGGAAGTAGTGTGGAATGAACGTTGACCATTAAAAACGTTTTGGGGGCATAAAAGTTTTGGATCAAGCCGATATTTATGTTTTCCCTTCATCTGGGTATTTATGACCCAATCAACAGATTGGATGTCAAATAAACCGTACAGTGGGCCTTAGGAGGATTTTAATGGTAGATATTCATTCATTATTGTTTTTCCTGTGATGTGGTCCACCTGAGATTTACATCTCTATCATTTTCTCCATTTACCTAAAAGGATCCGAAAAAATGGATGAACGGAATGGATGAAACAAATACATTATGGTGGGGCCCACAGAGCACCGACCATCAGCCGCGGGGCTAGTGTCAGGGGGAGTAGCCAATCCGTCTCCTCCATTTACAGGGTCGCAGCCAAGTCGCGCTCAAGAAAATGATGGCAGCTGATCCACTGCACCAGGATGTAAGGAATTTTCGTGCCTCTAGATTTTGTGCCGTACAAGTGTCACATTTATATAAGAATCCAAACCGTAAATCCTACCGTCTCCACCGTCGATTGACCACTGATCATCAACGGTTATTCTGATTTTTGATTTGGCCTTAAAAAATACTTTAAAACCTAAGTCAACGGTTTGGATCTTGCACATATATGGCACGTGTGTAGAAATGATCATATACATCTGAACGCATGTTATCTCAATAGATTGCAATTTATTCCCTCCAAAAATTCATGCGTACAGTAAATACAAGCTGTGAAAATTGTGGGCCACGTCATGAAGATCAACTGGAACTAAGATGATTCTCATTCATTGGGTCCTTACTCTTGCCCGAGTGGTAGACTCTCAGGAGTTTCAACCCCCGGTCAAGGGTTGAGTACCCATGGGTGGTGAGCGTGTGTTAAAAAAAAATAATAATAATAATAATAAATAAAAAAATAAAAAAGAAAGAAGATGATTCTCATTCACATTTTAGTACGACGGTAATATCAAAATAAAAGGGGACCGTTGATACAACCCATTATACAGGTATAGCGTACCTGAGAGTAAATCGGTCCGATTTTCAAGATAGGTGATCTTTGTGATGGGTCCCACCATTTTAATGGCTTGGATCTACTATAAATTCTACCCACCGGATCTAATTTAGCATGAAGTAGGTTGCCTGCGATTATTCCTCGAAGAGTTTTTATATTAATAATTTTTTTTAAAAAAAAAAAAAGAAAAAAAAAAGCAGTTAAAACTAGTTCAGATAAGAGCATAAGACTTACAAATTCAACTAACCTGCGGTAACTCATCCACCCCACACGTGTGGAAAATAGACACTCCAATTTGGTCCGTTGTAATGTCCTGAATTTCGAGGGTCAAGCAAAGCTCAACTCCTAAGATTCTAGACATCACTTATGCTTTGCGAAAGTTAATATCTTGATTTCTTTCACGTTAGGCATTTGAGCACGTATAGAATTATACTAAACAACATACCATACTCCAGGTTTAATGTGATTAAAGCAGATATGTAAACCAAATCATACATATATTGTGAAATTCCTTTTAAAGTATGGGTCCACGGTTGGGTTTAATGTATATATACAATTTCAAAAAAAAATAAACAAAATGTGATAACGTAACATCCAGCTAAGCTCATAAGCCCGGCGCTCCCTGTCCAGAGGTACATGGCCTACATCGGCCCATCTAAGAGCTGGAAATATGAGAATTCCTCCTCCTCATCTATGAACGCCTGCTCCAGTGTTTCGACATCCACAGTACCTGTAACATCCTGGATTTTTACTGTTTTGGATTTTCAAAAATTTTTAAAATTTCTTTTTAAATAACTTATAAAATCACTTAATGACCATTATTACTCAATGTTAATTTATAATGGGGTGGACCAGTCTAGTTATGATAGGACCAAGTGTGGGCCGCCAAGCCAGATGGCCCGTTTACACTTAACAACAGCCCGTGTGGGCCACCCAGCGACCGAGAAGAGTCAGAAAAATCTAAAACTTTAGAAAATCATAAATCTCACTGGGCTTATGGTCCATCGCGGATTACGGACCCAGTGGACACCCAGAACTGGGATCTAGCACTAGCCGAATGCACCCCACTAATGTCAGAATTGGAATCTGGCACTAACAAATAAAACCGGGATACCAGGCGTTCCAGCCGTCAGATTCCTTCCAAATTTGTGGTGACGGTTTAATATATTTTTCTATACCCGTCCACCAAATCTGGGACCTGATCGTGGAACGGTGACCGTTGATCGTAAATCAGACCCATACGACCAAATCCCGCATCCGTTCGTTCCCAAATTTTGTAAGGCCCCTCATCGGGCCATGGACCACTTATCCTATAAATTTCATAGCCAGAGGGCCATCAGAAATGCTCCAATCACCAAAATGGCCCCCACATGACCACTTAAAGGTCAGAAACGATTTCTCAGATCATATATCCGTTCATCCGTTCGCCCCCAATTTTTGCATGGACCCTAGTCGGGTCATATGACACCTGCACGCCAAATTTGGTGGTCAGAGGGGTGTTAGGGCCACCCCAACACTAATAGGGAGTCCCATAAGTCTATTTTAGGAAATTGTGAAAGCTTGGGGCCATTTCCTCCAAATCTGGAATTATAAAAAGGGCCTCATTTGGGCACCCCTCTCCCCATACGAATTTTGCCCTAGAAAAGAGAAAGAGAGAAGAGAGAAAAGAGAGAAAGAAGAAAGAAAGAGAGAGGGAAGAAGACAAGGGGGACCCTAAATCAAGGTGGGGCCCAAGGGAATCAATCTCTCCTCTCCCTACACCTTCTCCAAGGGGAAACCCATCCGAAAATCGCCCTCTTCATCTCGTGGATCGTTTAGGTAAGATCCAACCCTCTTTTTCTTTGAAAACCCTTGTAAGGAGGGGGTTTTGCTTGTAAATCTAACATGTGAAGTTGTTTTAGGGATCCGACCGATCTACCGCAAAGCCCTCTTTCCTAGGACGTTTTTTCCCAAGCCTCCAACGATCCTAGGTGCGGACTATTGATCTTAGGTGGCCTAGCACCATTTATAGTATGGGTCTAATGATTTTGGTTGCTTGGTTGTGGTATTGAAAAATCTAGAGGAATCTAGGAATGGGTGTTTGTTGAAACTACATGGATTTACATGCTTAACTCTTGTTGATGTTGATCTTGTCCCTCATATGTTATTTTAGCTTATGATGACTTCATGTTCTTGTTTGTGATTGTTTTCCACAATGAGTTACTTCATAGTGCATAGTAATCTTGACTCTTGTGTGTGGTTGATCCCTTGAAATGTTGGAAGTGTCTAGCTTCCTCTCTAACCCACGACACACACATACACTTGTTTCTACTAATTTATCATGCTTGTTAGGTAAATAGACTTGTATGGTGGAATGTATGCAACATGACAATGGAATGTTGGTTGATAAGCTTAATGTTGGTATGCTATATCTTATCGTCAAACCCTTGGATTGTCGGGAACTCGAGGTTAGACGGTAGTCCCATTGGTTGGACTACCCTAAGACTAACCACGCAAGTCGAACGAGTGCGTTGGGCGGCAGCAGTTCGACTGCATGGGTCTAGCACCCGATGTCGTTCATCTCGTTCTCGCCTGACTCGTGCAGTTTAGTCTACTTACTGACAAATCCTATTTGTTAACCCTGTGTGCTCACATATGTATGGAACCTGAACCACCCTGCAACCATTGTAGCCCGTTGATGATCCACTTGTAACTGGTCCACAGCCTCGTGAGCCGGGCATGGTGGAATGGGACACTGTGTCCGAGCTATCGGCCTACGCTGGGGTACCGTGCCTCCCCGTAGTGACCGCGAGCGATCCCTTCCTTTTGGCACTCCTCATGTGCCTGGAGTCGGGGATGAGGAACCCGACGGGATCACGGATCGCGGTGCCCTGGCCTCGCGCATTGAGGGGTCTCGGCACCGCAACTAGTTGAGGGCATTGATACGTGGAGTGAATCAGTTTCCCAAACCGGCTGGATGAACGGAATTAACTAAGAACTTGGCTAACATATCATTACATCGCATTAGTTAGGGTGGCGACTAGGCAGTCGAGGTCGCTCTGAGGGAGTGTTGTCATATGCGATCGTAAGATGGAGTCGCTTGAGGGAGAGTTGTGGCGAGGGCATGCATCATTTCATCCATCATGCATGCACATTAATAAAATTAGTTTAGCGACTGTGAATGCTTGTTTTTCATTAAATCCGTAATATAACTGATGTTCATGACAACTTGAGACTAATAGTTCACACTGAGTTGATCACTCACTCCCACTCTGGGACGGTGTTTTAAAACACCAACCAGATTCGCTCATAGATGCAGGTGATGCAAAATTCGTGGAGCTGGGCGATGCGGGCCTCGAGGAGGAGGACGAGCACACTCAGCTCTACTCTTGTGGACATGATGTTGTTGTAATTTTGTTGAGTAACGCCTTATGCGACCCGTTTATTCTTTTTTTTTGGACCTGTATATATTGATCTCTTCATTTCAGTAGACTTGATGTGGTTGTGTTTCATGCTCCAAGAAATTCCAGGCTGCGCATTTAAATTTGATTAATCATAAAAACCATAAATGCATGATAAGTAATACTCGGGAACTCGGGAGTCGAGTTTATGCATGACCCCCTATTTTCCGGAGCGTTACAGTACCTGCATCTATACTAGTGTCTGGTTGGTGTTTTAAAACACCATCCCAAAGTAGCAGTGAGTGATCAAACACTGTTCCATAAAGCAAAGGTTACACATGTTATCAAGTCAATCAATACAGTAATGATAAGGTAATGTAAAACAATCACTTCCTAACTATTATTCTTAATGCGAAAATGGGGTTTATGACATGATGCATGTCATCACCAATCGACACTCCCTCAACACGCGACTCTGACCAACTGTTTTGCACATGCCAACATTTACTCAACATGCGACTTCAACGCCTATTTCGCCACATTCTAAGCTAATGTAATGCGGTGCATGAACATGTTAGCCGAATGGTTAATTATGTCTATTCATCCAGTAATTTTGGAAAGATAGAATACCTCCCTTTTAAACATCGATCCCAACCGAATCACTAGGCATGGGACGACTGCAACGGTCCACGCATGTGTTCTTGATCCGTCTAGGTTCATCACTCCTAGATAAATACATACGATAGGCAAGTTGTAAGAAGTAATGCTCGCAGTCACTACGGGGAGGTTCGTCACCCCAGCGTAGTCGACAGTACGAACATGGTGTCCCATACCACCATACCTGGATCACGAGTCTTGAGGATCATAGTACAATGGTTAGTGATGGATCTTTACAATAGTGAGGGGGTACCTTAGATTCAAACAATTGCATTCATATAAGGTGAACATACAATGTGTCAACCAGTTCTTTGGGCATTTTCAGTTGGCACAGGCGCACACTAAAATAACAGGCATGGAGCGCTTGAGCGCCCCGCGTGGCCTAGCGACTGTCGATAATCAATGTCTGACACGTGTCGTTCAAATTTACCCAAGGTGGCCAACCTAATTTGACCACCCAAATGTGAACATTTACCAGTTACCTGGACTACTCTCTTAGTCTTATTCCTATTCAAATTATATTAACAAACATTCACAACACATGGGTTAACGTTTGATAATCAAATTTTGATAAACTACTCATTTAAGAATCTCATTGAACACATGGAAAATGTCAACTACAACTTGCAATTCATCAATTCATTAGGTAGAGATACATGTATACTTAAGACAACAAGAAACCCTACATTAACAATCATAAATCATTAACTATAATGAAAGCATTGATAAATTGCAACCTGAGCATTTATAGTCCGCACCTTTCGATAACACGCCCGACTTAGACTCACTCCTAGGAATATGTTTCCAAGGAAGGATTATTGGCCGCCTAAACGATCACACCGGTTAGTTAGGGTTGGAGAAAACCCATTTGGAGACCTATATTTATAAGGGAGTGTGTATTCTTTACCCTAGGTTGTAGTCGGAGAAGTTTCAGTAGCGGGAGTGGTAGTAGTTGGGCTTGTGAGTCAATGGAAGAGAATCACCCTTCGAAACAAGTACCCCTTCAATCTTCCTCCTCTTTATCTTTCTCTTTTCTCCTCTTTCTCACCTTAGGGTTCCCAAATTAGTATTTGGGAGAAATAGGGTGAATTAGGAGCTATTTATAGCTCCAGATGGTGTGTAAATGGCCCTAGGGCCACTTTATTTGATACTTATACCCTATAGGCGACTATTTCTGACTAATGGGGCTCATAAGAGGGTTCGCAGACTCATCTATATCATATGGTAGGTTCCTTATCAATGGATCAACACTAGGACACAATTTTAGTACGATCGGATAAATAAATCAGCCGTGGGACACCTATATCAGATCAACGGTTAAAAATGTTCAATCGAGGCCATGGTTATACAGATGTGTGTGGAGGGGAATTTTTCTTACTCTACGTGTGGAGTTTGGTCATAAACTGACGGTCCAAAATTTTCAATTTTACGTAGGAGTGGATGACCCAACTTACTTAAGTTTTAGCTTCTTCCTTTAGGGTATTTGCACTTCTCATGCACTCGTTCCTCGGCTCAAGTTGAGCGATTTTGGACATTATCCAGGCTTGACTCCCACGATGGTCTTCGAGCCCAGTAAGACGAATATTGCTCTATAATTTCAAGGTTAGCGGACCCCCGATGTGCGCTCTAGGTCCTTTACGGAGTTTTAAGGTACTCCCGAGAGGGGCGGCCCTTAGGATTTCCCTCGAGTTTTCGAATGGTGGTGTGCCAGTGCACTTGTGATCCCGTGCTATATTTTTTTGTAAGAAAGGTGGCCCGAACTTAATTTCTCTAATGCTATGTATTAGTGTACACTTAGTCGTAGCTAGCTAGTCGAGTATGGCCCTCGGGCGGTCCTATCCGTGGTTGAACTCGGGTCTCAGTACGGACTTTTCTATGACATTACAATCAACCCCCCTTAAAAGAAAATTTCGTCTTCAAAATTTGTATCTTCTCATATTCCTCGAGAATTTGTGAATAGTTCTTACGAACCTCAGCCTCCGTCTCCCAAGTGGCTTCCTCCTCGGCGTGGTGCGTCCATAACACTTTCACAAGTGGGATGACCTTGTTGTGCAACACTTGTTCCCTCCTATCCAGAATACGTGTGGGCCGCAATACATAGGTAGCGTCTACTTGCTCCCTTAGTTCTACTTGCTCCCACTTGATGATATGAGTAGGGTTGGGAACGTATTTCTTTAACATTGATACATGAAATATGTTATGCACGCCTATGAGTAGCATGGGCAAGGCGAGACAGTATGCCACAATACCCACTCGGTCCAAAATATGGAAAGGCCTAATGAATCTCAGCGTAAGCTTTCCTTTCTTGCCAAAATGGAATACTCCATTAGAGAAACTTTGAGGAATACATGGTCTCTTTTGCCTACTTTGGGTCGCTACGAGTCGACGCCTGTTAATATTAATTTTTTTCCGAAGTCACTTGAACCAAGTATGGGCCAATTAGGCTCCTCTCGTCGACTTTCGCCCAACAATGTGGAGCTCGAAATGAGCATCCATACAAAGCCTCATAAGGAGTCATGCCAATGCTTATTTGGAAACTGTTGTTATAGGCAAATTTGGCATAAGGGAGGCAGTCCTCCCAGCTGTCATTGAAGTCAAACACGCACGCTTGTAACATGTCCTCGAGTATCTGATTCACCCGCTCTGTTTGCCCATCGGTATGAAGGTGGAACGCAGTACTGAATTTCAGCTTCACCCCCATCGCTTCTTGGATTTGGGTCTAGAAAATAGACGTGAACCGTGTGTCTCGGTCTGATACAATCTCTAGAGGGACTCTATCCAGTTGTATTATTTCTTTGATGTACAGCTTGGCTAGATCATCTACAGAATTAGAAACCCAAATCGAAAGGAAATGGGCCGATTTCGTCAACCAGTCCACAATCACCCAAATAGAGTCATGCCCTTTTCTTATTCTTAGTAAATCTGGAAATGAAGTCTATAGATATGAAATCCCACTTTCACTTGGCTATGGGCATGGATTGAAGTAGACTCGGGGTCGGTGGTGCTCAGTCTTGACTTGTTGACACGTAAGGCATCGGGACACGTAATCTGCTATTTGGGCCCTCATGTTGTCCCACCAGTATAAACGCTTCACGTCCTGATACATCTTCATCCTACCTGGGTGCATCGCTAACTTGAAACTGTGGGTGGCGTTTAGAACCTCTCGCTTTAGATCGTGAAGATTCAGGACACAGACAACCACGATATCGCGGGCCTCCATTCAAGCCAATTCCCCATTCGGATTCTTTGTCGTCACCCACCCGCTCTTTCAACCTCGACAATAACTCATCTTCTTTTCGAGCCTCAATGATTCGATCATCGATTAATGGTTGTACATGGAGGTGTGCAACGCTCTCGAATGGCTCCTCCATCGTCAGTCTCTGTTCGAAATCTCGCACAAACTCTACCGTATTCCACTCTCTTATCATCAGTAGGGCTACAAATTCTTTGGTTTTCTAGCGGCTCAATGCATCGGCTATAAGATTAGCTTTGCCAGGATGGTAGGAGACTTCAAACTTGAAATCTTTCAATGTTTCCATCCAACGGCTTTGCCTCATATTCAGGTCCCTCTGTGTGAAGATGTACTTGAGGCTCTTATGGTCGCAAAAGAGCTCGAACTCTTTTCCACAGATATAGTGCCTCCAAAGCTTCAATGCAAAGATGGCTGCCGCCAACTCTAGATCGTGAGTGGGGTAATTTTCTTCATGTTTTCTCAACTGTCAAGAGGCATAGACGATCGCCCTATCCTTCTACATAAGCACACACCCCAAACCGACTCAAGAGGCGTCGGTGTAGATGGTGTATTTGACCCCTTGTTCTGGTAACACTAGTACGAGCATGGACGTCAGCTTGTCCTTCAATTCTTGGAAGGTCGCCTTCACTTTCTCATTCCAAATGAATTTAATGTCCTTTTAAGTAAGCTGGGACAACGGTCGGGCTATCTTGGAGAAATCTTTAATAAATCGATGATAATAGCCAGTAAGTCCAAGAAAATTCCTCACTTCTGTTATTGAATCGGGTTAGCCCCAGTCTTGTACCGCGGTTACCTTGGAGAGGTCCACGGTAACTCCTTCTTTCGAAATTATATGACTCAGAAACTTGACGTCTTCTTTCCAAAAGTCACATTTTCGAAATTGCACAAACATTTGATTCTGCCGTAGAGTATCAAAGACCGCTCATTGGTGTTCTTTGTGATCTTCTCGACTTTTCTAATATATCAGAATGTTGCCTACAAACATGATGACAAATCGGTAGAAATACGGCCAAAACACTCGGTTCATAAGATCCATGAATACGGCCGATGCATTTACAAGTCCAAACAACATCACGAGAAATTCATAGTGCCCGAAGTTAGTCCTGAAAGCCGTTTTCTGCACGTCTTCTTTCTTAACACGCAACTGATGATACTCGGACTACAAGTCTATCTTGGAGAAGTACTGGGCCCCCTTCAATTGGTCAAACAGGTCATCTATCCTGGGCAGAGGATACTTATTCTTCACTGTAATGTGGTTTAGCCTGTAATAATCGATGCACAATCGTAGTGATCTATCTTTCTTCTTTATGAACAATACCGGATCTCCTCAATGAGATATACTCAGCTATATGAAAAAACTTGAGTCCAATAAATCATCGATTTGCTTTCTCAATTCCTCCATCTCACACGGAGGCATGCGATATGTTGGCAAGGAGATGAGTGTTGCGCCCAGCATGAGGTCGATAGTAAAGTCGATCTCACGTTGAGGAGGTAGTCCAGGGATCGTCCGGTGGCCCCAAGTGATGGACCATCATAATCTTCTAACATGAACGCATAACAATGGATCCAAAAGGGATGATTGACCTAAACCAGAAAGGTGAAGGATGTGCCCTCGGGCCCATGGGCAGTCACCAATCTAGTCTGACAGTCAATCTCCTCCTTCATCCTAGTGAGCCAATCCATGCTGAGGATTACGTCGTAATGGTAGATCTTGGTTATAATTAGGTCAATGTGCACCACTCTGCTCCATAAGTCTATAAGGCAACTCCTACATAGTTTAGTGGTGTCCTAGAAGGTCCCTACCACGGTGATGAGTGTCACCCTAGTCATAGGGATGGTACTCAACCGTATGCGCTTGATCATGGAGCATGATATCAAAGAAACAGTGGATCCAGTGTCCACTAAAAGAAACACAGGTATACCTTGGATGTGGGTCGTGACTTCGAATGCTAGTGGTACCACAACCGCTGATTCGGCTACCTTAGCTACAAGTGTATGTACACGAGCCTGTTGCCGACAGTTAGGCGGCGTTGTTATAGGCTGTTGGAGCGGCCTATTTCGAAATACAAGAGGCTGATTGAATTGTTCTGCTGGTGCCACGGCTCGCAAAGAAGGGGCCGAAATAGTATGCGGAGGTTGGCGGTTGATCCTTTGGGGCGGCACATAGCCATTATCCTTCATCTTGGTGAAGCAGAAGGGGTCAGTGTGGCCCACTCTATTGCAGTAGGTGCACATGCGATCGGACCGCATTTGTTTGGCCGGCGGAGCCATTAACCTTAGAGGTGAGCTCACACGTGGCCTCTTGTCGAGAAGCGGCTGAGTCTACAAATCGGCCCTAGGCCTTGGGTCCATTGGTAAGCGTGCTCGAGACACCCGCTCACCATCCTGCTCAGATCGTAGGGACATGTTTACCAGCTCACAATACGTGTGAATGCTAGCACAACACATCTTGGTGTTGGTGTTAACCCGCAAACCCTCAGAAAATCACCGCATTCTCATTGGCTCATTAGTTATGATTAGGGGAGCATATCTGGATAGCTTCGTGAAGTGGTTCTCATACTTCGCCACTGTCATTCTTGTCTATTTGAGGCGGAAGAATTCGCCCTCTTTCTCATTGCGATAAAGTGAGATGGAAGTATTTTTCATGGAAGCGTGTCTCGAACTCATCCCACGTAAACACAAATCCCGTGGGAACGGTCCTTAGAACACTGTCCCACCATATGCCAGCCTCTTTTTCGAACCCGTAGGTGACGAGTTCTACTTGCTCTGCCTCGAAGCAGTGTAATGGCCTTATCATCTTGGATATTTGGTTGGGCCAATACTCATCCTCCTCGAGACGATGAGTACTCGTAAATGTGGGAGGACAGAGGCATTGAAAACGCTTAAACGGCCAGCATACGGCCGTTATCTCGGGAGCCTGCACATGTTGCGTTGGTGGGGCCACATTCATGTTTTGCACAATGGCCTCCGCTATCGTCGCTAAGACCTGTTGTTGCTATTACATCAAAAGCAACATCTACCCCATCATATCTGGGGGTGAGGTTGCCTGAGGCACAGGCGGCGCCGAAGACGAGGTGTGGTCTGCCCTAGAACTAATGGCACATTCGGCATTGGCCCATCCGTAGTGCCAGTGGCCGGTTGTGAGTTCGGCATTATCTCACTATTTGGACCCAAGTTAGGGCCATGTTGGCTATCGTTCAGGGGAGGGGCCCCATCGTGCAAGACGTATCATGGTCCGATTACTCTTAGGAGGCATTCCCTATATTCAACATAGGGCATGTTAGGTATGACTAAAGAGTTACATGATATCACACGACAATACATATGTGATTTACTTTCATGAGGCAAGCAATCACCGCAAGTTTTACCATACTTAATCATCCATTCGTACAAATTTGTTAACTACAACATTTCATTCATAATATGAGGCTTTACATTACATCGACCGACAAAATTGACGTAACAAATACCTCCCGTATACATAACATAGGAAGGAAATGAAACTGCAACTATGACGAAGTAACATATGTAAGCAACAAGAAAGGAAAGACAATAACTTCTCTAATCCTAATAAGGCTACGATAACTAGGGTTGGAGCCTATTGGCCCTCCGAGTCAGGCGAAGAAGGGCACCCCCTCCTTCTGTACACAACACAAGATAGCTTTCATCGTGCGGTACAGTTTCTTGCTCAATTTCTCCTGCCTGTCAAGCATGGCCTCAAGCGCATCCAGGTGCTCTCGCATTTCCTATGGGGCAAGGGGTTCTTCGCTCATTCCTCCCTTCTCGGCCTTGGTTTCCTCTTCGCTTACGTCTTCTCCCTCGCTCTCCTCTTCCTCTTCCTCATCAACTTCATCCCCAAATTCTTCGAGCCTAGCTAGCTTTTGCTTTGGGCCCACCTTCATGTGGTTGAGTGTGTTCTCATCGATGACTTTCACCGGTTCATAGTCCCCATTGGATCCTCTGATCCCGTATTTGTGAGCAATCCTACAAATCAAACGACCAAACGGAAGTCCTACATTCACCCGAGTTGATGTCGCTGCTTTCACAGTTTGGGTAAGTATGATGGTGTGGAGGCATATTTGTTCTCCTTGGCTCACTTGGTAAAGGAACTCAATCATATAGCGGTTGCACTCCGTACGGTTGCCCGTCCTTGGGTATTCATTATACGTATAAATGTGATGGAGCAACCAGTACAGGGTGATCAAGTCTGAAGCAGACATACTTCTGCCGCATCTCCACTCAATGAGCTTTCCATACAAGTGCATGATGTGCTCATCCTGACTCTGCTTCTTCTTCATGTTCTTCACATCAATATGCACTTTCCCTAGGGGCATACCGATGATTTTTGAGATAGCTTCTATGTCAATACTAACCGTTGACCATTAATTCCAATTGTTTCTGGTTGTCGGATCACAAGATCTGACCATTGGATCATCATGGCCCGTCCGTTTTCGAACCGTTGTGGCTTTCAAGGCAGCTAGCCATTTTCAGAAATTGCTGAATGTTTCGGATTTATGATCCGACCGTTCTTAGTCACCTATAAAGCCCTGACTCATTTCAGACCCACCGCACTAAGGCTCTGACCAGACATATCGCATCGTCTCGCGACGGAGTGACTACTCTGTGACACGATGTGCATGTGCGAAGTGTAAAGTACGCCAACTAGCGCCAGGACAACCACACTACCCACACCCTTGCCCTCGCCCTCGCCCGTGCTTGTGCCCGAGCACGTGTGCGCATGTTCCAGTGCGTAACCCGAGCATCTCCATCTCCAAAATATCCAAGTAAGAATAATACCCACACATCCACATATAAACCCCAAAAAGTTTTCTACCATTTTCGATGTGAGACTAAAAGCACACACTGCACTTTTGAGATTCGAATTTCCCGAAAATCGTTATGGCGGCAAAATCCCGAAATTTTGAAAATTTTGAATATTTTTTAAAAAACAAATCACTCCCAAAACCACTAAGTTCACACATTATGGCTCACTTGAGTTTTGTATAAAGCTGATTTTTGTATATTTTCACCACGGTGGCCCCACGCAAAAACCTATTATTGACATCTCATCCCCATTCTTCTATGTGGTGTGGGGCCACATTTTCGCACCAAAGGCCAACCCACTACTCATTTAGCCTGGGTTAAACCTCCCTTAGAAAGTCGAGCTAGTTCACCCATGGGCCCACCTGACCCATTTTTCCCATGTACACATCGCTATTTAGGGTTGTACACGAGTCGAGCTAGCTCGAAAAGCTTGTTCGGCTTAGCTTGAGTTAGCTCGGATTGACTCAGCTTAAAGGATGACTCGGGACGAGTCAAGCTCCATACTACCTAGCTCGATTGGAAAATGAGCCGAGTTTGAGCGTAGTGCAACTCGACTCAAACTCGAACTTGAACTTAACTTGACTCGAAGCTCGAATATTACACACACACACACACACAAACTTAAAATTTTAAAATAAAACCCTACCCGTCCCAACCCTTTCCTATCCCTTTTTCCTCCCATTCCCTTACCCAACCCGCCGTAGCCCGCGCCCCCTCAAACAACTCTCTCTCTCTCTCTCTCTCTCTCTCTCTCTCTCTCTCCTGATCGTCACTCCGCCACTCGTTCGGCATTTGGTTGACTCGTCTCAACCCAACTCAACACTTAACTACTCGCTCCAGCTCTGTCACTCACTCTCTCTCTCTCTCAGCAGTCAACACCTACCACAAAGGTAGGTTACCTTCCTTTATCATGAATGATTTATTTAATTATTTTTTTATATCAATGAATATTTGATTATCTGTTTGATTTGGGTTAGGTCTTGGGTCGGTTGGTGCGCTGGATTGGGTCGGGTTGGATGCTGGCTTGAGTCGGGTGTGGGTTGAGCATTGGGTTGGGTTAGGTTAGATGTTGGCTTGAGTTGGGTGTGGGTTGGGCACTGGGTTGGGTGTTGGCTTGAATCGGTTTAGGTTGGGTTGGGTGTTGGGTTGAGCCGGGTGCGGGTTGGCCATTGCGTTGGGTAAGCTCGACTCAATTCGAAAGCTTTGGTAAACAAGCCAAACTCCAATGTTGAGCTTGAGGGCGAGCCCAAGCTCGAACTTGAGTGGAGCACGGATGAGTCAAGCTGAGCTTGGCCCAACTCGACTTGACTTGGCTCAATGTACATCCCTATCACTATTAGATTTTTCTTTGCCATCCTTAAAAGAGTATCAACTAGCTTGGGCCCACTGGGCCATCACATGAGGCCCGAGTCCATCTTAATTATAAAACCGGTCATAATGCTGGAGCCTGGCCCATTGGGCTAAACCCTGCCTGGGATTGGACCACCTAAAGTCCTTTTTTGGCGAGATCTCTCCGAAGACTCCTTTTGATCGCAGTTGATGTTGTGACGGACACAGATCTATGTCGTTTCGCTTGTTTTTCTTTCGTTATTTTTACTCGGCCGTTGCGATTAGATCATCTGATCAGCGCATAGCGGGCCATCTATGTCATGCCCCAAACTTGGAAACCGGGCTCACAAAATTCTCGATCGCTGAATCCAGCGCCGACAGTCTCCGTAGTACCCCATTCTTGGCTCCTAGCGCCCATATGCCAGATTCCGATCCTGGGATCTTACAAGGAGGATTTTCAGTGTGAATTTTTTTTTAATGGAGCTTAACCACAAGCATAACCAAGTCACAAAACAACAACACCACATATCCACTATATCAAAAACTTTAAGTACAATGTGTATGAAAGGAAAATACAATATAATGAAAGTAACAGAAACTCCAAAAGCTCCAGAAGACTGCTGCACGCTCCGAGCTCAATGCTGCTGCAACCTAACGCCACCTGCACGCATCTATCGTGCATAAGCTTACAAAAGCTTAGAGGGTGGTGAAAGTGTGTGTAAGGCGAGTGCCAAGTGTACAATATCAGAGTAATGCGGAAATATGCGGTAAGTCCATGAATGCTATCAGCTATACCAAAGCTATGTAATGCAAGGCATGAATGCTATCGGCCATACCAAGACCATGCGATGCGAGGCCTATGTAGCCAAATGTCATATGAGATATGCAAAGCAAGCGTGCCAGTACTCATCAAATACACATATCGTCTGAGTTCCTCTCTGGATATCACCGGGTCTAATACACCTCACACCGACCGCCTCCTCCTAGTTTGCACACCAATCAAGCAAGTGGAAGAGACCTCACTATCCGCCTAACCAGTAGTCTGCCAATACCTACCCGGCTCGTCGATAGCGGACACATTTGCGAGCTAGTCAAACTCAGCCTAGCTTATAGCCCCCTCACTCAAGCGGATAAGGTCACACTCCCTTCCAACCGACCACGACACAGTGAGAGACGTGGCCTACTGGTATTCGGCACTCAGGCGCTCGTGTTTCCACTCGGTCTAGACGTTGGAGCATTCCCTGGTACAAAAAAGGTTCTGGAACTTTCACCCAAGAACATCCTAAGTGCCCACAGTGCTAAAATAAAGTATTTCTAGTATCCGATACGGCCATCCGCGATGTGCCTGTGGAGCCACGACCCTTATGTCGCTAGGGCGTGCAGTGATCAAGTCACATATATGCAAGATGCATGAGTCACACCGTACAATCATGCAGCAATCTCACGCGTACCATGCGATCATGTGGGGCACTCCGCCTCATAAGGAGTCCCGTAAATGTCTCAGCCCAACGGCTTATGCTATGATCAAACATTCCTCATATCAAGCATACAAATGATGCGAATGGGTATGAAACATGAAATTATACTACGCATGTTATATAATGATGAACTATCACAAGCATGGGCTTATCAATGAGTCATAAGGAGAGCTACAATGCGGACATTTAACCAACATTGTACGTACAATGTGGACGTCAAACCACCATTGTTCCCTAGGCACGGACCGCCATAAATATCATTACCTAAACCATGGAGGAATCACACATTGCAATGGACCTTAGGTACACCCCATTGGGCCTTAAATACATCAAATGGGCCATATCACATGGGCCTTATATTCATCAAGTGGGCCACATCAATGGGCCGCACCAATGGGCCTTATGTACATTGCAATGGGTCATGGCCCATGGGCCTTAGATACATCAAATGGGCCTCCTATCATGGGCCTTACATTCACATCAAAGTGGGCCTCAACAACAGCTTCACACACATCAAGGAGGGCCTCAGTAATGGCCACAAATACACATCAAGGTGGGTCTTCATAACGGCCACAAATACATCGAATGGGCCCCATAACATGGGCCTTACATAAGTGGTAATAATGACTTCCACCATTGAAATTCCTAGGGCCCACCATAACATTTATTTCCCATACAATCTGTTCATAGGGTCACCAAGAACTTGGTGGCTTAAGGGTCTAATGGTGGATGTTCAGTCCTCACTGAACAGTGGGGTCCACATGATAAATAGATCTATCTTATTTTTGGCCCCAAGCCTTAAGACAAGCTTGCCAAATGGTGGACGGTTTGGATGCAACACATGCATCATGGGTGGGCCCCCAAAACACTAAACCATTATATATATATATATATATATATATATATATATATATATATATATATGGGAAAAGGTACAATGCGTTAGAGCTGATTTTAACGTCCCATGAGGTCGAGTTGTGTGGGCCCGCTGTGATGTGTTTCAAACATCTACCCCATCAGCCAGATGCACCATTCCATCCTAAGCCTAGGTCTCAAAAATCAAGTTAATCCGTGACTTGTTCAGGCCACACCACATTCAGAAGTGAAGAGGGTCGTGCACCATTTAAAACATTCATAACCATTTTGAGGGCCCACAGAGATGTGGTTTTGCAAATCCAGCCCATCCATTATGGGTGTCCCACTTGCATGAGGGTTCAACCCAAGTTCCAGGCGCATGCAAAAACTCCAGGTGGGACCCGCCGTCCACTGGACGGTGTGCATGAAACACAAACATCACCGTGGGCTCCACCGTCCGCTGGATAGTGGAATACAACACATACATTACAGTGGGCTCCCACCGTCCGCCTGGATGGTGGGGATAAGACACATACATCACTATGGGCTCCCATGTGGGGCCCACCATAACGTTTACTTTTCATCTAACCCGTTCATAAGGTCACATGCGCCTGGATGAATGGCAAAAACAAATTTCAGCTTGATCCAAAACTTCTGTGGGGCTAGGAAGGGTTTTAATGGTAGAGTTCATTTCACACTGTTTCCTATGATGTGGGCCACCTGAGCATTGGATAGGCCTGAAATTTGGAGGGGACCCACCTCAGGGGGTGGTCCACCTCATGAACGGTGTGGATACAAAATATACATCATGGTGGGGCCCACTGCCGGACAGCCGTGGGTCTTGTCTACCCGCCCGTAGGCATTAAGCGATACTGCCGTGCTGACCTTCACTGGCCGATTACCCTCCCCTTTTCTTTTTCTTTTTTTTTTTTAAATGTGGTTTTTCTGCGGTTTTTCAGGTGTGGGGCCCGCATCTGATGAATCCACTCCAGCCATTGGATTCCACAGCCCATAACAGATCTATCAAGACCAATATCGGGCCTCTTTCAGTGTGTAAAAAAAAATCTGGATAGATTTCAATGGTAATAATACTGTTTTCAACACTATGGCCCACTAGCTACTCCGATCAACCTCATTTTTTGGCTCAACGCCTAAAATGAGTTGGTAAATGGAATAGATGGCGTCGATCGAATACATACATCAAGGTGGGTCCCATATGAGAGGCCCTTCTCCAATGCTTGGAAAGCCAAGCTTATATTTGTGTTTTCTTCCCAGCAACGTCCAGACGCTGGACGTTTTTGGGCTTAACAACCATATTTAAGGTGGGAGGTGGGCCACCACATGATGGATGGTATGAGTTCAACACATATAAGATGGGCCCCACTCATGGGCGGCTTGGATAAAACAATTATTTCATGGTGGGGTCCATCTGAGTGGGCCACATGGCCATATAATCATATGAAAGGAAAAAAAAATTTAAAAGAGAGAGAGAAAAGGAGAAAAGGACGGGACACACGTGTGATGGAGGGACCTCAACACTATGGGCCCTCCCTTGCATCCAATCATGCATTAAAAAAAAAAAAAAAAAATCAAAGTGGGCCATCGGCCACATCTTAGGGTCCAAAGTGAGATCCATACCATTGATCAGTAGGTCTCACTTGGCCCATCTAAGAAAACATGAAAACTACCCTATCAAAGCACTCACCGGTTGATCTCTTCGGTCCGTTGGAATGCCACCATCCTTGTGCTTCACTTTGATGGCGGAGATGAGAAGTGAATGGTTAGGATGATGGGTTTTATAATGGGAAAGGTGGGCCTCACATATGCATTTTTTTTTCAGTCATGGAAGAGCTCCAACGTGGGATTTTTTTCCTTGCTTAGGAATGTGGAGAAATGAGAAGGAGAGAGAGGGTTGTAAGGGAGAGAGAGTGATGTGAGGTGAGTGATGGGTGAGGTGAGAGATGGGTTGACTTGGTGGTTGCTTTACTTGTGGAGAAAGGTAGCATGGGTTGCTTGTACTTGATATTGAAGTGATTGATTGATTGATGTGATTGATTGATTGATGGGATTGATTTGACCTTGTGTAGAGATTCTCTTAGAATCGAGAAAGCGCGGCGTTTTTTCGAATCAAACGCCGACTCACATCTTCTGGTCAGGGTATTGAATCGGTGTGTGAGTCGTGGCGTTGGAACCGCGGCGACGGTGCGGTCGCAATGATACAGGTCTCGGATTAAACCGACTCGAATCTAAAGGATACGACTTACGGTCGTGCGCAACGTCGATTATCAGTCGCGGATTGCCGGACTTCGACGGAAATGATCGTAGGATTCATTGGAACAGTACGAACTAGGATACGGGTCTTACAATCTAACACATCAAAGCATCCTACTTAATTGTATCAGTGGACCAGAAAAAGATTGGTAAAGAAGTTCAAAATGAAACACAGACTAAGGTAAGTCTGTGTTTGGATACACAAGTGAATTGAATTGTGAACTAGAATGGCATCTCACAGCATTCATAATAAGCTGAAGTCCTCAAATTACGAGTAGCGACAGGTCGTTTATGACCCTAATCCCCTCTAATATCAATGGGCATAAAATCAGACATGGACCCTACCTCTGTTTATTAATCGGACCTTTGATTTTAGGCCCTGAAGGTTCATGCAAAAGCATGATTGGGCATGTTCTCAGGCTCAGGACGGCCCGCCTGTTTATTTAATGGGCTTCAAAATCAGGTAGATACTCCACAGGCCGCTATCAAAGATGGAAACGTTTTCCGTAACGAGGCATGCCCCAGCCGACTATCAACGGGCCTCAAAGTCAGGCCTGAGGGCATCCACCATTTTTCCAACGGGTCTTCGATTGTAGGCCGAACTCGGTTCATATAATTGCATGAAAGGGCATGTACTTGGTCTCAGATAGGGAAGATGGGCCCACCCTTTTAGTGAATGGACTTCTAAATCAGGCCATACTTAATGAGTCTCCGTTGCAGATAGAAGTGTGAGCCCTAAAATGTACATAATGCGTGGTTCACATCAAAGGAGGGCCCCACATGATTGATGACCCACATCAAAGTGTGGACCATCCACTTTAAGTGGGCCCCACTTGATGGACGGTCCACATCAAAGGTGGGACCCACATAATGGGTGGTGGACATTAAAGGTGGGCCCGCGTGATGGGCCGTTACATCAAAGGTGCATCCACACGATGAACGATCCATATTGAAGAGGGGCCCACATAATGAATGGTCCACATAATGGAGAAAGTTGGCCACACGCACGAAACTCGAAGGATCCGCGTGTGGCGTGCCCCACCTGATTATCAACAGGCTAAAAGTGGGGCCCAGGCCCAGGACAAGGCCCATCCACCGTTGATCAATCAAGCCTTGGATGTAGACCCAGACCTGTTCATGCAACTGCACGAAGGAGCATGCCCTAGGGCTCATGTGGGCCCCATTAGAAAACATAGGCCGTGGACTTACCTACTTATCAAATGGGCTTCAAAATCAGGCCCATATAAGTAGACTAAAAAATGCAATTCAACTCGATAGTGCATCCAAACACGCCCTTTGTAGGATGTACGGTCAGACTAGTGATGCATTGATGTACGGTCTCGTTGAGGGGAACAATAAATAAAAGATGCCTACAGTGCTTAAATTGTTGAGACACATTAAAAGGAGATTGAAAATATCAATCATCTAACTAGTAGGTGGAGTTATTCAATGGTCCTGATTCCTCAGGACACCAATAGTATCTGTGCGCCCCATCCATACAATTGGGCGCTAGTTTTGATGATCTAAGCCGTTGATCTGATGAGTCCCACTGTTGATGAGGTATCTCTAAAAACCATCAAGATTTTTTAAATCCTACACATCCAAGATTTGGCCATTTTACTAGCCCGTTGCTGACTTTCTTTGTTAGCCATCTAATTTTAAGCCACTGACCCAAGTGTTGGGATCTTCGAATAAGGAGAATTTTTAGGTGATCAGTCCATCGACAGGGCCCATCAGATCAACGGCCTGGATCACCAAACTATGGCCATCAGGACCCCATAATTTATCACTTCCACTTTGGATGTAAAGAGGGTGATCATGCACCACAAAGATGGGGACCCTCGAAGTGAAAAGATCTATTGAAAATGGAAAGAAAGCATCAACGGTGGTGGTTTACAAGAACTTGGAAATGCCTCGATTAAATGATGGTGGCCCACCATACCATACACGGAAATTTAAATGATGTGTTTTTTTTTTTTTTTTTTTTTTTTTTTTTTTTTTTTTTTTTTTTAGAGAAAGGAGATAAGGACGGCCATTGATTATCTTGAGCTTTTAAGATTTATGTTATCTCCCGTTCACATGTGCATGTGTTGTCCATAACGCAGTCCATCTCCATGGTAAACTGGCACAGTATGAAATCCGAGCCATCCATCAGGTGGGCCCGTTTATTACAATTCTTGGCCTAAATATCAGGTCAGTCCGGCAGGTTAGAGTATAATGGGGACCCAAAATCAGTGCAGAAAATGGATTTCACTCAAATACACATCAATGATTCCTAAATCTTGTGATGGTATTTTTAGACTGGAGATTTTTTATTTTTGTTTTTTGTTTTTTTTTTAATCAGGTGAAAGAGATAGATAATGAAAGGTGTGAGACTCACATGATGGATGGGCTACATTAATAATGACAATTTATAATATAGTTAATATGGAGCATCCATTTTTCTTACCATGATTGGAGGATTAGAAATATAGTCCAAAGTGACTTTTTTTTTTAGAGGGATGGGGAATCAAAGGTTGGAATCGTATATTGGATGTTTATACCATTGATTTGACCATTTCTAATATATAATTAATATGAACCTTTCATTTTCCTAGGCATCTAATAGAGGTTAGGATGATTCAACTAAATTGATTTTTTAAGAGGGATGGCCAAACGAGGGTGGGACCCACATGATGGTTATAATAGATTAAAGATTGAAACATTTGTAGCATGATCAACATACGCTACTTTCCATGTGTATTGATTGGAAGATTCAGATCATTTAACCTTAGTGGTTATTGAAAGATTAGGCATCGATTGAAAAGACTAGAATCATTCAAGTCGTTGGAATCAACTAGTACTAAGAAATCAGGCCAAGAGGTATAAATCTTAAATAACTTTTAATAACCTATTGTTATTCAATTAGGCATGAGGTCATGTATGTTAACAAATGACTCATATTCAATCAACGTATGTAATCAGGAATAGTGTCAGACATCCTAAAGTTGTACTCCAATCGATTTTAATTGAACACTTGTGGCTCTAGGCACTGAACTAGTTAAATTAGGATAAAAACTAAAGTTGATCTAACTATTTAGCCACCAATGCTACAGCGATCAAGTGATTTCCGAAGGAGATGATAGTCATTCAATGAGATCATTTTGTTGGGGGCCTTGCACAAAACCTTAGGATCTAGCCCTCCAGAACAAACCAGAATTATGGATAATAAAGCAATGAAAATAATCAATGCATCAATCACACACCACACAAGAGATTTTTACGTGGAAAACCTTCAAAGAGGTAAAAACCACGGGACCTCGTCCAGATCAACAATCCACTATGAAGTAGAACGTTTACAACCTTCTTCACTCACGCAGGAGTGGATGAACAATAAGAGAAATAGAGAAAACGAAGAGATCTAACCGATTATGAGAACATAGAAGCGCTGAGATATAAATTGCAAAGTAGAAAAACCTCCTCGAGCAGAACCTCCCTTCTATAAGCTTCCTCTCTCTTTTTCTCCCTCTCTCTCACCTTTGATAGCCCTCTTGTATTTTTCTCATCAACACAATATATGTAGAAAAATCCTAGGGACCCCTTTTTATAGTTTTAGGAAACTCCTTTCTGCATCCTAGTTGCGAAAGGACTTGCGCATCCTAGTTGCGAAAGGACTTGCGCATCTAGTATAAAGGACTTTCGCATCCCGATTCTTGAAAGGACAACGGGTCAAAAAAAAAACCCATCAAATCTCCCCCTTTTGACCCGGGAGGGATTCACCTTCTTTAAGCCGGCCAGTTTCTACACTCAAATTTGCCCTTGAGCAAAGCCTTGGTCATCATGTAAGACCCATTATCGTCCGTGTGGACTTTCTCAAGTGTAACACCTTTTGTTCCAAAGTATCCTGATCCGGTGATACCGAATCTCTATGTGCTTCGACTTGGAATTATTTTTGCTCATGTATAGCACTCGACTATCGCAATAGACCACGTGCTCCTCCCGCTTTAGGCTAAGTTCTGTAGGAACCTCTTCATCAAAGCATCTCTTTACATGTTACTTCGTGAAATGTACTAATTGACATGCTACGACCTTCAGTAACTTGCTCTCGCCAAGAAATCCTCCCCGCAAATGTGAACATGAACCCCGATATAGACTTCATGTCACCGCCATATCTCGCATCCGTGTAGCCCTCTAACAGGGTTTACTGATCACCATAGCATGACTCAACCTGGATGAGCCTCTTAGATACCGTAGTATCCATTTCACCCAATGCTCTTTGCCGGGATTGGCAAGATACCTACGACAACACCAACCGCATATGCTATGTCGGGCGTGTACACACCATAGCATACATCAAACTTCCTACACGGTGACGTGTAGGGTATTTTCATCTCTTCCACCTCCGCCTTCGTCTTGGGACACTTGTCGCTCAATCTGAAGTGACCATCCGATGGAGTCTTGGCCGGCTTTCTTTGCATTCATATTGAGCTCGCTTTAGGACTTTTTCAATATACCGCTCTTGTGACAAACAAAGCTTCTCTCATACATCACGGATTATCTCCATTCCTAGGATCTGTTTAGCGGACCCAAGTCTTTCATCGCAAAGACTTGCCCAACTCTGTTTCACCTGTCAATCTTCTTGATGTCTTTTCCCATGATGAGCATGTCATCAACGTATAATAGAGAACTAAGAAATCACCATCGAGAACTTGCGCGTGAACACACAAGGTGGTCGACTCCGTTCATCATACCCATCTTTGTAACATGAACGATCGAACTTCTTGTACCATTGCCGTGGAGCTTGTTTCACCCATACAAGCTCTTCCTCGGCCTACACACCATATGCTCCTTGCCCTTGACTTGAACCCCTCTGGTTGGTGCATGTAGATCTCTTCTTCCAGTCACTATGGAGAAAGGCGGTTTTAACATCTAACCGCTCTATCTCCCGGATCCATGCTAGCCGCCAACCCAAGCACACCCGTATGGATGTCATCTTCACCACTGGTGAGAATATCTCCTCGAAGTCTATGCCTTTTCTCGACCAAACCCTTTCACCACAAGTCGGCCTTGAACCTCGTCTGAATTCTTCTAATCTTCTTTGAACACTCACTTGTTGCTCGAGCTTTCTTGCCCTTAGGCGGTTTCACCATATCATAGGTGTGGTTCTTATGCAGGATTCCATCTCCTCTTGCATAGCTTTCAACCACTCCCCCTTATGCTCGTCGGCTAGGGCTTGAATAATCTTCGGCTCTCCCCATCGGTTAGCATAATGTACTATGCGGCGAGTACCTCTTGGACGGTACATTGATGACCTCCTCACCCGTGGCTCAACCAATGGATCAAGTGGGGGCTTGCTCCCTGGTCCATCTTGAAGGAACTCCCTCGTTCTCGCACCTTGTTGTACTCCCCCCGTCATCGGGCACCACGGGAGGAGTAATCGGATCCATGTCCTCTAGCTCACTTAGGTGGTTCTTCTCGGCTTACCAATGTCTTCGATACACCGATCTTCAAAGAAAACCACATCTACTGCTCTGACGAGCTTCTTCTCGGTCGGATCCCATTACAAAATTTTTCATCACCGTACCCTAAGAACACACACTTGCCCGATCTTCATATCGAGCTTGGACCTCTCGTCCTTTGAGTACGTGAACGGATGCCACCGCATCAAACACCACTGAGATATTGTCAAATCATGGATCATGTCCGGTCCATACCTTCTCAGTACTTCTCCATTCAACGGGCGATGGAGACACTGTTTATCAAATACACCGCCGTGCGCATTTAGCTTCTCCCCGAACGTCTTGGGCAACTTCGCATGGGATAACATGCATCTAATTCTCTCAACAATGGTGCGATTCATTCGCTCATACACCATTATCTTTGGGGGTCTTGGGAACCGTCTGTTCATGCCGTATACAGGACTTGCGGTACTGTGAAAGTCGCCAATGTATTCACCACCATTGTCGGTGCGGATGCACTTCATGGTCTACCCGTCTCTCTCTCGACCATAGCATGAAACAACTTAAACACACCAAAGACCTCGTCCTTGGATTTCAAAGCATAAACCCAAACCCTCTAGATGCATCATCTATAAAAGTGACAAAATACAATGCCCCACCCAAGGTTTTTGTCCTCATAGGACCACAAACATCGAATAAACCAAATCTAATGCATGCACTTTATTAACATGAGAAGCGGTTTTAATGAATGAAACTCTATCTTGTTTCCATTAAACAATCAAGACAGTTTTGAGAGCATACTGTCCGTTGGAAGGAGCACTTCCTCGCTAGTAGTCCCCAAGCCTTTTTCACTCATGTGGCCTATGCCACATGTCAATAAACCCAGAATCTTCCGTTTGCGGTCGTTGCACATACGACACTTGCCTTGTAAAGGGTACAACACTTCTTTCCTCTAGCCACGATCAATGAACCCTTGATGAGCTTCCATCGCCCATTAACAAGTCGGCTTTCATACCCATCATCATCCAACCTTCCCGTCGATATCAAGCTGAGGCGAAGGTCAGGATATGCTTCACATCCACCGAGAACCAATGTGCGGCCCACATCGGTTTTCACACAAATATCACCAACTCCCACGATCTTTGATACGCGAGAATTTCCCATCTTCACGGTCCCATAGTCACCGACTTGTAGCTTGTGAAGGAGTCCCCTGTGTGGAGTCGCATGAAAAAGAAGCTCCCGAGTCTATCACCCACGGTGCCACGACTCGTGGTTAGACATACATCGTGATCAGAAAGAATAACTACCATGTCGCTATCCGAAGTGACCGCAGTGGAATCGATTCATCTTCCTTCCATTTTCCTTTCTTGTCATTTTTCTTACCACGACATTCATGCTTGAGTGGCCCTTCTTGCCACAGTTCCAAAGATTCAACATCTTTTCTACTACGACTGCCTCTTGATTTATCTCGGAGCCTTTCCGCCCTTCCTGTTCTTTCCTCTCCCCTGTTCTGCGTCACAAGAGCCTCTTCTTTGAGTAGACCCATTCCTCCTTGTCTCCTCATTGAAGAGACAACCGGTTACTGTTCCATGGATATCTTTCCGATCGCGCGAAGTTACTTAGAGACACCACCAATGTCTCCCATGACAATGAACTAAGAATAGTAAAGCTGCAATTCATCATCCAGGTCATCTTCATAGAGGTGAGTTGGTTCACTATATTACTCTGACCTCTTCATATGCTGAACACCCCACAGAACCACCATCCTTGAACTTGAGATTTACAAGTCGCCTTATCTGAAATATCTTATTATCTACTGTCTTCCTCTCATCATGACCCTTGTAATTTTAAGCATGGGCTTCAATGCTGAGGGTTTCAGTAGACACATGGTGGAACACAATCATCCAACCATTGTCTAATAAATCCCACCGCCATTTCGGTCCATCTTCTTCCAATCATCATCGGTCATATCCTTGGATTTTGGCGATATGCAAATATAGTCCTCAAAAGCAGTCCTCCATCTTAGCCTTCCATATGGTCAGTTAGAACCATTGAGGCAATCATCCTTGAGCCACCTTCCATAATTCAAAACCGATCCTACTGCACTCGATACCACTTTGTTGGGGGCCTTGCACAAAACCTGGATCTAGCCCTCCAGAACAAACCGAGAATTATGGATAATAAAGCAATGAAAATAATCAATGCATCAATCACACACCACACAAGAGATTTTTACGTGGAAAACCTTCAAAGAGGTAAAAACCACGGGACCTCGTCCCGATCAACAATCCACTATGAAGTAGAACGTTTACAACCTTCTTCACTCACGCAGATGGATGAACAATAAGAGAAATAGAAAACGAAGAGATCTAACCTGATGAGAACATGAAGCGTGAGATATAAATTGC
This sequence comes from Magnolia changhungtana, assembly GCA_030180095.1. Taxonomy (NCBI): domain Eukaryota; kingdom Viridiplantae; phylum Streptophyta; class Magnoliopsida; order Magnoliales; family Magnoliaceae; genus Magnolia; species Magnolia changhungtana. Next base: position 2,154,422 of record JASAUF010000642.1, on the reverse strand, counting down.
AAAGTAGAAAAACCTCCCGAGTAGAACCTCCCTTCATAAGCTTCCTCTCTCTTTTTCTCCTCTCTCTCACCTTTGATAGCCCTCTTGTATTTTTCTCATCAACACAATATATGTAGAAAAATCCTAGGGACCCCTTTTTATAGTTTTAGGAAACTCCTTTCTGCATCCTAGTTGCGAAAGGACTTGCAAGCATCCTAGTTGCGAAAGGACTTGCGCATCCTAGTTCGAAAGGACTTTGCGCCCATTCTTGCGAAGGACAACGGGTCAAAAAAAACCCATCACATTTTGCCATTCGCTAAGGCCTTTTACTTTCAACGCGGACTTGGAGTTCTTTATCGGACTATGCTTATATAGACTTAGAAGCGGTGGGTTTCCTTGTAGTTTCACAAAGATTTCCTTGACAATCCTCAAAGGTTACTTGGTCATATTCCAGTTAAATTTGGATTCTTAATGCCACATGTCATGATCTCCTTCTAATTATGAAATAACCCATTTCTTAATCCTCATAGTATTGATCATCTCTTAAAAAGTATAATGGTATAAAACGGCCTTATCATGCGTATCTTAGATTATAAAATTTTCGGTATCAATAGGTTTTTATGTAACTTTTTGAGTACACATGACAATCGTGCAATGATCATGCGTATTTTTTTTAAGTCTCTCTTTTCTTGAACATAAACATGAAATGTCTCTCTTTTCTCGATCACAGATGTACGAACAGCTACAAGGCATACTAATTTTAACGGGCTATGTGTCATTGAGAGTATGGTTAGAAACTATGGATCGCTCTGTTCAATCACCGGCCCATCTACGATGTGACCTCCCTCGATCCAGATGGACGTGTTACAAAAATAATCTTTTATAGGGAAGCATTGATACCATTGATTGGTACCACACGAAATGATGGACCATCATTTATTAAATCTGTCCTTTTTTTTTCCCAAAGTATGGTATTTCCATTTGAAGGTATTGAAATCTTTAGTTTCAAGCTTGGGTTAACAAAGAACATTGAAAGTTGATACTGATTCTTTTACCTAATTACCATGACATGCACATGTGTGAGATCCAGTCGTGCATTAGACATGAGATGGGATGTATGTCCTATCCTAAAATTGGCTGGCACACTCATTAGGTAGGCCTGAATGAATTTTGAATGTACCATTATCGATTTCATCGCACAGGTGTGTCCCCACCTGATGAGTGTTCCGGTCGTGTTTTGGGGTCAAGGAACATTCATTGCAGGCCTGCCTGATGAACGGACTGGATCTCACATTCGTGTTGCATAGCGGCATGTATGGGGGCTCATAGGTTTTGTACGTGTAGATGCAGGGTGCAAGTAGGATTAGCTTCATGGGACCCTGCAATTAATCTTTCTCTAGTGCCGTCTGATTGCATTGATGATAATGCTGCAAAACGGAGCATGACAAGCTTCATCACAGCCGCGCGTTTGTGATATCTGAGGGGCTCATCAGGTATTCCTAACCATCAAAATGCCATATCTAAATAATCAAGCCCAATGGTCATCAGATGGGCAATACATGTACATAACAGACCAACCGTTGAGAGAATTCGACAATCTGTCTGCACTCAATGTACATGTATGGCCCATCCAATAATCGAATTGGCTTGATTTTCCAGAAATAGCATCTGTGAAGTTGGGATTGCCCGAAGAGCGGCTCTGATGATACACACATAATCTTCATTCCCAGATGAGTGGCCTACACTGGACTAGTTATATTTAACTAATCGGATGGTTAAGATGTCCAATCCGTTTGAGATTTGATCTAGGAAACCTTCATCATTGGGCCTAACTGATGAATGGTCCCGATCATGTCCTTGATGCCTACATTTCTGAGACAATGACTTACCACTGTCGGTTAAGGTTAGAAAATGATTTGGCAGTACCCAGACTCCCACTCCTGAAGTAATGGGGGAGCGGATTAGATACTGAATGCTTCAGTAGTCAAGAGGCTACTGAAGTGACGTGGTGAAATACAATTGGTTGAATATCAAGACCATATTCCCTTACCATTAATACTATTAATGCTCTTTTCCTTGGAGTTCCGTTAAACGTCTCTCTCCGTTTGCCGGTGACCACATAAGGGTAAACGTTATTTTCAAGTCATTTCTTTTCTTAGCTCCCCTACTGAAGTGACGTAGCCACTTTTCATGGGTGCCACCATGATGAATGTATTGTATCCACACCGTCCATTCATTTCGTGATGTCATTTTAGGGCATAATCCAAAGAATGAGAAAGATCCAAATTTCAAGTGCACCCCACCGTAGAAAACAATGGAGATTTATCAAAAACATAATCTGGAAGTTTGGATCAATATCATTGTTAAGTCCATGTTGTAACATAATCTAGAAAAACTGATGGCTGGGATAGATTTATCAAAACATTACGGTGGGTGCCACTTAGACATGTTACTACTTCTAATACTCATGTGACAATCTGTAGAGGATGGGATTTTTAATTCTTTAAATTAAATAGAGTTGGGGGGCGGACCATCCATCAATTTGGAGAGATCATTTTAGGGAGTGAGCAAAAGAATTAGGCAGATCCAAACTTCAAGTGGACCCACACAGAAAACAGTGGGAGGTGACGGCCACCAATTGAAACCTTCCTGGGGCCGACCATGTTGTTTATTTGAGATCCAACATTTTTATAAGTTAAAAAAGACATGGAATAAGGTAAAGCATAAATATTAGCTTGATCGAAAACTTCTGTGGCCCAATGAGGTTTTAATGGTAGGCGTTCAATCTCCATTGTTTTCTATGGTGGGGTGCACTTGAAATTTGGATCTTTCTCACTCTTTGAATTATGCCCTAAAATGACATCACGAAATGAATGGACGGTGTGGATACAATACATACATCATGGTGGCGCCCATGGAAAGTGGTGACGTCACTTCAGTAGGAGGAGCTAAGAAAATAAATAATTTGAAAATAACGTTTACCCTTACCCTTACGTGGTCGAGTGCGTGCACTGGCAAACGGAGAGAGACGTCTAACGGATTTCCAAGAAAAGGAGCACTAATTGTAAGGGAACATGCTCTTTGTATTCAACCAATTGTATTTCACCACTTCAAAGCGTTCAGTATCTAATCCGGTCCCAAGTAATGGTAGCCACCCAATTTTCCTTTCCTCTTTCTATTTGGATGGGCCCCATCAATTTAAAAGTGGGACCCAGCATTTTCGGCCAATGAAACATCTGAGTAGTAATGGTTAAACCATAGAAATGGTCTATATAATAGCATGCGTTTGAGAAGATAAAAAGCACCAGTCTCTTCAGCTTGTTTGGACTCAAAGCTCAAAATTTCTCTTCATAGGTATCTAAATTTAATTTAATTTTATTTTATTTTGGGCCTGTTTGGACTTAGATTTCAATATTTTTCTTCAATGCTATGAGGTAAAAATACATATTCAAAATCAAATATCTTTTTGTTTTTCATGTATTGTACAAGGTTTGCCAGCACTGCTCTCCCACTGTTGCTTGTTTCTTGTGCCTTGTCACAGGGTGATCCAGACCGTCCATCTAATAGGCCCCACAGTGGACTGGCCATATGGTATATATTATATTTGTACTCTCCAAGTAAATAATTTGCAGGAAAATATCAGAAAAAATGAGAATGTTGAGAAATTCGAGAATATATTGTTTTCTATGTTGACAATATGGCTGTATTGGCTGATACGATACGGATATTTCAAACCATGCATGTCACCATCCATGGTGGAGCCTACAAGGCTGCCGGATTAATGGTCTCGATCACCATGTTGTGACTTCTGCAAGCAACAACTGAAGAACAAACAACGGCACGAGTATTCTAGTCCATAACATGAGTTGATTGACTTACATGGGTTCATGTAAACAGAACAGCTTAAATGGAGGGATTGCATGAGAATGGAGATGCACTTACAGTAACAAAGTCCATGCCTACCTTAGTCCGGCCTGCTGAGAAAACTGATAATGGGTTCTATTTCCTCTCGAACCTCGATCAGAACATCGCTATCATCATGCCAATGGTACACTGCTTTAAGGCAGATGAGAGAAAGAGTGACAATGCCAGTGAAGTGCTCAAGCAGTCCTTATCCAAGGTATTGGTCCATTTCTATCCATTTGCCGGTAGCCTTACGATCAGTTCAGATGGGAAACTGATCGTGAAATGCACCGGAGAAGGAGTGCAGTTCATGGAAGCAGTTGCAAACCATGAGATTGAAGTGTTAGGCAACATCACCATCCCGAAACCTGTGACACTGGGGAAGCTAGTACATACGTTTCCGGAAGCCAAGAATGTCTTAGAAATACCTCTGTTGACAGTGCAGGTATATACATTGTAAATACATGCATGCATATATACATACATTTTAACTGATCATCAAGTAGGCCCTACCTTCAATGGGCCATAGCCCAAAAAAAAGAAAAAGAAAAAGCACCCAATGGAGGATTCAAACCCTTCACAATTAGAGGACCTGTTTGTTTTTTGTTTTTTTTTTTTTAAAGGATGATCGATGGAATTTTAGTTGATTTTCCTTTATAACCATTGATTTTATTTGCTGACAAGTCCTCTAAGAAAATGGTTAGGATTGTTTGATAAATGTGATTTTTGAGATACGGGCCTATCCAAGGTAAGGTCTATGTCATATTTTAAAAAACCGAAAACTCGACGCGACTCGACTCAATATTCATCCAGGCCAGGTCGGGTTGGGTTGACTCAACCCCACTCTCGACTCAATACTTAACAAATATAAATTAAGACTTCCAGGAATAGTAATAAATACTTAAAATAATTGCATGTTATATAAGTATCAAAGAACTCCAAATGCAAAAGCCAAGTTGCACCTAGCTTTTTGGTGGGTAGGTCCTGGTTTGCTGCCCATGCTCCTCATAATAATACTTAAAAAAAATAATAATAATAAAAAATTAAGAACTCCATAAGTTGAGTGATTCAGGCCAAGTCTCCACCAGTTGTGTCTAGTGGACCGAGTTATCGAATCCTCCTAAGCATGGTATTCAAGAACAGTTACATTACAGCCATAATTGCCGTTATGACCCCGTTAACAAAAACAACAATAACAAAGAGTCAATGCACAACACAATGTAATTCTTCTTTTTTCTAGACATGCATGCACAACCAACAATCTAGATGCATTTTCTAGACATGCATGCATACATGCACATGGAAGTGTGTTAATTCAATAGGCCCGCAACGTAATCACCATAAGGCTAGCCATCATGGCCACCATTACCGTTATTGAATACCTTGTTCAGGGCTGAGTCGATGCTAAAACTGAGTTTCCTAAAGACTTGGCTCGAAATCTCACCAAGTCAAGTTGACTTGGCCAATTTTCAATTTGAGTTGTTGAGTTTTAGAACAACAAGGTCTATAGCGTAGTTTAAAAACCCAAAAACTCGCCTCAATATTCATTCGTGTTGAGTCAACCCGAAGACTTGACCTGACTCAACTCGATAGCAAGATTGTAGAGGTCGCAAGTTCGATTTTTCCAGCCAATTTTTTATATTTTATTTAAAACTTGTCAGGTGGAGCGAATCAGCCCAAGTCACCATGAGTCGCAAGTCAGGGCCGACTCCCTGCTAGAACCAAGTTTCCTAAAGATTCGACTCAAAATCTCTCCGAGTTGAATTGAATAAGTGAGTTTTAGAACTATGGTATACAGTCCACCTGATAATTAGTTAATGTGTGCAAGAATCAGTTCTAGGGAAACACTGGAAATAAATAATTCCAAAGGTTATAGAGGAAAACAGGTAGCATCATACTTCTGGTTATAGGCAATGAATCCTCTGCTGAAGTTATAAAAAATGGGCAGTACTCTACATAGTGTATGTGTAAATACATAGGTGGCTAGGTATGCAACGTGTAAATATATTGTATGTATACATTGAAGTGTATTATGTATATTGTATGTATACATTGAAGTGTATTATGTATATGGATAAACGCATGTAACTATGATGTTATGTACACTTGTATGGATGCATGTCTGCAAACATATATACCTAATTATCAATATACGCACAGCTTGATCACTTGGAATCTCCCTCTCCAAGTGCCTCTATCAATAGGGCTGTTAACAAATCAGTCCGGGTCTGGTCCTATAGCTACCATACCCACACAAACTGGGTTTGGGTTGGGTCCTATAGCAACTGTACCCACACTAACCAAGTTCAGGTCTTGCTAGGTTTCGATCTTTTCGGGCTCAGTTCTCATTCTTGAAGATCCTAGCCAGGATCTGATCTGGTTCAGTTAACCATTAGGAACCCATCAGGTTTTTAGATCTAGGTTTTGAATCAAATAGGAGCATTTACATGGTCAGGCCTACCCAATGGATGGATTACAATGCACATAGATTTGCTGCTTCGACACATGCGTTGGTGTGTAACCAGGCTCTCTGATATGCATGTGGCTTGTAAAGATTTAGAATAATCAACATTATATATATATATATATATTATATATATATATATATATATATATATATATATATATATATATATATACTCAACCTGACGTGAAACCAACTTGGCCCAACTCGACCCAGTTTAACCAGGTCCAAAAGGGTGAGACCCAAACCTGACCCGACTTATTAACAGATCCAAAAAGTTGGACCTGGAACCATTAAAATCAGGTAGTGTCAATTGGGTACTCGCAGGTCCGGGAACCCATTGACAGCCTATCTATTGAGGACAGAAGCTTTATAACCATTCATGAATGCCAATATGCATACCATGTAGCTATAATGTATGGATGCACCAATCTTGATATGCATGCATGCATAAACATAATAATGTATGTACATGCATTTATGCATAATGTATATCTAGCCCTCAGTTAGTTCCCCTTAATTCTTCATAGTTCTCTTTTACATCAGTCTCTTAATATTCAGGTGACTCGGTTTAAATGTGGTGGGTTCGTTCTCGGGATAGCCATGAACCATTGCATGGCTGATGGGATATCTGCAGTGGAGTTTCTAAACTCATGGGCTGAAACTGCCAGAGGCTTACCGCTAACGGTTCCACCCTTCCTAGACAGAGCTATATTCAGATCTAGACAATCGCCCAAGATCGAATTCCCCCACCACGAATTCACAGAGATCAAAGACGTATCGAACATCGCCACCCTCTACCAAGAACAAGAAATAGTGTGCCGATCCTTCTGTTTTGACGAAAAGAGACTATCATTGCTCAAGAAACTAGCGATGAAGGATGGGATCATAACAAATTGCACAAACTTCACGCTGCTCACGGCATTGGTGTGGCGAGCCCGAAGCAAGGCGCTGAAAATGGAACCCCACCAACAGACAAAGCTCCTCTTTGCAATCAATGGGCGGTCTAGATTCGACCCGCCACTGTCAAAAGGGTATTTCGGCAATGCCGTCGTCCTCACTTGCTGTCTGTGTAGTGCAGGTGAATTAGCAGAGAAGCCACTGGCCTCCGCAGTTAAAATGGTGCAAGAGGCAATCGAATTGGTGAGAGAAGACTATATCAGATCGGCAATTGACTACTTTGAGGTGACGAGAGCTAGGCCGTCATTGACGGGTACTCTTTTGATCACTACGTGGACCAGACTGTCTTTCATCGGTGCTGATTTCGGTTGGGGAAAGGCCAGGCAGTCGGGACCCGTGACTCTACCAGAAAAGGAGGTGGCCGTGTTCCTACCGCATGGGAAAGACCAGAAGAGCATAAATCTATTGTTGGGTCTTCCAGTTTCTGCCATGGACATCTTTCAAGAGCTAATGAAGATCTAGTTATAAGTTCAGAGTATGTATGCATGATCGATAAAACCAATATAAGTCGATTAGTTGCCCACTGACCATCTTTCAAGAGCTATGCAAGTCTATTTCTAAGTTCAGAGTGTGTATGTATGATCAATCAGCAACATAAGTAGATTGGTGGCCCACTGACCATCTTTTAAAGTCGAGGTGAGTCTAGTTCTAACTTCAATTTTGTACATGTGATCGATTAGACTAACATAAAAAGATTGGTGGCCCACTGACCATGTTGATGGCATGTGTGTTTGGTCTACTGTTGTAAGAATCCTAGTGATGTAAGAGTTCACATGCCTTAAAGGGGATGAAATGTTAAAGGAAATGATGTTAAGATGACAAGGGAATATTTGTAATCATAAGCCCTTGGACTTTCTGTCCGACTGTCTATTATGGGACATCAATCAAATGGTAAGGATCATCTAATGGATGCAATTATGCACAGAGCCCACTTTAGGATGTTTTGAAATTGTCCAGAAAATCACCAATTTCAGGCAACTAGTACTTCAAGAATTTTAATAATATTTCTGGAATCCAAAATGGAATGAAATTTTGTAAGATGAAAATAGAACTGATGATGAATTACCATAAAAATTATAAAAATCATTTATGTATTGAAAATTCTTTGTCACACCAAACCTTTCCATCTTCAAAATCAAGGCATTACCATCACATGTCTTCTCAACCTTACATTCTTCATCAATAACACCGTATCCAAATATTTCTTCAACTTTTTTTCCATACCCAATTTCACAATTAACCTCTTCATAAAAAATAAGTCTTACTCTAATCAATGACACTTTCCATCACGATAGTGGAGGAAGATGGAAATTCTACCTTTTCCATGATGGCATTCAAAGATATTAAATGTTTGCTTGAATTTGATGAAATGAACATTGAATTATTTGTAAATTCTTCCATCAAAATCGAACTTGCTCTGATGCCACTTTGATGCAGCCCAATGTGGTCACGATGGACTACAATGGACTTGCTCTGATGGACTATAATGGACAGCTTAAATACATTAAATTCAAAATAGTAAATCTTCTTGGATACAACTTTGATAGAAGTGATTCAAAAGCCAAAACAAACCTTGATAAGCCTTGCTTCAAGAAAAATAAAGAGAAAATAAGACCCAAATTCAAATGACACTAATTTTAGGACATTTCAAACTGTTTAGAAAATCGTCATTTTCAAGCAACTGCTACTTCAAGAATTTTAATAATTTTTATGGAATTTAGAATGGAACAGAATTTTGTAAGATGAAAATTACTAGAAAAATTATTAGAATCATTCATGAACTAGAAGTACCAAAAAGTCACAAGCAACAGACCTGTCAGAAATGGACATTTCTACAGCCATTAGTTGCAGATGAACCAGGAATCACTCAGTTGGTATGGACTGGACTCACTCACAACCAAACAGGCATCACTCAACTCTCTCTTTTGCTAGAAATTTGCATGAAATAATAGGTTTTTTTTTTTTTTTTGTAAATAAAGAAACTCTCGAGTCCAACCGGTTGGACCGTACAACCACTTCGGTTATTGGTGATTAATAAATGTTATTGCTAGTAATAAATAAAGGAAAGGAAAAAAGTGTTATAAAGGTAATAATAAATGCAAGAATGCATGATATTATTTTTCAAGTCACGAAATAACTCCTTTCTACCTAGTAATTATTAACATTAATTCAAATAAATAAAATCTATATTGGTTGGACCTAAGGTATAGTCCAACCGGTTAGACTTGCTCAAAAAAATGAATTCCTTTCTCATTGAAAATGGGTCCTTACATAGACCAATTACAATGACCTCTTATAAATACATTAATAACAACTATGGTTCCCAACGTATGTGACATCTTTCTAAAACAAAATACAAGTTTCAAAGTCTATAAAGAAACATTTCCAAGACATACTTCGATTTCAAATCATGGTATGCCATAACAGCCGTTTTGGAGTTGTAAAGGTTGTTGTAAACATAAAGGTGGCAAAACATTACACATTACGGGATTGTAACGGCAATAACGGCCGTTATGGAAAAAATGACACGTAACCACCGTTACGCCCGCTGTAAAGGTCATAACATCGCTGTAACGGTCCATTATAGGGTAGATACAACTTTTTTGAGGTTTTTTTTTTTTTTCAATAAAAAAGAGACCGTAACAGCCATTACAACTTACAACCCTTATCGTAAAGGTAACGATGGTGGCCATTACGGCCACTGTTACTGTTACAGAATACCTTGTTTCAAATTCTTCCCTCTTCTATGCATGCAACATGGTCCCAAAACCATGCATCATCATGAATGCACTTGGGCTGAAATAATGGGCTAGATTTCCTAGCTTGGGCCTGATTCATGGTTGGACTTTCCCCTTGAGTTGGACTGAACTACTAATCATTGACCGCAATACAAAATCAAGCAAGAACACATACAACAAAACGAATCATGCTAGATACACATTTGTAACAGGCAGTTGAGGCGGCCATGAAAAAAATGAAACAAAAACCAACCCAAGAAAATTCATTCTTCATTTTTAGGTGTATGTACATCATATAGTGAAAAGAATCGTGGTAAAAACATTTAGTGAAGTTCCACATGCATTGGTTCCCACATTCTACTGTCATTCTTATGAACATAAAGGTTGACAGAAACTGACCCAAATGGGAGAAATTCACTAAGAGTCGTCGCTGGTGAGATCTCCCCATCGAACATTGTATTTAGCAGCAAGATAATGCTCCCCCACTGGCCCTCTGCTGCCATACGGATAAAGCTCTGGCGCAATCTTCTTTTCTTCCAGTTCCTTCAACAACGGCGTGAAAAGTGCCCAAGCAGCATCAAGTTCATCACTTCTGATGAACAGACGGCGCTCCCCTGCCATCGCATCTAGGAGCAGCCTCTCGTATGCATCTGGGATTTCCCTTGGGTACCTTCACAATAGACCCCATATGAAGTTACAGATTTGAAAGATGTGTTAGATTGAGTATATTTGTGCCTGTTGCCTTGCTCTTCTGATGATAATTATGTAATTTTCTTAGTTCACAAGGTCAGTAATGTACTTTAGGCTCTGGTTGGTTTTGAACTGGTAGAACGTAAGCAATTGTACATACAATCTCACCAGCAACAGTTCTGAAATAAAGGATATTTTAGAGCATGTGAATAAACGGTATAAATACTTGAATGTGTTTGCAAATTTGTGATCTACTGGGTTTTTGGCATTCCTGGAATAAAGCATATGAATAATTTTAAAGATTTTTTCAAATATAATGGATAAGCATTCTTCAAAGAATACATACAAAAGCACGCAAGCACAGACACATGTGTGTGTGTACATATACATAAATATATAATGGGCAAGATTGTTTTGCAAATATACAGCTAAATACTTAAAGAAAGTTACAAGTTCGCAATATATTGTATTTTGGGTGCATGCATGTACAGTATGCTTTATGTAGTGTATAAATTTATTATTATTTTTTTCTTTTTTATCTTCTTGTTTTTTTTTATAGTTTCTCCATCATTAGCATTTCACCATACAGACACAAGGATTCTTCCACCATTAGAATTTCATAAACCTGAATGTTTCTTCTAAATTCAACATCTAAACAAAATTTTCCACCCAACATTTCAAAGATTACACATTCATCTACAGCCAGTCAGATATCAGCCAACCACTCTACCATTGAGCTACAAAGGAACAATGGGAGATTAGATCTCATAGGGTTCAACTCCCTTTCTCAACCCATGATCAATATGAGCCTGAAGCTTCTTTCGTAACTCTAGGAACTTCATCATAGTGGCTCTGTTCTATGCTTCATTTCATGTGGAACCTCAAAGCGGCTATTTCATTATATTCCATGTACATCCCAACTCCATTCGTTTATATACCTTTGGTGTCATTGACATGAGAGATGTCATATTTCTAGGTGATATGTAAAATAGAATCTTGGAAAGCTTTGGACAAGACCTTTCAATAATAATAATAATAATAATAATATTATTATTATTAAAGAAAGAAAGAAAGAAAACTTTGGACAAGAGTTAAAAGGCACTTTCCCCACTCAGAGGTCTACACAAAATCAGATTCTCTCTTCACAATCTAGGGTTTGGTTTTAAGTATGCCTTGGGAGAGGTTTAGCTGATGTTTTCTCGTCTCAGAATATCAGTCTTCTAAACCACCTTGTAGGCCTTTCAAGGGTTATCTTTGAGAATATTTTTCCATCTTTTTGTTTGTTTATTAGTTGACATATACCATATCTAGAAGTATTGATTTTGGGCCAATATGAATGCACTAAAAGTGGATGCAAATGCCTTATTTTTCGAGAGTTATGAAGCACTCAATCTGTATTCATGTGACAGTTATACATGTATGACATCTGGATTGTTCATCTATTCTTACCTACCATGGATCGGCCATACAAGAAAAATCTCACTAGTCAGATAACCCTATCATCAATCAATTGGAGGATTCATGCCCTTTGAACATTGACCATTGGTTCAAATCTTTTATGACAATTATTTATAATTTCCAAGAATCCTCCAATCAGTGGGTAGGATCAAACGAACAGCATGATTCTTGGTGTTCGCCCAATCCCAAATGGGATCTAATCGGTTCCCAAACTCATACACGTGTAGCAAGTGTAAAGATATTGAATGCTTGATAACTAACACGATACTAATAGAATTGAATCCTTTCTCATTATTACTTGCTTGCATGAGCATTCACAGCATAACTCACACAATATGGCATATGTTGGAGAAATTTTCTCCTTGAACTGGTTCTCATGAGAACCCTATGAGATCTCATCCCACATGATGTGGACACAGCATCCAATCTGTCTACCAGACACATCACCTCCTGAAATCAGCCCAATCCAAAAATCAGGCGGGCCACAGCAAAGTGGGAGGGGACGCCCACCTATGATTTTCACCAGGGCCCACCTGTGTTGCAAACGTGATTTTTGCCTGACCCTTCATCCAAGCCAGACGAGGGGTCTGTGTGTCCTGGATTGAATATACACACCATGTGGGAGAGTCCTCATAGGGTTCTCAGAGGTTCTCATGAGAACCAGTTCCTAGGAGCAATTAGGACACTTTTTTCCTATTAAACAAAGGGCATGACGACAGTCAACTTAGCGAGCATCTCTTCTTGGAAAGTTCTGCCTGTTTTAAAACTTATAAATGATCTTCTTCAATAAGATTTTAAGAAACTTATAATGAAACAGAAAAGACTGCATCATCCTAGTGAGACATGGATTTCAGAAAATTCCTTACCTCGCTTTGTAAAGTAGGTTCAGGTTACTGTGGTCAAGTCTCATGCCCAGCCCTGGAATCTTGTTGTTTATCGTCAGATAGATTGCTTCATCGGGTTGCACTCGAATCACAAGCTCGTTAGTCGCTTCATCCATATCCATTCCAAACTTCCCCTTGTACAAGTTACCTGGGACATGCCTGAACTGAACCCGGATCTCCGCTCTGGATTCTCGAAGCAACAAGATTTTCAGGCAATACAATGAAACAAAACCAAAGAAGAGTTCCGCCAAGCCCGCATGCGTGTGGCCTGGGTGTGATTCAGATATGCCAACTGTGCGAGACACCCAACTCACCCATCAGGTGGGCCCCACTGTGTTAGGGTTGCTGGCCCCGAAATCAGGCCAGTCCACTCATCAGGGACCATTGGGGTCAGCCCTTGCATCCAATCTTCAGTACAGTTTTGCCCTCCTTATGATAGGTCAGCCTCATTTATGGCCAGGATATCTATACAGTGGGCCCACCTGATGGACATCTTGGATAATGCGTGTGCAGGCTTCACCGAAGTCACCCAAGAGAATGCAGAAAGGCAATCATACCTCCGGTTATGTAGCGCTTTCCCAGCTTTCATCAGGAAAGGCACCCCATCCCATCTTGCATTGTCGATGAACAGAGCAGCCGCAGCGAATGTAGCTGTCAAGCTATGGTTAGGAATGGTGGGGTCATCTGTATATGAGGGATAAGTTTTACTTCCCTTTGTATGACCCTTATATTGTCCCACAACCACATCATCGAGCTGTAACATCCGCATTGATCGTAGAACTTTGACCTGAACACAGACCACACCGAATGTAAGCAAGCACTTTCATTTGGGTAAAGCATTCCATACAGGTGATTCCCATCATTCAGGGACTCAGCTCATTCACATTGTGGGCCTCGACATCGATGGAGGATGGAGCAAACATCACCATTGACAATCTTAGCCATCCAGTCATTGGATTTTTGGCCTTTTTATATGGACCATATGGCTTATATTTCGCTTTAACCGTCCCTGAGTATGCTACTTATCAGATGGCATGTTTGAGTGACTGCCAGATCTACCGTGGGGCAAGAAGAGTCTGGATCCCTGAAAGATGGGCCCCACAAGCATGTAGTTCACTTGTAGGACCTTTTCATTCCTGATGTCCTCTGCATCCAAACTGACAGGTGTCTCCATGGCAAATAAAGCGAGAATTTGAAGGAGATGGTTCTGCATTATATCTCGGATGATTCCGTAGCTGTCGAAATACCTGAAAAGATGAGGAAGAAAACCTGGTGAAAGAGTTTCCAACCTTAAACAGAACAATGCTCCAGGGGAGAGAATTTGAAATGTCCCGACTAACCCGCCTCGGCCTTCTACTCCGAAATCTTCGGAGAATATCAGCTGCACGTTTCTGATGTATTGTCTGGACCATAATGGTTCGAAAACAAGGTTGGAGAAGCGAAGCACAGAGAGATTCTCAACAAGCTCCTTGCCCAAATAATGATCGATCCTATAAACAATGTCAGCATTATTTCTTCTTTCAAAGCTTCGCTAAGAACATATGCTAGTCTACACATGCATCAGGTGGGCCCCACCATGTAGATGACCTGACTCAAAAATGATGATGGGTCAACTCATCGTATGGCGATGCATGGACAGTCGGAAAAAAAAAATTGTGGATGGTCCAAATTCCATGTACACATGTGGGCTGCCTAATGAGTGGACAGGACATCTAGATGGTGGGGCCACCTAACCCACATTTCGGATCTAAAATGGAAGGCATCGTATAATCAGTGCATTGCAGGTATACCTAAAGATTTGGTCCTCAGCTAAGTACTGCTTCAAACATCTCGTCAGCTCTCCAGACGACTCGGAGTCTCGACCAAACGGCTTTTCGACAATGACTCTAGTCCACCCAGTTGCAGAAGAAGCGCAACAGCTAGCACATCTTACGGCATCCACGAATATATTTGGAGGAATTGACAAGTAAAATAGCCTATTCGGCAATCTCCCAGCCTAAAAGAATTTCATATTTCAAAACATAACAGAATCTACTATATAATCTGATTGCACTAAAACCGAGTTTTTTTTTTTTTTTTTTTTTTTTGCGAAGTTGAGGTTGGATGTAGGTAAAAAAAAAGTATCTCAAGGGGAATAAATATGATATCTTTTAACAGTAATTGATAACTGAAAATGCCGCACAGAGACATTCAAGACTTCATGCTTCCTATCTACACAAGGTGCAAGTGTTTGAAAACTATGTAAATGAAACCAATGCCGCACAGAGACTGTGAGCTGCAAGGGGTCTAACTTTGCATTCAGGTGTCTATTTTTCTCAATCCCCTAATCTGACCACTACTATTTGAAAACTTAAAAAACTCGACTCGGCCGAGTCAATTCAACTTCATCAGATTTCATCAAGACTCGCTTGAAAGTCAATTTGGTCATGACAAGCCGAAACTCAACTGGGTCAGGACCCTGCAATAATAGTTTTCAAAATATTAAATATTACCAGAGTCTTGATATTCAAAACTCAAAAAACTCAACCAAGTTACTCAATCCCACTACTAGGATGGGTACTAATCTAGTTTTCACGAACAAATGAAGCATGTTGAAGTTGATTGTCATTTCTTCATAAGAAGCTTATTCAAGGACTTATCACCCTTCCACATGTATCTTCCAATCACTAGATGACCAACATGGAATGGATGGATTTGTTTCTGAAACAAATGGATGGATAAAAAGCATGGTTTCTAAGCTGCCCATTTGTTTCTAACATTGTGACCCTGTGATGAGTGGACCGATGTGATCTTTTCAGACAGGGCATCTACAGGGGGGAAGGGGGCCACTTGATGGGTGGCCTGGATCTCACAATAGTGTGCCACATTGGAATGTGTGGTGGGGTGCGTTATATGTGTGAATGTGATCGGGAAACATCAAGCTAAGGATAGTTATCAACTGTCACGCATAGTAGAGAAGTAGAATACAACTGTCAACACTACAAAATCAAACATAAAGGAGAGGTAGCATGATGGAGATCAAAATTTCTAAAATAACACTACCATAACATGGTTAAGCCATTACCTCCTTTTCATTTAGCTTTCTGTCTAGCTCCAAGAAATTCTCCTCAGAACCGTACTGACCTGAATGGTAGAAACACCTCTGTAAGAACTGCACCATCTTGTCGCTGCAATTTTCCCTGTAAACCACATTGGAAAGAAATCAGAAAAAATCGATAGAATTATATCATTTGCATGCTATTGCATGAATCAAATATAAATCTCCACATTCTAATATAACTATAGAGCTTTGCCAAGTGCACATGCGTGTGCAGAAAAAGCTCATTGTATATGCCACACATGTGCCAGCAGTGCGAGATGCAATCCATCCATCAGGTTGGTCTGACCTTTTACATATTTTCCCAAAACATAAATCCACTCCACTCAGCATGTAGGCCCAAAATGGAAACAGGTGGATGGGTTAGTGTGGCCATACACCAACCTGGGCTCAGCACCTCTAAGTCAAGGAGAGAGTGGAAGGTCAAGGCAACACTAGATGCCTCCCACTTTCACAGCCTCTCTCCCTTGGAAATGAGAGTGAACCTCTATTTATAGAGGTCTTGGTAATTTGGTAAATTCTAGCAACTTGGAGGGCAACCATTGCCACATGGCATGATCTAAACAGTTGGAGGACATGTGGCATTATGGATCTACTTTGATAACTGGTAGAACAGGTAATTTCACTCTTTGGGAGGGTGAAATGGCCGTTTTATCCTAGGGGTGGCAATCCGATTGCCACCTAGCTGCTAGTTTTTCTTTATTGCTATCCAGAGAGACCTCGGGAGAAATCCTGGTACCTGTCTAGATTTGCAAAGATTTGGGTGACAATGGAATTACCGCCTGTTCACAGTTTTTGCATTTTTTGTCACAGCGACTCTGCAGCCCCGTTCATCGTATGGGCTTGCTAGAATAGGCCTAGCTAGTGGCCCTATTGCCACTAGCACCTGTTGTAAATCCACAATGAGCAATCATCCATTATGGATGGCTTAGGGGCGATGTTGGCCACCCTGGCAAAGGTTTTTGCACTCCAAGTCGCTTATAAATCCTACTAGCTCAGTTGGGCCCATGGGCCTTAATGTGGTTTGGATTGATTGGGCTGTATTCCTAAGGGGTTTCCAAGCTCACAAGTCATCTCACATGATCCAAGATAAGGTGCATCATTGTTGTGGTGGGGTGTCTACAGCTAGAAAACTTCAACCGAGTTTTTTCAAAGCCACAAATTTGTTTTGCTAACTATGGCCCACCTACCCAGTGGATCAACCTGATTCATGGGCTAGGTCATCAATATAGTGGCGTCATCATAATGAATGGACTGGATCTTGGACCAATCATGCCATGATGGCACATGTGTGACGTGTGGGCTTAGCAAAGCTCATAGTTATAACTTGATCAACACTAAGAGTTTAGAACAACATTTCGGGTCAGCAAAAACAACAATACTGATCAGAATGGCCCGTAACACTGTTTCAGACCCAATTACTTAATGTGCCAACCTCAAGTCTGAGCCTTTCAGATCCAACCATTAAACAGGCCGACTGTAGGTGACCTACAAATTGGTAGTAATTTATGTGCAAACACAGGAAAAAAGAATAGGGCAAACGTGCAATCGAATCAAAGATCAGTTATCAAATTAGCTTCAAAAGAATACCGCTTATCAATTCTGCATGTGAGAGTTCTACTAATCATATTCCTCAGCTCCTCATCAGTCAGTTTACTACGAGCGTAGCCAAAAACTGTAAAATGCTACAAAACCGAACGAGGAAAATCCACCCATTTCAGATTTCATTAGGCCAACACATATTTACAAGCGATTCAAAAGAAGATGACGAGGGATTAAACCTTTGGAAGACAATCTTCATAAAAAAGAGCAAAAAGAGCAGGAAAAATCTTCTTCTTAGCAAGGTCACCAGAAGCTCCAACAACAGTGATACTGATAGTAGTCTCCTTTGCTTCTGCTTCTGTGGAGGGAACTGTTCCATCTTTCAATATATTCTTAACAGGTTCATTTGTAGGTGATAAATCTACTCCAAACACCCATTTTGCATACAACAAAGTGAAAACAATCAAAACAAGAAAGACCCATTTGTAAAGAATAAAAGGAGCATTGATATGGTCAAAAACGAAAAATGTAGGCAGCAATGGAGGAGACTGGTGCACATTCACCACCATTTATCGCACAGTGGCAAACCGTCCATCATGGCCCGTATGGAGCATGGCCCAAACTCACTCCAATCAGACCATTGGACAATCCTAGCTATATGATCTCTCACATAGTGAATTTTCAACCATCGAATCGATGCTCATCAATCAAATAGGATCATCCAATCAACACCATTTTAAGGCCGTGCTTCGTCCACTGTGTGCCCACATTGTGGATGGTTAGTAAGGACATACATGTATGCAAGTGTACAGTGGGTTTGCTGTGCCAATATTTGACAAATGGTGGGCAAAGCACACCATAGACAGCCCAAAGAAAAGGGGAAGGAAAAACAGATGAATTGACATTTTAACCCCTACTTCTTTATGCATACACCCTTTCCACTGTAAAGTGTAAGGAAAAAGGGTGTAATATCAGCTCCTCACAGACAACCCCAACAAGAAAGGTATAATACAACCCATCCAAGAAGTATAGCCCGAAAACCCCACCAAGAACTATTCTGCTGCCTTCAATGCATACAATCAAACAGTTAATATCATCCAATCAGTGTCAATTTCAGACCATGCTCCAATCCACTGTGGGGCCCATGATTTGGACTGTACAGATTTCCGCCGCATACTCGTACCATGTGCCCGGTGGACCACGCCGCATTTTGATAAACGGTGGGGAATGCACGCCATTGATTTGAACTGTATGGATTGATGAACACAAATCAAACAGTTTGGATCATACAATCAGTGTCATTTTCATCCCTTGCTCCAATCCACATTGGGCCAGTGATTTGGACTGTATGGATTGACACACACATACAGTCTGTCCAGTCAACTGACATCTCCCCATTTTGATAAACTGCAGGGAATGCTCACCATATTCAACCCCAAGAAAATAGCGAAGTAATCAAGAAAAATCAAGAAAATAAAATAACAATTAAATCAAGAAAATAAAATAAAAAATAAAAATAAAAAGACTCACCATCTTGAAAATGGACGGCATTTAAAGGATACCCATTTGAGCATTTGGATTGGAATTGCTTTCTGAGATGAGAATTTGAATGAATGTGGAGTGGTGGAATGTTAGACCTCCTTATTGGGAGCAGGAGTCCCTTTTGTAGCGATTTTGAGAGTTGGGTTTGGTCATTGTTGAAAGAAGAGGGTGAGATAAAAGAAGAAGAAGAAGAACATGAAGCCATTGAATTGGGTTTTTGGGAAGAGATGGTTAGACACTCAAAAGATTTCAATTGAAATGGAATGGAATGCAAAAGAAACAGTGGGAATGAATTCTTGGGAAGAATTTGAAAGAATCAAAGCAAGGTATAATGGATGATGATGATGGTAGAGTGGACCACATGATTCAAATACTTGGAATTGACGATTGAAATGGCCTTTGAAGTGGCCCAAAAGACAAATGGCCACAAGACCAGATGTAGGAGAGAGATCAACAACTCAAGAAGAGGTGGTTGCTTTTTGAAATGAATAACTCCTGTGATAGATCACCACCATTTAAAGATTGATTTTGAGCTTTCACCGTACAAATGGCCTGATCCTCCAAAAATCGAGGCCATCCAGATCTCTGACGCAATTCTGGATCAATCATAATCTAGAGATCTAATATTAACCATCTAATTTTGGCTCATGAATTTGATAACTCTCCATTATATTTTAACCATTCATTTAATAGCTAATATTTGAATGGTTAGGATTTCTTGTTCTGTGTGATTTTCAATCCGTACTCAATCCACGATATGACCGATGGTTTGGATGGCATGGATATAATAAAACGTATGCATCGGCTAAGTAGGATGAGTCACCACCATTTTGGGAATGTAAGTAGACTACCACGGCTAGCATCTACGCGCGTAATCTTAAACGTGAGGCTCTCTATTTTTTTCGATGGGATTGGATTGGAAAAAGAAAATCGAGCCCGACTGCCATACAAGAATCATTGATGTCGGTGGGACCCTAACCTAGGGCCCACCTGATTTTATATCCAGTCCGTCCATCTGTTTTCCCCAGCTTATTTTAGGGGGTAGTACCAAAAATAAACTAGATACGAAATTTAGGTGGACTGCAACACAGGAAACAAAGATAGTGGACGGCCCACCATTAAAAACTTCCCACGTCCCACTGTAATATTTATCGAACATATCGAACCCATTGATAAAGTCACACATACCTGGATGAAAGGGAAAAACAAATATCAGCTTCATCCATAACTTTTGTGGCCCACAGAAGGTTTTAATGGTTAATATCAATAACAACTGTTTCCTGTGGTGTGGTCCACCTGATATTTGTATCTACTTTATTTATTATAGCATGCGATAAAAATACATATGGACGGCCTGGATATACCATGCATGCATCGAGGTGGGACTTACGGTCAGGGTCCCACCCACATCTATGGTTCCAGTTCCACGGTCGCAGCCAAGTCGCGCTCAAGAAAATGACGGCAGCTGATCCACTACACCAGGATGTACGGAATTTTCGTGCATCTAGACTTTGTGCCGTACAAGTGTAACATTTGTATAAGAATCCAAACTGTAAATCCTCCCTCCTCCACCGCCCATTGACCATTGATCATCAACGGTTATAATGATTTTTGATTTGGCCTAAAAAATACTTTAAATCTCAAATCAACGGTTTGGATCTTGCCCATATATGGCACGAGTGTATAAGTGATCACATACATCTGACTGCATGTTATCTCAATATATTGCAATTTATTCCCGCCAAAAATTCATGTGTACAGTAAATCCAAGCTGTGAAAAATGTGGGCCACGTCATGAAGATCTACTGTAACTAAGATGATTCTCATCCACATTTTATTAGGACAAAAAAATCAAAATAAAATGGGACCGTTGATACAACCCATTATACAGGTATAGCGTACCTGAGAGTAAATCGGTCCAATTTTCAAGGTAGGTGATCTTTGTGATGGGTCCCACCATTTTAATGGCTTGGATCTACTATAAATTCCACGCACTGGATCTAATTTAGCATGAAGTAGGTTGCCTGCGATTATTCCTCAAAGAGTTTTAATATTAATAATTTTTTTTTTTTTTTTTTTAAAGCAGTTATAACTTATAACTAGAGATTTTCCCTACTGTACTCCTCACTTTTGAGCCACACACCTTACTAAACCCTTCCATAATTACTTTCCAAGAATACTCCCCTGTTGTTCAGATGCCTTTTCACATGACTAAAATGGCTTTGCTTTATGAATTTCACTCTATTCTCTTCCTCACACCCAAATATACGTCCGAACTCATCTCTATCATCCCTATTCCTTCTTTTCACCCATTTTCTTTATTAAATCTCCATAGAATCTCTATCCTACTATCACATTACATCTTCCATCCTACTTAACGCTACCTTAATTCTTTTTTTGAGAGGACACGGATGCATTAATAAACGTGAAATCTTGAAAGCTTTTCTCCGAAGATCATGTTTCACATCAACGCACTCTTCTTCTTCTTCTTGAATATGGATTTCACTGATATGGCGGCTGTGGGAGGTAAGGATGTTTAAAATCTGAAGAATTTACCTAGAAGTTCGCGGTCAATTCCATGCACTTCTAAGTCAATTTCATGCGGTTATCTGTGAACATCAAGAAGTTCGTGGTCAATTTGACAAAGTTTCGCGGTAAATTTCATGAAGTTCCCGGTCAATATACTGAATTTATCAGTCAATTTCATGCATTTTATCGTCAACTTCAAGAAATTCGCGGTCAATTTAACGATGTTTCGTGGTAAATTTAATGAATTTCTCAGTCAATTTCATGCACTTCTCGATATTCACCCATTTATCCGTCATTTTCACTCAAATATGACTGACTCATTGGTCAGTTCACTCACTTCACGGTCAATTTTGACTCACTTCACAGTCAATTTCAATCAATTTGCGCTCAAGTTCATTCACTTCGCCGTCAATTTCACTCACTTCGCTGTCAATTTCAATCAGCTTGAGCTCAAGTTCACTCACATGGCGGTCAATTTCAATCACTTCGGTACCGAGAAGTGAGTGAAATTCATCGCGAAGTGAGTGAACCTGACCTAGAAGTGAGAGAAAATGAACGCGAAGTTAGTGAAAATCACCGCGAACTGAGTGGAATACATCCCTGCAATTGATTGATTGAGAACTTCAAAATTTTGACTGATAAGTCGGTCATATTTGACCTAGCACAATAGTGGATTTGCTATTACTCGGTCAAATCCACCTTATACATGTGAATACTAAAAGAGTTATATCATTGTGTTTGTTTTCAGAAAAATGGCTTTGATAATTATCCTATGCTCATATGGTGGGGAGTTAGTAAGCGAAAACAATCGATACCCGTATAAGGGTGGAAACTCGAAAACTACTGCTATGGGCGTCGAGACTATATATGATGAACTTCTATCTAAAATGTACAGGATTGTGAAGAGTACGCCTGAGGATTATGATATTAGGTTGAAAGCATTATACCTTTGCTCAAACCAATCAATCCCTTCGACTGTAATTGAAGACAACGAAGATGTGAGAATGTTCTTGATAGCACAGTCGAAGCATCCAGATCACTACATCTATTTATTCATTGAGACAATACAACGCGTTAATGAGGCAATACTCGAAGACTTAGTGGCTTACAGTGGTTTCGAACATGACGCCCCAGCAACTGGAAGTTTGGGTGAGGAACATGACGTGAAATATGAATATATGGCATCACCTTCATGTACAAGAGTAAATTTACCTTCATCATCCAACGCCAGATATGTATGTGGATGCGATACCTGGTACATTACCTCTACTGGTAGATGGAAATCTCTGTGCGGTTTCCCGCCCTCGGATATACATTGTATGTGAAAATGTAATGTAGCAATCGGAAAATTGATGTCATTTCTGTAATTTTGAAACTACTACCTCTCTTCCAATGAACAAGCGTGCCACACAAGTGAGTGCTAAGCTCATTTCTGTGCCGCAACGTGTTCAAGTCCTTCACCTTCCCAATATACACTGTTCCCCGTGACATGCCAAGTATTTTTGCGATGCCTTGTACGCCGATAGGCCGTACTCGATCTCCGAATGAAATATCAAATCCGAGTGGTTCTGTCATTGGGCTATAGATTCGAGAATAAAAGTATCTTACATCATCTTCAATGGCCCAATAGTTGCCTTCAAAAGCAGTTGCTCAACTGGCATGTAAGAGTCGATTTAGCATGTTGTTCTCGCCAAATAACTCGTCCCCTACCGTGACTTCGAAGACAACTTCTTGATCACGATCTCGACCCGCATCCAAAGACAACATATTCTGATCATTAGTCCTCTTTGACCTCCTCTCACGACGTGGTGGTGAATCATTCGCTGCATTAACATTGGCCCTCTTGCATTTCTTCGAACAGGTGGCGATGAAGGACCTGCTTCATTGTCAGCAGCCCTCCTCGCCCTTCTTTCGATCCATGATGATGAAAGACTCTCTCCCAATGAGTCTCTCCTCAATGACTGTGCTGCACGACTCACCGTAAATAATCAAAGGGATGGAAAATAATGATGTGAATATTGCGATGAATCCCATGAGGATGATGGGAGAATAAGATGGATTGTGAGAGAGGGTTTTAGAAAAAGATAGAGTTGTGATGGATTTGGAAGATGGGTTGTAAAAAATGTGGGATTTTGGGGTAGAAATGGTAGATTTTGGGGTGAGATGAGAGAATGGGTTGTGAGAGAGGGTTTTAGAAGAAGAGAGAGTTGTGATGGATTTGGAAAATGGGTTGTGTGAAAAGAAGATGGATTTTGGGGTAGAAATGGTAGATGGTTGTGAGAAAATGGTGGAAGAGAGTGTTTTAGAAGAGGAAGAGAGTTGTGATGGTTTTGATGATGGGTTGTGTGAAAAGAAGATAGATTTTGAGGTAGAAATGGTAGATGGCTTGTGAGAAAATGGTGGAAGAGAGGGTTTTAGAAGAAGAGAGTGGAAATGAGAGAATGGATTGTGAGAGCAGTTAGTGGGGTTGTGGGACCCACCCTAATTTGGGCGTGCAAAATGAGCAGATGGCGGCGGCACTATCACCCAGCTTGTCTAGATGCCGGCAGCCATCTAGACAGTCCGGGCGGCACTGCCACCCGATCGACGGTAGAACCACCACCATCTGGACAGGCTGAGCAATAGTGTCGTCGCTGTCTAGTGCTCTAATGATTAAGTTTGACAATTCATCCTCAACTTCTTTTCCTTGCTACCATCCATTTGATTCTCAACTCCATCCATATAGCCGTACACATTACACTTCTCTTCATTTATGTTGCTTAGTATAAGACTCAGTTGATGATTCTGATAATATATTCATTTGTGTTGTTTTAAGTCGTTAAGATTGGTTGAATCCCATTTAAGTACCTTGAGTCATTCAAATTATGCACTTCATATCAATGTCCTGTACCAACACTTCTATATGTCTTTCAACAACAAATACTTGTTGATTACATTTGATAAACAAATCAAATGCAACTGTGTCCTTTAGGGTTTATTTGGAATCTGGATAGCAACAAAATTGCAGTTTAATTATCATTTTGTTTATGAAAGAGGTACCACAAGCAGCTAGTTGGACGATAAAATTATTTTCCAACCAGCACTTAGCTAGCAATGTTGCACGTGTGAATGGAATCTAACTTATCCGAATGGATGGCCGTACCATGAAGGTCACCTAGCACAAAAATTAGGTTGATTCACTCATGAGGTTGGCCACATGGGTACGTTGGATCATATGTTTATATTACAAATCTCGAAGTGAAAGAAATTCACCACGTACAACATGAAATTCACTGCAAAGTAAATGAAATTGACCTCGAAGTAGATGAAGTGAATGTATTTCAACGCGAAGCGAAGGAAATTCATTACGAATTGAAGGAAATTGACCACGAAGTGAAGGAAATTCACCGTGAAGTAGATGAATTGAATGAATTTCATCACAAAATGAGTGAAATTTACCGCAAAGTGAAGGACATTGACCGCGAAGTGAAGGAAATTCACCGCGAAGTGAAGGAATTGAATGGATTTCACCTTGAAATGAGTGCAATTCACCGCGAATTGAAGGAAATTGACCGTGAAGTGAAGGAAATTCACCGCAAAGTGAAGGAATTGAATGAATTTCACCGCGAAATAAGTGAAATTTACCACAAATTAAAGGAAATTGTCCACGAAGTGAATGGAATTGATTGCGAAATGAATGGAATTCAACGCAAAGTGAAGGGAATTCACCACAAAGTGAATAGAATTAACCACGAACTGAATGAAATTCACCGCGAAGTGAATGGAATTGACTGCGAAATGAATGGAATTCGCAAAGTGAATGAAGTGAATGGAATTGACGGCGAAGTGAAGGAAATTCACTTTGAAGTATTAGAATTAAATAGATTTCACCGCAAAATGAGTGAAATTCACCCGAAGTGAAGGAAATTGACCGCGAAGTAAAGGAAATTGACTGCAAAGTAGATGAATTGAATGGATTTCACCGCGAAATGAGTGAAATTCATCGCGAATTGAAGGAAATTGATTGTGAAGTAAATGGAATTCACCGCGAAGTGAAGGGAATTCAACGCGAAGTGAATGGAATTAACCGCAAAATGAATGGAATTCACTGCAAAGTGAATGAAATTCACCGTGAAATGAAGGGAATTCACCATGAAGTGAATGGAATTCACCGCGAAATTAATGGAATTCACCGTGAAGTGAAGGAATTGAATGGATTTTACTGCGAAATGAATGAAATTTAGCGCGAATTGAAAGAAATTGACCGCGAAGTGAATGGAATTGACCACAAAATGAATGAAATTCACCACGAAGTGAAGGTAATTGACCACGAAGTGAATGGAATTGACCACGAAATGAATGGAATTCACCATGAAGTGAATGGAATTCACCGTAAAATGAAGGAAATTCACCGCGAAGTGAATGGAATTGACCACGAAATGAATGGAATTCACCACGAAGTGAAGGAAATTGACTGCGAAGTATTAGAATTGAATGGATTTCACCATGAAATGAGTGAAATTAACCAGAAAGTGAAGGAAATTGACCGCGAAGTAGATGAATTGAATGAATTTCACCTCAAAATGAGTGAAATTCATTGCAAATTGAAGGAAATTGACCACAAAGTGAAGGAAATTCACCTCGAAGTAGATGAAATTAATTAACTAATACACAAACAAATTACCATTCATAATGAAATCACTATTAACAAGACATCATTTACTACAAATTTACATCAAAATATATAAGATGTCA
This sequence comes from Magnolia changhungtana, assembly GCA_030180095.1. Lineage (NCBI taxonomy): Eukaryota > Viridiplantae > Streptophyta > Magnoliopsida > Magnoliales > Magnoliaceae > Magnolia > Magnolia changhungtana. The sequence continues at coordinate 2,127,902 of JASAUF010000642.1, read as the reverse complement.
TTTACAACAAATTAAATCATTTCACTCTAAATGTTTTATAAGACATCATTTACAACAAATTAAAACATTTCACAAAATTTTCCTATTCCTCTCATGTCTAAAACAAATATATCATCTTACACTTAGGCAATCATAGGCTATTGAATTCCTAAAGATGGAAGTGAATTTCTGCAAGTCTGTGCCTGACAAAAATTGATCGCTACACAAAATGCCAATATATTTCATGGAAAATATGCCGCAATCATATCTGTTCATTTGCTTTAGCATGGAAGTATCTTCTCTGACCGTCCAAGCCTTCCCGTCCAAATAGACATATCTCCTGTGGCATGGAATATCATAGGCAAGCTCTCCTTCATCAGCTCGATATGTTCCCCATATCAACTAACTGCCCCTGAATATAAACTGTTGAGAATAACGATATCTCTGTCTTGAGGTTGGATGACCATAAGGTACCAATGACTGTTGACGTTGTTGACTGGTACATATGTCTGTCCATGTTTGACAAGATAAGATATCATTAGAGAAATAATAGAAATGGGTACACCTAGCATTGATAACTTGCAATGGCAGCATTACCTATTCATACTGCCACATGGGCTTGTGCCCTTCTCGAGGTTTAGCAGTGCCGTTCACAACGAGGTTCTCAACTTATAATGCTGCACACTCTAAGTCGCTACCTATATCCCGATACATTCTCAATGTCGGCATTTGCAAGCTGAGACATGGCTATTACAGACAAAATACCAACTTAGAACATATGTGACGCCCCAAACTTGAAAAACGGGCTTACAAAATTCCCGATCGCCGAATCCAATGTCGACAGCCTCCGTAGTACCCCATTCTCAGATCCCGGCACTCACATGCCCGATTCTAATCCTAGGATCCTACAAGGAAGATTTCCAATGTACTTTTCTCTCGTAATAAACATAACCACAAGTTTATGCAAATCACAAAGGCAACATCATCATCACATATCCACTAATATAAACAGTTGAATACAATGCTGAAAGAAATATATATATATATATATATATATGTATCAAAATCAAAGCTCCAGAAGTCCGCCGCATGCTCCAAGCTCAACGCTGCTGTAACCTAACGCCACCTACACGCATCTATTGTACATAAGCTTATAGAAAGCTTAGAGGGTGGTGTAAGTGTGTGCACAAGATAAGTGCCAAGTATACCATAAAGTTCATAAATCATACATCATCAGAATAAGCAGAAATACTGACAAGATCATGATCATACGATATCAGAGTAAGCGGAAATACTGACAAGATCATGAATCATACGATATCAGAGTAAGCGGAAATATACTGGTAAGTCCATGAGTGCTATCAGCTGTACCAAGGCTATGCGATGCAAAACATAATAAGATAATAACAGATGCTGAGGATGCAATGCACTATGCAAATCTTGACGAGCCACGAATACCATCAGTCTCATCTAGGCCATATAAGTGCAAAAACATAGTAACCTAAAATGCTAAGTACTATGGATGTAGTATAATATGCGGTGCGAATGAAATGATCATGCTAGAATGTGAAGTCGGGATGATAGTACGTAGTATCGCAGGCTACGGGGTCCATCACAAGGACTTCTATCTAAACCAGTCTCATACCTAAATTTGGATAGTCCGACTCAATGTGGTAAACTCCTGATCTCAGGTTAGTCGCACGCCCAACCGAAATCCTGGCCATGCAAAGGTACACGTAACAAATAGTTAAGCACTACCAGCCCGAGTAGATGGTGAATGAATGAATGGATATGTAATTCTTGTTCAATAAGTCCACATATCAGTACGATTGCTCTCTGAAAAAATCACCGGGGTCTATTACACTCCACACCGACTGCCTCCTCCCTAGCTGCACAGCCCCGCGAGTGGAAGAGACCTCACTATCCACATAGCTAGTAGTCTGTCAATACCTACTCGACTCGTCGATAGCGGACCCATTTATGAGCTAGTCATACTTAGCCTAGCTTATAGCCCCCTCACTTGGGCGGATAAGGCCACACCCCCTCCCAACCGACCACGACATAGTGGGAGATGTGGCCTACTAATATTCGGCACTCGGGCGCTCATGTTCCACTCAGTCTAAATGTTGGGGCACCTCCTGGCCTCGGAGATTTTAGAATTTTCACCTAAGGACATCCTAAGTGCTCATAGTGCTAGAACCAAGTATTTTCGGTGTCCCATTTAGCTATCCACGATGTGCCTGTGGAGGCCACGACCCTGATGTCGCTAGGGCGTATAATGATCAAGTCACATATATGCGAGATGCATGAGTCACACTATCCAGTCATGCAATAATCCTGCGCGTATAGCACGATAAAGTGGTTACTCTGTCTCATTAGGAGTCCCGTAAATAGTCTGCCCAATGGCGTATGCAATGATCATTCACTACTCATATCAAGCATACATATGATGCGTATGGCATGAGTTATGAAATTATACTAAGCATTGTTATAAAGTAAGGAACTATCCTTATAATGCAGATGGGCCTAGACGGCCTATACTTAACAAGTATGGGCCTATCAATGGGCCCTAAGGAGAGTTACAATGCGGATATTTAACCAACATTGTACTTACAATGTGGGCGTCAAACCATCACTGCTTCCAAGGCATAGCCCGCTATAAAAGTCAACACATAAATCACGGTGGAATCACACTACAATGGGCCTTATGTACATCTCATTGGGCGTCGACTCATGTGCCTTCAATACATCAATTGGGCCTTATAATGTGGCCTCATATATATCAAGGTGGGCCATAACTACATCAAGATGGGCCTAATCATATGGGCCTTATATATATATATATATATATATATATATATATATATATATATATATATATATATATATATATACCAAGGTGAGCATCAATAGACGGCCACAAATGAATCATGATGGGCCTCATACATATACCAAGGTGGGCCTCAATGGACGACCACAAATGAATCAAGATGGGCCTCATACATATACCAAGGTGGGGTCCACTTGAACTATAGATCTGTCTTTTTTTTTTTTTATCTCAAGCTTGTAAGACAAGCTTGCCAAATTGTTGGATGGTTAAAATGCAACACATGCATCATGGTGGGGTCCACACACATGGCCCACCAATTAAATGGACGGTTTTGGGTATAACACAGACACCAAAGGTGGGGCCTACTGGCCGTCCAGCAAATGCCTGGATGACATTAATAAAACACATACATGGTGGTTTCCATCGTCCACTGTCGTGGACGGTGTGAGTAAAACACATACATCATTGTGGGTCCCACGTGGGGCCCACCATAATGTCTATATGCCGTCTAACCTGTTGATAAGGTCACGCTGACCTGGATGAAAGGAAACACAAATTTCATATTGACCCAAAACTTCTGTAACCACCAAAATGGTTTCAATGGCAGCCGTTAAATTCACCACTATTTCCTATGATGTGAGCCACCTGAGTGTTGTATACGGTTAATTTTTGGAGGGCCCACTACCCTAAGGGGCCCCATCAAAATGCACGATGTTGATGTTCTCACACATCACGGTGGGGCCCACAGCTGGGACCTGTGGTCCCTGCCCATCTGTCCCCAATGCTGCAAAGAAGACTGCTTCTTTGCCGTCGATGCGGCAGTCTTTACCTATTTTTATTTAAAAAAATTAAGTTTTTTTGAGGTTTTTCATGCATGGGGCCTGCATCGGAAAAATCCACCCCGCCCACTAGTTTTTACAGTTCATAACAAATCCATCAAGCCTAATATTGGGCATGTTTCGTGGTGTAGAAAATTTTAAGTAAATTTAAACGGTGAAAATCACTGTTTGCTAAGGTATGACCCACCAGTTAGTCGGATCAGCTTCATTTTTTGGCTCAATGCCTAAAATGAGTTGGGGAAAAGGATGGGCAGTTTGGATTGAATCCATACGTCAATGTGGGGCCTATAGAAGTGGCTCACCCAAATAGCCTTGAACTAAGGCTAATATTTGTGTTTTCCATTCAACGTCCAGCGTCTAGGGACGCTAGACGGTTGTGCATTTCAGGTGGGCTGCCCACGTGGGCCACCAAGTGAGGGATGGGGTGGATACAACACTTATAAAGTGAGCCCCACCTATGGATGACTTGGATAAAATACATGCCTTAGGGTGGGGTCCATCTGGGTGGGCCACACAACCACATCATCACATACAATTAGAAAAAATGAAAGAGAGAGGGAGAGGGAGAGAGAGAGAGAGAGAGAGAGAGAGAGAGAGAGACATACGTGTGATGGAGGGACCCCGACACTATGGGCCCTCCTTTGCAATCAATCATACATTAAGTGGGTCCCATTACAAGTGGGCCCATTAAATCAAAGATCAACGGTGGAGATTCCTTCTCCACCAAAATGGAAGGTCTAGATGACCTCTAGTCATGCCAAGAAAATAAACATCATGATGGGGTCCATGGGGAATGGCCCCATCATGGATGATCGTTTGGATCAAGGTGGACCATCGGCCACACCTAGGGTCATACCATCAATCGGTAGGCCTCACTTGGCCCTTCATAAAAAAAAAAGGAAATCTAGGCCTAATAGAGCACTCACCGTTCAATCTTCTTGGTCCTTGGAAAGCCGATCTCCTTATGTCTCACTTTGATGGTAGAAGATGAGAAATGAAGGGCTAGGATGAGAAATCTTGGGATGGAAAGTGGGCCACACAACTCACTCTTTTCTCACTTGGGATGGCTTGGACGTCCACTCTTTTGCTCTCTTTGTTGCTTGGGATTTTGAGTTGAGAAATGAGAGAGAGAGGGTTGTAAGGAGAGAGAGTGATGGGTGATGGATGTGAGGTGAGTGATGGATGTGGTGAGAGATTGGTTGAGTTGGCACTTACTTGACTTGTGGAGAAAGGAAGTATGGGTACTCTTGTACTTGACATGAGGTGATTGATTGATTGATGGGACATGTTGTAGAGATTCTCTTGGATTATAAATGCACAATATTTTCTTCGAACTGAACACCGGCCCACATCTCCCTGCCAGGGTATCGGATCGGTATGCAAGACGCGGCGTTGGAACCGCGGCGACTGTGCGGTTGCAATGGTACAAGTCTCGGATTAATTTGACTCAAATCTATAGGATACGACTTAGAGTCACGCGCAAACATCGATTATAGGTCGCAGGTTGCCAGAATTTGATGGGAAGGATCGCGGGAGTCGACAGAACAGTACAGACTAGGATACGAGTCTTACAACATATCTCATATAAATAAAACAATGGCTTTAAAGTTTTCCTTGAGTGTCGTCGAACGGGCTGTTATTCGCATGGTTCAATGGTCTGGATTGGTACCCACAAATCATCACGGATACGTAAGGCATTGGTTTGGTCTAGCTGGGCATCGAGTAACCATAATATAATTTATACAGTTACTAGAAAAAATGTGGGGTAGAACTTGCAGTCCTGAGTTTATAAAGTTAAAAATGAACTATGCTTTCTCTCTAAGAAATCAACGTATTTGTCAATAGCCTAATTAATAAAATTTAATGATTAAGCTCAAGTCTAATATAAGAGTTATGCTCACATGGATGTATGTATGTGAATTACTTACCACGTTATTAATGTATGCGTCTTTCTCCCATATGGTCCTGAGCCAAATAAAATTCACTGTATCTTTGTTTGCGTTGGTCCAATTATCCAATTCATGCAGTTCCTCCTCTGATATAATCTTAAATGAATCCATCTCGACCTAGAAGGGTATCGGAGAAGTACAAAATTTGTTGGGTTTCTCAAAATCGGTGGTGATGCTTGGAGTTGTTTAAACGACAGAGATGGATATGAATGGAGAAAGCTTGTAGATAGACGGCTTCAGGACCCTCTTAGTTCTCCTCTTATAGACAGGAGTGGACAACGGCGATTTCTCACATATATTACCATCTGTTGCATCTAAGGGTTGAACCTCCACCTCTTCGTTCCCTTGTTCCTTATCTTTCAATTCCTCTTCCCCCTTCTCAAACTCTTCATTCTCCTTCTCTAACTCCTCCTTCCGCTTTCAAAACTGTCTTCTCTATTTATAACACCCTGTACTTTCTAGTACTTGGGTGTTACCTTGTAACCTAACTTAGTATAAGTACAAACCTAGCCTATTTGAACATCTACCTTCATTATAGCCTAAACTGACCATTAAGAGTAATCTTCATCCAAAGATTACGCCATTTGATCGTTAATTTGGGAGATCCATCGTAGATCTTCATCTCAACAATTACAAGTCTTGTGAGCCACTCAATTAGTAAATTTTAAGGTTAATAATGTAGGTTATTTGTATCATCACATTCAATCATCAATCCAAAATAAAATAAAATAAAATAAGTGTAATAAATAAATAAATAGATAAATCAGTTTAAAAAAGCCTATAATACGACTCCTAAAGACGTAACCATCATATTTGAATATAAATATTTAATGATTAAAAATATAATAGTAATAAATTTAATAACAATAATAATAATAACATTATCAAACAAAAATATTTAAAGATTATAAATGCATATTAGATCATCTTATAAATAATTCAACCATTGATTTCCAACTAATGGGCCCTTGGGACCATTTTGACCATTGAAGTTCAATTTTAGAAAGATTCGATCATCAGATCGATGGAAATCGTCAGTTCAATCACAAAAATAAAATAAAATGGCCCATCTGAACTTTAGATCTGCCTCATCTTCAATACTCTACCCTAATATGGTCTTGCAAAATGTACTGGTGGTCTGGATTTGTCAAAGACATTCATATGGGTCACACTGCATCTGCATGTGTATGTGATGTGCATGCACTCACAGTGCACCAAACCTGTCAACACGGTCAAACCGTGTTAACTCGAGAATTTGCAATAAAAGGAGAAATTCTCCTCTGTTTCCCACTAAGTTCAGTTCAAACGGACAACGTTCATGTATGATGACTGTGGCCCACCATGATCATCCACTAGGACGATCAAATCTGTTAATCTTATAGAGGGCATGAATCTAACCATTCCCTACCTGGTTTCAGCCCATAGATCGAATATGTGTGACCACAACCACCATCACAAATCTAGTTGTGCGGCTAGAATTTTCAAAAACGGAAACCGTTCTGCCTTTTTGCTACCAGGCTGGCTAACCGCATGCAGGATTCCCTCAATCTCGGTCCTTCGTGCGGAAACATCCCAGCCCTCCATTCTCTCCGTTCTCCAGGGCTTCCTTTGCAATAAAAGAGCCGCCGCAAGTGAAAACCTATTCCCATTCGAAAACCCTAACGACTGTCCATCTGATGGATCCCACGATGATTAGTGGCCCTATCCAAGCCATCAAGATGCCTCAGATCACAAGATAAACCCCTCGTTCGAAATATGTCAGGGATGGTGAGTCATCTTCCTCGATCGGCTGTGAAAACCACACATCAGCATTGGGCCATCAAACTTTGATCAAAACTGACCTTTAGGTGGGCCAACATCCCAGGAACTCATCAACACAATTGAATTATGGTTACGCAAACTAATCAAGGTGAAATTAGTGGTTATAGTCTAACAAAGTGCCGATTAATATGAATTAGAAATCCGTAACTAATCTCCAGATTAGTTGTGCTCGACAGTTCTAGAAGTGGTTTTAGAGAGGCTATAAATAGCCGATTTTTAGGGCAGCCCTTCCGAAAAGAGAAAGGAAGTGAGAAAGAGAGTTCGTGAAGAGAGCGTTGGCGCCACCCGTCTATTGCCGCACTAAGTAGAGCTGACTCGTTCTAAGTCACTGCGAGTCGTGGGCCGAGTCCATGTTCTCTCTGGTCAGATAGAGAGAGAGAGAGAGAGAGAGAGAGAGAAACAGAAGAAAATGAAAGAAGGAGGAAGAAGAGGAGAGACAGCAGGAGAGTAAGAGTGGGGCGCTGCTCGCTGCCACACCATCAGTCCGTTGTGTCGGGCTCTTCGAGTCACGATTCAAGTCGAGTCTGGATTGCAGGGTCGATTTGAATCCAGGTGCGGTCAGTTGAGCTGAGAGAGGAAGAAGCAGAAGATAGAGAGAGCGTGTGGTGAGTTCACCACTTGGTGTCGCACCGAGTTGGGTTCCAAGCTTGAGAGCAATGACTTGGTGAGTCATTGGGTTTGCCGATTCTCAGGTATTTCTGAGTTTGGGCCGTCGGGTTTGTCTTCCAAAGAAAGAAAAGGAGAAATGATAAAGAAAAAGGGGAAGAAACAGAGGAGAAGAAGGAAGAAAAGAAGATAGAGAGAGAGAGAGAGTGTGTGTGTGTGTGTGGTGGTCGGGTCCATTATTGTCGTGCCACACCGAGTCTGGTTCAAGTTTGGGCAGAGTCTGGGCCGCATCTGGGCCACTTCTAGACCTATTCAAGTTGAGGATAGAAAGAGAGAAAGAGAAGCAGAAAGAAATGGAAAAGAAGGAGGAAGAAAGGAGGAAAGAGATAGTGTTGTTGCCGAGTCGACTCAGCTGAACATGCCGAGTCAAGTCGGGTCTTATTGAGTCCAGGAAACTTGCTAGACGGAGCATTTTGAAAGAGAAGAAATAGAAAGATAGAGGAAGAAGAAGAAAATCATGGTTTTCTTCAGTTCTTACCGAGTTAACTCAGTGAGTGTTCATTGGATTCATTGAATTCTATGAAGCTAGTTATTGTTTATTCCAGTCCAGCATTTAGTCTATGCCTTTTGACCTCTCTCCATGATGGAATCATTTGGTAATGGAATCGAAGCATCAAGCAGGTTGATCTAATTGAGTTAGCTTAGTTAGGCTAGGTAAGTTAACTTAGTTTTTATTACACATGTTTTAAGTTCAGTTGATTAATCCTTGAATTCATAAAGTGTGAAATCTAAATCTTCTAGGTACATATCTGTTGGTATGAAGTGGATCAGAAATCAACTTAGGTTGTAAGTCAAAAGATGGAGGTTAAGATCTAAACCATAAATGTTGTGTATGGAACATAGATCGAACCCGTTCAAGTTGAATTCGTGCATTGGAACATTCATGTTGCGATCATCTAATTTAAAGGTGAGGATTACCTTCAAGCTTTTCCTACGTCATGATGGTTATCTTAGTTCATTTGTTTCACTAATTGCTTAATTTAATATTAATAAAAGATGATAAATGCTAGTTCCATTCGTATAATTCTTCATAGATGATTGATGACTAGATTTAGAATTCAAGTATGATATCAAATATTCCTATTCTGGTTGAATTGAACACTTTATATATGCAAGTACTTTTGATATCGCACGTGACTTGTTCTACCACTTTTGATTACTTTATGGTGTCTTTAAAGGTCCTCGAATTAGTGGCCATTTGCGTAATAGATTAAACAAAATTATCTGTTGGACTTGTCATCCTTTGGATCATTTGTTGCTTAAGTGGCTTTTAGGATATTTCATCTTTATCACATCCTTGGGATGGATTGTTTGCCCTATGCAGCTTGATGTAATATTTGCCTTAAGTGGCTTTAAGGAACCATCTTCATATAACCTTGCGATGATAAGTTCTATTTGTAGAACTATAATTGGCCACTAGTTGTGTAGGTTACCTTTAAACATCTTATTTGTTAGCCTCATGAGGCAGGGATGATGGAATGCGACACTATGCTTGAGTTATTGGCCTATGTTGGGTGACAAACCCCCCATAGTGACCTTTGAGCTTTCTTAAAATGATTGTTTGAAATTGGAATAATAATGGTTAGGCTAATCATGCATTTTCATGGCATATGGTCTTTTCCGGGTGACTAGTTCTCTTCGGGCATACCTTGAGTACTTTTCTGGGTGACTAGATCTCCTTGGGTGATCTATATATTATTATGGTCTTTTCCTGGTGGTTAATTTTCCTTGGGCGTATATTTGTATACTTTTTCGGGTGACTAGTCCTCCTCGGGCAATCTATATATCATTATGGTCTTTTTCGGGCGATTAGTTCTCCTTGGGCGTACCTTTGTGTACTTTTCCGGGTGACTAGTCCTTCTTAGCGATCTATATATCAGCCTTTTTTGAGTGACTGGTTCTCCTTGGGCATACCTTTGAGTACTTTTCTGGGTGGCTAGTTCTCCTTGGGTGACTTTTTACCAGCTGGATGTGCATCCTGTAAGCATGTGCATGCATTCATGCATTTAAACAAGATTATTTTATGTGATTTATTTAATGAATGCGTATCTGATGAACCTTATCTGATTCCCATTGATAATCATTGTGTAATATTTGTTATATATTGTCTTTGATAAATATGCTTAATTATCTTGATGATGTGATAAATCTTGGGGGTTATACCTCACTAGATAGTAGATGACGTGCATGTTAGCGTTTATATGGAATAGGAGGAGCTAGATGATCTTGAGACTCTCTATTCCTGACTTCATCTGTATTTTCTTTGTACTATTATGCATTGTAAAAACGTAAGACATTGATTTGTATAAGTTTATGGGCAACTACTCGAATATTTGATTTTGTATATTTGGACTCTCTCTTATACTTGAGTTTTTTTTTATTTCGCTTAAATAGTTAACTCTGATAAGGAAAAAAATGTATGTGAAATTTGGTGTTTTCAAAGGTTAACTCTCAGGTTTTTAGAACATGAGTAATGTACTCGGGTTTCAGGAACCGGGGTGTTACACTATCAGAAACACATCCATCTGCTTCTTCAACTCCATCTTCCCCTCTTCCAACTCTTCCTTCTCCTTCTTCAACACCTCATTCTTCATCCTCAATTCTTCCTTCTCCCTCAATAGTATTTCCCTCTTCATCTTCAAAACGGCCCTCTCATTCAACTATTCCCTCTCTAACCTTAAGACTTCCTTCTCTTTCAGCATTAGTTCCCTCTCCTTGAGTGCTAGTTCTCTCTCCCTCTCCATCGACTCTTCTCTCTTTTAGTATGAGTTCCCTCTTATTGATATGTTTTTCCTTTTGATTCAACTCTTCCCTATCTCTCTCCAGCAAAAGTCTCTCCGCCTTCAGCTCCTTCTTATCCTCCCTCAACTCTCTTGTCAATTATAATTTCGCTCCCTCTCCCTCTCCCTCATCACCACTCTCTTCCTCTCCCTGTCCCTCTCCTTCTTCCGTACCTTCATCAACATCATCTTTAATGCCTTATAAAATGAAGCAATGTATATATCAAATATGTGACATATCAAAGTAAATATAAAATCTCAATATAAAAGAAGACTTTTATGACATTTTACGTGAGATCTATCGTGGACCAAACGAACGGCCTCCATCTCCAGCTCCTCAATGGTGGGATCTAAGTTAAGAACTATCTCAGTATGCAAGAGAACATTTTTCATATTCATGTACAGTACAAAACATGTATATTACAATAAGTTACCACTTAGCTTCATATAAATTGACTTACATATTCATTATCGAGTATTTGATGAATTTTCTTATACATCTAACCCTTCCATCATCGATATTGTATGAATCTTAGAATTTGGGAGGAACGTATAAAATGATGCATTCTCAAAGGGCCGGTACTCTCTCAAGGGCTCATATCTATTATAATGAAATAACAAGATGGTCTTAAATAACTATAGTTTCATATAAACTCTAAATTCAAATAAACAAGGAAAGAATCATTACTTATAGAGAAAATATGCGGCTGTTAAGATTGTAGTGAAACCCATGTGATGTCATCGCGATGCTTTCGATCCCTTCGGCCATCGTCTAGAAGGCCAAACTACCCCAAGGGTAGATATTAAAGTCTTCCAACGAGTCCACCAGGTCGATATACTCCATACTGAACATAATATTTGTATCGGTTCTCGAAACAAACCACTCTATGCATAATATTATGGCTACTTTCATGACATCTTCGTGCGTATTGCTATCAACTATCTTATTGAACATTTCCTGTATGTGTTTCTTTAGGATAGAGTATTCCTTTAAGTATTTCTCTCTTATTAAATTCTTAGAAAGATGAATATTGGGTATGGATAGGTCACCAGTCTTCAGCCCTGTTATTAGGGTAAAGTCCATCTCTGAAAATTTCAAACGCTTCCCATATATCTTGAATACAAGATTACCTCTGTATCTCTCAATAAGTAAGTGAAATAAAGCTCCTATACACCTAAATTATGTAATGTGTAGTAAAAAAGAGAATGTGAACTGCCTAAATATATTTAATCTACTATCATTCTTCTTCAAACCACTCTTCACGATATCAAACCACCATGTCAATAAACATCTGCATGACAGGTTCGGGACTGTAGTACCAAATTCCTTACGCGAGGACTTGTCATCTACAATAATGAATTGGAAATTATATCAATAATAACATTCAATAATTAATGAAGCATACTGTGAAAGTTAACTTGTCATAATGAAAAATCATAAAATATAGTGTTAGTTTCCCAAGTCGGCGGTCATTTTTGGCGAATTCCAAGTGAAAGTGCCTGACTTATAAGTGAATTTCAACAAGTTTGCGGCCTGTTTCAATCATTTATCAGTCAATTTCATGAAGTTGTCGGTCAATTTCCTCAAGTTCTTAGTAAAAAAGATGTCAATTTCAAGTAATTATCAGTCATTTTGACGAATTCAATTTAACAAGTTTGCAACCAATTTCACTCAGTTATCGGTCAATTTTCTGAGTTATATGTTGCATTTTGGCTTGATAATGTCATGAAATTGACCACGAAGTGAGTGAAGTAGACCGCGAAATCACTTCGATTGATTGTGAACTAATTGAAATTAACCGCGAACTAAGTTAAATTAACCACGAACTGATTGAAATTGACCGCAGACTAACTGAAATTCACCGCCCACTGAGTTAAATTGATCGTGAACCGATTATGTTTGACCATAGACTGAGTGAAATTGATCGGGGATTATGTGAAGTTGACCGATAACTACTTCAAATTAACATCTTAAACTGAGTTAAATTGACCGCGAACATCATGAAATTGATCGCGAACTTAGTGAAATTGACCGCAAACAAGCTTAAGTTAGAGAAATTGACCGCGAACTGAGTTAAATTGACCGCGAACTAAGTTAAACTAACCGATAAGTGAGTGACAAGCAATTATCATCAATTTCACACAGTTATCGGTCAATTTCAAGCAGTTATCGATCAATTTCAGATAGTTCTCGGTCAAAATGTCAGTTTCAAGCAGTTCTGAGTCAATTTTACTCAGTTCGCGGTCATTTTAACTTAGTTCGCGATCAATTTAACTTAGTTCGTGGTAGATTTAACTCAATTTGCGGTCATTAAAACTTAGTTCGCGATTAATGTAACTTAGTGAATCCTCGTTCTATTTCACTCGGTCTTCGTTCAGTTTCACATCGGTCTTCGTTCTTTGTTTAAAAAAGCCTCCATTTGAGTGATGAATTTGCTCATTTATTGGGACATGCCATACCATAAAATATTTTTTTAAAAATAACTGGATTATGGACTATCCGAATATATTATATAAAATATGGTGGGGTCCACATAATGAAGTCAAGGATTTGAAATATACTTGCCATTCAAAGCTTCTTTGATGGAGGACCATTTTCGTCCTTATCTTGGGTTGACAAAAGTCGAAAATGACGTGTGTGGTGAGTGTATTCTTGATCAAAGAAAGGTATATCGAAAATGGGGGTTTTACTGGTAGGATGGACAATCACAAAAGGGGAGAGAAGAAAGCAGAAATATGAAAGTTTTACTGCTAGGGTGGACAGTCACAAAGGGGGAGAGAAAATCTTAGAAAATGAGATTTTTTCTCTTAGGGTGAAGGATCAAGGAAGAGGAAAGAAGAATATATAAAAAAAAAAAAAAGAAGCAGTTTTTGAAGTAGCTACGGCTTTCGAAGTTGCGTATCTGAAGAGGCAGGGACATTTTGGTCCTGTGAAAAAGGCATCCGTACACCAGGGGAGTACTCTTGGAAGGTAAATTTGGAAGGGCTTAGTAAGGTGCGTGGCTCAAAAGTGAAGAGTACAGTAGGAAAAATCTCTTAAAACTAGCTATGACAAGAGCATGAGACTTACAAATTCAACTAAACTGTGGTAACTCATCCATCCCACACGTGTGGAAAATAGACACTCCGATATGGTCCGTACGAATCGTGGTCCCCATTTTGGACGGAAGATGTGCCGAAGATCACATTAGTCGAACGATCCTAACCATCTGATTTTTTTTCCCATTGAATATGGGCTGCCGAAAAATTCCTTTTCGACCGTGCAAATAATGAGACCAACTGGACAGTCAGGATTGCATGAAAAATATGATTTTTTTTTTTTTTTTTTTTGTGCTCGGTCCATAGTGGGCCCACCATTTGGACGAAATCGGATTGAGTACTGAGTTACTCAGTAAGCTTTTTATGCTACCAAGTAAACTCTGTTGGGCCACCTTGATTATATGTGGTTTATCCACGTCGATCATCCATTTTTCCACCTTATTTTAGGGTTTGAGCCCAAAATTCAAGCATATCCAAAGGTAAAGTGGACCACACTGCAGGAAACAGTAAGAATAATGATTTCCACCGTTGAAACCTTTCTAGGGTCCACAGTGATGTTTTTTTATCATCCAAACTGTTCATAAGATCACACAGACATGGATGAAGGGGAAACACAAATATCAGCTTGATCCAAAACTTATGTGGTCCCCAAGAATTTTTCAATGGTGAGGTTCAATTCACACTCTTTCCGGTGGTGTGGATCACTTGAGTTTTTAATATGCTTCATTTTTAAATTCAATCTCTAAAATTATATTCTAAAATGGATGGACGGAGTGGATAAAATACATAAATCACAGTGGACCTCACAGAGTTTACTTAGCCTACTAAGTTGCTCGATACGCAATCCGCTTCCATAACCTCAACGGCATGCATGTTTATACAGAGAAACGAATCGATAACTGATACCACTGATAGTCGAACATAGCGGATCATACTCAAGCGCACATCCGACTTACATGTTCACTAATCCCAACCGTCCAAATTGTGGACCATGTTTTAGATGGGTATGACCCATAAAAATAACACTCATGGAACGATCTAACCATCTGATTGTGAGCCATCAAGCTAAGGTTGCAGAAGGGAAGGTCTCGATCAGAAAATTGGATGGGGCCCATAATTTGGATGGTCTGGATTGATTGTACAGGTATGCTGGATGTGTGCGTGATAAACCATACTCCGGGGCAGCACCTCGTAGTTTTGAGTTTGAGATTTGCTAGCCCCACATGCACCTGACAAATTAGGTACGACCGGGCCACACCCAAGAGGGTGCGGCCCTTACCAATGGTGACAACTTGATGTATGTATTTTGGGGTGTACATGGAGTCGAGCTGAGGCCAGCTCGACTCGGCTTTGCCACTAGCTGACCTCGGCTGAACTCGGCTCGGCTTGGTTCTCGAGCCTGACTAGTTAGCTCGGTTCGGTTCAGTCCGGTCAGCAGCTCGGGCTAGTTTAAGCTGAGTTCGCCATTGCAGCATTTTCACAAACATTTGAACTGCACCTTCAAAATCTCAGTGTATTTGAGACAACAATAATGGTTTTATAGGTATTTTATCAAACACCTTCTAAGTAACATAAAAATCAAGAAAAAAATGATGTTAGCTTCGTATACATACCTTCCTTACCCTGGTCACACTTCTTTGAGTCATTTCATCAAACACTTGTGAGCAACATCCATATTACAGTAACCAAGTCATCCAACTGGTCCGAGCCGGGTTCGATTCAAGCTAAGTTCCATCCGAGTCGAGTTGAGTTAGGGCCAGCTCGAACTCATTTTCGAGCTCAAAAAATCAGCTTGACTCAACTGAACTCAGCTTCGAACTTTTGAACTGGGTCGAATCGAGCTTTTTTGAGTCGAGTCGAGTCGAGTAAGCTAACCAAGCTAGCTTGGTTCATGTACACCTATATATATATATATATATATATATATATATATATATATATATATATATATATATATCCATGTCCATAAGTTTTTTCATATCGTTTTAGGACAAGAACCTAAAAATTAATCGGATTCAAAACTCATCTCTAACAAACAGTGTTTATTGGATGTTCCACCCTTAAAAACTTCCTAGGGCCGACTATAATGTTTCTGTAATTTTTATTCTCCATCCAACCAAAAATATATATGTATACAAGCTTGATCCAAAACTTTTGTGGCCCCGAAGAAGTTTTTAACGGTTAATCACCACTGTTTATTACGGTATGACCCACCTGAGATTTCAATCTGTTTCAGTTTTGAGTTCATGCCCTAAAATGATATGGAAAAACGGATGGACGAAGTGGATGTACGATACATACATTAATGTGGGCCCCATGGTAAGGGTCGCACCCTCTTGGGGAAGCGGATTGCGTACTGAGTAACTCAGTAAGCTAAGCGTACCGAGTAAACTCCGTGGGGTTCACCATGATCTATGTATTTTATCCACTCGGTTCATCTATTTTATCAGATAATTTTATGGCATGGATTCAAAATTGAAGGATATCCAAAGCTCGAATGCACCACACCATATGAAACAGTGTGAATTGAACTTATACCATTGCAAAATTCTTGAGTGTCACAAAATTTTTGTATTAAGCTTATATTTGTTTTTTCTCCCTTTATCCATGTCTTTGTGATATTATTAACAGCTTGGATAACAACTAGACATCACTGTAGGGCCTAGGAAAGTTTCAACGGTGGAAATCATTATTCCCACTATTTCTTATGGTATTATCCACTTGAGAGTTGGATATGCTTCAACTTTGGGCTCAACCCCTAAAATGAGCTGAAAAAACGTATGGACAGTGTGGATAAACCACTTACTTTCACGGTAGGCCCAACTGAGTTTACTCAGTACGATAAGAGCGTACTGAGTTACTCAGTACGCAATCCGATTCCCCCTCTGGAAGCGGATTGCGTACTGAGTAACTCACCCTCTTGGGGTGAGGCTGGGCCGCAATTAATCCGCTCGCAACAACTAGTGGGTTTTAACTATTACGCAGGCCAAACATGTACTGTAACATTGAAATAAACGTGTGGTCACCTGATAAACGGTTCAGATTTCCTGCACACTTGCCAGTCGTAGAGGTGCTGGAATGCTGGAAATCACATTGTTCGGTTGCAGAGGTTCGCCATCATTGGAAACAGATTGGCTACTCGGCTGGTGGTCGATGCTCTGTGGGGCCCACCATAATGTATGTATTTCATTCATGCCATTCATCCATTTTTACAGATAATTTTAGGGCTTGAACCAAAAAAATGAGAGGGATATAAATCTCAGGTGGACCACACCACAGGAAATCAATAGTGATTGGATATCCACCATTAAAATCCTCTTAAGGCCCACTGTACTATTTATTTGACATCCAATCTGTTGATTAGGTCATACAGACCCAGATGAAGGTAAAAAACAAAGATCGGCTTGATCCAAAACTTTTATGGCCTGCAAAAAGTTTTTAATGGTCGAAGTTCATTCAACACTGTTTCCTGTAATGTGGTCCACTTGAGATTGTGATATACCTCATTTTTGGTCTCATGCCATAAAATTATCAATAACAATTGATGGATGGCATGGATTAAACACATACATCATGGTGGGCCTACAGAGCACCGACCACCAGCCATTTGCAAGGGGAGTACCCAATCCGATTCCGCCATCATTCTCTGGGTGGGCCCACGTTCTGCGTCATTACGAATTTGGACTGCAGCAGAACTTTTTGCTTTTTCATGTACACACCACTTTGTATTTTGGAACTGATGGACGGTTTTGCTCAATCGATGGAACTTTTTTTTAATGTACCAACGCAACTAGGAGTATTGTAAATTATGGTACGGAGGGCACTGGTGTTTCTCTCATATCTAATAGGGAATTTGCAAAAAACTACATACGTAATATGAAATTTACACTCCCATACGTTTTTTAGGAAAGATTTTCAAATCCTACCTCATTAATTCTTATAATAATCACTCCAATATAGTAATGTTGATGTAAAATCCACCCAAACCGTCAAGTGCTTCACCCCATGTATGGCCAAGACCCCATAAGTTTCAAATGTGATTCATGTGGACTATATGATTAGGAACAAATGTAAGACTCCTATCAGGTGGGTCACACATGATCATTGGTTCAGATCTGATCAATGAATTATTCAGATTGAACGATTTAGTGGACCCTACTACAATTGTAATAATTATATATCAGTTTGAGGTGGGACGCTTAAACCGCCGTCCCTATACTTGGTTATTAAGCCAAATATAAAAAGCTATGGTATGTAAACCTTAGAGAGAGAAGTGTGATGGGTAAGCTTCAAACCTTCTTTCCTATCAATAGGTGTCTCGATATTATTAAAGGTTCCCCGAAATTGAGGTATCACCATATCTTCCCAATTAGGTACGTTTTTAGGTTACGGTTTTAAATTTTCATTATTAATGTATAGAGGATCGATCAATAATTTTCATTATTAATGTATCGAGGATCGATCAATTCCATGATACAAGTATAACAATGAAGTGCATGGCATCGCCTTTCCTCTAAATTGTTTCCAACCATCCATACTCTATTACGGTTTTCTTCTCATTAACATTAAATACACAAACCTACACTACTGTTGGGCACCCACAAATGGGCCCATTACAATCCCAGCCATTGATGATGAACGATCAACAAACAAGGGCCCCACCCCACATACCTGTTTAGATCTGATCAGGCCACAGGAAGGCTCCAATAGCATATTGCCTTTTCTCATGAAGTGGGCCATCGAAGGTAAGCCCATATTCTCTAAGGACCATATCCACCTTCCATTCCTCCATCCTCTCGTAATCTTCCTTTTTGTAGCGAGGGTAGTGAAGGGGCATTTGGAACTCTTTGGGACGCTTACCTTTGCAATCCTCTAGCTGGCCCACCCTTTCTTTTGAGCCGTCCAAAGACTTCATCACACCATTTTCTTCATTTGGGTGGGCCCCCACGCTTTTCCCAGCCGTTGGATTCCCGAATATTCGAGCTTGCGTGGAATACAAGAGCCATCGCATTGCCATCTGTATTGAGAGATTAAGAGGAATGAGAAGATCTTAAGCTAGCTTAGGTTAACAATGTTCAGATATATATAGCTAGAAAAGCGTGTTATAGTCTCCTAGTTGCACTGGGAGACCTCTACATCGATCAATCCAGACCGAACATTAAGTCCAAAACACATTTTATTGGCTTTCATAGAAAATCCATGCTGATCAGACAATCTGATCCATCCATAAGCTGGCCTTCTTTTATTTTACCATCCATCTTCCAACACATGGATGGGATATTTCCGAGTGATAAAAATTATTCAATCTATGGTGGGTCATGACAAATAGACGGAGCAGATTGTTGATCATGACTATCCATTTTATATGATGGCTGAAAATGTCTAATCGGTGTTTTCTTCTTCTTCGTAGGCATGAAATTTTTGATGGTCCTAATGGACGGTACGGATTGATTTATTGAGTTGTCCAAGTGTCTCGATGGGACTTGGAGTACTATAACTAATAATGGTCTGAAAGCACTGAATAATTTCCCATCCGTTGAGTTGAACGTACATGCGACGGAACGTGTATGATTTCCACGCTAAGCCCATAGGCGTGTACAAGTCAGCTAAGGCACACACCACCACATATGTCACCGTGGCAAATAGGTGAATATCCAAGCCGTCCATCAGAAGGATATCATTATTTAGATTTCCTAAGACAATAATCATGGCCGTTCACTATTCTGGTGGCCCATAATTAACTAAAAAAATGTACGGTTGTAAAAAGATCCGCAAAAAATTTCTCGACTGCTTGCTTATTTTTAATATCATGGTACTCCTATTGAATCAACGGACTTTTCTTTTGTTAGTAGCATCTACACCGTGAAATTAACATGGTGGACGGGTTGGATATTTCACCTGTATGCCACGGTGCTATATGTGGTGGCATGCATTAGCTGACTTGTACACGCGTGTGGCGTTAGCAAAGATCTTGACTTACTTAAGCCTACGGTGATAGTTCTTTGTGGTTTTTTAAATGGTGGTGATTCATCCGCCGTACACGTGGCATAGTGGTGCTTAAATCGTCCAAGTGGTGGGGGCACACTGTAAGTAAAAACTGGACGGGTAACGATGAAATCTTTAAACGTCACTGGATGGTGGTGAACAAATTTCGATGGTCCTTCCACAATGGTCTCATTATTTGGACGGTCCATACACGGAAATGATAAATGGTGGTGAACAAATTTCGATGCACCTATGCTTTTCTGATTCAATGCGGTAACGGGGTATGAAAGTAGAGTAAACGCGAGTTCTCAATTACACCAA
Organism: Magnolia changhungtana; assembly: GCA_030180095.1. NCBI lineage: Eukaryota > Viridiplantae > Streptophyta > Magnoliopsida > Magnoliales > Magnoliaceae > Magnolia > Magnolia changhungtana. The sequence goes on along the minus strand of JASAUF010000642.1, from coordinate 2,107,693 downwards.
GTGGGGCCTATGGATCAGTAATCCAGACCGTTGGTCCATTTCATCCTATCTTGGACGAACTATGAAAGAAATATCTCCCTAATAGGACTGTTTTTTATAAGAGAAACGCAGAAACTGTTCGTAATGAATTGAAATAAAGTCCCAAATTGGTCCATGAGATCTTCTAATGTAGGAGATTCTTGTAACATGTTCCATAAAAAATGGTATGTTTCGACCAACGGTCAGGATCATTGAACCATGCCCCCCAGTTGTCAGAATCCAGGGCTCACGTATACAGCCACGTGTCCAGTATCATATCATTCTTCATAATTTTCCTCGGTTTTGCTCCCTGGAATCAACTGTTTTCCCTGAGGAAGGGGATTCAGTTGTTTTGCTAAGTCCTCACGCGTGTACGTGTCAGCAAATGCACACGCCACCACAAATGCCAACGTGGCAGACAGGTACAATATCCAAGCCATTCATCAGAATGGTATCACTGTTTTGATATCCTTTTCTGAGAATAAGATCGGATAACTAGTCAGGTGGGCTAAAATTAACTAATCAAATGTACGGTTGTAAAAATATCAAATGAAGTTTTCTAATATCGTGGATCACATACTGAATTAACAACCTTTATCTTTTCCCAGAAAAATTTACGTGGTGAGGTCCACCTAATGGATGGATTGGATATTTCATTCTTCTATCACAGTGGCATATGTATGGTGTGTGCATTAGCTGCCTTGTATACGCCTATGGGCTTAGCAAAGCTCTGGATTCTAATATAAGCGGTTATGAGTCGCTTTTAACGGCTGTGATCTTCAATTGAGGTTGAAGTTGCGTCTGAGATTGGAGCTGAAGGAACCTAGGATATGCGTACAGTACTTGTGATCTCGGTTTGTGCATGTGGGCCCAGTGTTCAGTGATCCTGACCATTGGTCTATTGGACCCCACCGTGAAAGAACCATGACACGGGAATATTCTCAATATCATAATATTGTATTTTCAATTTGTGGCCAGCAAATAGATGTCTAAGAAGAGAAATAATGCAGTGGTCCACATTCAACTAGAGAACGGATCAAGATCGGTGGCTATGATCTTCCAATCTGAGAGGTTCTTTGGGCACGACCCATGTACGGTTTGGCTCATTAGACAAGTGGCGGAGACGGATTGGCTACTCCCCCTGACACCAGCCCCGTGGCTAGTGGTCGGTGCTCTATGGGCCCCACCATGATGTATTTGTTTCATCCATTCCGTTCATCCATTTTTACGGATAAATTTAGATACCCAATAAAAATGATAGGGATATAAATCTCAGATGGACCACACCACAGGAAAACGATAATGATTGGATATCCACCATTAAAATCCTCCTAAGGCCCACTGTACTGTTTATTTGACATCCAATCTATTGATTGGGTCATAAAGACCCAGATGAAGGGAAAAAATAAATATCAGGTTGATCCAAAGCTTTTATGGCCCCAAAACGTTTTTAATGGTCAACGTTCATTCAAATCTGTTTCCTGTAATGTGGTCTACTTTAGATTGCGATATACCTCATTTTTTCTTTCATAGCATAAAATGATCTATAAAAATAGATGGACGGCATGGATGAAATACATACATTATGGTGGGGCCCACAGAGCACCGACCACCAGCCATTGGATGGTGGCAGGGGGAGTAGCCAATCCGTTTCCACAAGTGGCCTGAACTGTATGCCCCACTCGTAGAAACTAAAAACCGAGTACACTGCATATCTCAGATACTCGGGTTTTAATTTGGACAAGTGAGTCCAATGGTTAAGTAATCCAGACCATTGGTTTGCTCACTCCCGGATTGAAAAAGCTCCACAAAAAGAATTTCCATATTGAAAGATCCTGTCCACCGATCTTGGGTCTTTTATATTTCTCTTTCCTAATGCAGGCCACAAATCGAAATGTTTAGAATTTTCCTATGAAGAAGATTACTCGGAAACATTACATCCCCTGTAGGCTGGAGAGGACCAATGGTCCAGATCACTCAATCTTGGGCCCCATTTATCCAAACGAGAATCCCGAGTATCTTGTGCATAGAGCCCGACCACGCATGTACACAGGTGATGTCACTGCATGTAGTGGGGAGAATCTAGTGGAAACCAGCCACTGGATCTGCTGGTGTGCCACACACCACTGACCTCGCTGGTGTAGATACGTGTCGTGCGAAGACAAAGCGCTGACGGGACGCGGATTGCGTCCTACCCCGGCCCGGACGGTAATCCGTCCGGGCAGGGCTCTGTTGGGCCCACCGTTATGTAAGTATTTTATCCAGACCATTGAACTATTTCTTCAGATACATTTAGTATGTTGACGAAAAAATGAGGCAAGTCCAAGGCTTGACTAGACCACAAAAAAGGAACCTGCACTGATATAACACCCACCGTTGAAACCTTTCCAAAGACCCACGTTTCAACTTTCCAAAGACCCACGTGATGTTTTTTTTACCATATAACCTATTCATAAGGTCATGTAGACGTGAATGAAGTGAAAACACAAATATCAGCTTGATTCGAAACTTCTCCGGCTCCCGAGAAGCTTCTCCGGCTCTCAATAAGCTTTTAATGGTGGACGTTCAATCCCCACTTTGTGGTCCATTCAGGCCTTGGACCTGCCTCATTTTTTAGTCAATATACTAAGTTTATCTAAAAAAATCGTTCAACAGCGTGGATAAAACACTTACATAACGGTGGGCCCAATAGAGCCCTGCCTGGACGGATTACTGTCCGGGCGGGGGTAGGATGCAATCCGCGTCCGCGCTGACGCCCCTCGAGCTCCAAGTTGTAGGAACGGTTCGAAGAGATTAGAGTTACGTGGGCCCCACAATGATGTATTTCTTATATCCACACCGTTCATCCATTTGGAGAGATCATTTAAGGCATGATTCTAAAAATTACTCATATCCAAATTAATCTCAAGTGGACCACCACCGATATCATATCAGTGAGGGCAATGATTCTCACCATTGAAACATTCTTATGGTATACAATAACGTTTATTTTCCATCCAATCTCTTCCTAAGGTAACAAAGACATGGATGAAGAGGAAAACAAATGTAGTATTGATCCAAAACTTCTATGACCCTCGGAAGAGTTTTAATGGTGGACGTCTGTAACGTCCCGTCCAACCAGCATAGTATCCTAGGGCGTCCACGTCGGATTTGCCGCAGGACCATCCATTTAAATTACTCAGGGTGAGGTACCACCAGTAAATTAACCTAGGATTAGCCCAGTAGAATAGACTAGGCTGGTCATGATGGGACCTGGCGTGACCCGCCAAGCCTGATGGCCGTTTGCACTTGACAACAGCCTGTGTGGGCCACCCAGTGACCGAGGATGGTCAGAAAAATCTAAAACTTCAGGAAATCATAGATCTCACTGGGCCTGTGGTCCATCGTGGACAGCGGACCCAGTGGACGCCCAGAACTGGGATCTGGCACTAGTCGAATGCACCCCGCCAATGCTAAAATTGGAATCTGACACTTACAAATGAAACCGGGATATCAGGCGTTCCAGCCGTCGGATTCCTTCCAAATTTGTGGTGACGGTTTAATATATTTTTCTACACCCATCCACCAAATCTGGGACCTGATCGTGGAACGGTGACCGTTGATCGCAAAGCGGACCCGTACGACCAAACCCCGTATCCGATCGTTCCCAAATTTTGCATGGACCTTCATCGGGCCATGGAGCACCTACCCTACAAGTTTCATGGCCAGAGGGCCGCCAGAACTGCCCCAATCACCAGATCGGCCCCCACGGGGCCATTTATGGGACGAAAATGCTTTCTCAGATCATATATCCGTTCATCCGTTCGTCCTCAATTTTTGCATGGACCCTAGTCTGGCCATAAGGCAACTACACGCCAAATTTGGTGGCCAGAGGGGTGTTAGGGCCACCCTAACACCAATAGGAGTCCCATAGATCTATTTTGGAAATTTTGGGAGCTTGGGGCCAAAGGGGCCAAGTCTAGAGAATAAAGCCCTAAGGCCCTCTTTCTCATAACCCTTCTCCATTTTCCAACAAGCTCTCTCTCTCCCTCATCACTTCCTCTAACCTCCAACAACCAATCTCCCTTCCTCATAACTCCACCATTTTCCAACAACCAAGCTCTTCCTCAAATCTCTTACAATCTCCAACAACCCATCTCTCTCCCTCGTAACTCCCACCATCTCCAACGACCAAGGAGAGTAAAGAGAGGGTAAAGGTAAGTTGGTAGACCCTAAATCAAGGTGAGGCCCAAGGAAATCAATCCACAACCTCTTACATCTTCTCCAAGAAGGATCCCTCATCTACGACCACTCCTTCGTCCCGTTGAGCATCTAGGTAAGATCCATCACCGAGTTTCCTTGAAACCCTTGTGATGAAGGGGATTTGCTTAGGAATCTAACATGTGATGTCGTTCCTAGGATCCCGACCGTTCTTCACCAAGACCCACATCTCCTAGGTCATTCTCGAGTCTTCAACAAATACGAAGGTACGGACTATTGATCTTAGGTGGCCTAGCACCAATTATAATACTAGCTTAATGATTTTGGATGCTTGATTGGTACACTTGAAAGCCTAGAGAATCCTAGGAATTGTAGGTTCTTGAAATTGTATGGATGCACATGATGTTCTTCATAATGTTATTTGTTGTTCACATGATTTTCGTGAATGGATGATAATATGCTTATGCCGTGTCATTCTCTCACATGTTACTGATCCATGTTGTGTATGCTTCTATTACCCTTATGCATATGATGGCTTGAGATGAAGGAAGTGCGTAACTTCCTCACACACACCCACACACCTCACATGCACTATATTGCTTGATTGCTGGCTAGGAACATCTAATTCGTATGACTGAAATGCATGGAGTATGATGATGACATGCTAATGACAGTCTGTATAGTCGGCTTGTTAAGGATGACCCTCATTACATTGGGTTGGTCAGGAAACATGAAGAGAGCGAAGGCGGCTCCAAGGGTAGGACCGCCTCGAGGCTAAACTCGTGAGTTTGGGCGGGTGTGTTCGGGTGGCTGTAGTTCGACTACACGAGTCTCTCGTACCCGAGGTCGCTCGTCTCACGCTCGCCTGGCTCGTGCAGTCTAGCCTACAATCTGATCAACCCTGTTTGTTAACCATGTGTGCCCACATATGAATGGAATCTGAACCACCCTGCAACCATTGTAGCCCATTGATAATCCACTTGAAATTGGTCCACAGCCTTGTGAGCTGGGCATGGTGGAATGGAATACTGTGTCTGAGCTGTCAGCCTACGCTGGAGTATTGCGCCTCTCCGTAGTGACCGCGAGCGATCCCTTCCTTTCGGTACTCCTCATGTGCTTGGAGTCGGGGATGAGGAACCTGACGGGATCACGGACCGCGAGGTCTCGACCTCACGCATTGGGGGGTCTTGACCTCGCAAATCAGCTTAGGGCATTGATACGTAGGGTGAATCAGAATTCCCAATCTGCTGGATGAATGAACTTAACTAATAACTCGGCTAACACGATCGCATTGCATCGCATTAGTTAGGGTGGTGACTCGGAAGTCAAGGTCGCACTAAGGGAGTGTTAACATACGCGATCGTCGATGTAGTCGCTTGAGGGAGCGTTGTGGCGAGGGCATGCATCATATCATCCCACACGCATGCATTTTAAATAAGAGCTATTAGGTGTTGATGATTGCCTGTTTTTCATTAAGTTATGTTAAAATTGATGTCTGTTATAACTTGAGACTAATAGTTCACACTAAGTTGATCACTCACTCCCACTCTAGGATGGTGTTTTAAAACACCAACCAGATGCTTCCATAGATGCAGGTAGCGATGATCAGGTGGAGCTTGGCAGCGTGAGTCTGGATGAGGAGGAGGAGTGCTCCTATTTCCAGTTGATGGGTGGAGCTGTATCAGATCCGTAGATGAGTTGAGGGGTCGCTGAGCTGAGAGCTCAGCCCTATTCTTTTGGACTTGATATTATTTTTGTGATTTTGTTGGGTGACGCATGTGCGATACCTTATTCTTGGACATGTATATATACACATTTTGGATATCTCATTTCAGTGGACTTGAATGATTATGCTTCATGTTCTAGGAAGTTCCAGACTGCGTAAACAGATCAGATTAAATGCATATTAACGAAAATGGTGATAAGTGACACTCGGGAACTCGGGAGTTTGAGCGTATGCGCGACCCCCGATTTCCAGGGCGTTACAATGTCCCCCACTGCTTTTTGAAGTGTGGTTTACTAGATCTTTGGATTTGTCTTATTTTTCGGCTCAAGCCTGGATATAACACATACCTCATGATGGGACGCTTAGTGACGTCGACACACCAACCTAATCAGTGGTGTGTGGTACACCAGTCAATCTGCTTCCATCAATCACTAACATCTTTTATTTTCGCTATTTTGAATTTCTAAAAATCTTTAAAAATTTTCGATATAACCAGCCTGTGTTGTCACTTACTGACTTTTGACGCTCGATGTTAGCCTATACGTGGGTGGTATCAATAAAGAACCATATATATTTGATTAATTAACAGTAGGAAGCCAACAAATCCACCTGATCACTTAAACCTCAAGTCTAGCCTCATGAATTATTCACATAGGGCTCAAATCTATCCGACCTATTGGTGACTAATTAAGACGACCATAACTAAATTAAAGATCTACCAAAAGCAGAGACAACTAGGGGTCAGATCTTAATTGGTGGACCAAAGTAACCTAATTATTCATTTAGCTTACGAACTAACGATTTAGAGTGATTATGTTACGCCCCAAATTCAGAACCCAGGAACTACCACTTCTCAAGTCCCGAACTTGGGTCAGAGCAACTCTCTCGCCACTTACTGAACTTGATAAATGGTTAGTAAACTTCATGACACCAAATCCAGCTCATTGTAGGGATTTTTTTTTTCTAAACGGTTAATCTGTTTAGGTGTTTACACATTTTGTATATACTATCAACGTATATTGAAGAGACGAACCTGTTCGACATGTCACACATAATAGGGTGTACCAACTCAACAGTAATGAATGAAGCAATAACAAACTCCAACAGCTCTTGTGTGCATCATGAAAAAGTGTAAGTCATCCGTATGAGCAAACCGCAGTGCTGGGAGTAAAACACGGCTTATCAGGGTGCTCCCGTAAAAACATCCAAAATAACCATAGGCATGTTATCATAGGTGAGTAGGTTATCAATCAAGCATGTCGTATAACTACACAAGTTATCATGAATATGACATCAATAATAGGTATGTCACTCAACAAGCAACCATGAATCATTAAATAACCAATCATCATGAACAAGATAATCAAATTCAATTTTCTACTATATGGCATACGATGGAAAGGCAATGGCAGATCTAGTGTGTAGAGTCGGGATGATAGTACGCAATATCGCAAGCTATGGGGTTCATCACAGGGGACTTCTATCCGAACTAGTCTCATACCAAATTTGGATAGTTAGACTCGATATGGTAAACTCTTGATTTCAGGCTTGTCCCATTCCTAATCGAAATTGTAGCCATTGCGAAGGTACACATAATGATTTATTTGCGCACCACCAGCTCAACTGAATAGTTGATGAATGAATGCATGAGTCAAATGCTGAACATCCCTCATTTCCGCAAGTACATCTACAGAACACGTGATACATCTCCATCAGGAATCACGAACCTACCACGCTTTGGTAATCCACCATCCTCACATAAGAGTGAGACAACATCCCTCACCATCCACTAGTACATCTCCACAACACATAATATATCTCCATAAAAAATTACAAACGTTCCACACATGGGTAATCCACCATCCATACATAAGAGTGGGACAACATTTCTAAAAAGCAAAGTATTGGGCATGTCAACCCCTACCCATCTAGCCATCGGCTTAACAATGGGAGACCTTAATTTGTTTTGCCCTACCCATCTAGCCATCGACTTAACAATGGGGGACCTTACCTCAGTAGTCGGAATACCACCCACCTCGACCTAGCACATGATAGTAAATAGGCTCGTCACACCTCTTCCCTTTCCAGTCCCGGCAATGGAAAGGACTCTTGCACCCATTATACTGTGCTCGCCCCCACTCGACATACAACGAAAGAGGACCCGATTGGCTAATCTTAGTGGGTTCATTGGAGGATAGGCGTCTCCAATAACGGGATCTAAGCCCGGGGTGGCCATAGTGCACCATTCTCAAAATTTCTCAACAATATCAAAACCTGGGCCATCACAAGGCCTCAACACAATCATCTCACCAAACTAGTCGTCACGTGGCCAATATCTAAAACATCCGCTCATGAAATATGTCATCCATGAAATCCTACATAACCAAGTGTATAATCACAATGGCATGTACATACCCCAACTCATCTGGACTTTCATTTAGGCACAAGGACCAACACAAGGGCCCAAATACTACCATACGGACCAACACGAGGGCCCCAAATAACCATGTGGACTAACACGAGGGCCCAAACATCATAAGCGATGCATCTCATCCTCATACGAACCAGCACGAGGGCCCAAATCAAAACAATATCCAAAATCTCTCAACTCCTCTGGATCATGTCCAGGCATATGGAATAACACAAGGGCTCCAATTTCATGATGTGTTCATGCATGCATATAAAATGGATGCTCACAAATCAACAATGTGTATCAAAGTATCAGGTTAATACCAACATAACAATGGTAGGATAAATCAAATTGTCAAGGCACGACACACAGAAACTTGACAATTGACCTTCAAGTCATAGCCCATTGTCCATGAGAATATTCATCGACACCCATAATCCCTTCTTGATACAAGTCGGATCACGGCCTTAGTACCCATAAGCAACGGGCCTTAACTTGGGCCCAACTAAGATTCAATCATTAATTCATAATCCGGTCTTATAAGACCCACGTTGTGTTTAAGCTACACATTTCATACCACATCCATCACATATTGGCTGCATATCACATGCAATAATCATCGTGTTTGATCTACACATCACACATCATCCACATATCACAGCATATTACATGCCATAATCATCTCATGCCCTCATGGGCGTCACTTAACAATAGAGTCAATTGGCCAAATAGACCATCAAGCTAACAATAATCAAAACATCATTCCCTTGATCATAGAAGTGAGCTCACTTGGCTTCTCATCCAACGATTGCTTGTAACCAGGTTACATCCCAAGTTCTATAGGCAAGTAGGCTTTCATAATGTAACGCCCTGAATTTCGAGGGTTTAGTAAAGCTCGAATCCTATAACATCCTGGATTTTTGCTATTTTGAATTTGCTAAAAATTCTTAAAATTACATATATATATATATATATATACTAGCCCACATCGTCACCTACTGACCCTTGACGCTCGAAGTGAGCATATATGCGGCTGGTACCGAAAAAGAACCATACAAATAAGATTGATCAACCAAAGAAAACCAACAAATCTGAACGATCACTTAAACATCGAGTTTAACCCCATTATTTGTTCACATAGGGCCCAAATCTAGCCAACCTATCACTGATTAATCGAGATTAACATAATCAAATAAAGACATACCTAAAGCCGAGATGGCTATGGGTCGGATCTTGATTAATAAACCAAATCAATCCAGTTACTCCTTTAGCCTAAAAATCAACGGTTTAGGGTTATTAAGAACGAATCGTCATTTTTGCTAATTATAAATAGGTTACACTATGAACATAGTTAATCTAAACCCTAATAATTGTGCACAAAAAATCTTGATACCTAATTCATTTAAAAAAAGCCTCGATTTTCTGAACAAGCTCTAAACCACTCGTTAATGGCCCACTAAACTCGAAATTATAGAATAATGTCCGTCTCGCTGAGCTTGACGTCCATCGCAGGTGGAGAATCAAGATAGTACCCAGAACTGTACAACTTGCGCTAGAGGCCAAGTGCTTGAAATGCGCGAATCCCTTACGCTGAAATCTGAAACTTAAGTGAAATAGACATTCTATTCTTTCATGAAGTTGTGGTTTTTCGACCATTAGATCACAATCAAAATCGAGTCATGAGTTAATGATATTTTCCTACTCATATTCGTATAGCCACAACCCCGATCGACTATCAGTGACCATTAAATAGACTTCTGATGATACCCACTGATCAGCGTATCCAAATGGCGGGCCGATCATATCCATACATAGATCATCATTATGATTAACTATCATATAGTATATATCAATCCCTACACCCCATAGTGGACCCCGAATGTTAGAAACAGCTCCCTCAAGGGTTAATATAATGAATAAAGGGCCATTAGGGCCATATGCACCAAATTTGGTGCTATAAATAGGGCATTTAGGGGCCGTCTTTGCTCCCATACGAATTTCACACCTCATGAGAGAAAGAGAGAAAGGAAGGGAGAGAGAAAGAGAAAGAGAGAGAGGAAGAGAGTGAGGTCCATGGTGCTTGCTTGAACCGAAATTCATTAGACAAAACTCAAGCCATTACCGTTTTTCTCCGTCGAATCCACCCCTATGCACGATCGAAGGTAAGAAATGCTTCACACCACCTATTTAAACTATCTCATGTTAAATTCTATGAATCTTACCTACGTTTTCTTTCATTTAATTAGGAATTGATATTTTTCCTAAAACCCCAACCCTATAGGCGCTAAGTCGGATGAATCATTGTAAAGGTGCGGACTATTAATTCTAGGTTACCTTTTATTGACCCATGAGGACCCCGATAACGATTATGTGCCGTGATCTATGCTTAAAACTTACTGTGCTGTTTTATTTGAAATGATTTGCAAATGTTCTGTTTTATGAAATTTATTATAGTCCATGTGTTCGATGAAATGCCTAAGTGAAGTTACGACGCTAAATGCTACGCATGTGTTAATTGTTAGAATTATATAAATGTGTAGCTCCACTAATGCTCATGTATTTGATGAAATGCCTGTGTGAACTCGAAAGTAATAACATGCAAACGTAACGTGGCGATTACTGAGTCATAGAGACGTATGATTTCTCCCCACCTAGGGAACGTCGACTAACCGCTTGAATTAAGAAATGGTTCGGTCCAAGCCGGCCGCATTTGGCTTATCCGATCGACCCAGGTCGAACTTGGAAGACTGACAGTAGCTGGGCTACATGGCACGCTTGTACTAATGTCAGTTGAGTCGAAGTGCCCCAAGTCGAACGAACTAGCTCGAAAGTCAAAAAATTGTTTGAAGACCTTGGATTGAGTAACCTTGAAAGGAACCTAGAGTACCCACGTTACTATTGGATGAGTCCACTTTAAATCGCAACCAGGAAAGAATCTGCGAAACTCATAAGCCAGACATGGTGATATGGGATATCGTGTCCGAGCTGTCGGTCTATACTGGGGTGACGAGACTCCCCGTAGTGACCATTGAGAAACCGAGGAAGCTGTGAATCAGATATTCCTAACGTAATAATATTACATCCGTCTCGCGGGTGCATATGAGTGACAACTGTTATGTAGATCGTGAACGCCCTCCGCTCGTCGATGAGCCGTCTAACCCTGTGCGTCCGGAACGTGTCATCTGGGTCCATAGTGATTGGTCGGGCCGGTTGGTCGGGCTAGTGTTACCTTCTTATCGATGGGGAATCAATGAGCCGTCTAACCCTATGCGTCCGGACTATGTCATTCGGGTTCATAGTGATCGGTCGGGCCAGTTGGTTGGGCTAATGTTAGCTCCTTGTTGATGGAGAAATTGTTGCACGGGTCATGAACCTAATACCGGATTTTGAGAAGCAGGCGAGGAGTTTTTTCGCCACTCTGAGCCCGCAAATCAATCGAGACCAAGATAAGATAAGGGTACTTTAGTTTTCCCAAACCACGGGGTGAATCGAATTGACGAGATGCTTGACTACTGAATTGAATTTCTTGCATTGAATTAGTTAAGAAAATGTTCATGTCACAACTTCATATTCCTTAGATTGATCAAGATGCATTTAAAATTTGTTGTTTCCTTTGATATCCTTACTGTGCTGATTGGATTAATAACATGCGTAACTTATTGTTAATGGTACTACTGAGTTAGCTACTCACTCCCATCTAGGACTATGTTTTAAAACACCAACTAGGCATATCATTGATGTAGGTACTAGTGAGACCTCAGACAGGTAGGCTTATATTGGGTTGTGCTACCGCCATTATGTTTTGAAGAATTGGGCGTAAACTGAAAGTTTTACACTTTAACCATCTTGGGTACGTTGTATATTGTGGCTTGTATAATCCCATTGTGGACGATCACCACTATGAAAATTGTAGCTTTGACTGTTAGCCCTATTATTCTAAATCTTTCGTTAATTATCTCTACCGCGCTTTGGATCCGCTAAGTTAACTTGCGTTACTCTGATGATTTTTTATGAGAATCTGAATGAAGACCTATGCGCATTTTATTAAGTTAACACCTAGGAACTCGGGATCAGAATCTATGTACTCAGGTGTCGATTTTCGGGGTGTTACAACTCTCAAGATTCTAGACATCACTTATGCTTTATTTCCTGATTACTTTCATATTGGGCATTTGAGCATGCATAGAATTATACTAAATAATGTATTATACTCTAGGTTTAATGTGATCAAAGCAGATGTGTAAATAAAAACATATATCGTAAAGTTTCTTCCAGAGTATGGGTCCATGGTTGGTTTTAATGTATATAGATACAATTTCAAAAATATAAACAAAATGTGACAATATAACATCCAGCTAAGCCCGTGCACCCAACACACCCTGCCTAGAAGTGTGCGGCCTACATCGGCCCATCTGAGAGCTGGAAGTGGGAGAACTCCTCATCCATGAATACCTAATCTAGCGTGTCGGCATCGTCGGTCCCTACACCTACATTAACGTCTGGTTGATGTTTTAAAGCAAAGTCCCAGAGTGGGAGTGAGTGATCAACTCAGTGGTTCCATAAAGCATGAGTTACACATGTTATCAAATCTATTAATACAGGAATAATAAAACAACGTAAAACAAACATTTCCTAATTACTCTTCTTAATGTGAATAATGGAGTTTATGAAATGATGCATGCCCTCACCATATAACACTCCCTTAACATGCGGCTCTGACCACCTGGTTCGCAAATGACAACACACCCTCAACACGTAACTCCAACACCTGTTTTGCTATATTCTAAGCTAATGCAATACGGTAAATGAATATGTTAGCCCAGTAATTAATTATACCCATTCATTTAGCAGTTTGAGGAAGCTAGAATACTTCCCTTTTAGTCATTGGTCTCAACTGAATCATTAGACGTGGGACGACTACAATGGTCCTACACATGTAATCCCTGATCCGCCTGGGTTCGTCACTCCCATCTAAATACATACAAAAGACAAGTTGTAAAAGTAATGCTTGTGGTCACTACGGGGAGGCTCGTCACCCTAGTATAGGCTGATAGCACAGACACAGTATCCCATACCACCATGATCGACTCACGAGTCTTAAGGATCGCAATGATAATGGTTAATAGTAGACCTTTGTAAATGGTAAGGGGAGTGTCCCAGATTTAAACAGGTGCGATCATACATGGTAAACATATATAGGGTTAGCTGTTCTTTGGACAATTTTGGTTGATACGGGCAAACACCGGCATAACCAACATGGAGTGTGTAAGCACCCCGTGTGGTCCAGCCACCGTCGGTCGTCCATGTTCGACCTGGATCAATTGAACGTGTCTGGGGCGGCCAACCTAATTTGGTCAACCCATATTTGAAAATTTGCTGACTAACCAGACTAATCTTGTAATCCTACTTCTTAATTAAATTAAGTCAACGAGCATTAAAGATGATTGAATTTACATTCAATCATCAAAACCAATAATGTACTCATTCAGGCATTTCATTGAATACATAAGCATTATTATACTACAACTTACAATTTATTGGACAAAAATCAAAATACTCCTAAATCATCATGCACATACTACATTAACAATCATAAATCATTAACTGAAATGGTAGCATTGATAAATCGCAACCTAAGCACTTATAGTCCGCACCTATTGGTAGCACGTCCGACTAGGACTCGCTCCTAAAAGTATATTTCCAAGGAAGAATCGTCGGCCACATATACAAGTACATAGGTTCATTAGGGTTGTGGAGGACCCATTTGGAGACTTATATTTACAAGGAGCTTCGTAGTTTTACCCTAAGTCGTCGTCAAAGATGTTCCGATAACAAGGACGATGGAGGTTATGATAGCGAGTCAAGTGGGAGAGGGGACGCCCTTCGTAATAAGCCCTTCGTCGATCTCTCTCTCCCTTATCTCCCTCCTTTCTCTTCTCTTTCTCACCTTAGGGCTCTCAATTTCGGATTGGGATGAAATGGGGTGATTTGGGAGTTATTTATAACTTCAGATGGTGTGTAAATGGCCTTAGGGATACTTTATTTGATACTTATACCCTATGGGTGGTCATTTTTAACTAGCGGGGCTAACAGGAGGGCCTACGGGCTCATCTATTCTATGTTGGAGGTTCCCCACCAATGGATCAATGTTAGGACAATTTCGGTATGATCGGATACGTAGATCGGTTGTGGGAAGACTGTCAGATCAACGGTCAATAATATTCAATTAGAACCGTAGTTATATGGATGTATGCAGGGAATTATCCTTACCTTATAAGTGAAGTTTGGTCTTAAATCGACGGTCCGAAATTCTCAACTTCGCAAAAGAGTGTACAATTTAAATCACTTAAGTTTCAGGTTCTTTCTTAGGATATTTGTACTTCTCATGTACCCGCCCTTCGGCTCAAGTTGAGCAATCCTAAACACTATCCGGGTTTAGCTCCCACGATGGACGTCAAGCCCAGTGAGATGAACATTATTATATAGTTTCAGAATTTGTGGCCCTCTAACGAGTGGTCTAGAGTTTGTTTAGATAATTAGGGTATTTTTGTAATGATTTAAGTATCAAGATTTCTTGTGTGCAATGATTAGGGTTTAGATTAACTATGCTCATAATGTGGCCTATTCACAATTAGTGAAAATGGTGATTTAGTCATAATCACTATAAACCGTTGATTCATAGGTTAAATGGATAATTGGGTCACTTTGGATTGTTAATTACGATTTGACCGTTAGTTGTCTCGGCTTTGAGTAGATCTTTAATTCAGTTGTGGTCGACTTGATTAGTCAGTGATAAGTCGGCTAGATTTGGACCCTATGTGAACAAATCACGAGGTTATACTCGGTGCTTAAGTGATCGAGAGGATTCATTGGCTTTCTACGGTTGATTAATTAAATTCGTGTGATTCTTTATTAGCACCACCCGCGTATAGGCTCACTTCGAGTGTTAAGGGTCAATTAGCGACAACATAGGCTAGTCATATCGAAGGTTTTCAAGGGTTTTTGGAAATCCAAAATAGTGAAAATCTAGAACGTTACACATAAGCCCAAGACGCTAGGCCCAACACAAGAATAACCAATGTGACGTAAAGGTCCATACATTTAAGTGTCTTCAATAGCACACTGAGGCCCTATACTTCTTGTGAATACTTAACAAATGGCCACCAGGGCTTACATAACGTGTACATACATAAGGTGCATAGGTTATGCTGGTACACAAGTTCTCACATGCATCATCGTTATCATAAACATCATTAGATCATCAAATTCATCGTCACAACCTACATCATACAAGCATGTGCATGAAGTACACAACATGTAAGGATTCACATGCATCATCAATATCATGGCCATCATCCATCACTATCATACATGCCCTAGGCATTAGTTATCTATCATACATAAGGTTATTCTTATGTTCACCAACATCATATATTTATCATCATCCATGCATCAAGTAAAACATGGCTATCTTGTCCACGTTATCATCACGACAATCAATACGTGTATTATTATCACTTGAATATCAAGCATGGTGGTTAACTAGTATGTTTTGTCATCATGCATATAAATATATAATATCATCATCATTACCATGAGGATCATTTCCACTTCATGATTAACATAAGAAATGTCATAAGTCCTACACATAATTACTCATCCATCATTAATGCATATGCTATAATTTACGATCTATTAAATCATATCTATCATTTCAACCAACAACTCACAATCATTATTATCATGTTACCATACATGTATCATCATCTCACCCATCACTAGGTGCGTCCCACCTAGTGTGAGTTCCACATTGACCTTCGACTACACGTAAGGCATGGGGTCATATAGGTCAAGTGTGAGTCCCACTTGGTGAACCAATAGGCCAACTCAAATGCATAAATGTTCAACCGCAACGCTTTCAATGATGTGAATCTAATTCCACAACTAAGTGGGCCCCACACAATCTGCCGTTAACTAGAAACAATGCACAGTCTCAAGCACAAGGACAACATGCTAACATCTTTCATGTCATATATCATATTGGACCCACTAGCCAAATACACAACAAACCAAGAAAAAACCCAATTATATAGTTTATGCATTGTAAAATAGGCCTCTTTATGCAAGGCACGTTGCTCAATAGGTAATGGGCCTGCCCAACGGGCTTAAGGAAGGTTACTGTTGTGGGCTTCTCACACCCCAACAATTTCTCTTAGTGTTGGGCCCACTTGGGTCTAAGGGTTGCATCATTTAGAAGGGCTCAAGGCCATCTATATCTTAAGAGAACATTTGGACAACAAAATCTCTCTACTAAATATTTTACAAGTTATATAACACCTATTTACAAAACACGTTAGGTGGTCCTCATTACATGAAAGGTAAGCCCCATACAAGATAGCCCATACTAGATGGCCCACTTAAGGTTTTTATCCCAATAACACCTGGGAGTTATTTTTCAGAGTTTAGATGCTACGTTAAATGCTTTAGGAAGGTGGTGGACCCCATTAATGTGGCCCCACATAAATTTTATGTCAAACAAATTTTCGGCGCAATGTTAGTTTCTAGCCATCTTCAATTTAGATTTATGATCATGTGTGATCCACATCTGGTGAAAGGAAGGATCTATCTGGTAGCTCTATGTATAGGCTTTAAAAGATATAAGGCGAGCCTCATTGGTTTGGTGTATACAATTTACGGTGATGTCCCAAACATGTGTATTTGGAGGAAATGTGCAGGAAACATAGTGCAGAATTAGTTTTGGCCTGATTTTGAGTATGTCCTATGATCACAAGGGACTACCTTTCAGTGTGCCGTCTGGTGCCTTTGGTAGTAATACACACACACACACACACACACACACACACACTTCAAAAAGTATAAGCTGTGACCAACTTTTTGCTCACACGTAATATTTGGTATAGGGCCAAATAGAGGTACTTTAATTTTCTGCACATAATTTTCTGCACAACTGTGCCTTGCCCCATTTTAGGATCCACTCCCTAATCATGTGAGGTCTGATTTGGCCCAAGTAAAATATAATTTCTCTATTAATTGGTATAGCTTAAAGGTTACAAGTGGTAGCCTACTCATATCTTGTGTGTGGGGTTCACTACAGAGGCTCACAGTGGTACAAAACACAAATAATCAGACAGTTTTCAGCAATGGGGTCTGTCACAACTTAGGGCCCAATTTCCAAATACTTGGGGATCATTCCTGACACAAAAGTGGGACATCCCAACTCACTTATATAAGGATTAAATATCCCCCAAAGTGGGACCCTTAACTATAGAGTGTAAGGCCCACCACAAGGTGTCAAAGATGTCTGCATGCAATGCAGTTAGGTACTTGGAAATATTCCAGCAAACAGAAGGTGTAAAAGAAAGGAAATAGATAGAATGGCAAGTGGGGCCCACACGCTAGCAAAGCATATATAAGAGACAAACATCAATACATTTGGTTGTCCAGATTATATGAACTAATAAAGTTCATAAATCAAAAGTGGTCTCACCACTAAGTGGGTCCATAATAAGAGGATGAGTGTTGTGGAAAACATACAACATACAAGTAGCACATGAAATGTCTTGATCAAATATTTATGATCAGATTCTATGTTAGAAAATCCGAGCCAATGGATGGTTTGGGAATATATCATTTAGGCCGTTTATAGGTTTCCAACCATACAGAGCCTTGGATCCATCTGGACCACATGTAGCAACTCAAAGTTTATCCTTATGAAAGTATCTATCAGTCCAGAATTTCTCAAATTCTATCATGAAAAAAATCTAACCATAGGGACCATACATATGATCAATAACTATCTTAAGTAAGTTAAGAAAAAAAATATTAATTACATTTGACCGTTGAAATCACGGATATAGCCCACACAAAAATGGTCACTACTAGCTCTTAGATACATTTTCGTACAAGGCCAAGATCTCAGCCATTCGAGCTCTAATCGAGGCGTATTATATACCGTCGGAAAGATACTTCGACTTTCTATGAAGCCAACGGTATGTGTGTGTGTGTGTGTGTGTGTGTGTGTTAATTGGGTTTAAAACATAGGTCACCTTTTGGAAAATCAGAACCCTCTGTGTATTGATGGGCTTCAGCTAAGTAAAGTTAATGCCACAGATGATTAGATTGTTAAATGGCTATGAAATTTGGCCTAGAGTTAGCTCATATTATGTTTCATATTATTCCCAAGTTTTAACTCCAATCTTAGCACGATTGATTTTATACAATTTTTAGAAGTTACCGTCCAGATACAAAAACGAGATTACAAGTGAAGGGTGTGGATATAATGTTCATCGTGTTGGACCATACTGATGTGGACCAATTGCTGACCACCATAGCCAGTAATATATGAAACCATGGGGATCCACACTAGTGGGCCCCACACATATCAAGAAAATAAGAAGGAAGAAAGAGGAGAGTGAGGAGGATGGAAGGAGGGGGTGTAGGCTCACCTCAAATGGATGAATGGTTAGATGATGATATGTGGTCTACTTCATCTAGGATTGATGGTAGGCCACACCTTGGCCCCACTCTTTCTCACTCTCTTTTAAAATCTCAGAAATTTCTAAGTATAGCAAAGAAATGAGTGTAAGAGAGCTCCTACTCTTATATAGGGAATTGGGAGTTGAGGTGGCAAGATAATGTGGCAAGTTTATGGGGTCTTATTGGTGCTAAAAGTGAGGTGGAAGGTGTTGTATGGTATAGTAGTGGATGAATGAGGTGGATGGTGCTAAGCATGCATTGGCTAAGGTGGAAGAAATCTAGGCATGCATTGGTTAATGAATGGGTAAGGGTTCTAGGTTGTCGGTGATGTATGGTGAATGATGAAGTGAAGTATTGCAATTGGTAATTTAAAGTGATGTGACACAAATTAAGACATGCATTGGATGCATGTGGAGGAAGAAGTGGATATGGGCCATGATTAGTTTCTAAAGCATGAGGAGAGGGTTAATGATGAATTTTGGGGTACAACCCATTTTTTTTCTTATAGTGTTTATCTTATATGTGCTAGCTACTTATTTGTCATGTAGTGATTGTCTTATCTTGTGATAATTTTCATGTTCTAAAAGTGGGCTTTAGGCCCACATGGGCCCAAGTCCAATGAGACTAACGCAATAAAGGTTGCTTGTGTAACATGATATGTAATTTGGGCCGTACATTCGATGGGTCGTATCCCACTAATGGAGTATCAGATTGATGCACGGTTTTCACCATTGCGACCGCAATGACGACGTGGTCCACATGATAGAGGTCTCAAGGTCATTCAGAACAAATCACTTAGGTGGGGTTGCTGGGTGCATTGAGTTGTAGTGTATGGTCTATCAACGATACGGATCAGGACACGTGTGCGCTAGCGGTGTTACTAAATACTAGGATCCCACAGATTATGATCGAATCGCTATTTCCACTAATTACAAATAGACTACACTATGAACATAGTTAATTTAAATCTTAATAATTATGCACAAGAAATCTTGATACCGAATTTATTTTAGAAATGCCCTGATTATCCGAACAAGCTCTAGACTGCTCGTTAGTGGGCCACCAGTTTCAAAACTATAAAATAAAGTCTGTCTCATTGGGCTTGATGATAAGGGTCAAATATTGCATATTAGACCCCGAACATTGCCTAATTTTACGTACATGATTAGGTTTAATGGAGTGTTTTAATTATATTTTTGTTACAGGAGGAAATTGGGAGCATGTATTGAAAAATGATGTTAAAGGCATGGATTTGACGTTCCAAAATTACCAGAGTACGGGATGTACTCCAGAAAACCAATGGTGAAGAATATACACACCGGATCGGAGGAAAGCAAGCCAAAGGGGCCCGAAAAGGGTCCGAATGCAAGATCACATGGTTCCCGCCATCCAATCAGACGTGTGTGGGGCCGGTACATATCATGATCACTATGGAAGTGTCCCAACGGTCAATCACCCCTAAAATCATCATTTCGTGCCCACCGATATCACTTCTCAGTTGGGTTTTGACTCGGTGAAATAATATGAGGAAAAAGATGGATGGTGCAGATTGCACAAACATTCATATGGGCCCCGAACGTGATGTATGTACACCATGCACATGCGCGCCGCTCAGGTGCCTGGTCAAACAGATCACGACCCGCGGCCCTAAAACGTGTTTGATTTCGGTAGTGGGTCCAACCATTCCTCAATCCGGTAATCCGGACCGTCCATCGCTAAATGAAGGCCATGATCACGCTAGGTGGCGTAATTGCAAATGGTCATCGTGAATGAAATCTAACCGTCCGAATGGATAACCGACGGTGATTCCGTGGGCCTCATCAACAAAAGGTATGACGCCTCCTCATTCAATGGACGCTGGATTTTTCCACACAAGTTACAAATAAGAAAATCTACACTATGAAGACATGGCCCCACATAGTTGAAACTTTGAACCATTACATGTGTAAAGGCCACAAAGGGCTCCCACACGTAATAATTTCTTATGCACAAGGACCTTCAAAACCACTCTTCTTGATCGAAATTTCGTCAATCCAATGGACTGGATTTTCAAAAATCTGCCCACCGATCACGGCTGCGATTGCACTTCGAGTCCGTCTGTCGACTACTATTCCAACCATCCAAAGCTCATAAAAGGGAAGTTTACGTGGGAGAGGTATCCGATCCAAAGAATTGGAGATCCGAGGTGCCAAAGAGAAGGAGAAAGAGAGAGAGATTTTTCTAGTTTTAATTTATGAAATTTAATATTTATTTTTTTTATGGATTTTATGGGTAACTAATCTCCTAAGATGAAGCCCTAATTTGATTAACTCTTGTATTGGTTGATTTACTTTCAATTTTATTAATTTGTTTTTTTTTCTCTAAGTGGGCTTGATGGGTTTAAATTCCATACTTCGCCATCTATGAACTTGATCAAAGTATATCCTGGATGTTGTTTGGATGCTTAACAGGTGCTTGGGTCGAAAGAACAAGTTTCCTATAGAGGAAAACAGGGTGCTTTAAATGTACATTCCATGTGCCCACCAAGGACATAATTCATTATTCATGGCATTGCTCAAAGAAATTAGACAAAGTATGCCCCATTTAGGACACGATTGTGCTTTCTCTATTTAAGTGGTATTAATCTATATCAAGGTGAATCAACAAACAAAACAAGGGTTAGGATAGTTAGGGGATTCGAAAGTCCTACCGCTTTCTCTCTAATTGAATTTTCTTCCTCGTTCTTAATTGTTTTTCCTAAAATTGTGCTTAAGCTTTTAGTTCATTATTCATTGGATTAGGTCACTGATTTGAATAGACAACCTGTCCTCGTGGGATTCGACCATCTTACCGAAGTTTATTACTAATTGTATCATTAGGTAGCAACACTGCGCCTATTGCGGGTGGCAAATCAAAATAACACCCATAACTGCGCAACTTAGGCCAAAGGCCGAGTGTTTGAAATGCACAAATACCCTAGGATGAAGCCTAAAACTTAAGTGAACTAGACCTTCCGCTCATTCGCAAAATTGTGGCTTTCCGATCGTTAGATCACAACTAAACTCGAGGTATGAGTTAATGATATTTTCCTACTCATATCCATATAGTCGCGGCCTCGATCGATCATCGACGATCGTCTATGGCAAGTGAGGTCCCCATCGTTTATCGAAGCATCCGTTTATCGCCAAATTGTGATGTAACATAGATCCCATGGTGGGATACCTACCCTTTGGTACGGATGAGCCTATGGGACTCCGTTGAGGCCCTATAAGTTAGAAACACCCTCCCCCAAAACAAGTCTAATGGAAAAAGGGGCACCAGGGCTATTTATGCACATTTTGGCACTATAAATGGCCTCTCATTTTCACCATTTCACTCCCATACTAATTTTCATTTACAATAAGAGAGAGAGAGAGAGAGAGAGAGATGAGAAGAGGGTAGAAGAGGCATAGGAGAGGAGATGTTTATAGAATTTGCCTACCACTGTTAGCCCACAATGTAGCCGCAACGGCGCCCCACTGTAGAGAGCAGCCCGACGACTATAGAGAGGTAATCCCCTAGTCTCCTTTAAAATTTGAGCTTGTGGGCTATTGCATGCGTCCATACAAGCTAACCTATGTGACATATAGTGTCAATCCGTCAAATACTTGGCCAGAATCCTAGGAGCGGCGCTAGGAAAATCGGCAGGCTACCCCTAGGTGCGGACCATTACCTTTAGATTGCCAATTATCAAACTTATGTCGCAAATAGTGATTGCGTAAAATAAATTATGAATTGCATGCTGACTAGTGACTAATTCTTAGGCCTATTGTCCTCTGTGAAGTACAAATTTCGTTTACGGCTGCCAATTATTGATTGCATGCTAGAATAAACTGAATTCACTGAAATTCCATGCCCATATGCTTCATATTTTCCCCTTGATAAATGCGCATAATTATCTTGTTGTTGTAAAAATTGTGATGATTGAATAACGCACTTGCATGCCTATTTGTTTGCCCATATTAGCTAGAATATCCTGAAATACTTGTGAGTTGGGTTGCCTATTCTTGAATAAAATTGTTGTGGCATGATATATAATTTTAGTCTATTGGTCAATTGGGTCGATAGCAAATTGGAAAAATTCACAAGGGCAGCCCTACTGGGTCGGCTATCCTGGGTCAATCTAACCGACCTAGCGGGATGGTTGCACCCAGTGTCGGTTACGCTGTAGTTTGCCTGAGTCAACCGAATCAGTTCACTAGTTAATCAACCATATATGTTCACCATGTATGATCATACCTGTTTGAACCTAAGACACCCCACACCCCTGGAACACCCACGTACAACCACTATGATACGATCCACAAGTCTCGTGAGCCGGGTATGGTAGTATGAGACACTATGCTCAAGCTATTGGCCTACGCTAAGGTGACGAGGCTCCCCATAGTGACCATGAGCAATCTAGTTTACAAACCTACCTTTCATATGAGTGCGGCTGGGAGTGACGAACCTAGACAGATCAAGGATCGTAGGCACGAGGCCGCTACGACCACCCTGGGCATCGCAATCGGATTAGGGCCTTAATTTCGTGGGAGTGCCTCAGTTTCCCCAATCTTGCTGGACAAATGGACATAGCTAAACTGGGATGATGGACAACTAACAATAATTGGACTACACGGGATGGTTGCACCTAGTGTCGGTTACTCCGTAGTTTGCCTGAGTCAACCGAATCAGTCCACTAGTTAGTCAACCATATGTGTTCACTATGAATGACTATGCCTGTTTGAACTTGAGACACCCCACGCCCCTGGAACGCCCACTTACAACCACTATGATACGATCCACAAGTCTCGTGAGCCGGGTATGGTAGTATGAGACACTATGCTCAAGCTGTTGGCCTACGCTAAGGTGATAAAACTCCCCGTAATGACCATGAGTGTAACGCCCTGAAAATCGGGGGCCGAGTAATTACTCAACACCCGAGTTCCCGGTATCACTTATCACACATTTTATGGTTTTATGATTAATCAAATTAAAATTTGCGCAAGTTGGAACAACCTGAAACATGAACACAACCACATGTCTACTGAAATGGAAGGGAATAACATAAATGTCTACATACATGTCCAAAAGAATGAAGGGGCGCCCATGGCGTCACACAACCAAAATCACAAAAAATATAACAAGTCCAAAAGAATAGGACTGAGCACCCAGCCCAGCGACCCCTCGACTCATCTACGGGCCCGATGCAGCTCCGCCCATCAACTGAAAGTAGGAGTACTCCTCCTCCTCCAGACTCATGCTGTCAGGCTCTTCCTGATCATCGCCACCTGCATCTATGGAAGCGTCTGGTTGGTGTTTTAAAACACCCTCCCAGAGTGGGAGTGAGTGATCAACTCAGTGTGAACTATTAATCTTAAGTTATAACAGGCATCAATTATAACATGCATTTAATGAAAAGCAGTCAATCAGCAAACCTACAACTCTTATTAAATGCGTATGCAATGCGATGATATGATGCATGCCCTCGCCGCAACGCTCCCTCGAGCGACTCCGTCTAACGATCGCATATGGCAACACTCCCTCAGAGCGACCTCGACTGCCGAGTAGCCACCCTAACTAATGCGATGCAATGCGATCATGTTAGCCAAGTTTGTTTAGTTAAGTCCATTCATCCAGCAGGTTGGAGATTCTGATTCACCCTACATGTCACTGCCCTAATCTGGTTGCGAGGCCAAGGCCCCATCAACGCGTGAGGCCGAGTCCCCGCGGTCCGTGATCCCATCGGGTCCTCATTCCCGACTCCAAGCACATGAGGAGTGCCGATAAGGAAGGAATCGCTCGCGGTCACTATGGGGAGGCGCGACACCCCAGCGTAGGCCGACAGCTCGGACACAGTATCCCATTCCACCATGCCCGGCTCACGAGACTGTGGACCAGTTGTAATCTAGTTATCAATGGGCCACAAAGGTTGTAGGGTGCATCAGGTTCCATACATATGTGTGCAAACATGGTTAACAAACAGGGATGATCAGGTAGTAGGCTAGTCCGCACAAATCAGGCGGGCATGAGACGAATGGCCTCGGGCACAAGGGTCCCATGTAGTCGAACTACAGCCACCCGAACACTTCGGCCCAATCCGCGAGTCTAGCCTTAGCGTAGCCCTACCGATGGACTATCCCAAGGGAGTAAAAAGGGGATCTACCGCATGCCTACGACTCATATTATCATCTAGCACATCCATATTATATTCTCATGCATCCTAACCATACAAATCACATACCTTTAACAAGTAACAAGTATTATCATAACATTGAAGTGCATGTGCGTGTGTGGGTTGTGTGAGGACGTTACCACTTCCTCCATTTTGAGAAATCAGGAGCATAATGGCAATTAATCACACACGAAATGCAACACCACATAAGAGGGAAATGAATCAACCATCACAAGCATGTTATCATCCAACATAATATCATGTGAAGGCGCAATATATATCACACCGAGAATTTAAACATACAAGTTCTAACAAAATCAACAAATCATGAAAATCCCTAGGGTTCTCTCTAGAATTCCAAACATGACATCTCAACACTCAAAATCATTAGATCCACGCTAAAATTGGTGCTAGGCCACCTAAGAGCAATAGTCTGCACCTTAAATTTGATGGAGGCTCGGAAACGACCTAGAGGCGAGGGTTTTGAAGGTTAGCCGGCCGGAATCCCTAAAACGATTCACGCATGAGAGAAATATACACCATTTCTTCTTCAATACAAGGATTTCAAGGGAAAATAGTGAGGGATCTTACCAAGATGGCCCACAAACGAATTTCGGAGTGGCGGTGGAGAGTTTTCCCTTTTTGGAAGGGATAGGGTGTTGAAGGATCGATTCTCTAGGGCCCCACCAACTCGATTTTGGGTCCACCACACTTCCTTGCCTTCACTTCCCTCCTTCTTCACTTTCCTTGGTCGTTGGAGAAGGGTGGAAGCTACAAGGGAGGGCCTTGTTGTTGTAAGGTGGTGAGGATGTTGAGGGAGAGATTGATTTTTGGAGATTTGGGGAAATTAAGAAGGAAAAGGGGTGGGTTGTTGAGAGTTGAGGGGAGAGTTAGGAGGGAGAGAGGGTTGTTGTTGAGAGAGTGAGGGGTTTAGGAGAAAAGGGTTAGGGCTTATTTCCCTAGAGTTGGGTCCTTTGGCCCCATGTTTCCAAGTCTTTCCAAAATAGACTTATGTAAATCCTATTGGTGTTGAGGTGGCCCTAACACCCCTCAGGCCACCAAATTCGGCGTGGAGGTGTCTTATGACCCAACTAAGGTCCATGTAAAAATTGAGGGTGAACGGATGAACGGATATATGATCTGAGCAGGCACTTTCGTCCCAAAAATGGCCCCGTGGGGGCTGATCTGGTGATTGGGGCAGTTCTGGCGGCCCTCTGGCCATGAAACTTGTAGGGTAGGTGCTCCATGGCCCGATGAAGGACCCTGCAAAATTTGAGAACAAACGGATGCGCGGTTTGGTCGTACGGGTCCGATTTGTGATCAACGGTCACCGTTCCACGATCAGGTCCCAGATTTGGTGGACGGGCGTAGAAAAATATATTAAACCACCACCACAAATTTGGAGGAAATCCGACGGCTGGAACGCCCGAAATCCCGATTTCATTTGTAAGTGCCAGTGTAACATCCCAAATTTTCACTGTTTTGGATTTCTAAAAATCCTTGATTTTTAATTAACTTGTACTATCACGTACTGACCATTAGCACTCAACGTTAGCTTATACACGAGTTAATTAATCCAAGATTAGCCCAATTTAATAGACTAGACAGGCCGTGATAAGGCCTAGTGCGGGCCGCTAAGCCAGATGGCTATTTACACTTAAAGACGACCCATGTGGGCCACCCAGCGACCGTGAAGGGTCAGAAAAATCTAAAAATTTAGGAAACTGAAGATCTCACTGGGCTTGTGGTCCATCGTGGACTACGGATCCAGTGGACACCCAGAACTGGGATCTGGCACTAGCCGAATGCACCCCACCAATGCCAAATTGGAATCTGGCACTTACAAATAAAATCGGGATACCTGGCGTTCCAGCCGTCGGATTTCTTCTAAATTTACAGTGGAGGTTTAATATATTTTTCTACGCCCGTCCACCAAATCTGGGGCCCGATCGTGGCACGGTGACCGTTGATCGCAAATCGGACCCGTACGACCAAACCCCGCATCCGTTCGTTCCCAAATTTTGTAAGGCCCCTCATCGGGCCATGGACCACTTATTTTATAAATTTCATGGCCAGAGGGCCATCAGAAATGCTCCAATCACCGAAATAGCCCCCACAGGACCACTTAAAGGTCAGAAACGCTTTCTCAGATCATATATCCGTTCATTCGTTCATCCTCAATTTTTGCATGGGCCCTAGTCGGGTCATAAGGCACCTACACGCCGAATTTGGTGGCCAGAGGGGTGTTAGGGCCACCCCAACACCAATAGGGAGTCCCATAAGTCTATTTTAGGAAATTGTGGAAGCTTAGGGCCATTTCCACCAAATTTGGCATTATAAAAGGGCCTCATTTGGGGCACCCCTCTCTCCATACGAATTTTACCCTAGAGAAAGGGTAGAGAGAAGAGAAAGAAAAGGGAGAAGAGAAAGAAGAGAAAGGAGAAGAAAGAGAGAAGGAAGAAGGGTAAGGTGGACCTTAGATCGTGGTGGGGCCCAAGGAAATCAAACCTGACATCTTCCTACCTTATCTCTAAGAAGAAATCTCATCCGCAACCGCCCTTTTCATTCCGTTGATCGCCTAGGTAAGATCCAACACTCATTCTCCTTGAAACCTTTATGATAAGAAGAGTTTTGCTTGAGATTCTAACATGCAAATGTTGTTTTAGGGATTCCAACCGATCAACCCCCAAAATCCACCCTCCTAGGCGTTCCTAAGCTTTCAACGAATCCGAAGGTGCGGACTATTGTTCTTAGGTGGCCTTGCACCAATTTTAGTGTGGGTTTAATGATTTTGATTGCTTGGATGCTATGATTGAATAATCTAGAGAAACCCTAGGAGTTGTATATTATTGAAATTGTATGGATTGCATGCTTAGCTTTCATAATGGTGTTGATCTTGCCTCTCACATGATATTATGTATGGGTGATAGTTTGTTCATGATTGCTCTATCATTTTTCCTCATATGCGGTGTTTCAATGCATGTATGATTTATTATCCATGTGCACATGATTTCTGAAATTGGAGGAAGTGCTTAACTTCCTCACACACACACACACACATAACTCTCATGTACTTATTTCATGTTATGGTTAGTCTTGCTTGTTATGAGAATCTGAATGGCATATGAGATGTATGAGAACATGTGGTCGCTATGCTAGTTGATAATCTATAGAATTGGCATGTTACGGATCCCCTCATACCCTTGGGTTGGTCAGGAACATGATGAGCGAAGGTGGCTCCAAGGGTAGGACCGCCTCGAGGCTAAACCCGTGAGTTTGGGCGGGTGTGTTCGGGTGGCTGTAGTTTGACTACATGGGTCTCTCGTGCCCGAGGTCGCTCGTCTCACGCTCGCCTGGCTCGTGCGGTCTAGCCTACAATCTGATCAACCCTGTTTGTTAACCCTGTGTGCCCACATATGAATGGAATCTGAACCACCCTGCAACCATTGTAGCCCATTGAAAATCCACTTGAAACTGGTCCACAGCCTCGTGAGCCGGGCATGGTGGAATGGGACACTATGTCCGAGCTGTCGGCCTACGCTGGGGTACCGCGCCTCCCCCGTAGTGACCGCGAGCGATCCCTTCCTTTCGGCACTCCTCATGTGCTTGGTGTCGGGATGAGGAACCCGACAGATCACGGACCGCGAGGTCTCGGCCTCACGCATTGATGGGGTCTTGGCCTCGCAACCCCGCTTAGGGCATTGATACGTAGGGTGAATCAGAATCCCCAACCTGCTGGATGATTGAACTTAATTAATAACTCGGCTAACACGATCGCATTGCACGTATTAGTTAGGGTGGCGACTCGGAAGTCGAGGTCGCTCTGAGGGAGTGTTGTCATATGCGATCGTTAGATGGAGTCGCTTGAGGGAGTGTTGTGGCGAGGGCATGCATCATATCATCCCGCATGCATGCATTTTAAATAAGAGTTATTAGGTGTTGATAATTGTCTGCTTTTCATTAAGTTTATATTACAATTGATGCCTGTTATAACTTGAGACCAATAGTTTACACTGAGTTGATCACTCACTCCCACTCTGGGACGGTGTTTTAAAACACCAACTAGACCCATTCATAGATGCAGGTGACTCAGGGCACGAGGAGCCTGGCGAGGCGAGCTTGGACGAGGAGTATGAGTTGTCCTACTTTTAGTTGATGGGCGGCTCTCCATCGGCTTGACAGGCGGAAATTGGACCGCTGAGTTGTGGACTTAGCTTTATTCTCGTGGACATATCATTTTATTCTAGATTTTGATGGGCAACGCCTCATTCGACCCTTTTCATATTCTTTGGACTTGTATATGTATTTGAACTTCTTTCATTTCAGTAAATCAGTTATGATTATGTTTCATGCTCCAGGATATTCCAAATTGTGCATTTAAGTTTGATTAACCATAAAACCATAAAATGTATGATAAGTGACACTCGGGAAGTCGGGAGTCGAGTCTATGCACGACCCCTGATTTTCCGGGGCGTTACAGATGGTATCAAAGCAATAGTTTGAAATTCCTTGGGCCATGGGTCATAAGCTCGCTAACGCGTCCGCTGACTTGAGAAGATACGTATTAGACGACACAATATGGACTTAGAATGCTAGGAACCATCTTAGATCCTGAACCAACGACATTAGATGAAAGAAAGGACTTGCAAGGGGTTAGGAGTGGGTTGTGAGAGAGAAAATCCGAGGGTCTTAACCTGGCGGCGAGATTCGACTCGATTAACTAGAAGGTTTAGCTTGTTAGTCCACCAAATTCCTAGGACCCATGGGGCCAACTGAGATAGGTGGGATTTGGGTGAAATGAATGTTAGAGTAACGAGTAATGTAGGTGTAAAGTATTGTTCATGGGATGAGCGCATCCCTTATCCCATGATGCCCTGTTGAAATGTATCCAATTAAAGGTAAATTTTGGGTTTCCTTCCGAAATCTACTTGGAAGGTTCATCATCAAGGGATTTGGAAATCCCACATTACACCTCCTAACGCATGGCTCATCTAGCAAAGCCTAGGAAACTAATCTTAAATCCCATCCCACACTCATTCTAGATATGTCATTCCCAATCTTGAGTTAGGATTGGCATTGAAATCCCATTTAGTATAGCTTAATGCCGCTAATCGGACAGGCCTAAGTTGAAATCCCTCTTTCCAACATATCTCCTTAAATATTCACCTGACAACACCCTATTCTTGAACTTCCCTAGTACATTGGTAGAAACAAATCAGAAATCGAAGGATTTGACAGTTGGAAACATTGTTCTAGACCAAATGAGTGAATATTGGGCCAATTTTAGTAGTTTTGACCCATTTGGGGGTAAAGAGTTAAGGAGTGAACGAAAATTTACCGAAAATAGTGAAACTGGAGAAAAAATGGGTTTTGGCCCCTAACTGAGAGGAATCTCATGAAACCATTAGGTCCATTGTGTATATCAGCTCGTTCTACCCCAAATTCATATATGGCACGTCGAACAACTCATTCTGGTTTGTGAGATATGACCATTGCAAGGAGCCCCTGCCGGGAAGCCAGAGGACCCGCGTGGCCACCCCGCCGATCCGCGTGGCCACCCCGCCGGTGGTCCAGAGGCCCGCGTGGCCACCCCGCCAACCCGCGTGGCTGCCCCGCCGATCCGCGTGGCCACCCCGCCAACCCGCGTGGCCACCCCGCCGACCAGTGTCCCCCACCAAAATTTCTGCAATTTTTAGTCAATTTCAAAAATTCATATCTCCTTAGTTACAACTCTGATTTAGGTGATTCAAAAGCCAGATTGAAGCTTGATGAGTCTAGTTTTATATAAAAATAAGAAAAAAATAAAATAAAAATTATAATATAACTAAAATTAAGCTGTTCTGTCAACTATCTAAAATTTTTTGATTTCAGGTAGCTGTTGCTCCTTGAATTTTAATAATTTATTTATAACTCCAAATGGGATGAAATTTGGTGGGATGACTTAAAACTTGATGATAAATCATCATAAAAATTAAAAAAAATAATCCAGTTACTAAAAGTATAAGAAACATTACAAGAAGATGGGTCCCCTCCTCCCTTTCAATGTTCACACGAGTGGGGCCCATTTCCCTTGCTATGTGGGACTACTTAGAGTCCATAAAACATCTCTACTACGCCCATTACCCTCCACCATCCCTTATAAACCCTAGGAAGGATCTCTTCTCTCCCATTCTCAAAAAAAATCCACAAACCCAACTCCAAAACCCCTCCTCTCTCCCGACTCTCATTTCTTTTCTTTCTTACCTTCCTCATTCCCTCTCATCACTCACCTCTCCTTCCTAACTCACTCAAAATTCCATACCTCCATCATTCTCATTCCCAAAACCCCATTTCAAACTTCCCTTCACTCCCAACATTCATCCATCACTCTCAAATCCCTCATCCAAATCTCATTTCAACTCTCATTTCCTCATCCACCCATACCCATCTTCAAACCCCATTCCTAAAACCACCTTCATTTCTTTCACCTTTCCCCATCCTCTTCTACCACACATGTTTCTTTCAAGACTCACTCACCAAAATCCCACTCCTTTCACTCTCCTCTTTTTATCTCCAAATTTTATCTCCCAAAACCCGCTCCATCCTCATTTCAAAACCACCATTTCCTTCAAATCTCATTTTCGCAAACCCACCACTTTCCCATCTAAAGGACCCATCTCAAACTCCTCTCCAACAATCTACCCACTACCACATTCAACCCATTTACCCCAAACCCCATTTCCTCTAATCCATTTTCCTTCTATCACTCCCAACACTCCACATTAACTCTCTTTCTCAAAATCTCCCACAACCACAATTCATTTTCAACATTACCCAAACCCTTTCCAAACCTCACCTTCAAGATCCGTTTCCAAGGATCCAACCACAAATCCCAACCTAGGAACCCATTATACTAGCTCATTCCAAAGTCCCAATCTCCATTTTCAAACCCTTCTCCTTCCAAAAGTAATGGTTTTTCTAAGCAACAGTTACCTCTTTCTTTTCCATCCCGGTGATCCTATCACTCGGGGAAAGAAGCGCCTCCCCTTTCGCCCGACTCAGACAAGTAGCCGCATGACCTCTAATGACTGGTAGTTTGCTTAGAGTCGGTTAGGTTTAAACTGCATGTGTTGAAGGATGCTTAGGACCGTTGCTTAATTAGGTTGTATTTCCTTTCCGTCTAGCATGTTTATGAATGCGTGTAATCCATATTGTAGGATATAACTGGCCATACTAATGGCATTTTGACTTCAATATGAATGTGTGGATTGTTTTGAAATTTTCTGATTGTCTTGTGAATGCTCGTACGAATAATTGTCTTGCTGCGTCCTTGTTAGCGTTATTAGCACTTCAAACCACCAGAATACCCTTGAACTTTCAACTATTCATTCATTCTTGGAATTTACGAAACCAAAGTATAGTCTGCGACTAACCCACTAGTCATAGGATTGAAATGGTAATTCATATAAATAAATAAATAAATAAATAAATTGAGTCTTTAAAAAAACTTTTTAGGATGATCGTTGCCCATAAGCATGTTGAGAGAATTATTAAACCCCAAATCAGATATAAATTAAAACGAGGACACCCGTAGGCCAAACCCCAAAGGACAACCTTACAAATAGGAGATTTAAACTTTCCAACTAGGGTCGTTCTCTAAACATTTAGGTTGATGAGACTACGGAATTATGAGACCATACACTTGCGAAGTATTCGCGGCTTGACCCAATTCTCAATCCTGAGCGACTACCAACGGACTCACTTGCTTTGACGAGCAAAAACCAGGATCCATCAGGATTCAGAAGGGATACTACGTGTTGTGCCGCCCTGGTCGGGCAAAGCGGACAATCGACGTGTCGGTTGAGCCTACCACAACCGTCATTTTTTTCCGTATTAGCTTGATCATAAAGAGTAGAATACACCACCCTTAGGTAAACTTTGTCAAGAACACTAAGCATGATAATCATGATTTTGACATTCTTATCAAACCTTAAGGGTGAAAATTTTTAAGGGGGGTAGAATATAATAAGCAAGGCTAGTATAGTTAGTATACACCCTACCATGCATATAAACCTGAAATCAATAAAACTCAGGCAAACAAAATGATAATATATTTATTTATTACCCTTAGGCAATTTCGGGGACGAAATTATTTTTAAGGAGGGTAGATTGTAACATCCCAAATTTTCACTGTTTTGGATTTCTAAAAATCCTGGATTTTTAATTAACTTGTACTATCACGTACTGACCATTAGCACTCAACGTTAGCTTATACACGAGTTAATTAATCCAAGATTAGCCCAATTTAATAGACCAGACAGTGCCGTGATAAGGCCTAGTGCGGCCGCTAAGCCAGATGGCTATTTACACTTAAAGACGGCCCATGTGGGCCACCCAGCGACCGTGAAGGGTCAGAAAAATCTAAAAATTTAGGAAACTGAAGATCTCACTGGGCTTGTGGTCCATCGCGGACTACGGACCCAGTGGACACCCAGAACTGGGATCTGGCACTAGCCGAATGCACCCCACCAATGCCATTGGAATCTGGCACTTACAAATAAAATTGGGATACCTGGCGTTCCAGCCGTCGGATTTCTTCCAAATTTACAGTGGAGGTTTAATATATTTTTCTACGCCCGTCCACCAAATCTGGGGCCCGATCGTGGCACGGTGACCGTTGATCGCAAATCGGACCCGTACAACCAAACCCCGCATCCGTTCGTTCCCAAATTTTGTAAGGCCCCTCATCGGGCCATGGACCACTTATTTTATAAATTTCATGGCCAGAGGGCCATCAGAAATGCTCCAATCACCGAAATAGCCCCCACAGGACCACTTAAAGGTCAGAAACGCTTTCTCAGATCATATATCCGTTCATCCGTTCATCCTCAATTTTTGCATGGGCCCTAGTCAGGTCATAAGGCACCTACACGCCGAATTTGGTGGCCAGAGGGGTGTTAGGGCCACCCCAACACCAATAGGGAGTCCCATAAGTCTATTTTAGGAAATTGTGGAAGCTTAGGGCTATTTCCACCAAATTTGGCATTATAAAAGGGCCTCATTTGGGGCACCCCTCTCTCCATACGAATTTTACCCTAGAGAAAGGGTAGAGAGAAGAGAAAGAAAAGGGAGAAGAGAAAGAAGAGAAAGGAGAAGAAAGAGAGAAGGAAGAAGGGTAAGGTGGACCTTAGATCATGGTGGAGCCCAAGGAAATCAAACCTCACATCTTCCTACCTTATCTCCAAGAAGAAATCTCATCCGCAATCGCCCTTTTCATTCCGTTGATCGCCTAGGTAAGATCCAACACTCATTCTCCTTGAAACCTTTATGATAAGAAGAGTTTTGCTTGAGATTCTAACATGTAAATGTTGTTTTAGGGATTCCAACCGATCAACCCCCAAAATCCACCCTCCTAGGCGTTCCTAAGCCTTCAACGAATCCGAAGGTGCGGACTATTGTTCTTAGGTGGCCTTGCACCAATTTTAGTGTGGGTTTAATGATTTTGATTGCTTGGATGCTATGATTGAATAATCTAGAGAAACCCAAGGAGTTGCATATTGTTGAAATTGTATGGATTGCATGCTTAGCTTTCATAATGGTGTTGATCTTGCCTCTCACATGATATTATGTATGGGTGATAGTTTGTTCATGATTGCTCTATCATTTTTCCTCATATGCGGTGTTTCAATGCATGTATGATTTATTATCCATGTGCACATGATTTCTGAAATTGGAGGAAGTGCTTAACTTCCTCACACACACACATAACTCTCATGTACTTATTTCATGTTATGGTTAGTCTTGCTTGTTATGAGAATCTGAATGGCATATGAGATGTATGAGAACATGTGGTCACTATGCTAGTTGATAATCTATAGAATTGGCATGTTACGGATTCCCTCATACCCTTGAGTTGGTCAGGAACATGATGAGCGAAGGTGGCTCCAAGGGTAGGACCGCCTCGAGGCTAAACCCGTGAGTTTGAGCGGGTGTGTTCGGGTGGCTGTAGTTTGACTACATGGGTCTCTCGTGCCCGAGGTCGCTCGTCTCACGCTCGCCTGGCTCGTGCGGTCTATCCTACAATCTGATCAATCCTGTTTGTTAATCCTGTGTGCCCACATATGAATGGAATCTGAACCACCCTGCAACCATTGTAGCCCATTGAAAATCCACTTGAACCTGGTCCACAGCCTCGTGAGCTGGGCATGGTGGAATGAGACACTATGTCCGAGCTGTCGGCCTACGCTGGGGTACCGCGCCTCCCCGTAGTGACCGCGAACGATCCCTTCCTTTCGGCACTCCTCATGTACTTGGTGTCGGGGATGAGGAACCCGACGGGATCACGGACCGCGAGGTCTCGGCCTCACGCATTGATGGGGTCTTGGCCTCGCAACCAGTTTAGGGCATTGATAAGTAGGGTGAATCAGAATCCCCAACCTGCTGGATGAATGAACTTAATTAATAACTCGGCTAACACGATCGCATTGCACGCATTAGTTAGGGTGGCGACTCGGAAGTCGAGGTCGCTCTGAGGGAGTGTTGTCATATGCGATCGTTAGATGGAGTCGCTTGAGGGAGTGTTGTGGCGAGGGCATGCATCATATCATCCCACATGCATGCATTTTAAATAAGAGTTATTAGGTGTTGATAATTGTCTGCTTTTCATTAAGTTCATATTACAATTGATGCCTGTTGTAACTTGAGACTAATAGTTTACACTGAGTTGATCACTCACTCCCACTCTGGGACGGTGTTTTAAAACACCAACCAGACCCATTCATAGATGCAGGTGACTCAGGGCACGAGGAGCCTGGCGAGGCGAGCTTGGACGAGGAGTATGAGTTGTCCTACTTTTAGTTGATGGGCGACTCTCCATCGGCTTGACAGGCTGAAATTGGACCGCTGAGTTGTGGACTTAGCTTTATTCTCGTGGACATATCATTTTATTCTAGATTTTGATGGGCAACGCCTTATGCGACCCTTTTCATATTCTTTGGACTTGTATATGTATTTGAACTTCTTTCATTTCAGTAAATCAGTTATGATTATGTTTCATGCTCCAGGATATTCCAAATTGTGCATTTAAGTTTGATTAACCATAAAACCATAAAATGTATGATAAGTGACACTCGGGAAGTCGGGAGTCGAGTCTATGCACGACCCCTGATTTTTCGGGGCGTTACAGCCAGATTCCAATTTTTGGCATTGGTGGGATGCATTCGGCTAGTGCCAGATCCCAGTTCTGGGTGTCCACTGGGTCCGTTGTCCGCGATGGACCACAAGCCCAGTGAGATCTATGATTTTTGAAGGTTTTTGATTTTTTTCTGACCATTCTCGGTCACTGGGTGGCCCACACGGGCTGTTGACAAGTGCAAACGGCCATCAGGCTTGGCAGGCCACACCAGGTCCCATCATGGCCAGCCTGGTTTATTCTAATGGGTTGATCCTAGTTTAATTTTTTTTTACTAGTGGTACCTCACCCTGAGCAGTTTAAACGGATGGTCCTGCGGCAAATCCAACGTGGACGCCCCAGGATACTGTGCTGGTTGGACGGGACGTTACAATGAGCAATCCAATTTACAAACCTGCCTTTCATATAAGTGCGGCTGGGAGTGACCAACCCAGAAGGATCACAGGTCATAGGCACGAGGCCGCTACGACCGCCCTGGGCATCGTGATCGGATTATGGCCTTAATTTTGTGGGAGTGCCTCGGTTTCCCCAATCTTGCTAGTCGAATGGACATAGCTAAACATTCGGCTAACATGATCATTGTTGCATTGCATTAGTTAGGTTGGCGACTTGGCAGTCGAGGTCGCATTGAGGGAGTGTTGGTCATATGCGAATGTATAGATGAAGTCACTTGAGAGAGTGATGGATAGCGAGGGCATGCATCATATCATAATAGCATACATGTGCAACAACAAAAGTATTTAGGGGCTGTGCGCTTAAATTGCTTTTTATTAATTGTACATGTGGATTTGATAGCTTATGTAACTTGATGTTAATGGAACCATAGAGTTGATCACTCACTCCAACTCTGGGACGGTGTTTTAAAACACCAACCAGAACATATCTTAGATGCAAGTATCACAGAGTCTGACACGCTGGATGTGGCGTCCATAAACTCGGAGGAGGAGCTATAGTATTTCCATCTCCTGGGTGGGCCACTGTAGTTGCCCTAAGGACAATAATGAGACCATAGGGCAGAGACATTTGTACATCTTTTGGACTATACGTATTTTGTTGGGATGCAGTCTCGTACACTACGCATATATACATCATTTTCCTAGTCATGCTCTAATTTAGTTAATTGATTTCAATTTACATCATATGATCCATTTAAATTTTCAAATGCTCATACACCAATCAATTGAAGCCCAAATTAGTTAATTCTGCAAAGCAAAAGTGGCACTCGGAAACTTGGGAGCCGGGCATTACTCGACCATCGAATTTTAGGGCGTTATCGAAACAGATTGACTACTCCCTACCACCAGCCAATGGTTGGTGGTCGGTGCTCGGTGGCCCCCACCATGATGTATGTGTTTCATTCATGCTGTCCTAGGTCATTTTATTATATAAAACAAAAAATGGCATCAGTACCGTTTGAACGATCTCAGGCATGAATATAATTGGGTGATAAGTCATTTCCTTGTGGTGATTTAGTTTATGTTATGAGCCCGCACCTTAGAACTGAGTGATCATACTCGGTGTTTGGGTGACGACCCATATCGGATTGATCATCATACATTTGGGGTATCATGTCATACATTTAGAATCCTTGATTTATAAGATAAATAGGGGCTGCCTAAATTTAGATAAAGGAAAGTAGTGAGCAGCCACTACGTTTCACAACGAGCCACATAGTCCAAATAAGGAGTCATGATATAACGTCGGTATCCTGGCTTCGCTAATTTGTTGTATTAATTGGAATTAATAATAACTTGGCTAATCATGCATACCTTAGGATAAGTTACGATTTGGCGTTGGAGTCACTTGTGAAGGAGTGTTGGCATTTGTGAAATAGGCGTTGAAGTCACTTGTGAGGGAGTATTGGATTATAAGGCGCATGCATCATTATATAATCTCATTTGTGCATTTAACAAAAGTATTTAGGAAATGATTGATTTTTTGTTTATCATTAATTGCGCTGATTGTGTCGATAATATGTATAACTTATAACTAATGAAATTATTGAGTTAACTACTCACTCCCACCTGGTACAGTGTTTTAAAACACCAACCATGCATTGTTATTAATGCAAGTTCTATCGATGCCTCCGACGGGTAAGCTTGGATTGGCTTGTACCTTTATCGTGATGTTGGGAGTATCAGGCGAAACTGAAAGACCTTGCACTTATTTAATTTTATGCTTGTATATGTTGGAGTTCCCAACTGGGTGTACTCTGTTTCTTGATTTTGTTGTATGTTCGTTGTGGCTTGTATAATCTTCATTTTTAATAATCATCACTATTGGAATTGTATTTTTACTCTTAGCCCTATATTTATTGATTATTGTTATCTTTACCTCACTTTAAATCTGTTAATTTGAATTGCGCTACTCTGATTATTCGTGTGTGAAATGAATGTGAATCTAAATGAGGTCACATGTGTAATTTTCATTTGGTTAACATCCAGGAACTCGGGATCGAAGTCTATGTACTCGGGTGTCGATTTTCGGGATATTACAGCATGGGATGCGTGAATGCCCTTAGGAAATATCATGAACTTAATCTAAATGTCATCCTCCACTTTTTGCCAAAGTCATGGCTTTTGGACTGTTAAATTTTGATAAAATTAGGAACACTAACTAAGATTAATACGTTGCACATATTTGTATAGCCGTGGCTCTGATCGACGATCGCTACCTATCAAATTAACTTAAAACCTTATCCATTGATTAATACGTCTGAATGTTAGAGCGATCATATCCAAACTAGATCTCCACTAGGGACACCTATTCCATGGTATAAATCGGCCCGTACATCTCCCTGTGGGCCCCAATAGTTGACAATAACCTTACATAGGGATAATATATCAAAACCTGATCATTATGGCCATTAACACTATATTTGATACTATAAAAATCTTAATTTACAATGATTTTTTTTTCAAATTTTTTCCATCGCATCGACATCTGCTTGATAGATGATTGCTTGCCTCTAAGTCCAAAGGTTCGTAAGTAATATCCTGTGAATACAGGGTCGATCCCACAGGGAGATGAATTGCTAGAAGGAGAAAATCAAATGCAAAACAAACTAAGTAATAAAAACTAATATGATTATTTGATTTTGGGATTTTTAAATGGATGTAATTCAACTGAATTAAAACAACACCCAAGCTTCAAAGTTCCACACACAGGTTAATATTCCAAAATCATAATGACTTAGATAACACAACTAGGATCTGAGCACTATGGTCAGCCTAATCGGAAAATAAAATAGTTTAAATATTTTAAATAAAAGATTAGAAAATCATGGATTTGCACCATTGATATATATTCTCAAGCGTCAGTGATTTTAAGAATTCAACATCAATGAGATAATGAAAATCAAAGAAATATAATAGGTGGAGAACCTCTCCTATCTAGAAAATCTGATTGATCTAAGGTAAGCCTATCTATCAATGTGGATCTCATATGATGGAAACATATGGATCTCATAAGAGGATAAAAACATAAAACTTAAACAATAGATAACATGCATACACCATTCTTCTCATCATTAAAACAATCAATCATCATAACTTAAAAAATTATTAAACCCATGTGC
Organism: Magnolia changhungtana; assembly: GCA_030180095.1. Classification (NCBI taxonomy): domain Eukaryota; kingdom Viridiplantae; phylum Streptophyta; class Magnoliopsida; order Magnoliales; family Magnoliaceae; genus Magnolia; species Magnolia changhungtana. The sequence continues at coordinate 2,067,923 of JASAUF010000642.1, read as the reverse complement.
TTCCCTTCTAGCTTGGGCTAGAGGGAACTTAGAAAAACATAACTAGAATAGAAAACGAAAGTAACAAGAAAGAAATAAATGCAAATATAAAAAATTCTAAAAGGAAAAAAAACCACTTATAAAATTAAAAACCCTAAATATTACTTTTGAATGCTTGTATGATACTTAGGAATGCCCTAGGAAGCCCTATTTATAAGTAGGGAACTCCAATTTTCGTACAAAGTTGGAAAACTCTATAAACCGCATCAAATATACACATTTTTTTGAAATAGACTTCTCGCTGCACAGTTTATTTAAAATAATTTTTTTGCTGCGCAGTTTCCCAAAATAGACTTTAGAGCTTCAGAATACACTTTTTTTGTAACGTCCTGTCCAACCAGCACAGTGTCTCGTGGCATCCACGTAAGATTTACCGCAGGATCATTCGTTTAAACTACTCGTGGTGAGGTACCACAAGTAAATTAATCTAGGATTAGCCCAATTGAGTAGACCAGAGGGTCATGATAGGACCTAGTGCGGGCCGCCAAACCAGATGACCGTTTATACTTAACAATACCCCGTGTGGGCTATATCATGACGCGGGAAGGTCGAAAAATTATAAAAATTTAGGGAAGCATAGATCTCACTGGGCTTGTAGTCCATCGCGGACCACGGACCCAGTAAACGTCCAGAAGTCAATTATCCACACTGTCCCAGCAGCACTTGCGAATTACGACTCACCCCAGCTCACTAGTCTCAGAATCTGGCACTCTTAATTAAAACTGAGATATAAGACATTTCAGTTGTCGGATTTCTTCTAAATTTACGGTGGAGGTCTAATGTATTTTTCTACACCCGTCCATGAAATCTGGGACCCGATCGTGAAACAGTGACTGTTGATCGCAGATCGGACTCGTAGGGTTAGATCCCACGTCCGTTTGCCTCCAAATTTTGCATGGCCCATCATCGAGCCATAGATCACCTATCCTATAAGTTTCAGGGCCAAAAGACCACCAAAATCTCTCCAATCATTGGAATAGACCCCACAGGGCCATTTAAAGATTGGAACCGTATGATCAAACCCCATATTCGTTCATCCATTTATTCCCAAACTTTGCATGACCCCTCATCGGGCCATGAGGCACTTACACACCAAATTTGGTGGCCAAGGGGGTGTTAGGGCCGCCCCAACACCAATAGGGAGTCCTGGAGGGCTATTTTAGAAAGTTGTTGAAACTTGGGGCCAAAGGGCCCAAATCTAGGAAATATGTAACGCCTTGAAAATCGGGAGTCGAGTAGAAACCCAACTCTCGAGTTCCAACACATCACTTATGTAACATATTTAATGATGATTGTATATTGTCTATATTAGTATATAAAACATGAATGAGATTAAGCCAAATCAGCAAAACATAATTCAGGGACAGTTGTAATATGTAAGCGAAAGAATGAAATGAATATGTACAACCTTATAAACCAGTATAGGTCCCCAAAGTATGTATGCGTTATCAGGTCAATAATTACAAGTATTGTTTCAAAATACAAAATGTCAAAAAATGTGATAGTCTTCTACAAGTATAACCCTGAAGCTCCGTCGATCAGAACGGTTTATATAAACCCACCTGAATACTGCATATATGAGAAAGCATCCTCATCGTCCTCCAAGTCCGGCTCCGCCTCGTAGGCATCGCTACCACCTGCAACTAAGACAGGGTCTAGTTGGTGTATACAACATCGTCCCGTAACGTGGGAGTGAGTGATCAACTCAGTGGAACAATAAAGCAAAGGTTAACATGTTATCAACTCACTCAAGCAGTAATGATAAAATAATACAATCAAACATCCCTAAGTACTCTGATTAATGCAAGAATGGTATGTATAAATGATGCATGACCTCGCCTGCACTCCCTCTGCGATCTTCATCTAACGGTTGCGCATGACAGTCACTTCCTCAGTGCTCTCTACTCAACGCCAAACGGCACATGCAGTGCGGTGCATAAGCGTGGTTACCAAGTTCTTATTAGTCATTTTCATACAGCAGAATTTGAGAAACTAAGGTACCTCCCTTATATCAATACCCAAACAATGATCCATTCTAGGGTCGTCAGTCCTAGTAAATCTCATACGAAGTGCGGTTTTAAGTCACTGCAAAGGGCTCGTCACCTGATTAGTGTAAGCCTAGTTTATACTCTAGTTGCTACGGAAAGGTTCGTCACCTCAACGCAGTCTCAGAGTATGCTCGAGGTCACTACAAAGGGCTCGTCACTTGATCAGTGTAGGCCGACAGCTCGAATACAGTGTCACATACCACCATATTTAGCTCACGAGGCAGTATTGCTCCCTGGTCACTACGGGGAGGCTCGTCGCCCCAGCGTAGGCCGACAGCTCGACCACAGTGTCCCATATCACCATGTCTGGCTCATGAGTCTTAGCGGATCGAGGTACCAAGGTTAACGGAGTTTCCACTAGTGAGTTTGGTACCTTAGGTTTAAGCAGTAGCGTCCAAACATGGTAAACATACATCGGGTCAATTGGATTACTTGACGAGCTCGACTAGTACGAGCGCACGTTGAGTTAATCGACATGAAGTGTATAAGCACGCCGTGTGGCCTAACCATTGTCGACATCTCAAGTACGACTCGGATTCATTGACCACATCCTGTGTAGCGAACTAACTCCAGCCACTAATTCAAGGCCTATTGCCGATTGCCTGGACTATATAATAGCCCCAACCATATTCACTTTCAACAAACAATCATATGAGATAACCAAAGTAGTGATGGATCAATAATTCAATTCATACAATCATGTGAGCAATTTATGAAATACAACTTAAACATGAATTCACGCATATGCATTCCATACCTAAATAGACACTATAATATAAGTACATGGAGGAAATCATACACATGGTTAGGGTAGTTGAGAATCACATCTCAACATTCCTACAAAGTACAATTTATTAACTACTAGTTCATTCAAGCATTCTTACAAACACTTAATCTACACACCCCAACATACATGATATATGTTGATTATAATATGTATTAAGGCAAAACCTTCCGTTAAGGAGTTGTCGCCTACACAACAATCATATATCCACAACAATTTATCATGGCGAGCACGAATGCAAATCCTACACTCATTCAGACATTTTCACAAACACCCAGGCTACACATTATAACATACACGACGTATGTTGGGATAACATGTCTTAGGGCAAATCCTTTCATCAAGGAGTTGTTACACATACAACTAGCATATATATATGGAAAATAATCATGGCAAATACAATTTCAAATTCTATACATATACGATGATTTCTACAAACACATGGATTACAATATATTCAACATAGTTCATATACATTTGTATCACAAAACAAACAACGCATTTGGCATGTGAAATGACACCCACGTCAGTAATAAATCATTAACCGACATTAAAAGCCTTGAAAACCACAACCTATACGTTTATAGTCCTCACCTTACGCTGGTAAATGCGTAACGGATTCGTTTTAGACACTTAGTCTTTGTAAATGGCTGATTGGCAACTTATAGCATGAATTAGGTTAGCTATTTCATAACTTATACTATCTGAATCCCTAAAATAGATTAGGGTTAGGTTTTCTTATCCAAGTATGTTGTTGGAAACGCTGAAGTTGTGATACAGATAGGGTGGCTAAGTGCGTGGAGCTACGGGATCAAATCCCAGGATGAATCTCCAACTCTCTCACTCTCGTTCTCTCTCTTTCCTTCTCTTTCTTCTCACTTTTCTCACATAGGGTTAGAAATTTGTATGTGAAGGGAGTGAGAGGGTTTAAGGCTCTTATATAGGCCAAGAACTAATGGGAATGGCCCTAGGGCCATGGTATACTTAGGTTATAGCCAAAACCCATCTATTTCGGCTCAATGGAGCACTTCTGGAGGCCCCCTTTTTGCCTGTGGTCGAACTTAAGCTCCCTGACATTGGATCTAGGTCGAGTTAAATTTTCGGTCCGATTGGATTTACAAATCGACCGTGGCGGACTAGTTTCAGTTCAACGGTCATCGGTACTCTATCAGGGCCACAAGTGCACTGACATGTGTGAAAAATTTCTCCTGATCTGACGGTGTATTTGGGTCAGATTCTGATGGTCTGAATCCTTATATTTGGCTCGCAAGTGATACATCTCAGTTTACTTAAGTTTGGATTTATTTCAAAAGATATTCACGTTCCTCACACACTATATTCCGGGCTCAAGTTGTGCATTTTTAGACACAGTCAGGACTTGATTTTCGAGATGGTTGTCAAGCCTAGTAAGGCGGTCATAATCGTTTAGTTTCGCGGTAATCAGACTTTCGACGTGCGGTTCAGGTCCGATACGGAGTTTCGTGATGCTCCTGAGAGTAACTGGGTAATGAGATTGATCCTAGATTATAGGGTAATGTAGCGTCGATGATTCTGCAAGTTTTGAGTCTTGTAGTTCTTATCAAAAGTGGTTCAAGCGAATTTCACAGCTAATCTAGTTTAACACTTAGTTAATTTCGTTTAATTTCTAAAGGATTTGGTCTTGAGTGATTTCTGCCTGAGGTGGTACTCGGGTCTTTGTATGGATTTTTTCAAGATGTTACAAAATAAAACCCTAGCTCCTTATCTCATAACTCCAACGATAACTACCACCACCAAGGGAGTAAAGAGAGAGCAGGGAGCGAAAGAGAGTGTGAAGGAGAGTAAAGGTGGACCTTAGATCGAGGTGGGGCCCAAGGAAATCAAATCTTGTGACTCCCTACCTCTCCTACAAGAAGAAACCCTCCACCACGATCGCCCATTCGTTCCGTTGATCGTTTAGGTAAAAGCCCTCATCCCTTTTCTTGTAACCCTTGAGTTGAGGAAGGATTTGCATGGAATTCTAACATGCAAATGGTCGCTTTAGGGATTCCGGTCGTTCAACCCCAAAAATCCACATTCCTAGGTTGTCTTCCAAGCCTTCAACGATCCGAAGGTGCGGACTATTAACCTTAGGTGGCCTAGCACCAATTGTAGCATGAGTCTAATGATTTTTTTTTGTTTGGATGATGTATTTAGAGAATCTAGAGAAAAACCTAGGAATTGTTGGGTCGTTTGGAATTATATGGAATTGTATGTCATGTTGATTTTCTCATGATGTTGTTCTTGCCTCTCACATGATTTGGTACGAATTGATGATCTCATGTTTATGTCTTGTTTGGTTTTCTCCACATGATGTTGCTCTATATGTATGCCTTATTAATCCTTGTGCAAATTGGCTCTATGAGATGCAGGAAGTGCTTAACTTCCTCACCAACCCACACAACACACTTGCACCTTTATTCATGATATTGTTAGCCTCTCTTGCTAGGAGATTCTGAATTGTATGTTGAGGAGTATGAGAACTTGATGTTGTTTGTGCTAGTTAATAATCCTGTTAGATGACACGTTATGAATCACCACCCAAACTCTGGGGTTGGTTAGGAATACGAGAAGAGTGAAGGCAGCCCCGTTGGTTAGACCGTCTTAAGGCTAAATGTAACATCCTGGATTTTCACTGTTTTGGATTTCCAAAAATCCTTGAATTTTTTTTATTAATTAACTTATAATATCACTTAATGACCATTAGCACTCAATGTTAGTTTATACAGGGGTGATACCAGTAAAGAACCACACAAGTCTATTTAATCAACCGTAGAAAGCCAATGAATCCGCCCGATCATTTGAACAACAAGTTTAGCCTAATGATTTACTCACATAGGGCCCAAATCTAACCGACCCATCGCTAACTAATCAAGACAAGTATAACTTAATTAAAGATCTAATCGAAGCCGAGTTAGATAAGGCTCGGATCTTGGCTAATAAACCAAATCAACATCGTTACTCTTTTAGCCTAAAACCGACGGTTTAAAGTAATCATGACCAAATCTTCACTTTCACTAGTTATAAATAGGCCACACTATGAACATAGCTAATTCAAAACTTAATCATTGCCTAGGAGAAATTTCAGTACCTAATTCATTTCAGAAATGCCCCGAATTTCCAAACAAGCTCTAGACCGCTCGTTAGTGGGCCACTAGTTCCAAAACTATAGGATAATGTCCGTCTTACTGGGCTTGACGTCCATCGCGGGAGTCGGACCTGGGTGCTGTCCAGAACCGCTCAACTTGAGCTAAAGGACGAGTGCATGAGAAGTGCAAATACCCTAAAGGAATGAATTGAAACTTAAGTGAATTAGGTCGTCTACTCTTATGTAAAGTTGAGGATTTTGGACCGTCGGTTTGCGACCAAACTTCACTCGTGGAGTAAGGATATTTCCCTGCTCACATCCATATAGTCGTGGCCCCGATCGACTATTAGTGACCCTTGAACAGACTTCTAATTATATCTATTGATCGGTGCATCTAAATGGCGAGCCGATCATATCCATACGTAGATCATCATTAGGGCTAACTATGTTATGGTGTAAATCAATATGTACACCCCATAGTTGGCCCTAGAGGCTAGAAAAACCTTCCCGTAGGGCTAGTATAGTAAAAACTCAACACTTGGGGTCATTTGCACCAAATCTGGCATTATAAAAGGGGCTTCTTTGGGCACCCCCTCTCCCCTTATGACTTTACCCTAGGTGGATCAAAGGGAGAGGAGAGAAAAGGAGAAGGAAGAGAGGAAGGGAGAGTGAAGGAGAATGGGGGTGGACCGTAGGCAAGGTGGGGCCCAAGGGAGTTCAATCTTGCACCTCCCTACTTCTTCAAGGAAGAACCTCCACCACGACTGGAAGAAGCCCTCTCTGTCGATTTGATAGGTAAATCTCACATCTTCTTGGAAACTCCTCATGTTGAGGGAGGATTTGCATGAGATTCTAACATGCAATGCTTTGCTTTAGGGATTTCGGCCAATCGACCCCAAATCCAAGCACTCCTAGGTCGTTTCTCAAGAACTCAACGATCCATAGGTGCGGACTATTGTTCTTAGGTGGACTAACACCAATTTTAATATGAATCTAATGATTTTGTTTGTTGGAAATGTATTTGGGTAATTTAGCAAAACCTAGACAAGAATTTACACTTTAGATCCTCCTAAATTAATGTGGAATGATGATGGAATGCTTGTTGTTTCTCAAAAATGATTGGGTATGTTAATGACGATTACTTGTACAATCCTTACTCGGTTCATGTATGATGTTCTCCCCATAACATGTTTGATGCACTAACCCTTGCGTATATTTTGGTGTTAGATGTATGAAATGCTTGCCTTCCACACTAACCCACACAGCACTTGCACCTTTATTTCATGATATTGTTAGCATTTGCCTTGTAAAAATCTAAATTCTATGATGGGAAGTATGAATGTATGCTATTACCTATGCTAGTTGATTACCCATGTTAGTCGGCATGCTACACATTACCACCAAATCCTTGGGTTGGTCAGGAATACGAGAAGAGTGAAGGTGGTCTTGTTGGTCGGACTATCTTGAGGTTAAACCCATGAATTTGGGAATGAGCGCGTGGGGGAGAGTAGTTAGACTACATAGGTCGCTTGTACCCGATGTTGTCTGTCACGTGCTTGCTTGAACTCATGTGGTCTAGCCTATTTACTGACCAACCTTGATTGTTAACCCATGTTTGCTCACATACGTATGGAACCTGGAACACCCTACAACCGTTGTAACCTATTGATAACCATATTGAAAACGATTTACCGCCTCATGAGCTGGGCATGGTGGAATGGGACACTATGTCCGAGCTGTTGGTCTACGCTGGGGTGACGCGCCTCCCCGTAGTGATCGCGACCGATCCCTTTTTCTCAGCACTCCCCATGTGCTTAAAGTCGGGGATGGGGAATCCGACGGGATCAAGGATCGCAGGGTCTTGTCCTCACAAGTTGGGGGGTCTTGGTCCCGCAACTAGTTCAGTGCATTTGATACGTGGGGTGTATCAGTTTCCCCAACCTACTAGATGAACGGACTTAACTAAGAACTCGGCTAACACGATCACATTGCATCGCACTAGTTAGGGTGGCGACTCGGCAGTCGAGGTCGCTTTGAAGGAGTGTTGGTCATAAGGGATTGTTAGATGGAGTCGCTCGAGGGAGTGTTGTAGCGAGGGCATCATCATATCATCCATCATACACACACATTAATAAGATTTGTTAGGTGCTTATGAATGTATTGCCTTTCATTAAATCCATAACTTAATTGATGCCTGTTGTAACTTAAGACTAATAGTACCCACTGAGTTGATCACTCACTCCCACTCTGGGACGGTGTTTTAAAACACCAACCAGATTCTTTCGTAAGTTGTAGGAGACGAGGAGTATAAGGAGCCCGACGGCACAAGCTTAAACAAGGAGGACAAGCTATCCTACTTTCAGTTGATGGACGGCTCTCCATTAGCTTGACAGGCGGGATTTGGATCGCTAAGTTGTGGACTCAGCTCATTCTTTTGGACTTACTATTCTTTTCATGGTTTTGTTGGGCGACGCTTTGTGCGACCCATTTATGTTCTTTTAGACCTATATATACTTGATCTCTTCCATTTCAGTAGATTAGTTGTGATTGTGCTTCATGTTCCAAATAGTTTCACGCTGCGCATTTAAACCTGATTAAACGCATATTAATGAAAATTAGTTATAAGTGACCCTAGGAACTCAGGAGTCGAGTGTGTGCACGACCCCCGATTTTTAGGGCGTTACACTAAACCCACAGATTTGGGTGAATGTGTGTGGGTGACAGTAGTTAGACTACATGGGTCGCTCGTACCTGATGCCGTTCCGCCATGTACTTGCCTGAACTCATGCGGTCTAGTCTACTGGCTGACCAACCTTGTTTTGTTAACCCTGTTTGCTCATACATGTATGGAACCTGGCATACCCTAAACCGTTGTAGTTCATCGATAATCACCTGAAGTCGATCCACCGTCTCGTGGGCAGGGCATGGTGGAATGGGACACTGTGTTCGAACTGTTGGCCTATGTTGGGGTAACGAACCTCCCCATAGTGACCACGAGCGATCCTAGTTCTCAGCACTTCCCATGTGCTTACAGTCGTGGATGGGGAACCCGACGGGATCAAGGATCGCAGTGCCCTGGCCTCGCACGTTGAGGGGTCTCGGCACCGCAACTAGTTGAGAGCATTGATACGTGGGGTGTATCAGTTTCCCCAACCTGCTGGATGAATATAATGAATTAAGAACTCGGCTAATACTATCACATCGCATCGCATTAGTTAGGTCGGCGAGTCGGCAGTCGAGGTCGCAATGAGGGAGTGTTGTCATATGCGATCGTGAGATGGTATCGCTTGAGGGAGTGTTGTAGCGAAGGCATACATCATATCATCTATCATGCATATGCATTAATAAGATTAGTTAAGTATTTGTGAATGATTGCTTTTCATTAAGTTCATAGTATAACTGATGTCTATTACAACTTAAGACTAATAACACCCATTGAGTTTATCACTCACTCCCACTCTACCGGTGTTTTAAAACACCAATCAGACTCTCCTGTAAATGCAGGTGATGCAGCGTATGAGGAGTTCGGGGACGAGAGTTTTGAGGAGGAAAGGTGAGCTGTCCTACTTCCAGTTGATGGACGGTCCTCCGCCAGCCTAAAGGACGGGGTTTTAGATCGCTGAGGGTGGACTTAGCATATTATTTTTTTTGGACATGTCATTTTTTTTGTGGTTTTGTTGGGCAACGCCTTATGTGACCTACTTATATTCTTTTAGACTTATATATATATATATATATATATATATATATATATATACACATATATATATATATACATATATATATATATATTTGACTTCTTTCATTTTAGCAGATTAGTTGTGGTTGTACTTCATGTTCCAAGCAATTCCACGCCGCGCCTTTATATTTGATTAAATGCAATTTATTAAAAATCAGTTATAAGTGATACCCGGGAACTTGGGAGTCGAGTATATACACGACCTCCAATTTTCAGAGCGTTACATTTTTAGGACGATTTAAGGATTCTTCACTTTAAATCTTCGATTCTTTTCATTCTTCACTTGGTTTTCTTAGATTTTTGACATATGAATTATTCATTCTTGGTCTCTTAAGATCCATTCCTTGCCTAGGTGATTCTTGAGCATTAAATTCATACTTTTAGCACCATTTTTCAATCCAAACACTTAAATTCATCTTGCAACACATACATGAGTAAAATAGAATATTAAGTTGATTTATGTTCATAAAACCAAGATATAAATGAAAAAAATTATGCAATATTTGAGTCTTAACAATAGAATCAAGTGAGCTGTCAATAACATCCACGTACTCTCTTAAGACATTAGACAGCATATCTCATGGTCACTGAATATACACCAGTAATTAACCCATTAGATGATTGTAACCGTTTGATTGGGCTCCCTTAAAATGCAGACCGCCCTTTACAATTGTCCATTTTTATTGGACGGACACCACTGATATGTTGTGCCCGATTATGGGGGGTTCATTCTCCAAAAATCTCCTCTATAGGATAATCACGACCTTCAATTTGTGCCCTACAAATGGACGGTGAATATATAATAGAAATAAACCAAAAGGTGCCCAAAATCGGTGTCTAAGGATATTCCACAATTTGTGCCCTACAAATGGACGGTGAATAATAGAAATAAACCAAAAAGTGCCCAAAATCGGTGTCTAGTATATTCCACGATTTGTGCCCTACAAATGGACGGTGAATAATAGAAATAAACCAAAAAGTGCCCAAAATCGGTGTCTAGTATATTCCACGATTTGTGCCCTACAAATGGACGGTGAATAATAGAAATAAACCAAAAAGTGCCCAAAATCGGTGTCTAGGATATTCCAATCTGGGAGACTTTTGGGCCATGGTATATCTACAGTGGGATGCAACATACAGATAGTCTAGATCACATACCATGGGTCCCGTCGCCACAGAGTCTTGAATTTACACTGTCCGAATACTTTTTCTAACCAAAGGTCTATGCGTAACTTTTCCAACCGAATGACAGCTGTCGACAAGGACCTGCCGGAACAAGCACGACTGATAATAAGTGCATCCGCCCCACATGTGCCGACAAGGAAAACATGTGAGCGATCAGATCCACTCATCAAGCCATCCCCACGGGAAACATGCTGTGCTTCAAAAATCATGGCCATATGATAACCAGGTGGGCCACATGTTTCCGAAATAAATGAACTGCTAAGAGTAATTAACAGACCATTGGTCTGGTTAAGTTTCACGGTGGAATATGGAGGGACCGTGCTCCAAAGTCTCATAGATTGGAAGATCCTAGCCAACGGTATTTGTCTTTTAGTAGAATGTGGACAGTTAGGTGCATTTAAGAGGAGAATTTCAGGGAATACACTCTCGGCGGTGGGACCTAGCAGACCAATGGTCGGGATCACTGGAACATGGACTCCACTTGTCGGAACAAAGAATCCGAGTATCATGTAATTGTCCTTGTGCGTGTGTTTAATTATGATAAGTGGGGTACATGCATCAACGGAAGCCGATTGGATATGTGTTGCCGTCACCAAGTTCTGTGAGTCCCATCATGATGTATGTTTTATATCCAAACGGTCCGTCCATTTGGTGAGATCGTCTTAATTCTTCAGACGAAAAATAAGATAGATCCAACGATCAATTAGACCACACTGCAAAAAGCTGTGGGGGAACGTCTACCATTGGAACCCTGTCGGGGTTCGAAGAAGTTTTGGATCGATACGATATTTGTTTTTCCTCTTCATCCAGGTCTGTGTGATCTTATGAACAGATTGGATAGAAAGTAAACGCCTTGGTGGGGCCTATGAAAGTTTTAACGGTAACTTTCATTATCCCCACTGCCGTGTGGTTCACTCAAGCTTTGGATATAAATTATTTTTGATATTGTGCTCTAAAATGATCTCACAGAATGGATGAACGGTTTGGATATAATAAATAGATCATTTGGGGCTACGTAACTTTGATATACTTTGAACCGTTCGTACAACTGCAACGCTCGTCTTCGCACTACACGTACCCACATCAGCCATATCGCTGGTGTGAGGTACACCAGCCAATCCGCTTCCATGTTCAACATCCGTTCTTCCGTCCATCAGGCGCGACCTTCGATGTTAGGCTACGGGGCAAAACATCACTACTCCAATTGAAACAGATTGGCTACTCCCCGTGCCATCAGCCAAGGGCTGATGGTCGGTGCTCTGTGGGCCCCATCATGATGTATGTGTTTCATCCATGCTGTCCATCTATTTTTCTAGATCATTTTATGGTATTACACCAAAAATGAGGTATATAAAAATCTAAAGTGGAACATATTAAAGGAAAGAGTGTTTAATGAACGTCAACCATTAAAAACTTTTTGGGGCCATAAAAGTTTTGGATCATGCTGATATTTTTTATATCCCTTCATCTGGGTCTGTATGACCTAATCAACAGATTGGATGTCAAATAAACAGTACAGTGGGCCTTAGGAGGATTTTAATGGTGGATATCCAATCACTATTGTTTTCCGGTGGTGTGATCCACCTTAGATTTATATCCCTTTCATTTTTTTCGTATAAAGCCCTAAAAGGACCTGTAAAAATGGATGAAAGGAAGGGATGAAACACATAAATCATGTTGGGGCCCACAGAGTACCGACCATCAGCCTCGGGGCTGATGGCAGGGGCAGTAGCCAATCCGTTTCCTACTCCATCTACAGGGAACAGTTGGGAGGGGACCCCAACAATAGAGCCCTCCATATTGTTATTGGGGCCCACCGTGATATCTATATTCCATCCAATCCATTCATACGACTACCAAAGAGATTAATAGAAAAAAAAAACGTAAGCCATTTATAAGACTCTAGTGGGCCACAGCAAGTTGCTTTAGAGGTTTTATGGTTGATGTAATCTATTATCTCTGGTGTGGCCCACCATATTTTTAGATAATCCTTATTTTTGTGATACAGAGTAAAATGGAAGCTTCCAACACAATGGACGGAGTTGATATCTGAAAAAATTAAGATGGGGCCACAGACGTTGTTGATGGTACCAAGTTATGATGGGGTTGAAATCACTGGATTAGTAGGCAGTAGCCCGCCGGAAGCGGATTGGCGTGTACCACACACCGCCAATATGGCCGGTGTGGATAGGACGCGTATTAGCTACTGTCAGGTTGAGTAGCGAGACTCGCAACTAAAGTGACGTTACCAAGTTTTGTGGGCCACACCATTATATTTGTTTTGTATCTACACCGTCTATCCATTTGGAGAGATTATATTAGAGTATGAGCCAAAAAATGAATCAGATCCGAAGCTTGAGAGGACCCCACCACGAAAAACTGTAGGGAGAGTGACGGCCACCATTAAAAAGTTGTAAGGGCCACAAAAGTTTTCAATCAAGCTAATATTTGTGTTTTCCCTACTTTCATGCCTTCTTTAACACATCAACAGGTGGGATCTCAAATAAACACCATGGTGGACCTTCGGAAGGTTTCAACGGTGGGCGTCACTCTCACCGCTTTTTTCCGTGGTAGGGTCAACGCTAGCCTTGGATCTGCCTCGTTCCTTGGATCATGCCCTAAAATGATCTCTCCAAGTGTATCGACGGTGTTGATACGATGCATACATCATGGGAAAGTTGGTGACGTCACTTTAGAAGCCAGTCTCGCTACTCAACCTGTCAGTATCCAATCCGCGTCCGTATGGGTACGTGTCGTGCTAAGACTAGCGCTGACACTCTTAGGCCCTGTTTGGGCAACAGGTTTAGAAGGGATTAGGTGGGATTGGATTCATCTGGTTCCGTGCCAATTCTGCCAACTCCACTCCATGTTTGGCAAAGCTTTGAATTAGATCGGATGGAATTACATTGGGTCGCGTGCCAATTTCATTCAATGCTAGCAAGTTGTGTAGGTCCCACTGACTCCAGTGGTATATCCACACCGTCCACCCATTTTTGAGATTATTTTAGAAGCATGGGCCAAAAATCGAATTCTAAAGCTCAAGTGGACCTGACACGAAAGTAATGGGGATTAAATACTTACTGTTGAAAACTTCTTTAGGGCCATATAAGTTTTGGATCTACCTCATTTTTCGAACCGTTCATACCAAATAAAATGATGTTACAAAACAAATGAATCGTTTAGATATGATACATATGTGTTATTCAGGTAATTTCAAACATGGTGGGTATATCCATTCAATCCGTACCAAATGTATTACCAACAAAGCAGAGCATTAATCTAATCCCATGGAATCAGGGACAATCCCTGCCATGGGTAATAATGATGTTTTTTTGAATACAATCCCACCTAATCCCTTCTAATCCAGTTGCCCAAACAGGGCCTTAGAGCTCCAAGTTGTACGAACGGTTCAAAGTAGATCAAACTTACATGGGCCACAAAATGATGTATTTATTATATCCACTCCGTTCATCCATTTGTATATATCATTTTAAATCATGAACTTAAAAATAACTCATATCCAAAGCTCTAGTGGGCCACACCACAAATAGCAGTGGGATAATGATTCTCACCATTAAAATGTTTATAGGGCCCACCATAACGTTTATTTTCCATCTAATCTATTCATAAGATCACACATACCTGTACGAAGAGTAACAACAAATATCATATTGATCCAAAACTTCGGTGACCCCCAAAATGCTTTCAATGGTAGACGTTCAATCCCCCACTGCCTTTTCCAGTGTGGTCCATCTTTAGATCTGTATTATTTTTCTGTTCAAGCCTTACGAGGAGTTCTCTAAATGGACGGACGGTTTGGATATAATACATACCTCATGATGGGACCCTGAGAACTTGGTGACGTCAACACACTAGCCATATTGGTGGTGTGTGGTACACCAGCCAATCCGCTTCCTAGCCCGAGATATAAAATGCCTTCAACTCCATCCCAGGCAATACAAAATACAAAATTCTCATCAGAGGACCATCCTATCTTGATTGAAGAAAGCAAAGATCAATGGCTGAAAACAAGCATCATCGAAAGGTCCAATCTCTAACCAAATCCAGGCCGTTGAAGAAAACCATCCAAATCCTACTTCCAATCTCCCTCCTTTCCATGCTCTTCTCCTACTCTCCATTACTCTTCCCTCCCTCTCTCTCAAATTCCCTCAATCTCTTCTTCTCCACAGTCATTTCAAATCTCTTCAACTCCTATATCAGTAGGGAGCTGGTGTTCCTCCTCTGCAATTCTATCCTAGTGTTCGTCACTAGGAGCGGATTGGATCCTGTCCGTTCATCTTCGACCGGTCACCATGATGAATTCAATGATGTCGTCCCAGTGAAAATTGTTGTACCATCGAAGGAAGATGGCGAAGATCCTACCAGTTCTTCGTCGGCCCATCTACACGATGATCGATTCAAGGTGCGTGATGAGGACCATCTTCGGGTGGGCCCCACAATCATCGAATCGAGAGATGTTGCACCAAACAAGGAAGATGGTGCAATCGTTGTGATCGTGGCCGGTGGCTCCGATTCAATCCATCCTTCGATACATCTCCGTGATGGACGGTTCAGGCATGATGTGGACTGTCTTCAGGTGGGCCCCACTTTCAGTATGAGGCCGTTGTTGGATGATGATGCTGCAAATGAAGAAGAAGAGAATGGGCTTTTGCGTATGGAGGCATCAGATGAAAGGTTTGAGGAATTTATCAAGAAAACGAAGGAAAAGATGAAGAATGAAGCTCGACAGCTAATCCTCATGGTTTAGTGGTCAGAATAATCTCAACCGTTGATTCCATCAGGCCAATCCTGATGGCCCAGTCAAATTGCCCATATGGTAAAATCCTAACCATTCAATAGGTGGCCTGTGAAACTAAATATTCGTCAAATAAGGCCGGAGATTCTATGAGTAGGATCTTCCAATCTGGGAGATTTTAATTGCATGGGGCCCATCACATCAACGGTTTGGATCACTAAATCATTGACACTTTTGTACAAAATTAGGGCTGAGCATTTTACTTTTTAGCCTTCTGTTTGTAAGTTCTTGTTGAAATGGTTTGGTGGTCACCCCTCCACCGTTCATCCGTGTTGATCCACACCGTTCAAATTTTGGGGCCCGCCGTGGGTGGGGTATATCAAAATAAAATAGCCACTGATGCGCGGAATCAGATGGCGAAGATCATCCGACCAGTGAGATGTTTGGGATATGTTATGTGGCTCCACGTGTACGGATGAGTTGTTACTATTTTAAAAATGGCAATGAACTGTCACTGTGCGTGTATTCTCGGTTCTAAACTGTTTTTATCCGTTCACTTGATGACCACCAATCAAATGGCCAGGATCGTCTGATCTGTCTGGTTTTCGTTCTATGCTGCCAACACAGTGGAAGATTGATGTATCTGCACACCACGTGTACGATCGGTGTGCATGGGAAGGGAAACGGATTGGCTACTCCCCCTGACACCAGCCCCGGAGCTGGTGGTCGGTGCTCTGTGGGCTCCACCATGATGTATTTGTTTCATCCATTCTGTTCATCCATTTTCACAGATCATTTTATGGCTTGATACTAAAAATTAGAGGTTTAAATATCTCAGGTGGACCACACCACATGAAAACAATAGTGAATGGATATCAACCATTAAAATCCTCCTATGGCCCACTATACTGTTTATTTGACATCCAATCTGTTGATTAGGTCATACAGGCCCGGATGAAGAGAAAAAACAAATATGAGCTTGATCCAAAACTTTTATGGCCCCTAAAATGTTTTTAATGGTCAACCCTCATTTAACACTGCTTCCTGTAATGTGGTCCACTTGAGGTTTGGATATACCTCATTTTTTGACTTACATTGTAAAATGATCTGTAAAAACAGATGGATGGCATGGATGAGACACATACATCATGATGTGGCCCACATAGCACCGACCACCAGCCATTGGCTGGTGTCAGGGGGAGTAGCCAATCCGTTCCCCATGGGAAGACCCACCTTTGCCGACACGGATTTCCTGCGAAAGCCTTTGCAGGAAGTTCCTGCGCTGGGATCGTAGGTGGGGCCCACCGTGATGTTTCTCAGGAATCCACTCCGTCCATCCGTTTTGTGAACTAATTTTAGGAGACTAGACTAAAATCGAACCGTATCTAATACTCAAGTGGGTCGTACTAAATGAAAAGATAGTTAAGGAAATTCTTACCGTTGAAACTTCCCTGGGTTCGACAGTGATGTTTACATGCCATCCATACCGTTAATAACGTCATTCCTACTGGGATGAACTGAAAACATAAATATTAGCGTGATTCAAAACTTCTGTGACCCACTAATATTTCAACTGTGGACGTTCAATTATCACGTTTTCGGCCCACTTGGGCATGGTATACGGTTCATTTTTGTCTTCATGCCCTAAAATGAACTCAAAAAACGTATGGACGGTGAGGATTTCTCACAAACATCCCAGTGGGTCCCACCTGCGTTCCCAGTGCAGGAACTTCCTGCGAAAGGCACCTTTGCGAGACTATGATAAACTATACTCCGTCATTGTACGATTTGAGCCTTTACCGAAGCTACCAACCATGCAACGCGACTATTGACTTGATAGACTTTGAGTCTTCCAAACGCGGTTGGAACGGAAGCGGATTGGCTGGTGTACCACACACCAGCTATATAGCTGATGTAGATATGGACGCGGAGCCTTTCGCACGAAGTTCCTGCGCAAGGATTCTGAATGGGCCCCACTGTGATGTTTGTTAAAAATCCAACCCGTTCATCCGATTTTTGAGCTCATTTTAGTACATGAGACAGAAAATGATTAGGATCCAACACTCAAGTGGGTCATCCTAGATGAAACAGTGGGAAAAGGAATTTCTACCGTTGAAACCTTCCCAGGATCCACCTTGATGTTTATATTCCATCCAAACCGTTTATAAGGTCATTTTCACTGAGATGAAGTGAAAAAGCCAAGAAATTAAACTGATACAAAAGTTTTGTGGCCATATAAATGTTTCAACGCTGGTCACTAAATCTCCACTGTTTTCTCTCGTGTGGCCCACTTGAGTTTTTGATCCTCCTCATTTTTGGTGGCATGTCCTAAAATGAACTCTAAAGATGGATGGACGGAGTGACTTTCTCACAAACATCACAGTGGGCCCCACATAGAATCTTGCGCAGGAACTTCCTGCGAAAGGCTTTCGCAGGAAATCCGCGTCCTGTAGATATGCGTCGTGCCGTGCGAAGACGGGCGCCAAAATGTTCATCACGGACGCTCCTCGAGCGCCGAGTTGTACGAACGGTTCAAAGGAGATCAAAGTTACATGGGCCTCAATTATTGTTTATTATATCCACACCGTTCATCAAATTTTCGAAGTCATTTTAGAGCACTTAGACAAAAAATTAATCATATCCAAAACTCAAATGGACCACACCAAAAATAGCAGTGGGATAATGATTTTCACCGTTAAAAATTTCACAGCGCCTATTACAAGGTTTATTTTCCGTCTAACATGTTCGTAAGGTCATAAATATGTAGATGAAGAATAAAAACAAATTTCGTATTGATCCGAAACTTCCGTGAACCCAAAAGGGTTTCAATGATATAAGTTCAATCCCCCACTGAATTTTTCATTGTGGTGCACTTTATCTTTAGATCTGTCTTATTTTTTGATTCAAGACTTAGGACGATCTAGCAAAATTGATGGACGGTTTGGATATAACACATACCTCATGATGGAACCCACATAACTTGCTTACGTCAATACACCAGCTATCTAGCTGATGTGTGGTGCACCAGCCAATCCGCTTCCGGTTAGAACTTAGAAGAAAGTGGGTCCCACAATTTGGTGCTCTAGTGCAGTGTAGTGGTTCATACACATGCACTCATAAATGTATGCGTGGAGTAAGCGTGGTTCAAATCAAACCGTCCACATCGTGGAATCCACCTTACATAGATCATTGACTTCTGATTGATTGGCCGATTATAACCTCAAATTAGCAGACATATGTTTGTCAAATCCAGACCGTTGGTTATATTGAATTTAAAGCTCCACTGGAGGTGCATTACACGGCCAGTAAGGTAATTCGTTCTGTGTAACCTTTGTTTAAGAACACATCTAGAGTGGGGCCCGTGATTCAGAACCGTCTGATTCTAGTTTCCTATGCGCCACGTGTACAATTTCTAAGGGCATGCGCAGGAACCGGATGTACCTATAATCTGTAAGAAGATTACAGATGATGGTTTGTACGCATGCGTTTATACGTGCCAGCCAAAGTAAACCGTCCAAGTAGCGGGACCCACTTAATAATAACCGTACATCTAGTGGCCACCAATCGGATGATACCATTTTGAGGGTATAGGGATTCACATGCATGTAATTCAATGCCTACCGTTGATTTAGTTTTGCAAAATGTGACAAACTCACATTGTAGTCCAACATGGTAAATATCCAAATCCTATTATAGTCAATGGGACACGGACAACGAACATGGCCCACCTTGAAAATGCATACGGCATGCTCAGTTAGAAGCTAGAACCGAATCTTTCGACACCATTAATTAATTAGAGGTGTACACCAACCGAGCTGGCTCGACTTGAAAAAGCTCGTTTTGAGTCGGATTGAAGCTGAGTTCATGTAACGCCCCGGAAAATTGGGGGTCGTGCATAGACTCGACTCCCGAGTTCCCGAGTGTCACTTATCATGCATTTATGGTTTTTTTGTAATTAATCGAATTTAACTGCGCAATTTGGAATTACCTGAAGCATAAAGCACAATCGCACCAATCTGGGAAGGAAATCTCAAAATATAAATCTAAAAATAATATGTCCAAAGAGTAAAACTTCTGTGGCTCAATAAATCCAAATTCAACTGATGGAGAGCCGCCCATCACCGTGCCAGTAGGAGAGTCCATCCTCCTTGTCCAAACTACCGTTCGCCAGGGCTCCTCATGCCCTGAGTCACCTGCATCTATGAATGGGTCTGGTTGGTGTTTTAAAACACCGTCCCAGGAGTGGGAGTGAGTGATCAACTTCAGGTGTGAACTATTGATCTCAAGTTATAACATGCATCAATTGTAATATGAACTTAATGAAAGCAGGACATTCATCAACACCTAAAGACTCTTATTTAAATGCATGCATATGGGATGCTCCGCATGCCCTCACCACAACACTCCCTCAAGCGACTCCATCTAACGATCGCATATGCGACTATTCCTCGGATACCTCGACTTCCGAGTCGCCACCCTAACTAATGCGTGCAATGCGATCGTGTTAGCGGATTATTAGTTAAGTCCATTCATCCACACCATGTTGGGGATTCTGATTCACCCTGCGTGTCAATGCCCTGCCGTTGCGAGGCCAAGACCCCCCACGCGTGAGGCCGAGACCTCGCGGTCTGTGATCCCGTCGGGTTCCTCATCCTCGACTCCAAGCACATGAGGAGTGCCGAAAGGAAGGGATAGCTCGCGGTCACTACGAGGAGGCGCGGTACCCCTCAGGCGTGGGACGGCTCGGACATAGTGTCCCATTCCACCATGCCCGGCTCACGAGGGCGTGGACCGCCAAGTGGATTATCATGAAGCTACAATGGTTGCGGGGTGGTTCGGATTCCATACATATGCGAGCATACAAGGTTAACAAACGAGTTAGTCGGATATCCTGAGACCGCACAAGTCAAATGCGAGACGAGTGACCTCGGGCACAAGAGACCCATGTAGTCGAACTACGTGAACACACCCGCCCAAATCCATGGGTTTAGCCTCAAGACGGTCCTATTACAAGGGGCCGCCTTCATTCTCCTTGTATTTCGACCAACCAAAGGGTTTGGATGGTGATTCGTAACATGCCAACTAACAAGGTTATCATTTAGCATATGCAATAGCACACATTCATATTTTTCAACATAGAACTCATAATTCCTACCAAGCAAGCTACAATGTGTACAATTCGAGTGCATGTGTGTTGTGTGGGTTGATGGTGCACTTTATCCTTTAGAGAAAGTTAAGTACTTCCTACATCTCATAGAGCCAAATTACACAAGGATTAGTAAGACATACATGCTAGGGCAACATCATGTGAAGAAAACCAAACATGACATAAACATGAGATCATCAATTCATATCAAATCATGTGAGAGATAAGAACAATATCATATGAGGAAATCAACATGACATACAATTTCAACAAACCAACAATTCCTAGAAATTTCCCTAGACTCTCCAAAGGCATCATCCAAACATACAAAATCATTAAACTCATACTACAATTAGTGCTAGGCCACCTAAGAACAATAGTCCGCACCTAGGATCGTTGGAGGCTTGGGAAAAACGTCCTAAGAAAGAAGGCTTTGCGGTAGATCGGAAATCCCTAAACCAACTTCACATGTTAGATTTGTAAGCAAAACCCCCTCCTTACAAGGGTTTTCAAAGAAAAGAGGGTTGGATCTTACCTAAACGATCCATGAGATGAAGAGGACGATTTTCGATGGGTTTCCCTTGGAGAAGGTGTAGGGAGAGGAGAGATTGATTCCTTGGGCCCCACCTTGATTTAGGGTCCACCTTGTCTTCTTCCCTCTCTCATTCTTCTCCTTCCTCCTCTTTCTCTTCTCCCTTTTCTCTCTTCTAGGGCAAAATTCGTATGGGGAGAGGGGTGCCCAAATGAGGCCCTTTTTATAATTTCAGGTTTGGTGAAAAAGGCCCCAAGCTTCCACAATTTTCTAAAATAGACTTATGGGATGCCCTATTGGTGTTGGGGTGACCCTAACACCCCTCTGGCCACCAAATTCGGCGTGTAGGTGCCTTATGACCCGATTAGGACCCATGTAAAAATTGAGGACGAACGGATGAACGGATATATGATCTGAGAAAGCATTTCTGACCTTTAAGTGGTCCTGTATGCCATTTTGGTGATTGGAGCATTTTTTATGGCCCTGCGCCATGAAATTTATAGGATAAGTGGTCCATGGCCCGATGAGGGGCCTTACAAAATTTGGGAATGAACGGATGCGGGTTTGGTCGTGCGGGTCCGATTCGCGATCAACTTAATATCGTCGTCTAGTGGCCACGATCGGGCCCATTTAGTGGGAAGGCGTTGAAAAATACATTAAACCTTTACCGTAAATTTGGAAGAAATCCGAAATGTGGAAGACCCGAGTCTCGCTTATATTAGTGCCATTTTAATCGCATTAAATATCCATTGAATCCGATATTATAGTCCACCGGGTCCACATCCGCATGGACCACAAGCCCGTGAGATCTATGATTTTCTAAAGTTTTAGATTTTTCGACCCTTCTCGCATTTGGGTGGCCCACAGAATTGTAAGTGTAAACGAATCTTGGCGACCCACACTTGTCCTATCATAACTAGGTCCACCCCAGTATAAACTAACATTGAGTGTTAATGGTCGTTAAGTGATATTATAAGTTAATAATAAAATAAATAATTAAATAAATAAATAAATTTTAAGGATTTTTGGAAATCCAAAACAGTGAAAATTCAGGATGTTACAGTTCAGGCCCGAGTCAAGCTAATTTTTTGAACTCGAAAATTAATTCGAATTGAGCTCGAGCAGGCGTCAGCTTGATTTGACTCGGATCGAACCCAACTCGAATCAAACTCGAATCGAACTAATTTGATGACTCATTTACTTTGATATAAGTGTTGCTCAAGTATTTAATGAAATGACAAAATAAAGAATGACCAGTGGCAAGGAAAATATGTATATGAAATTAATATCATTTTTTTCTTAATTTTTATATTGCTTAAAAGGTGCTTAATAAAATATTTGTAAAACCATTACTGGTATTTTAAATGCAGTGAAATTTTAAAGGTGCAAAACAGGTGTTTGTAAAAATACAACATAAGCAGGCTTAACTCGATCTTGACTCAAATTGGCAAATTGGCCCGAGCGGCTGCGCTGAGCTAGCCAGTCAGGTTCATGGACCAAGCCGAGCCGACACGGTTCAACTGATGTACACGGTACACCCCTGCCATTAATGCATGAAAATGATACGGTAGATCAGGAAGCACCGGAACATAGGAGTGCCATCTCTCCAGTGTACTCGTGGCAGCTGATGTATCAATCGGATCCATCCACCTATTGAGTGGTGGAATGGACAGATTTCAAAGATCAAGGCCATTAGATAATATTATCCGTACAATTCTTCAATTATTCCACTGAATATTTAGCGTTTCATTCTTTTAGTTTTCCACCGTTGCTTCCATTGCAACTGTTCGGATGGATAGGATTGTTTAATAGGTGTGCGTATTGCGATGTAAGCCATCCATAATACGGATTAGTATATGTCTAGACCCGATTGGTACATCAATCTGCCACGTGTACGTTCCAGATGTCATCTCCCATCAAGGGCACATACAACTCCCCAGTATGCTGAGTCAGCAATCTGGTCCCACTTTTCCCGCCAATATGTTACATGAGTTTGACATCCAAGCCGTGCAATAAGTGGGCCCAATCTTGAGAATCACCTGACGTGAATTTCAGTCTGATCTAGTTATATGAAGGTCACATCTAGAATCGGTGTCAGATAGTCATCCATCCATTTGATTGGATGCTGTGGCCAACTTGATGAACGGATGGAATTTATTTTTGTAGCATATGATCATCATGGTGTGGCCCACCACCTGAATGGATCTGATTTGCACTCATACGACTTATTACGGAGAAAAACAAGGAAAGGGAGATAGAGACAGATGGAAATGACAGGTACATGCTAACCCACAACGCCGCCTTATGGGAAAACCTCTTTTCTCAATGGCATGTGCCCCTCGACCGTCGTTCACGTGGTGGTGATCGGGACTGGTAAAGAGGTGGGCCCCACTATTTTCCTCTAGGGACAAAAAAAACAGGGAAAAAAACAAGGAAGCGGATTGCGTGGTGTGCCACACACCACTGGCTTTGGTGGTGTGTTGACGTGGCAAAATTCTATGAACTGCACCACGATGTACGTGTTATATCCGCACCATCCATCCATTTTGAGAGAGGATTTTAGGAGAAGAGACAAAAAAAAAAAAAAAAAGAAGAAGAATGAGCCAGATCCGAATTTGAAGGTGGACCACACCATAGGAAGTAGTGGGGATTCAAAGCCTACAATTGAAAACTTCTTAGGGGCCATAGAAGTTTTGGATCAAGCTGATATCGAACGGGTTAGATGGAAAGTAAAGGTCTGTGTTACCTTCTAAACAGGTTGGATGGAAAGTAAACATCATGGTGGGCCATAGGAAGGTTTCAACGGTGGGCATAATTGTCTCCACAGATTTCTATAGTGTGGTCCACTTGAGATTTGGATCTTCATCATTTTTGGGCCTGTCCTCTAAAATGTTCTTGTAAAATGGATGGACGGTGTGGATGTAACATATAACTCACAGTGGAGTCCACAGAAGTTCTTGACTTCAACACACCACCTAGGTGTGGTGTGTGTCACACCCCACGCAATCCCTTTCCAACAAAAACAAAAACAGACTAATCGAACAGTTCGGTTGAAGATATTTTGTCGGTCGGATGTGGACCATCTACCTCACTTGTCTTTCTAGCCATCAGTTTTGGGCGCATGTAACCGTGACATTGATGGTGTGGCCCATCTATTTTTTAGCCAGTATATACATCTGGACCATCCAAGCCTACCCAGCACATAGCACATCACATGTCGCACAATAGTTTGGTGATCCAATCCGACCATCCACAGAGCAAAGGTCAGAGGCCGATATTTTCTGACCATGTGGATCAGCTGACCACCTCACTTGTACCGATAATGAACATTAGGACGCTATTTAAGTCCCGGCGCATCAGGGCCATACAATTTCTCATGCCCTGATGCTACTAATTCAATTCAAGCATTTAAACTCTTCCAACGGCTGAAAGGGACTGGGCCTCGAAATCTAATTCCGTACATTGTACAACCCTGATACATGGTCACGAGTTCACACCTTTCATTTTCATCTTTGTTTCCTGACCACATATCCGCCTCTAAAGGCAGTCCACCTCATTAAGTCATTAGTTAAGATCTAAAAGCCCTCATATTAATGCAGGAGGTGGATGACGGTGAGTGGGGCCCATTCGGTATATGAAGGGTGTTAGTGTAACGCCCCGAAAAATCGGGGTCATTAATACGCTCAACTCCCGAGTTCCCGAGTGTCACTTATCATCAATTTTATGCTTTTATGATTAATCAAGTTTAGATGCGTACCTTAGAATTACTTGGAGCATGAAACACACCCACGACTAGTATACTGGAATGAAATATATATATATATATATATATATATATATATATATATATATATATATATATATATATACACATGTACAAATTCAAAAAGAATATAAAGGGGTCGCCCAAGGCATTGCCCAACAAAAATCGGGGGTCATTAATACGCTCGACTCCCGGTTCCCGAGTGTCACTTATAATTAATTTTATGGTCTTATGATTAATCAAGTTTAGATGTGCACGTTAGAATTACTTGGAGCATGAAACACTCCCACGACTAATCTACTGGAATGAAAGATATATATATATATATATATATATATATATATATATATATATATATATATATATATACACACATGTACAAATCCAAAAGAATATAAAGGGGTCGCCCAAGGCATTGCCTAACAAAAATCACAAGAATCATAAGTCCAAGAGAATAGAGCTGAGTTCGCTACTCAGCGATCCAAATCCCATCTACTGGGCCGACAGGGAACCGCCCCTCGGCTGAATGTAGGACAGATCATCCTCCTTATGGATGTCGTGCCGCACGGCTCGACGAATTCAGCACTACCTGCAGCTACTGAAGAGTCTGGGTGGTGTTTTAAAACACCGTCCTTGAGTGGGAGTGAGTGATCAACTCAGTGTGAACTATTAGTCTCAAGTTATCACAAGCATCAGTTATATTACGGATTTAATGAAAAACAATCAATCACAGTCACCAAACTAATCTCATTAATGCGCATGCATGATGGATGAAATGATGCATGCCCTCACCACAACATTCCCTCGAGCGACTCCGTCTAACGATCGCGTATGTCAACACTCCCTCAGAGCGACCTCGACTGCCGAGTCGCCAACCTAGCTAGTGCAATACAATGATAATGTTAACCGGGTTCTTAGTTAAGTCCATTCATCCAGCAGGTTTGAGAATCTGGTACACCCCACGTATCAATGCTCTAAACTGGTTGCGAGCCCAAGGCCCCATCAACACGTGAGGCTGAGACCCTGCGGTCCGTGATCCCGTCGGGTTTCTCATCCCTGACTTCAAGCACATGAGGAGTGCCGAGAGAAAGAGATCGCTCGCGGTCACTACGGAGAGGCGCAGTACCCCAGCGTAGGCTGACCGCTCGGACACAGTGTCCCATTCCACCATGTCCGGCTCACAAGACTATGGACCAATTGCAATCTAGGTATCAGTGGGCTACAATGGTTGTAAGGTGTTCCAGGTTCCATACGTATGTGAGCAAACATGGTTAACAATCGAGATTGGCCAGTAATAGGCTAAACCGCACGAGTTAGACGAGCACGTGACGAATGACATCGGGTACAATAGACCCATGTAGTAGAATTTCTGCCGCCCATACACGCACGCCCAACCCGCGGGTTTAGTCCTAGGGTAGTCTAACCAATGGGGCTACCTTCTTACCTCATGATCCTGACCAATTGAAGGGTTTGACGATGATTCACAGCATGCCAACATCAAGGTTATCAACTAGCATACGGCATCATGTTGCATACAACCTATCATACAATTCAATATTCCTAATAAGCTTATTACATTATCATAAACAAGTGCACGTGAGAGGTGTGGGTTAGTCAAGGAATCAAAATACACAAAGGCAAAGCATTATACATGTTATAAGCAACAACATATGAGAAAATCATACAACACATGAATAAATAGCCATACACTAGAGCTTGAGCATGTGAGAGGCACAAACACGATCATGAGAAAAGAAACTAAACAAACATACAATTCCATACAACTCCCAAACAAACACCCAAATCCTAAGGTCTCTCTAGATTCTACAAACGCCTCATCCAACAAGCAAAATCATTAAACTCATGACATAATTGGTACTAGGCCACTTAAGATTAATAGTCCACACCTTGGATTCGATGAATGTTTGGGAACGACCTAGGAAGATGGATTTCGGGGGTTGATCGGCCGGAATCCCTAAAGCAACATTTACATGTTAGAATTCTAAATAAATCCCTTCTCATCACAAGGGTTTCAACGAAAATGGGATGAGAGATTTACCTAGACGATCAATGGACATTTCTTGTGGTTGTGGTGTTGGGTTTCCCTTTGGAGAAGGGATATGGAGTTGTGGGGTTTGATCTCCTTGGGCCCCACCTCGATCTAGGGTCCACCTTGCCCTCCTTCATTCTCTCCTTCTTCTCTCCTTGCTCTCTAGCTCTCTCTTTCTCCCTTGGCAATGGTGGTTATGGTGGGGTTATGAGATAAGGGTTAGGGATTTTATTTGCTAGAGTTGGGCCCATTGGCCTTAAGTTTCCATAATTTCCTAAAATAGCCTACTAGGACTCTATTTGATGTTGAGGTGGCCCTATCACCCCTCCGGCCACCAAATTCGGGGGTGTCTCATGGCCCGATGAGGGGCCATGTAAAATCTGAGATCAAACGGATGAACAAATATGAGGTTTGAGCATAGGGTTCCGATCTTTAAATGGCCCTGGGAGGCCGATTTTGATTGATGAGTCATTTCTGGTGGCCCTCTGGCCATGAAATTTATAGGGTAAGTGCTCCATGGCCCGATGAAGGGCCACGTAAAATTTGGGAACGATCGGATATGGGGTTTGGTCATATGGGTTCGATTCGCGATCAATTGTCACCGTTCCACGATCGGGTCTCAAACTTGGTGGACGGGTGTAGAAAAATACAATAGACCTTCACCATAAACGTATAAGAGATCCGACGGCTGAAAAGCCTGGAATCTCAGTTTCATTCAAATGATGCCAGATTCCAATCTGGCATTGGTGGGGTGCATTCGGCAAGTACCATATTACAACTCTGGGTGTCCACTGGGTCCGTGGTCCGCGATAGACCACAAGCCCAATGAGATCTTCAGTTCTCTAATTTTTTAGATTTTTCTGACCCTTCTCGGTCGCTGGGTGGCTCACACGGGCTGTTGTTAAGTGTAAACAGGGCATCTGGCTTGGCGGCCCGCACTTTGTCCCATCATAATTAGACTGGTCCACCCTAGTATAAACTAACATTGAGTGCTAATGGTCATTAAGTGATATTATAAGTTAATTAATAATAATAATAAAATCTCAAAGATTTTTGGGAATTCAAAACAATGAAAATCCAGGATGTTACAGTTAGGCTAGGATTGACTTGAATCGTCGCCGTGTCAATGTTAGAAATTATACAGAATAATACACTTTCTGTATAATGTAGAAACCGAAAATTGCAAATAAATCTGAAATATGAACAGGCTGAAGCACGCCTGAAACACTGTCCTTAAAGCGTTATTTGCCCCTACTCAAGTGAATTGAGTAAGCTGATAGGTTACAGGCAAATTGCTTCTAGGATACGACGAGCCTGTTGTGGGTCTACGTTCAACAAACACGAAGGCCCACCTATTGGAACTCAATTACACAATTTCTGGCAGTAGTACAATAGAAGAGAAAAATCCCAAAAGAAAGAAAAAGAAGTAAATTGTGGTTTAGACCATCTTTGCACCGTCAAGTCTTCGACCATCGGTTCGGTTGAACTGTCCTAGACCACACCGTTGGTCTGTTCTTCTTGCAAAGGTTTAACCGTTGCTATTTTGCTGGAATCATTGAAGTATAGAGAGAAGAGTAGTATGCTGTCTCAATTCGTATGGTAGTGCTGGATTGGATTATGAGATGGTTTTGAAACCCATCCAGGCCCTCCTCTTATAGGTTATGGTGGCTGGGAGTTATGGTCCAGGGAAATAAATCCCATGACCGTTTTCTGGCTGTTAGAGAAAATTAGCCGTTTTATGGCTATTTTCTGACTGTTGTGCATGACCATTAATCTGTTGCATACTGACTGTTGTGAGACAACAACTAGCCATTTTCTAGCTGTTGGGCTAGCCATGCAACAGTTTCAGCTGGACCCTGGTGCAAAGTGCGCCACTAGTGCCTCTACAGCCACAGGGTCGGTGGGGGCAACGCGGGCCGGCAGGGGCCATGCGGGCTGCGGGGGCATCGCGGGCCGGCGGGGGCTACGCGGGCTGCCGGGGCAACACGGGTCGGTGGGGGCCATGCAGGCCTCTGGCTTCCCGGGCGGTCGAAGTCTTTCGACACTCATATCGGGGGTCATTAATACGCTCGACTCCCGAGTTCCCGAGTGTCACTTATCATCAATTTTATGGTTTTATGATTAATTAAGTTTAGATGCGCACCTTAGAATTACTTAGAGAATGAAACACACCCATGACTAGTCTACTGGAATGAAATTATATATATATATATATATATTTACACATGTACAAATCCAAAAGAATATAAAGGGGTCACCCAAGGCATTGCCCAACAAAAATCGGGGGTCATTAATACGCTCGACTCCTGAGTTCCCGAGTGTCACTTATCATCAATTTTATGGTTTATGATTAATCAAGTTTAGATGCGCACCTTAAAATTACTTGGAGCATGAAACACACCCACGACTAGTCTACTGGAATGAAAGATATATATATATATATATATATATATTTACACATGTACAAATCTAAAAGAATATAAAGGGGTCGCCCAAGGCATTGCCCAACAAAAATCACAAGAATCATAAGTCCAAGAGAATAGAGCTGCGTTCGCTACTCAGCGATCCAAATCCCATCTACTGGGCCGACAGGGAACCGCCCCTCAGCTGAATGTAGGACAGATCATCCTCCTTATCGATGTCGTGCCGCACGACTCGACGAACTCAGCACTACCTGCAGCTACTGAAGAGTCTGGGTGGTGTTTTAAAACACCGTCCCAGAGTGAGAGTGAGTGATCAACTCAGTGTGAACTATTAGTCTCAAGTTATCACAAGCATCATTTATATTACGGATTTAATGAAAATCAATCAATCACAGTCACTAAACTAATCTCATTAATGCGCATGCATGATGGATGAAATGATGCATGCCCTCACCACAACACTCCGTCTAACGATCGCGTATGTCAACACTCCCTCAGAGCGACCTCGACTGCCGAGTTGCCAACCTAGCTAGTGCAATGCAATGATAATGTTAACCGGGTTCTTAGTTAAGTCCATTCATCCAACAGGTTTAGGAATCTGGTACACCCCACGTATCAATGCTCTAAACTGGTTGCGAGCTCAAGGCCCCATCAACGCGTGAGGCCGAGACCCTACGGTCCATGATCCCGTCGGGCTCCTCGTCCCCGACTTCAAGCACATAAGGAGTGCCGAGAGAAAGGGATCGCTCGCAGTCACTACGGGGAGGCGCGGTACCCCAACGTAGGCCGACAGCTCGGACACAGTGTCTCATTCCACCATGCTCGGCTCATGAGACTGTGGACCAATTGCAATCTAAGTATCAGTGGGCTACAATGGTTGTAAGGTGTTACAGGTTCCATACGTATGTGAGCAAACATGGTTAACAATCGAGATTGGTCAGTAATAGGCTAAACCGCACGAGTTAGACGAGCACGTGACGAACGACATCGGGTACAATAGACCCATGTAGTCGAATTACTGCCGCCCATATATGCCCGCCCAATCCACAGGTTTAGTCCTAGGGTAGTCCAACCAATGGGGCTACCTTCTTACCTCATAATCCTGACCAATCGAAGAGTTTGACGATGATTCACAGCATGCCAATATCAAGGTTATCAACTAGCATACGGCATCATGTTGCATACAACCTATCATACAATTCAATATTCCTAACAAGCTTATTACATTATCACAAACAAGTGCACGTGAGAGGTGTGAGTTAGTCAAGGAATCAAAATACACAAAGGTAAAGTTTCATACATGTCATAAGCAACAACATATGAGAAAATCATACAACACATGAATAAATAGCCATACACTAGAGCTTGAGCATGTGAGAGGCACAAACACGATCATGAGAAAAGAAACTAAACAAATATACAATTCCATACAACTCCTAAACAAACACCCAAATCCTAGGGTCTCTCTAGATTCTACAAACGCCTCATCTAACAAGCAAAATCATTAAACTCATGACATAATTGGTGCTAGGCCACCTAAGATTAATAGTCTGCACCTTGGATTTGATGAATGCTTGGGAACGACCTAGGAAGATGGATTTCGGGGGTTGATCGGCCGGAATCCCTAAAGCAACATTTACATGTTAGAATTCTAAATAAATCCCTTCTCATCACAAGGGTTTCAACGAAAATGGGATGAGAGGTTTACCTAGACGATCAATGGACATTTCTTGTGGTTGTGGTGTTGGGTTTCCCTTTAGAGAAGGGATATGGAGTTGTGGGGTTTGATCTCCTTGGGCCCCACCTCGATTTAGGGTCCACCTTGCCCTCCTTCACTTTCTCCTTCTTCTCTAGCTCTCTCTTTCTCCCTTGGCAATGGTGGTTGTGGTGGGGGTTATGAGATAATGGTTAGGGATTTTATTTGCTAGAGTTGGGCCCATTGGCCTTAAGTTTCCATAATTTTCCAAAATAGCCTACTTGGACTCTATCTGATGTTGAGGCAGCCCTATCACCCCTTCGGCTACTAAATTCGGGGTATAGGTGTCTCATGGCCCGATGAGGGGCCATGCAAAATCTGAGATCAAACGGATGAACGAATATGGGGTTTGAGCATAGGGTTCCAATATTTAAATGGCCTTGGGAGGCCCATTCTGATTGATGGGGCATTTCTGGTGGCCTCTGGCCATGAAATTTATAGGATAGGTGCTCCATGACCCAATAAAGGGCCATGCAAAATTTGAAAACGATCGGATATGGGGTTTGGTCGTACAGGTCCGATTCGCGATTAACGGTCACCGTTCCACGATCGGGTCCCAAACTTGGTGGACGGGTGTAGAAAAATACAATAAACCTTCACCGTAAACGTAGAAGAGATTCGACGGCTGAAAAGCCTGGAATCTCAGTTTCATTCAAATGATGCCCGATTCCAATCTGGCATTGGTGCGGTGCATTCGGCAAGTGCCAGATTACAACTCTGGGTGTCCACTAGGTCCGTGGTCCATGTTGGACCACAAGCCCAGTGAGATCTTTAGTTCCCTAATTTTTTAGATTTTTCTGACCCTTCTCGGTAGCTGGGTGGCCCACATGAGCTGTTGTTAAGTGTAAACTGGCCATCTGGCTTAGCGGCCCCCACTTTGTCCCATCATAAGTAGACTGGTCTACCCCAGTATAAACTAATATTGAGTGCTAATGGTCATTAAGTGATATTATAAGTTAATTAATAATAATAATAATAATAATAATAATAATAAAATCTCAAGGATTTTGGGAATCCAAAACAGTGAAAATCCAGGATGTTATAGTTAGGCTAGGATTGACTTGAATCGTCGCCGCGTCAATGTTGGAAATTATACAGAATAATATACTTTCTGTATAATGTAGAAACCAAAAATTGTAAATAATTCTGAAATATGAACAGGTTGAAGCATGTTTGAAACACTGTCCTTAAAGCGTTATTTGCCCTTACTCAAGTGAATTGAGTAAGCTGATAGGTTACAGGCAAATTGCTTCTAGGATACGACGAGCCTGTTGTGGGTCTACGTTCAACAAACACGAAGGCCCACTTATTGGAACTCAATTACACAATTTCTGGCAATAGTACAATAGAAGAGAAAAATCCTAAAAGAAAGAAAAAGAAGTAAATTGTGGTTTAGACCACTACACTGGTCAAGTCTTCAGCTACTGGTTCAGTTGAACCGTTCTAGACCACACCGTTGGTCTGTTCTTCTTGCAAAGGTTTAACTGTTACTATTTTGCTGGAATCACTGAAGTATAGAGAGAAGAGTAGTATGCTGTCTCAGTTCGTATGGTAGTGCTGGATTGGATTGTGAGATGGTTTTGAAACCCATCCAGGCCCTCCTCTTATAGGTTATGGTGGCTGGGAGTTATGGTCCAGGGAAATAAATCCCATGACCGTTTTCTGGCTGTTAGAGAAAATTAGCCGTTTTATGGCTATTTTCTGACTGTTGTGCATGACCATTAATCTGTTGCATACTGACTGTTGTGAGACAACAGCTAGCTATTTTCTAGTTGTTGGGCTAGCCATGTAACAGTTTCAGCTGGACCCTGGTGTAAAGTGCGCTACTAGCGCCTCTACAGCCACACTGCCTCACATGCCCACGCCCTCGCACCGAGCCCTTGACCGTGACCATGATTTGAGACCGAGTTCGAGTCCGAGACCGAGCCCGTGCCTGTGCTCGTGCCCGTGCCCGAGCGCGAGCGCGAGCACTGGAACACGCAAGGTCCATAGTCCACGGACTAGGTAAGTAAAATTATAATACTCCACTATTATCATTTAAACCACAGATTTTTCTCTTCCCTTTCCCATGTGGGACTATTCCTAAAAACCCACACAACAGTGTTTTTTCAAACAAAATAATATTATATA
Source organism: Magnolia changhungtana (assembly GCA_030180095.1). Classification (NCBI taxonomy): domain Eukaryota; kingdom Viridiplantae; phylum Streptophyta; class Magnoliopsida; order Magnoliales; family Magnoliaceae; genus Magnolia; species Magnolia changhungtana. The sequence continues at coordinate 2,034,466 of JASAUF010000642.1, read as the reverse complement.
TATATATATATTATTTTTATTATTAAAATATATTTAAAATCAATATTTTTTCAATAGTCAACACCCTTCATCTTATGGGCCCACTGCCCAAAACAATGTCTAAACGGATGTGAATTAGCTACTGAACTTAGGCGTGTACATCAAGGCCAACTGAGTCGAGCCGGCCGCAGCTTGAACTCAGGCTTGGCACGGTTCAGACAACAGCTTGGGCCAATTAAAGCCAAGTTCGAGCTGAGTTTCTTGTGCAGCATTTTCACAAATACTTGAAGTGTATTTTCAAAATCTCACTGTATGTAAAACAGCAGTAGTGCTTTTATGGGTGTTTTATCAAACATCTTCTAAGCATTTTAAAAAATAGTTATTTGTATCATATGAATACCTTTCTTGCCACCGGTCACACTTCATTGAGTCATTTCATCATATACTTGGTGAGTAACATCAATATCAAAGTAACTGGGTCACTAATTAGTTTGATTTGAGTTGGGATCGATCCGAGTCTAATCAAATTGGGCCAGCTTGAGCCCCAGCTCGTCCTCATTTTCTAGCATAAAAAATCAGCTCAACCTGGCTGGAACTCAACTTCCAATCCAGCTTTTTCAAGTCGAGCCGAGCCAGCTCGGTTCACGTACACCCCTGGCTGAACTCTGACGTCCCCACGTTCTGTGGGCTCCACCATGATGTATGTGTTGTTTCACACCGTCTATCCATTTGTAGAGATCATTTTAGGGCATGAGGGAAAGAAAGAGGAAGATCCAAAGCCCAAGTGGAGCCCACCACAGAAAACAGTGGGGATTGAACACTTACCATTAAAAACTTATTTGGGCCATAGAAGTTTTTGATTAAGCTAATATTTATGTTTTCCTTTATTCCATGTCTGTATTAACTTATAAATAGGTTGGATCTCAAATAAACATCATGGTGGGCCTTAAGAAGGTTTCAACGCTGGGTGTCATTGTCCCCACTGTTTTCTATGGTGGGGTCCACTTGAACTTTGGATCTGCCTCGTTCTTTGGGTCATGCACTAAAATGATCTCTCTGAATGGATGGATGGTGTGGATACAATACATACATCATCATGGGGCCCACAGAACGTGGTGACGTCACTTCAGTAGCGAGACTGCCACTGTCGAGTTCAATGGCTAATCCGTGTCCTGTCTAAAACATGCAAAAATACAACCTCTTAAGTGGGCCCATAATCCATATCAACCATTCCATCTTTTCAAATATAATCAATATGAAACGAACGTTTTCCTAGCCGTTAATCGGATTGGGATGGTCATGATCATCCAATCAAAGTGACTTGAGATAGCTGAGCAATCGAAGGTGGCCCACATGATGGACAATCGATGGTGATTATCCCACGTTTTCTAGCATAACTAATATGGACTATCCATTTCCTTAACCATTGATGATATCCAGATCTACATTTAAGATATTTGAAAGCGGGGCCCACTGTTTGAATGGCGTTAGTATTTGAAAATTAAGCCACGGTGAGTGCGCCTTGTCTGTGACCCAGAACCAGCTATGTGGGTGCCATCCTAACCGTGAGTCCCATCTCCATACATACATTGTATAATCTATTTTGCTAGCTTATTTTAGGGTGTGGTCCCAAAAACTAAGTAGATATAAATTGCAAGTGGAACATATTATAAGAAATAGTTGTTATTAACCATTAAAAACTTTTTACATGCCACGAAAAGTTTTAAATCAAGCTGATATTTGCTTCGTTTTTTTTTTTTCTCTCTCTTTTACCCATGTTTGTTTGACCTTATCAATAGGTTGGATGGTAAACATAAATTATGGTGCACCCTAGGAAGTTTTTAACGGTGGGCATTCAACAACCAATGTTTCCTATTGTGTGGTCTACCTGAAATTGATATTTGTTTTTTTTTTTTTTTTTTCCTCTTTTACTCGTGTTTGTTTGACCTTATTAATAGGTTGGATGGTAAACATAAATTATGGTGGACCTTAGGAAGTTTTTAATGGTGGGCATTCAACAACCAATGTTTTCTATTGTGTGGTCTACTTGAAATTTATATATTCTTCATTTTTGGTACTGCACTTGGAATAAGCTTGCAAAACATATGGACAACACGAATATACAATGCACATATCGAGGTCAGCCCTAAGTCACGGTCACACCCACATCATTAGTTCCAAGGTCGCGGCATGGATATATAATGCATGCATCAAGGTGGGCCCTAAGTTAGAGTCGCACCCACATCGTTGGTTCCGAGCTCACATGGCGTCGAAGGGGCCTAAGTTAGGTCACACCATGTCGTTGGTTCCGAGGTTGCAGCTAAAGTCACACTCAATTTAAGAATATTTGAAGTGTATATAGCTCCTTATGATCGTGTTTGGTAATCCATATTTGTTTAAATGATGTTTACATGACTGGTGGAAGCTATTTAAAACAATATAGTTGATAAATTTTCAATCAATGGCTAAGAAAAACAATCGTATCGAATTGTTTAATAACCGTTGGCTCATCTGAATTGTGCTTATCAAACAGGTTTTTTTCGGTCTCTTCAGTCTTCCCATCAACTTGATTTTTTAAAAGGATGGGCAATTAAAGATGGGACCCATACAATGAATAGTCTATATCACCGTTCAAAATCTCAACAGCTCAACTGTACTCAAAGTCCGTACATTTATATTTCATGGAAGACACTCAATTGAGCCTTCACATGACTTGATATTTAATAATAATTAAATAAAATTTTAGTGGTAGTAATTGATCGACATAAATTAATAAAATAAATAAAATATAAAGGGGACCAGCTACTTTTAGTCATTGAACAATTGGTAAAGATAATCCAAAATAAGTGATTTGATTTTCAAGAGAAATTTGTGGTTAAAGTAAGCCCACATGATAGATGATGGTCCAAATCAATGATAATAACTTTTCTTATATTGAAAATGACGACTATGGACCATATATACCATATGGTTTTGAGCATTGGATCAAAGTGGTTTATAAAGGAACGATGACCCTACATGAATAGCATCCGAATCAATGATCTAACAATTAACTGTGCATATAGCTCTTTAGAATAGTGTTGGGTAATCCATATTGTTTAACTGACTGGTGGTGGCTACCTAAAAAATAATAGTAATCTACTTTCAATCAATGACTTTGAAAACAACGGTTAATGAATTGTTTAATTAATAATTATAGGCTCGTCTAAAATGTACTTATCAAACACGTTTTTCATGTCCTTTAGATCTTCTTATCAACCTAATTTTTAATAAGGATGGACAATTAAAGAGGGACCCACGTATGGTCCATATGATCATAATTCAAAATCTCAAAGGCTCAATTGGACTCAAAGTCCATACGTTCAGATTTTCTGGAAGTCTGGATCGAAAATCTCAAAGGCTCAATTGGACTTAAAGTCCATATGTTCAGATTAACCCGAAGTCTTGACCGAGTCTTCACACTCGGTCATGTCGTCACATGACTTGATATTTAATAATTAATTAATTAAAATTTAGTAGTATAAATAAACATTGACTGATAACATAAATAAAATATAAAAGGGGCTCGGCCACATTTAGTCATTGATCAATTGGTATCGATAATCCAAACAAATTGATTTGATTTTCAAGAGGGATCTACGGTCAAAGTTTGCCCCCACACGAAGGATGGTCAAGATCAATGATCAAAACATTTCTTATATGGTCAATGAGGACAGTGCATAAGCCATATGGTTTGGAGCAGCAAATTAAAGTGGCTTATAAAAGAATGAGAAATCAAAGAGGTACCCCCACTATAACGTCTCTGAATTTTGCCAACTTAGAGTTGGGCATCCTTGTGCGTTACCTTTGCTTCGACGATTTAAGTATATATCTGTGCATGCATTCGCACGTGTTTGAGATCAATATGGGTGATGTGGAGTCCACCAAAACTGCCTGAAAGAGTAGAAGTTTGAACTTTAAATAGTGGGGACCAGCCCCGGCGGTGCATGGGCCTAAAAAATGAGCTATGAGATAGTTTTCGGAGGTGGCACCGTGGAATCGGCGGTGCCACCGCAAAAAATGGATAGCAGGCGGTGGTGCCATTGTGGAATCGGCGGTGCCACCGCATCCCCTGTTCAACGATCTTCTATGTTTTGAATTTTGACAATTTCGGTAAACTGACTTAAAAAATTCATATATTTTGTTTTACAACTTTAACTTTGTATTTGTTGGTCGAGTTTCTATCAAGCTCGGATCACTCATTCTACTAAGTCTTTGAACTCCTATGTCGAATCATGGTCACTCGAACGACGATTTACTAAATTCACTCGTTCCAAGTCGGAATCATACGTACTTAAACACTTCGTAAGCGACAAAATTAACCAGGGTGGTCATAAGTTTCTGATTTTTAAGTTAAAGTTCGAAAGCATCATAAAATCGAAAATTTGATCCTATAGTTCATCATTTCTAAGTTCAAATTCAAAATTATCAACACAGTTGAAAATTTAACTCTAGACTCCAATTTCTGAGTTTTAAGTTTCGAACGCTAGCAAACTAGGGAGTTTGGTACTAAGGTTCATCATCTCTAATTTATTAGATTTTCTACTATAACGAATATTCCTAAAATCAGGAAGATCTCCCACAGGACTAACCTCTAATTATAAGTGTCTTAACCTTAGTTAATGTGGTTTATATAGTCTGCATTCCCAAGGTCTTGGTTATCTCAATACTCCGCTTTGATATCAAATTGTATCGCTTCGAAAATTGGTACCTGAGTACTGTTCACTCCCCAAGTATAGGGTTGTGATGTAGTAATAACTCGGTAAGACCGAGGTCGAATCCACAGGGACTGAAACCTGTACGTTATCTGAAATTTACCAGAACTAGAACTAGGCTAAGATAAAATCTAAACCAATTATGATTTGAGGAATAATGGTGAAATAATTGAACTAAAATTTAAAAGAATTCAGAAGTGGAAAACTAGGGATTCAGAGGATCCACTTGTAGAGATCAGGGAGATCTTTTGCCTGTATTACAAATCAGGAAAATTAACAATTGCCATTGATATAGATTTCAAAAGATGAAAGGTGTATGAATTAGAATGGATTCCATCACCAAACTATGCCCAGGAGACAAAGCAAACAACAATTAATCTAATTACCAACCAATCAACATGCCATGAAGGTTAGGAAGGGTACATTGACATCCAACCATGCCCGTGAGACGATGGTGAACAATGGGGCTTCCCGACGTCATAAACATCAAGAGGAAAAGAATATACTCAAAGCCATTGCATATTGTAATTTCAAGAGACAATGACCATTAAAGACTGAAAACATTCCCTTAATAAAAACCCAAATCAACATCAATTCAATCTAAACAAAGGCACAAGCAAAGAGTTCCCATCACACTACAAGCTTCACCTCTTAGCCCTAGCTAAGAGGTTTAGCCACACATGAGTGGACTAGATCTCTCAAAATAAAATAAATAAATTAAAAGCAAAGAAGGAAAAAAAAAATACAACTCTACTTCTTTCTCTCTCTCTTTCTCTCCCTCGCTCTGGATCTCGAATTCCCTCGCTCTGAATGCCTTCCCCACGTCCAAAACTCCCCTTTTATAGCTGCTGGATGGCTGGAATTGGTGGCAGAGTCGTAGAAGGACTCGGAGTACAGTTTTTCGCAACCGTGATTGGTGGGCCCCACAGAGGTATTTTCTGGACAATCCACCCCGTCCATTGGATTCAGGATAAAATTTCAGTCAAGAATGGGTAGTTTTGAAGGTCCATTAGAGCGGCCCACAGAAGAAAATACAAAAAGATCAGTTTTGAACGTCCCGAGGCAGTCCACTTTTGGCCTCTGTACCGCACACGTGTGTACGCATGGGAGTAGAATCTCAACATGGTTTTGTAGTTCTCGTGGCCCTCTACAAGATGGACGGATCAGATCTTCTGTACAGTTGACGGGTGGGGCCCACTGTCTTCCGCAAAACGGCCAGCGGCCGTGCGTTACGCGGACGCGAAAACAGGGACGCGGTTCGCTGTCCGTTCTGGTGGGGCCCACTCCGTCGTTGCTTCAATAAATCCACTCCGTCTATTGCATAGAGGAGGAAAAAACGGCTAGAAATGCCCAATTTCGAGTGATATTTGTGGTGGCCCACAGAGTTTTGAACTCGCCGTCCGACCTGCGTTTGAAAGGCTGGAGCCTGATCTATGCTTTCATTTGGATTTTTACCACCTAGGCAATGGTAATGTAGGCCATTTAGACCTGATAGACGGTCCGGATTTACGCTTTGGATGATCGGTGGGACTCACAACCGACGGCAGCGATCGGTTCTCGCAGACGCGCTGGAATGGAGAGAGACGGGCGCGGGTCAGCGCCCGCGCTGACCGTCTGGCGGTGCGGTGCGCCGCCGGTACGCATATGCTGTGTACACATGCAACCTAAGGTGGGGTCCATCGTGATGTTCATCCAAAATCCACTCCATCCATCCTTTTACTCATGTGATTTTTGGTATTGAGACCAAATTTTAGGCGTATCCCGATACCAGGTGGGCCCCACTTTGACGACTTGTAGGCTGATATGTCTGTTGGGCCAGTTTCATAAAGATCCAGAAGTTGAAATTCGACGTGTACGGTTCATTTATGCTCCTCAGCTTATGTATAAAGTTTCGAGCAGAACGGATGGTGGGAACCCTGTGATCTTGCATTCTGCACTAGTTTCGGGCCTCTTTCATGTGAACGACTTGATTTCCTCGGCTCCCTGGTATATAATTTCTTCAATATTGGTCCTCTAGAGTCCGTCCCTTGCTTGTGGTGTCATCAGAGCATTAAATACATACATTTAGCACCTTTTTATAGTCCCCACTTACAAATGTACCTTGCATTACAAACACGATTAAATTAGGATTTTAAACGATATTATGTTTGTAAATCCAAGCAGTAACTAGGGTCTGATATGCAATATTTGACCCTCAACAAGTACATAGACTTCGATCCCGAGTTCTTAGGTATTAACAAAATAAAACGCACATGTGTCCTCATTCAGATTCGAATTCATTTCACAAACAGATAATCAGAATAGCGCGATTCAAATTAGCAGATCCAAAGCGAGGTATAGATAACAATAGTTAATAAATATAGGGCTAAGAGCAAAAATACAATCCAAATAGTGGTGATTGTCCAAAATGGGGGTTATACAAGTCACAATATACATACTCAAGATGATTAAAGTGTAAAGATTTTAGTTTACGCCCGATTCTCCAAAACATAACGACGTTGACACAACCTGATATAAGCCTACCTGTCTGAGGTCTCACTAGTACTCGCATCAATGATATGCCTGGTTGGTGTTTTAAAATATCGTTCCAGGTGAGAGTGAGTAGCTAACTCAGTGGTTCCATTAGTTCTAAGTTACACATGCTATCAACACAATCAGCGTAGCTATTGATAAACAAGAAATCAAACAATTCCTAAATACTCTTGTTAAATGTGCATATAAAGATATGACATGATGTATGCTCTTTCCAAATAACACTCTCTTACGCGCGACTTCAACACCTATTTCGTAAATGCCAACACTCCCCTATCACGCGACACCAACGTTAGGTCGCCATATCCTATCTAATACAATGTGATTGATGCGTATGTTAGCTGAGTAATTATTAAGTTCTATTCATCCAGCATATTGGCGAAGCTAGGATACCGACGTCATATCACTAATCCTTATCCAGATCACATGGCTTGTTGCGGCATGTACCGGCTCCTCACCAGTGTCCCTTGATCCAAATTTAGGTATCACCTGTTTATATCACGAATCAACAATTCCAAATTTACGACATGATACCGAAATGTATGAGTATCAACTCGGTATGAGTCGTCACCCAATACTGGGCATGATCACTCAGTTCTGAGGCGCGGCTTGTCACATAAAACCAAAACACATAAAGGAAAGGGCTCGTCACCCAATTCCATTCACGCCCGAGTTATTAGAATGATACTCTGGCACGAACCATCGGCCGGGTAATTTGACGGGGGTCGTTTAAACAATGATCTATCATTTCCATTAGTGCTCACTGATCAATCAGAGAGGCTCGTCACCCCAGCGTAGGCCGACAGCCCGAACACGGTGTCCCATACCACCATGCCCAGCTTATGAGTCTTAATGGGATCGTATCGCACTAATGGTTATAAATGGACTCATCTATTGAGAACGAGGTATCCTAGATTCGATTTGGTCATGTCATACATTGTGAACATACATGATCAAATGACTAGTGGACTAATTTGATTGACTCGAGAGAACCCCGAAGTAACCGGCGTTGGGTGCAAGCAACCCGTGTAGTCTAGTTACTGTCGATCATCCGTGTTCAACCCAGGTTTATCAAACCAGCCTAGATGGCCACCCTAACTTGGGCCACCCTTTTAGTTCGGGCAGTTAGCCAACTGACCCCACATCATAAGCAATCCTAAATAACACTATGGACTTAGCAATTCGTCATGCCGTCGTAACATAGATTCAACGACACAATTACTGAGGCATTTTATCAAACATATGAGCCTCAATAGTGTAATACATTCATTAGAGAATTTAATCAAACATATGAACATAAAAAAAATTAACACATTCGATCGAGCATTCAATCAAACATGTGAGCATCATTATAATAATGCTTTTAATCACATAGGCATTTTATCAAATATTTAAGCATCATAAACAACCAATGACACATAAAATAATCAAACATGAAATATGAACATGCTCGCTATTACAACTCATTCAACATAAGACATCATTAACCGAGACCTTTAAGGGTCAATAAATGGAAACCTGGGCATAATGGTTCACACCTTTAAAAAGGAATATCCGATTTTGAGCTCCTGGGGTTAGATTTTTAGAGAAAATGTAACGTCCTGAAAATCGGGTGTCGTGCATACACTCGACTCCCGAGTTCCCGAGTATCACTTATGTTCCCGAGTTCCCGAGTTCCCGAGTATCACTCGACTCGACTCCCGAGTTCCCGAGAAAATGTAACGTCCTGAAAATCGGGTTAGATTTTCATTAATATGCGTTTAATTATGTTTAAATGTGCAACCTAGAATTTCCTGGAATATGAAGTACAACCACACATGTCTACTAAAATGAAAGAGATCAAATATATATATATATATATATATATATACAGGTCCAAAAATACACATGGGTCGCACCAGGCGTTGCCCGACAAAATCACAAAAGAATAGTATATCCAAAAGAATAAAGTTGAGTCCACTACTCAGTGATCCAATGTCTCATCTACTGGCCGACGAAAACCCGCTCATCAACTGAAAGAAGGAGAACTCGTCCTCCTCCTCGAGGCTCGTGTCACCGGGCTCCTCATACTCTGCATCACTTGCATCTATGGACTAGTTTGGTTGGTGTTTTAAAACACCATCCCAGAGTGAGAGTGAGTGATCAACTCAGTGGGTACTATTAATCTTAAGTTGTAACATGCATTAATTGCATTATGAACTTAATGAAAAACAATCATTCATAAATACCTAACTAATCTTATTAATGTATATGTATGATAAATGATATGATGCATGCCCTCGCCAAAACACTCCTTCGAGTAACTCCATCTAATGATCGCGTATGACCAACACTCCCTCAGAGCGACCTCGACTGCCGAGTCGCCAACCTAGCTAGTGCGATGCGATGATAATGTTAGCCAAGTTCTTAGTTAAGTTCATTCATCCAGCAAGTTAGGGAATCTGATGCACCCCACATATCAATGCCTTAACTAGTTGCGATGCCAAGGCCCCTCAACACGCGAGGCCAGGGCATTGCGATCCTTGATCCCGTCGGGTTTCCCATCCTCGACTTCAAGCACATGGGGAGTGCTGAGAACTGGGATCGTTCGCAGTCACTACAGGGAGGTTCGTCACCCTGGTGTAGGTCGACAGCTCAACACAATATCCCATTCCACCATTCCCGGCCCACGAGATAGTGGATCGGCTTTAGGTGGTTATCGATGGGCTACAACGGTTGTAGGGTATGCTAGGTTCTATACATGTATGAATAAACAGGGTTAACAAAATAAGGTTGGTCAACCAGTAGACTAGGCCGCATGAGTTCAGGTAAGTACGTGGCGGAACAGCATCAGGTACGAGCGACCCATGTAGTCTAACTACTGTCGCCCACACGCACTCGCCCAAATCCATGGGTTTAGCCTCAAGACGGTCCTACCATCGGGGCCTCCTTCGCTTTCCTTGTATTTCTGACCAACCCAAGGGTTTGGGTAGTGGTTCATAACATGACAACTAACAGGGTTATCAACTAACATAAACAACATCATATTCTCATACACCTCAACATACAATTCAGAATCTCCTAGCTGTAAAACCACGTAGCAACTTTTGACAATACATCATGCATCTTCATAGTGGTACTTCCTTCTCATCAGTTTGAACCTGAAAATAAATTAAGCCACCTATGCGACTTGTACGGTTGTATATTTGATGGATGAGTGACCAACTTAGTGTGAATTTCCCTCAAGATTACACATCACCGCATTAGGTAAGCATAGCTATAAAGCAAAGTATACAAAACAATACTTGATGCAGGTCTTATTAGATGCATGGATGCGTGAATGCAATCATTGTCCCAGGTAAAACATACAGACAGACATTGGGGTCGTCACCTATACAATCATTGACCCGGGCAAAACATCCAGACGATTTGTGCCCCGGGTAAAACATTCAGACAGGCAAATACGTATGATGATAATAAATGGTGGTATGTGCCCCAGGTAAAACATCTAGTCAGGCGAATCCATATGTCACGTACAACAGCAATAGATGCTGGTCTGTGCTATGCATGCATGATTAGCTGACCCATTATTAGTCCAATTACAACAAGCCAGTTTAAATAAGCTCATGGTTACTACGGGGAGCTCATGACCCAGCGTAGGTCGACGGCTCGGGTATAGTGTCCCATGACCACCATCCCCAACCCATGAGACTACCACCTTAATATGTTTAATGGAAACTCATCGACTAGTGGCCAATCATATTAGGTATATGGGGCTCACCATCGCATGGTTGTACAGTATAAAACATCGAACCCATATAGGAAAAATATTAAAACAAAACTACGTAGGGCGAGTATAAAAATATGCCACACAGGGCCGATATCAAAACCATGCGATAAATACCATCCTTAAAAACCATTGGACACAATAACCCTAAATGGTAAGCATATGTCAATGGTCAATTTAAACCACCATTTAATAACCACTAAGCTGAAGGTCCATTACAATCACAACCTGTAACATCCTGAATTTTCACTATTTTGGATTTTCAAAAATTCTTGAAATTTTTTTTATTAATTAACTCATATTATCACTTACTAACTATTAGCACTCGATGTTAGCTTATACACGGGTGGACCAGTCTGGTCGTGATTAGACCGAGTGCGGGCCATCAAGTCGATAGCCCGTTTACACTTAGCAACAGCCCGTGCGGGCCATACAACGACCAAGGAAGGTCAGAAAAATTTAAAAAAGTTAGGAAAACATAGATCTCACTGGGCTTGTGGTCTATCGCGGACCAGGGACTCAGTAGACGCCTATAAATTAAATTATCCACGTAGCCCCAGCGGCACTTGCAAAGTGCCACTCACCCCAGCTTACTGGACTCAGAATCTGGCACTCTTAATTGAAACTGAGTGTAACGCCCTGAAAATTGGGGGTCGTGCGTACACTCGACTCCCAAGTTCTCGGGCATCACTTATAACCAATTTTTTCACTGTTTTACGTCTAATCAGGTTTAAATGCATAGTATGGAATTACTTGAAGCATGAATCACAATCACAACAAGTCTACTGAATTGAAAGAGGTTAAATATATACAAATTCAAAAGGATATAAACGGGTCGCTCAAGGCATTGCCCAACAAATCACAAAAAATTGATATATCAAGAAAATAAAGCTGAGTCTACTACTTAGCGATCCAGAATCCCGTCTACTGATCTGATGAAGACCCACTCATCAATAGGAAGTAGGACAGCTAGTCCTCCTCGTCTACGCTCGTGCCGCTAGGCTCCTCGTACTCCTCGTCACCTGCAACTATGAACGGGTCTGGTTGGTGTTTTAAAACACCGTCCTAGAGTGGGAGTGAGTGATCAACTCAGTGGGTGCTATTAGTCTCAAGTTATAACAGACATCAATTGTAGCATGAACTTAATACAAAGTAGTCAATCATATACATCTAGCTAATCTTATTAATGTGCATGAGTGTTGGATGGTATGATGCGTGCCCTCACCACAATGCTCCCTCGAGCGACTCCATCTAACGATCGCATATGACAACACTCCCTCAGAGCGACATCGACTTCCGAGTCGCCACCCTAACTAATGCGATGCAATGCGATCGTGTTAGCCTTATTAGTTAAGTCCATTCATCCAACAGGTTGGGGAATCTGATATACCTCAGGTATCAATGCCCTAAATTGGTTACGAGTCTAAGGCCCCATCAATGTGTAAGGCCGAGGTCCCGCGGTCCGTGATCCCGTTGGGTTCCTCATCTCCCGACTTTAAGCACATGAGGAGTGCCGAGAGAAAGGGATCGCTCGCGGTCACTACGGGAAAGTGCGGCACCCCAGTGTAGGCTGATAACTCAAACACAGTGTCCCATTCCACCATGCCCGGCTCACGAGGCTGTGGACCAGTTTCAAGTGGGTTATTGATGGGCTACAACGGTTGTAGGGTAGTTCAGGTTCCATACATATGTGAGCAAACAAGGTTAATAAATAGGGTTGGTCAGACAGTAGGATAGACCACACGAGTCAGGCGAGCGTGAGACAAGTGACATCGGGCACAAGGGACCCATGTAATCGAACTACAGCCACCTGAACACACCCGCCCAAACCCACGGGTCTAGCCATAGCATAGTCCTACCGTCTCTCCCCATGTTCCTGACCAACCCAAGGGCGTGAGGGGATCCATAACATGCCAATTCTACAGATTATCAACTAGCATAGCGACCACATGTTCTCATGCATCTCATATACCATTCAGATTCTCATAGCAAGCAAGACTAACCATAACATGAAACAAGTGCATGTGAGTTGTGTGTGTGTGTGAGGAAGTTAAACACTTCCTCCAATTTCAGAAATCATGTGTACAAGGGTAATAAATCATACACACATTGAAACAACACATATGAGGAAAAATGATAGAGCAATCATGAGCAAACTATCACCCATACATAATATCGTATGAGAGGCAAGATCAACACCAATATGAAAGCTAAGCATGCAATCCATACAATTTCAACAATATACAACTCCCAGGGTTTCTCTAGATTATCAATCATAGCATCCAAGCAATCTAAATCATTAAACCCACACTAAAATTGGTGCTAGGCCACCTAAGAACAATAGTTCACACCTTCGAATTCATTGAAGGCTTGGGATCGACCTAGGAGGGTGGATTTCGGGGGTTACTCGGCCGGAATCCTTAAAGCAACATTTGGAGGTTAGGTTTCCATGAAAATCCATCCTCATCATAAGGATTTCAAGGAAAATAGGAGATGGACCTTACCTAGATGTTCAACGGGACGAAAGAGCGTTCGTGGATGAGTGATTCTTCTTGGAGGAGAGGTAGGAAGTTGTGGGGGTTTGCCCTCCTTGGGCCCCACCTTGATCTAGGGTCTACCTCGCCCTCCTTTCATCACCCTCACTTGCTCTCGTCTTTGCTCCTTTGCTCTCTTTACTCTTTAGTGATTGTGGTAAAAGGGGAAGTTATGAGAGAGCTAGAGATTGGTCGTTAGAGAATAGAGGAAGTTATGAGGGAGAGAGCGTGGTGGTTGGAGAGTGTAAGAAATTATGAGGAAGAGCTTGGTTGTTGGAAAATAGAAGAGTTATGAGGAAGAGAGAGAGGGCTTGTTGTTGGAGAATGGGGGTTATGAGAGAGAGCTAGGGTTTATTTCCTAGAGTTGGGCCCATTGGCCTTAAGTTTCCATAATTTTCCAAAATAGCCTACAAGGACTCAATTTGATGTTGAGGCGGCCCTATCACCCCTCCAGCCACCAAATTTGGGGTGTAGGTGTCTCATGGCCCGATGAGGGGCCATGCAAAATCTGAGATCAAACGGATGAACGAATATGGGGTTTGAGCATAGGGTTCCGATTCTTTAAATGGCCCTGGGAGGCCCATTCTGATTGATGGGGCATTTCTGGTGGCCCTCTGGCCATGAAATTTATAGGGTAGGTGCTCCATGTCCCGATGAAGGGCCACGTAAAATTTGAGAATGATCGGATATGGGGTTTGGTCATACGGGTCAGATTTGCGATCAATGGTTATCGGGCCACGATCGGGTCCCAGATTTTGTGGACTGGTATAGTAAAATACATTAGACCTTCTTCATAAATTTGGAAGGAATCCGACGGTTGGAAGGCCTGGTATCTCGATTTTATTTGCAAGTGCCAGATTCTAATTCTGGCATTGGTGGGGTGCATTCGGCTAGTGCCAGATCCCAGTTCTGGGTGTCCGCTGGGTCCGAAGTCTGCGACGGACCACAAGCCCAATGAGATCTATGATTTCCTAAACTTTTAGATTTTTTTGACCCTCCTCAGTCTCTGGATGGCCCACACGGGCTGTTGTTTAGTGTAAACAGGCCATCTGGCTTGGCGGCCCGCACTTGGTTCAATCATAACCAGATTGGTCTAGTCTAATGAGCTAATCCTAGATTTAATTTACTTGTGATACCTCAATCTGAGTAGTTTAAATGAACGATCCTGCGGCAAATCCGACGTGGATGCCCTAGGACACTGTGCTGGTTGGACGGGACGTTACAATCACACATGTATAAGCTAGCATTGAGTGCCAATGGTCAGTAAGTGATAATATCAGTTAATTACATAAAAAAAATTAAGGATTTTTGAAAATCCAAAACAGTAAAAATTCGAGATGTTACACTGAGACATTAAGCATTTCAACCGTCGAGTTTCTTCTAAATTTATGGTGAGGGCCTAAAATATTTTTCTACACCCGCTCACAAAATCTAGGATCCGATCATGAAACGGTGACCATTGATTATAAATCGGACCGTTGCGATGAAATCCCGCATCTGTTTGCCCTCAAATTTTGCATTACCCTTCATCAGGCCATGGAGTACCCGTCTTATAAATTTCGTGACCAGGGACCCATTAGAGCAACCCCGTTACTCTTTTAGCTTAAAACCGATGGTTTAAAGTAAGCATGACCAAATCTTCACTTTCACTAGTTATAAATAGGCTACACTATGAACATAGTTAATCCAAACCCTAATCATTGCCCCCGATAAATCTCAATACCTAATTCATTACAGAAATGTCCTAATTTTCCGAACAATCTCTAGACCACTCGTTGGCGGGCCATTAGTTCCAAAACTATAGA
Organism: Magnolia changhungtana; assembly: GCA_030180095.1. NCBI lineage: Eukaryota > Viridiplantae > Streptophyta > Magnoliopsida > Magnoliales > Magnoliaceae > Magnolia > Magnolia changhungtana. Next base: position 2,019,096 of record JASAUF010000642.1, on the reverse strand, counting down.
ATAATGTCTGTCTCATTAGGCTTGACATCCATCGTGGGAGTCAGACCTGGGTACTGCATAGAACTGCTCAACTTAAGTCAAAGGACGAGTGCATGAGAAGCGCAAATACCCTAAAGAGAGGAGCTGAAACTTAAGTGAATTGAGTCGTCCACTCTTACGCAAAGTTGAGGATTTCTGACCGTTGGTTTGTGACCAAACTTCACACATGGAGTAAGGATATTTCCTTGCTTATCTCTGTATAGTCGCGACTTCGATCGACCATTAGTGATCGTTCAATAGACTTCTAATCATATCTGTCGATCGGCGCATCCAAATGGTGGGCCGATCATATACATACGTAGATCATCATTAGGGCCAACTATCCAACGGTGGGTGTCGACTCCTATGCCCCATAATGGGCCCTAGAGCTTAGAAACACCCTCCTATAAGTCTAGTATAGTTAAAACCTAGCCCTTGGGGCCATTTACACCAAATCTAACATTATAAAAGGGCCTCATTTGGGCACCCCCTCTCCCCATATGATTTTGCCCTAGAGAAAAGAAAGAGAGAAAGAGAGAAAGAAGAAAGGAAGAAGAGAGGAACAAAGAGAGTGTTTGTGTGGGTGAGGGAAATCTTGATGCTTATAGAGTTGGTATTTCCTCAACCAAACCGGTGGCTACTACGAAACCTCCACTAAACCCACCCATGCTAAGAAGCGGAGGTAAGAATGGTAGATTTTCCCTTCAATAGAGCAACCCAGTGTAGATTTCTAGGCATTAATGTTGTCTTTCTTGATTTGATTTAGGAATTGGCGGTTTTACCCAAATCTCTAAACCCTAAGATATTTAAGAATGAAGACTGTTATCCTTAGGTGGCCTAACACCAATTATAGTAGGAGTTTAATGATTTTGTTTGTTTTGGATGTTGTATTGAAGAATCTAGAGGAAACCTAGGAATGTTATGTTTGTTGAAATTGTATGGATTTACATGTTTAGTTCCCATTTGATGATTGATCTTGCCTCTCACATGATTTAGTGTATGGATGATTACATGCTCATGTTTGTTCGATTTCTTCTCATATGTGTTACTTCATGTTGTGCATGATTCATTACTCTTGTGTATTTGATCCCTTGAGGTGTAGGAAGTGCTTAACTTTCTCCCTAATCTACACCATTCACATGCACCTTGTTCATGATATTGTAGCTTGCTTGTTAGGAGTATTTGAATCGTACGTTGAGATGTATGCGAACATGATTCTGTTATGATAGTTGATAACCTTGATGGTTGGCATGCTATGAATCGTTCTCAAACCCTTGGGTTGGTCAGGAAACATGAGAGGAGACGGTAGTCCCATCTGTAGGGCTACCCGAGGCTAAACCAATGGATTTGGACGGGTGCGCGTGGGCGGTAGTAGTTCGATTACATGGACCTTTTGCGCTCAATGTCGTCCGACGCATACTCGCCTGGCTCGTGCGGTCTATCCTACTCACTGGCCAATCGTGATTGTTAACCCTGTTTGCTCACATACGTATGGAACCTGGAACACCCTGCCACCGTTGTAGCCCATCGATAGTGAATTGAATATCGATCCACAGTCTTGTGAGCAGGGCATGGTGGAATGAGACACTGTGTCTGAGCTATCGGCCTATGCTGGGGTGACGCGCCTCCCCGTAATGATCATAAGCGATCCCACAATTCAGCACTCCCCGTGTGCTTGAAGTCGGGGACGGGGAACCCGACGGGATCAAGGATTGTGGGGTCTTGGCCTCACATGTTGGAGGGTCTTGGCCTCGCAACTAGTTTAGGACATTTGATACGTGGGGTGTATCAGATTCCCCAACCTGCTGTATGAATGAACTTAACTAAGAACTCGGCTAACACGATCGCATTGCATCGCACTAGTTAGGGTGGCGACTCGACAGTCGAGGTCGCTCTGAGGGAGTGTTGGTCATACGCGATCGTTAGATGGAGTCACTCGAGGGAGTGTTGTGGTGAGGGCATGCATCATATCATCCATCATGCACATGCATTAATAAGAATAGTTAGTTGTTTATGGATGAATGCTTTTCATTAAATTCATATTATAACTGATGCCTGTTACAACTTAAGACTAATAATACCCATTGAATTGATCACTCACTCCTACTTTGGGACGGTGTTTTAAAACGCTAACCAGACATTTTACTAGATGCAGGTGAGGCGGAGCTCACGAGCCGAGCGAGGTGAGCAAGGGAAGATGAGTTTTCCTACTTCCAGACTTTCGACGGATCCTTTTAGTTGAGTTCGGGCTACCGCGGGGTATGGACCAGGGCCCTAGTCACTTTGGGTCATGTATGGGTGGGACTAGTTCTCTATTTAGATGATTTTGGATTCGTTGTTTGGATATTTTTATATTTAGTAGCAATTGATACTGCTTTGTGACTACATATGCTTCATGCCTTATTAAATCCTCCATTATTTATGATCATCTAAATGTAATCAAAATATGAAGCCCATTAGGGAATCCATGACACCTGGGAATTCGCAAGCCAAGTTCTTGCACGGCCCTCGAAAACCCAGGGTGTTAAACAACCAGTCGGGTTACATCCTAAGTGTGGGTGTACATTTATAGGTGGGGGTTTTCCACTGATGTACCAGTTTAAGTTCCATAAGCAATCCATAAATAATTCATGAGCAAATATACAAGATGAACATTAAACAAGCAATATATCAATTCAATTTCCACCAGCTAATACATGTGATTATAAGAGAGAGCTATCAATTATAAATTAAAACACAAACTATAACTTAAGCTAATGGAAAGATGGAATGCTCAAGGGGAAGAATCATCACCTTATACTTTGAATCGCCTTCTAGTGTCGCTAAGTGTCTGCGCCCATAGAATTGTATCCTACCACAAATCATGCAGTTGTACAATTAGGTCCAAGTTCTACGCATTACCTAGGTTTAAGATCATGGCCTAGGATTTGAATTATTTATCTTAGGGTTTTTAATGTATAATTAGGATTTCATCTTAGGGTTTAGTCTTAAATTTAGATTCTAGGATTTGAACTCTACTTAGTGTATTGGTTAAAATTAAATCTTAATAATTACCATATAACTATTAGCATTAATGTTTATATTAACTAATATGTTAATAATGATAGTTCATAGGTTCATATTTAAATATACTGATATTAAATTCTATACCTAGATCTAAACCCAACACACCATCTATGTTTAAAGTATTGACCTAGGGTTTAGATTACCTGGGTCTAAGATTTTATCCTAGAGTTTAGGTCTAGGCTAGATTTTTGGGGCTTTCAATGTGGAGTTTAGGGCTTCGTCCTAGGGTTTAGTTCTAGGTTTTGATTTAGGATTCTAGTGCTAATTGATGTACATTTGATCGTAATGCTAGTAATTGAAAAGGCCAAGCTATATGTCCTAGAGGGGGGGTGAATAGGACTATGCCAAATTTTTAATAAAATCAGCGGAACTAAAATAAACCAATACCCTTACAATATTGAATCAATACACAATGCTAAATTTAAATCACCTTGATAAATAAGTATTGAGAGATTGATACAAATTCAGTTCTAAGGACAACCTTACACCATAATAAACAAGGGCTTATGGTAGGACAACCTTATTTCTAGAACCTCTTTTGAATCAAGGACTCAATGTTAATATAAGTAAATGAAATAGCAAGGAATTGAAACTAAATGCATATAAAGATCTAAATTATTACAACAATCCCCACACTTGCTTGAAATGAAAATAGTTACAACATTCACATCCACTTGTACATTCCACACAATCGAATGATAAAAGATATGAAAATTAAGCAAGCATTCAATCCACAAGACAAAGAGTTATAGTGGTTCACTTTGTGTGTACACCAACTGCTTTTACAACAACTACACAGAATGCTACTCCACTCCTAATATCCTCACACAGGGGATATTAGCGTTCACTATCAAATAGGTTTTCTCGGTTCACCAAAAACCTTTACAATTGTGTCTTTTCACTTGGGCTTACACAATTCAAAAACCCCTTTTTCTCAGTTTTCTGGTTTTCCTCGACAACCAATACAATGAGATTTTTCTCGCTCAATCTCAAACAAAACCAAGATAATGAGATTTTTCTGCTTAACCTCAAACAAAACCAAAATAAATGAATTTTACAGAATTGTAAAATACCCGGATTTCTCCTTTAGCGACCCTAAATAGAACCAATTGGAGTAGATGATTGAATATCAAAGTTCAATTTCCAATACTCATATTCATAAGGTTCTAAATTCTAATAGATTTTAGATTTAACTTGTTGGGCGTAGCTATATTTGATTTTGATTTCAAGAAGAAGGAATAAGATAATTCCTCTTTTCAAATAAGATTGGAATATAGAAACAAAATCAAATTAAATAAGCTAGCAAAAAGGAATATTAAATAAGCACAATTTAGCTTAAAATAAACACGACTTATCTCAGAGTGATTACTTGAAAATTCTTGAAATGGAATGGAGTTGAGATATCAAAACTCAAATTCGTGTTCAATTTATAGAAGAAAAATCGTTCCTACGACCGGGTCTTAGAAACCTAGGAAAATAATGGTCATAGCTCTATGATTTTTTTGAAAAATTGAGCGATCTTTGAAAGCCGCTCCACGACAACCTCGGTCGTGGTGTACCCTACGACCGTGGTCGTGGGTCACCTACGACTGGTCGTAGATACTCTACGATCGGTCGTAGGACCATGAAATAAGTTGCTGGATTTTGAGTCGTAGCTCCACGACTGATCGTGGACTAGTCGAAGCCAACCTACGACCGGTCGAAGGACTTCCAGGACTGGTCGTGGGCGTACCAAAAATTCTGAAAAATCTTCAACTACTTAGGACTGATCGTGGAATTTCTTGGACTAGTCGAACCAATGCCAGGACCGGTCGAACAAGAGCTAGGACTGGGTCTTGAATAGACCAAACTTATGTAAAATAAACATTTGATTTATGTATCCAAAATGACCTACTTAAAGGGTCAACCTAAAGTCATTCAAACCTGAAACATGTCGTATGGACATTGAACTTCAACCATTCAACGAATATAGATTGTTTGAACCATATCAGGCTTGAGATCTTGTAGCTTCAAACTTGAGATCTTCATCAGCATAACAACATGCATTGCTTATTAGTCTTGAAGTCATGAGTCGTTCTCTAAGACTTGAACATCAACATAGTAGCTTCTTGAACTTCAACATCTTGAGCTTCAACTTGTAACATCTTGAAGAATCCAACTTATAGCTTCTTGAAGTATTTAAGTAGTGTCTTGAATAAAAATCATCATACAAGCACAAGACACAGATAGATGTTTTGACACATCAAAATTTGACAACCAAAGGAGTATGAGACCATAACCCTTACAGTAATACTAATAATCTCAAAACAACCGTACGATAATAGCCAACGCGGCACTAATAATCATTGTGACGAGGATTCATGGTATGCTCTATTATCAATGATAATGTCTAATGAGGGAAAAAATAAAATACTAATTGTTAATAATGATAGTTTTGTTTTATATGTAATACTAATATTAACATAGATAATATACTAGCTATTATACATTCATAATATTCAAAATCCTAATAGAAATGACAATGATGATAATCAAAATCGAAAAAACTCCAATATGGAGGAAAGATGTGAATTTACCTTAGTCGACTCGGTTTGAGTGGAGTTGGCTCGGCTCAACACAAGCACCCATCTCTCCTTCTCTCTTGGTTCTCTCTCTCTCTCTCTCTCTCTCTCTCTCTCTCTCTCTTTTTTCTCTCTCCCTTTTCTTTTACTCCTCTCCTTCTATTTTCCAGCTGCTGGAAATCCAGCAAGAGTCTGGACCATGCCAAACCCATCTCGATTTCAGCCGAGTCAACTCAACAGCCACTCATCCAACTCCTCACTCCTTCTCTTCTTCTCCTCCTTTTCTTTTTCTCTGCTTCCTTTCAAACTTGCAACATCCAACAATTCATTGGGAATGATGGGACCCAACCTGGTTTGTCCCAAGTTCAAACTGAGTCAGCGACTCGGTCGGCTGAGCAGGAACGTGGTGCACCTACACCACCCCAACTCTCTCTTCATTTCTCTTCCTCCTGTCTTCCTAGCCTTCTACAAGGCCTGGAATGAACCAGTCCCGAGCCCAAGTCGGTCTGATCATCACCTAACTCTGCCAGTTCACCTTGAACTCGAACTGAGTCTGGGTGTAGTGGTGTGGTGCAGCAACTGCACACCGGCACCTTCTTCTTCTTTCTTTCTTCGTTCCTTCTTCCTCTTCTCATTTCCTTTATCTGCTGCAGATCCAACAGTGGCAATGGGCCTTGCCTAACTCAGCCCAAACCCGGCATGGACGTGTAGGTCTTGGTGGTGCGGTATCACGACCCGACCAAACTCAGCCCCTATTTTCTCTTTCCTTTTCTTCTCCTCCTTCCCTTTCTTCTTTCTTCTCTCTTCTCTCTTCTTACTGCTAGGAATATCTAGCAACGCCTCCGAGCTCGAACAGACCTTGGTCCGATCCATCCTGAGGTGTACCAGGCCGCCACCCGTCAGCGGGTCAAGTGACAGCCGCACCCCCCTCGTTCTCCCATGTTTTCTCTCCCTCATTCCCTCCTAATTTCTCTCCCTCATTCCTTTCTCTTCTCTCCCTTTTCTTTCTCTTTTATCCATTCGCCCTAGTGCCAACAACTGTTAGATGGACGTTGATCCGTCAGGATTTGTTTGCCCAAAACTGCCCCTAAAATAGTGGGTATGGCCGAAACCGCCATGGTTTTCTTTTGCTAAGGAAGCCCTAAACCGCCCAGCTAGAACGAACGGTAGAGAATGCCTAGGACGGACGGCTATGATCCGAAGATAAGTGCTCACTTGGATTGTCCGCTGGCAACAAAAATGGAAACAAAACTTTTTCCATTTTAGAAGTGCTGCACGTAGCTCTTTTCGGGCTCGATTTGGGTGCTTACACGTGTGCAAGATCACGTACGGACGACATGGGTTTGGTCAAATGGGAGTCCTTTACTCAATGGATGGATTGGATTGGTTGACGGTGGTCCACCTCGATCACCATGGGTCAGATTCGGAGAGGTTGGAAACACAACTTCTGTTCACGTGTCGACTTGATTCGGCTAAAACTGTGCGCATGCCTATGGGTTTCACTATGCCAAATTACTGGGTTTTGGTCGAGGCCATGCCCCAAACATGATGGATGGTTCAGATCATCTAAGAGAATGATCATGGTGGGCAATTTCCAATCACACGGACGACATCCGTTTCAAATGAAAGCGAGTGGGAGAGAGAAAGTTGCCTCTGTTTAGGGAAAGCGTAGGTCAACACTGCTTTGACTGGGGTTGCTACCCGGTGCAACGCCAGTGCACACCCTTTGGTGCACACGCGTGATTAAAATGGGCCCCACGATCATGCTTGTAGGAAATCCACTTCGACCACCTGATTTTTAACGGCCCAATGAGGACCATTTGATCCTAGATGGGGTGGATCTAAAGCTTTGACGGGCCATACTTAGTGATAATTGGGTTTTCCCATCGATTCCAACCAATCCAACGGTCGGACTAGTTCCAATTCGACCATCAACGGTCAAATGTCCTAAGGGATCATTTGTATGTGTCTAAGCATACCATCATGTGTTATTATTTAAATAATATATAAATTTTAATTTTTAATTTTAAACTCTTATTATTACTATTACATGTAAGTTTATATATATATATATATATATATATATATATATATATATATATATATATATATATATATATATGGAAAAGGTACTATGCGCTTGAGCTAATGGGAACGTCCCATGAGCTCGAGCTGTGGGCCCACCGTGATGCGTTTCGAACATCTACCCCATCGATCAGATGCACCATTCCATCATGGGCCTAGGTCTAAAAATCAAGTCAATCCATGACTTGTGTGGGCCACACCACATACAGAAGTTGAGAGGGGTCGTGCACCATTAAAACATTCATAATCATTTTTTGGGCCCACCGAGATGTGGTTTGCAAATCCAGCCTATCCATTATGTGTGTCCCACTTGGATGAGGGTTCAGACCAAGTTTCAGCAGCATTCAAAACTCAAGTGGGCCCCACCAAGTGCTTTTATATGTTTTTGGCATGTCTTCACATGTTTTTAGATGGTATGGCCCACCTTAGTTTCGTATATGGCTGATTTTTGGGATATCCCATAATTTAAAGGGGACCCATCAAATGCACGGTGTTGATGGTCGACACGCATCACGGTGGGGCCCACACAGCTTGACCTCATGGGCCGTTATCATGAGGTCGAGCGCATAGTACCTTTTCCCTATACACACACACACATACACACACACACATCCATATATGTGTATCATAATCATGGTGTGGGTCCCATGGAGGTCACGTTGCGGGTCCCACTCCATAAGTTATTAGGACTATTTGTCTCAAAATTTTACATTATTATTATTATTATTATTATTATTATTATTATATTACCTTTATATGTGCATACATAGATATCGTATTCATTTATTATTTAGTAATATTATTATTATTATCTTGTGTGACTTACCTTTGCGTCGAGTCGTCAATGGATTGAATCATGTCCTAGTGGCCATGAACCCAATACTGGATGCAACCTTACAGTCGATTTTTTCAATCAAATGGTCAATTAGGGAAAATCGGTCGTTAGATAGATCAATGGAATGTGGTGACCGATCTACAATTTACCTAGCTAGGGAGTCTTTAATACAGTTGTATGACCCGTCTTTAACTATTTAGGTGATTAATATCCCGAAATAAGTTCTGTAATTACGTGATGGCCCATCTTCAGGATCAACTAATGGAGGGCTCAATTTATAGGTGAATCCCACTTCCAACGGTCAGGTGACCTAATATAGGGACGAAGATTGTATTAGTCGGTCAGATGAGCAGATTATGGGCCACTAAACGTGATGCATAAGGTGAGTCATGTGGGTCTCCACTATGCGTGTGAACAATTCTAGATCTTCATGGTAACACCCGAGTATCGAAAAGTATGGGGTGTTACAAAAAACCCTTGAAATTTTTCATTATAATTAACTTATGTTGTCGCTTATTGGTCCTTAACGCTCTAAGTGAGCCTATACATGGGTAGTACCAGTAAAGAACCACAAAAATCCGATCAATCAACCGTAGGAAGCCAATGAATCCGCCCGATCACTCAAACATCGAGCTTAGCCTCAGAATTTATTCACATAGGGTCCAAATCTAGTCGACCTATCACTGACTAATCGAGACAACTGTAACTAAATAAAGATCTACCCAAAGCCGAGACAAGTAGGGATCGGATCTTAATTAACAAATCAAATCAATCAGTTACCCATTTAGCCTAAAAACCAACTTAGACCGACTTAATTACCTGAATCGGTACTTTCACTAATTGCGAATAGGCCACAATATAAACTTAGCTAATCCAAACCCTAATTATTATGCACAAGAAATCTCACTACCCAATTTATTCAAGAAATATCCTGATTATCCAAACAAGCTTTAAACCGCTCGTTAGTGGGCCACTGAATTCGTGGCTATAGAAATATATTCATCTTATTGGTCTCGACGTCCATCGTGGGACATTGAGCCGAGATCACATCTCAAATCATTCAACTTGAACTTGCAAGGTGAGTGCTTGAGTTGTGTGAATACCTTATATGAGAATATCAGACTTAAGTGAAATAAGTCCATTCCTCTTTCGTAAGTTTGTAACTTTTGGACCATCGGTTCATGGCCAAATTTGGAATACCGACTAAAGATATTTCTCCACACATATCTGTATAGCCGCCGCCCCGATCGACTATCGGTGACCATTAAACAGACTTTTGATCATACCCGTCGATCAGTGCATCCAAATGGCGAGCCGATCATATCCATACATAGATCATCATTAGGGATAACTATCCTACGGTGTATATCAATATGTATATCACATAGTGGGCCCTAGAGGTTAAAAAAACCCTCCCATAGGGCTAGTATAGTAAAAACCCAGCCCTTGGGGCCATTTATACCAAATCTGGCACTATATAAGGGCCTCATTTGGGCACCCCATTCTCTCATACGAATTTCATACCTTAGCTTGGGTGAGGAAGAAGAGAAAGAGGAGAAAGAAAGAGAGAGAGAGAGAAAGAGAGGAAGCATGGAAGAGTGAGGGTTTGTGCACATTCACTCTTTCATCCCTCTCTATGTCACATTGCCACTCTCATATCCTTTATGGAGTTCTCTCGATGGCGATTGGAGGTAAGAAATAGAATCTACTCTCTAATATAGTCTTTTGGCTTAGGTTTTCTAGTTTTTACAATGGTTTATATGATTGTTTAGGCTTTGATGGATTTTCTCTATAATCCTAATCTTATGAGTGCTTTGAGTCAGACAAATCATTACAAAGGTGCGAACCATTATCTCTATGTTATCATTTATCAACCCTTGAGGGTCTCAGTTAATGATTAGATGCTTGTAGATGAATTTGTACATGTTAATATGTAAATATTTTGATTTGTCTATAACATATGCTATTTGTTTAATATGGATGCTCACATGTTTGATGAAATGCTTGAATGGTGGAATGTATCGCTTTTTCGATGCTCATGTGCTTGATTCAATACTTAAGATTGTATTACTTTATGCATGCTCACATGTTTTATTTAATGCCTTAATGAACGTAGTATCCTATGTTTGCTTACATGTTCGATGAAATGCTTATGTGGTTGTGTTGTTGAATCTATGTTGACGGCATGACTAATTGCTAAGTTTGTAGTGATGCTTAGGTTGCTTACAATGTTGGGTTAGTCAGTAAATCACTCAAACCAAGGGGTGGCCCGAGTTAGGGTGGCCACCCTAGGTTTGTTTGATCGACCCGGGTTGGACACGGACAACCAATAGTAGCTGGACTACACGGGATGCTTGCACCCAATGCCGGTTGCATTGTGGTTCTCCCAGGTCAATCAAATTAGCCCACTAGTCAACTGATCATGTATGTTCACAATGTATGACATGACTAAATGGAATATAGGATACCCCGTTCCCAATGGATGTGTCCATTCATAACTGCCAGTGCGATACGATCCCACTAAGACTCATAAGCCGGGCATGGTAGTATTGGATGAGCTGTCGGCCTACATTGGGGTGACGAGCCTTCCCATAGTGATTAGTGAGCAAGTAAGACTCATGAGCCGGGCGTGGTGGTATGAGACACCGTGTTTGAGCTGTCGGCCTATGCTAGGGTGACGAGCCTCCCCATAGTGACCAGTGAGCACTGATAAAGGTGACAGACCATTGTTCAAATGGCCCCTGTCAAATTACTCGACCAATGGTTGCGTGTTAAAGTACCGTTTGAACGACCTGGGCGTGAATGAAATCAGGTGACGAGCCCTTTCCTTTATGTATTTTTTATTTTATGTGACAAGCTTGCACCTCGGAACTGAGTGATCATACTCGGTTTGGATGACGATCCATACCGAGTTGATCCTCATACACTTAGGTATCATACTGTATCTTTAGAATTATTGATTTGTGATATAAACGTGTGATACCTAAATTTGGATCAAGAGGCACTGGTAAGGAGCCACTACGTGCGACAATGAACCACGTGATCTGGATAAAGACACATGATATAACGTCGGTATCCTAGCTTTGCCAATATGCTGGAATTGAACTTAATAATTACTCGGCTAACATGATCATTTACCGCATTACATTAGCTTAGAATGTGGCGAATAGGCATGGTTGACGCGTGATGAGGAAGTGTTGTCGTTTGCGAAACAGATGGTCGGAGTCACGTGTGAGGGAGTGTTGTTTGGAAAGGGCATGCATCATGTCATATATTCATATGCACATTTAACAAGAGTATTTAGGAATTATTTATTTCTTGTTTATCATTAACTGTGCTGATTGTGTCGATAACATGTGTAACTTGGAACTAATGGAACCACTGAGTTAGCTACTCACTCCCACCTGGGACAGTGTTTTAAAACACCAACCAGGCGTATCATTGATGCAGTTACTAGTGAGACCTCAGACAGGTAGGCTCATATCGGGTTGTGTCAAAGCCGTTATGTTTTGGAGAATTGGGTGTAAACTGAAGGCTTTACACTTTAACCGTTTTGGGTATGTATATTGTGGATTGTGGTTTGTATAATCCCATTTTGGGCGATCATCATAATTGGAACTGTATTTTTAACGCTTAACCCTATATTTCTGAATATATTGTTATCTCTACCTCGCTTTGGATCCACTAATTTGAATTGCTCTACTCTGATTATCCGTGTGTGAAATGAATTTGAATCTGAATGAGGACACACGTGCATTCTCATTAGGTTAACACCTGGGAACTCGAGATCAGAGTCTTTGTACTCGGGTGTCGATTTTCGGGGCGTTACACCACTAGTTGAGTTGGTTACCTTAAAACATCATAATTGTTAATCTTATGAGCCAGAGATGGTGGAATGAGACGCTATGTCGGAGCTATTGGCGTATGTTGGGTGACAAACCCCCTATAATGACCTTTGAGCTTTCTTAAAATAATGTTTGAAATTAGAATAATAATGGTTGGGCTAATCATGTATTTTCATGACATGTGGACTTTACCGGGCAGTCGATGTAAGACACATGAGTTTTCTTGGATCACTATGGGTTGTACCATAGAGTCTTTTTTGGGGTGATCCTGAATCATTATTTCGTGCATTCGTACCGTTGTGGGCTGTCCTTGTTACATGGACTTTTCCGGGTGCCTAGTACTCCTTAGGGCGTACCTTTGAATACTTTTCCGGGAGACTAGTCCACCTTGGGTGTTCTCGTTGTATAATATTCTTTTCCAGATAACTAGTTCTCCTTGGAAGTCCCTTTGAGTACTTTTCCGGGTGGTTAGTTCTCCTTGGGCGACTTTTTATCAGCTGGATGTGCATCCCCAAGCCTGTGACAATGTGCATGCATCCATGCATTTAAACAAGATTATCTTTGTGAAATTTATTTAATGAATGTGTAACTGATGAACTTTATCTGATTTCTGTGATAATAATTGTAAATATTTGTTATATCATGTTCCTGATAACTATGTTTAATTATCTTGATGATACGATAAATCTTGGGGGTCATACCTCATTGGGATAGCCATTGATGCTATTAAACCGTATCCAGTGTGCAGGAGAAGCAGATGATGTGCGTACTGGTGTTCATATGGATTAGAAAGAGCCAGATGATCTCATGACTCCTTATTCCTGATTTTATTTGTATTTAATTTGTACTGTCATGTTTGTAAAAGTTAAGACATTGGTTTGTATAAGTTTTCGGGTAACCACTTGAAATGTTTGGTTTTATATATTTGGACTCCCTCTTATACTTGTTTTATTTCGATTCCGCTAGTTTACTAACTTTGATAAATTTTTTTTAAAAAAAATATATGTGAAATTTGAGCCACTGTAAAAATTAACACTCAGGTTTTTGAAAAACGAGTAGTGTACTCGGGTTTTTGGAACTGGGGTGTTACAATACATCAAATGTGGATTCTGCATGGTGGGTAGTGGACATTGAGGGACCCCACATAAAGGACAACTAGCATTAATGGTGAGCCCCACATGATGGATGACTCTTCCATCAAGGTGGTCCTCACATAATGGATGGGCCATGTCAAGGATCAACCCCTAACAATGAATAGTCTACATCCAAGACAAGGCTCGCATGATGGATGGCCCACTTTGAAGGTTTGGCTCGCACGATAAACGATCCACATCAAAGGTGGGATCCATATGTTGGAGGATCTACATCCAATGTTTGACATAATGGATGGCGTAAATGTCTTAAAACATGAAGGTTATAGTCATCCATTCTTTTGCCATTTTGAGCTAGGTCAATCAACGATGAGATCCACAAAAATAACCGTTTTAATTGCTCTTATAATGAAGCCGTTGTAATCTTTAAGAGCTCCTTTTTTAATGTTTTACCAAAACTAATTATTTTGTATAAGAGCTTTTGTTTATTTATAGAAAACCTAATTTGACCAAACGAACTTATTTTTAAAAGAGCTAAAAAGAACTTATTAAAATAACTCTTATTTGAAAAGTTCTTATTAGATTAGAGTAGAGATGCCAAACGAGCCCTTAGATCAGGTGATATTTGTGTTTTCCCTTCAACCTGGTTGAAACCACCTTATTAACTGCTTGAGTGGCATAGAAACATCAAGGTGGGCCCCATGAAAGTCTCAATGGTGGTGTTTCATCCCCACTGCTTTCCATGTTGTGTGGCCCAGTTTGGCCAATCAATTTGGAATAGAAAAATTAAAATAATAATAATAATAATAATAGCTTTGATGAAGTTTATTGGATCAAAAGGACAGTATTTTAATAGGGTCCTCCCAAATAGGAGTGCAAATAGGCAGGTAAGGCTCATTTTAGGTTCATCCAAATATGACCAATTTGAAATCAGGTAAGAGGCAGCTCTGGATGGGTTTGACTTCAAGAAATTCCGGATCCAACTCATTTAGTAGTTGGGGTTTTAACCTGTGGGCCCAACAAGTCTAAATTCATATCCAAACCTTCTTTGGTTGGGTTGGGTATAATGACCTGCCAGGTCAACCCAGCCATCCACCACACTACTCTGGGAGGTTATCTAGGTTGTGGCAAGATGGTCACATTAGCGTTTTCCTTTTAAAGTCCAGTAAAGGTTTTCCATTGTTTAGACCTATTGTAATCTTTGAATCACAAAAAATAAATTAGTAAAATTGAAAATAACAATCACTAACCTCTTCCATAATCAAAATTCTCACTAACAAAATACAACCAACCATGGTCAGGAAAATACAATATTTACGCTTGTTATCAAAACAAGACCCAGAGAGAGAGACTAGATAGGGAATGAAATTGGAAGAATGAAAATTTCTGGTGAAATTAGATACATGAAATCAAGAATCTCATCAGATGATAAATCCACCTATGTGTGTGGCGGTGGGCCGGTTTGTGCAGGGACCATTACGAGAAGGTTTTCTTTGCATTCCAGTAGGTGTATGACAGAGTTTCTAACAAGGGTGGTAGAGGCCAAAGCGATGTTTGACTGAATGAGGATTTGCAAGAACATGGGCCTACATGACATCATAGCTGAATCTGACTCCAAAGTAGTCACAGAGGCAATATCTAATCCCCTCGCACAAATTCTGTGGAAAATCTAGTATCAAGTAGGAGAAGTCCTTTTCGAGAGCTCTACCCTCAGTGTTACTATCTCTAATACCTTGAGATAGGGAAATGCGTTGGCAGGTGGCATGGCTAGACTTGGGAGCAGTGGCATGGAAGGGAAACTGTTCTGGGGAGAGGAGCTCCGACAGAAATTCTGGGCTATGAAGTTGTAGCAGCTGATCTGTTTTTGTTCATTGGAGGGTATCCACAAAACACAACTGATCTGTTTTTGTTCATTGGAGGGTATCCACATCTGTTTTGTTATCTATTGCAATTGTGGTGGTTGATGTCCTTGGGTTGATATTCGTCCACTTAGCTGCTGCGTTGCTATTAATCATTTGAAGAGCTCTGCTAGTTTGAGGTCTTGTTGCTTTTAAGTGTGTTGTTTGGTATATGATAGGCTAGGCTAGCTTATTTTTATGTGCCCACCTGAAAAATGTAAAATAGAAAAGAAAACAAAAACAAAATTAAAACAAAAGGAGATACACAAAACATAAATGAAAGCAATCTAGACAGTCAAATGTGAGATATTGCAAACACAAGTGAAGAAACTGATCCATACTATTCAAGTCAAGGAGAGCATGAGTCAAGTCAAGGAGGGTGTGAGTACATTTATTTTTTTCAGCTCAAGAGCCCAATGCAAAGTATAAGGAAATTGCCAGTAAATATTGGCGCCAGAAATTATTTGATTACCATGAGCGAAGTCTATTGAGTAACTCTAAGATGAGTTTTTTTCAAGTGAATGGGTCTGATGTAGAACATGACACATATACATTCCTAGCATAGTTGGACCAAAAGAAGGTGGACCATAAGTTAATCATAACTTTTGATCGAGGTATTGTTACGTGCGCATAACCTATCAATCTTTATTGAAACGGGCTATCTGAGGTGAGCTGATCTACAAAGTGGGTTATATCTGTTCGTTTCATAAAAAAATGCACACTTTCAGCTCAAAAACAAAGTTTTAGGAAAATTGTACTATTTTTAGTAATTCTGAATTTTTTTTATTTTATATTTTCTTAGTTTTTAGAGTTTTAGATTTTCTTACTTTTTAGAAACAACTGGTAATCATGTTAGGACTCTTCTATCAAAAGTTTAATTGAAATTTTTTTATATATAGAAATTAGGTTTTAAAAGAGTTTGATTAAAATGAAGATTTTTATTAGAGTTAGAATTTTGCTATTTTTGATAATTATGAATTTTGGGGTTTTTTATTTTTATGTTTTTTATTAATGGTGTAACAGGGACACACATAAAACAACTATCAATCAATTTATAAATTTTCTAGAATTTATTTTTATTTTTTCTTGCTTTTTTCTCGTAGATTCGAAAAGTCTCTGTGAGGAGTCCAGAAAAGCTCTGTTGATTCAGAGTAGTTATCCTTGAGGAAGACGGTGATCGACCTCGTCACGTTCATCCATGCGTCAACATCCAAGGTGGGCCTCACATGATGGATGATCCATATTAAAGGTGGGGACCACATAATGAACAATCCACATCAAAGGTTGGCTGTAGAAGATGGTAGTGGATGTGAGGGGGACCATGCATATTGTAGGGATAATTACTTGAGATGTTGCAAACCAAACATGTTTTTCTACTTTTTGGTTGATTAGCAATATGTTATTTATCAAAAAATGCTCATCTATTGAATAAGTAGAAACCAAGATAAGTTACTTATGCCATAAGTATAGCTTATCTAAAGTAACTTGAGATCCAAAATCTCCCATAAAGTAATTTATGCCCCCAAACATCATAAAATATGATTATCTACCATGATCCTACGGAGCCATTTGCACTGTTAATTGTCAGATGATCATTGATTCGGATACCATTCATGTGAGGTACGGTATCTCTTTGATTTCCTATTCCTTTATAAGCTATTAGCACGTCACAGCTCGGCAAGCTTGGCAATTGTTAGAGTCAATGGAGAGATAAGGATATACAAGATTCTTGGAGCGATAAGGTTGGATACTCTTGCAATCTTATCTCAATCAGTAGAGAGACGTTAAGGGATATTGGATCTCTAACGACAACAAATTCAAACCAAGATGATGATCCAACTGATAAGGAAATTTCTGCAATATAAACGAAATGCACATGAGCTGTCAACCAGAATTATGAGGAGCATATCTATCAACGGCAGATTTTATAGGATTTTTTTATGGTTCTTAATTTACAACTTTATCGAATGTACTCATGTGTAAATATTTGCCTCTATATCACCTATGTGTTCATGTTGCCATCAATTGAAATAAAAAAGTATTTTAAAAAAAATCACCTTTCTCATTTTTTTTTTTTTTCTCTTTATAAGCCACTTTGATATGTTACTCCAAACCATATGGCTTACGGTACATTGTCCCCATTGACTCTATAAGAAAACTTTTGATCATTGATCTTGACCATCCATCATGTGGGGGCTAACTTTCATTACAGATCTCTCTTGAAAATCAAATTGCTTGGTTTGGATTTTCTTTACCATTTGATCAATGACTAAACATGGTTGATCCCCTTTAATATTTTATTTCTGTTATCAGTCAATGTTTATTGATACTACTAAAATTTTATTTAATTCATTATGAAATATCAAGGCATGTGACGACATGACAGGGTGTGAAGACTCGATTGAGACTTCGAGTTAATCTGTACATATGGATTTTGAGTCCAATTGAGCCTTTGAAATTTTGAATTATGATATGGACCATACATCATATGGGTCCCTCTTTAATTACCCATTTAAAAATTAGGTTTGATAAGAAAATCTAAAGGACGGGAAAAACATGCTTGATAGGTACAATTCAGATGAGCCTACAGTTATTAAACAATTCATTTACTGTTGTTTTCAAAGTCATTGATTGAAGGTTTATCACAAACCAATTTTTAGGTATCCATCTCCAATCATTTAAACAATATGGATTAACCAACACCATCCTAAAGAGCAATATGCACCCTTAATTGTTAGATCATTGATTTGGATGCCATTGATGTGGGGTCCTCATTCCTTTATAAACCACTTTGATCCAATGCTCAAAACCATGTGGCATATATGGTGCATTGTCCTTGTTGTCTATATGAAAAAAAGTTCTTACAATTGATTCAGACCATTCATCATATGGGGCCTACCTTTAAC
Organism: Magnolia changhungtana; assembly: GCA_030180095.1. Taxonomy (NCBI): domain Eukaryota; kingdom Viridiplantae; phylum Streptophyta; class Magnoliopsida; order Magnoliales; family Magnoliaceae; genus Magnolia; species Magnolia changhungtana. Next base: position 2,000,791 of record JASAUF010000642.1, on the reverse strand, counting down.
TGCAGATTTCTCTTGAAAATCAAATCACTTAGTTGGGATTATCCTTACCATTTAATCAATGACTAAAGGTAGCTGGTCCCCTCTATATTTTATTTATTTTTATTAATCTATATATGTTTATTACTACACTAAAATTTTATTTAATTATTATTAAATATCAAGTCATGTGAAGACTCAAACGAGTGTCTTCGAGGAAATCTAAATGTACAGACTTTGAGTCCAGTTGAGCTGTCGACATTTTGAACGGTGATATGGACTATTCATCGTATGGGCCCCATCTTTAATTGACCATCATTTTAAAAAATCAAGTTGATGGGAAGATTGAAGGGACAGAATAAAGAAAAAACCTGTTTGATAAGCACAATTCAGATAAGCCAACAGTTATTAAACAATTCGAATAACTACTGTTTCTTAGCCATTGATTGGAAGTTTATCTATCTATATATTTTTAGGTAGCCTCCACCAGTCATGTAAACATCATTTAAACAAATATTGATTACCAAACACAATCATAAGGAGCTATATACACCACAAATTGAACTGACTGGGTCTTGAGAGAGGGACCAGCTGGGCAGCTGCAAGTGGGCCCACCTTGATGCATGCATTGTATATTGATGTGATGACATTGGAACCAATGATGTGGGTGCAACTCTGACTTAGGGCCCACTTTGATGCATGCATTGTATATCCATGCCACGACCTTGGAACCAACGATGTGAGTGTGACCCTGAGATAGGGCCCACCTCGATGCATGCATTGTATATTCACGCTGTCCATATGTTTTGCCAGCTTATTTCAAAGTGTGGTACCAAAAAATGAAGAAGATACAAATTTCAGGTGGACCACATGACAGGAAACAGTGATTGTTGAATGGCCACTATTAAAAACTTCCTAGGGTCCATAATTTATGTTGACCATCCAACCTGTTGATAAAGTCAAACAGACCTGAATAAAAGGAAAAAAAAATAAAAAATAAATATCAGCTTGATCTAAATATTCCATGGCTCATAAAAAGTTTTTAATGGTTAATTAATAACTACTGTTTCCTATGATATGATTTACTTGAAATTTATATCTGTTTCATTTTTGGAACCATGCCCTAAAATAATCTGGCAAAACATATTATATAATGCATGCATGGAGGTGGGCCCTACGATCAGGGTCGCACCCACATCCCTGGTTCCGAGTTGCAGCCAAGTCGCAATCTTCGAGCTCTCTCAAGCTCACCGTAGCTTAATTGTCAAATACTAGGGCCGTTCATCAAAGAAACCATGCATGCTACCAGAATTTGGTGGACCGTCGCAGTGTTCAAAAAGTGGGCCATGCGTAGCGTACATGTATCTCTATCCAAGCCATCCAAACAGTGGGCCCGCTTTCAAAGATCTTAAATCAGAATACCATCAGTGGTTAAGGAAATGGATAGTCCATATTAGTTATGCTAGAAAAGGTTGGATAATCACCATCGATTATCGATCACGTGGACCACCTTCGATTGCTGAGCTATAATCACTTTGATTGAATGATCATGACCATCCCATCCGATTAACGGCTAGGAAAACGTTCGTTCCATATTGATTATATTTGAAATGATGGAATCGTTGATATGGATTATGGGCCTACTTAACAGAACTACGGAGGTTGTATTTTTGCATGGTTTAGACAGGACACGGATTATCTACTGAACTCTGACAGTAGCAGTCTCGCTACTCAAGTGACGTCACCACGTTATGTGGGGCCCACCATGATGTATGTGTTGTATCCACACCATTCATCCATCTGGAGAGATCATCTTAGGTCATGAACCAAAGAATGAGGGAGATCCGAAGTTCAAGTGGACCCCACGATAGAAAACAGAGGGGACAGTGGTGACACCCACCTTTGAAACCTTCCTAGGGCCCACCATGATGTTTATTTGAGATCCAACCTCTTTATAAGTTAATATGGACATGGAATATGGGAAAACATATATATTAGCTTGATCGAAAACCTCTATGGTCCGAAGAAGTTTTTAATGGTAAGCGTTCGGTCCCTATTGTTTTCTGTGGTGGCGTCCACTCGAGCTTTGTATCTTCCTTTTTCTTTGGCTCATGCTCTAAAATGATCTCTACAAATGGATGGACGGTGTGAAACAACACATATATCATGGTGGGGCCTACAGAATGTGGGGACGTCTAATTCACGTCCATTTAGACAATGGGTACTTTTGGGCAGTGTGCCCCTAAGATGGTAACATCCGAGATTTATTATTATTATTATTATTATTATTATTATTATTTATTTTTTTTAATATATATTTTGAATTTCCAAAAAATCCTTGAAAACCTTCGATATGAGTAGCTTAGGTTGTCGCTTATTGGCCCTTGACGCTCGAAGTGAGCCTATACACGGGTGGTACCAGTAAAAAACAACAAAAATCCGATCAATCAACTATAGGAAGCTAACAAATCCGTCCGATCACTTAAACATCGAGCTTAGCCTCGGGATTTGTTCACGAAGGGTCCAAATCCAGCTGACTTATCACTGACTAATCGAGACACCGTAACTAAATAAAGATCTACTCAAAGCCGAAACAAGTAGAGGTCAGATCTTAATTAACAAACCAAATTAATTCAATTACTCATTTAGCTTAAAAACCAACGGTTTAGGGTTATTAAGACTGAATCGCCATTTCCGATAATTATAAATTGGTCATACTATAAACATAACTAATCCAAACCCTAATCATTGCGCACAAGAAATCTCGCACCCAATTCATTAAAAAAATGCCTCAATTACCCAAATAAGCTCTAGACCGCTTGTTAGTGGGTCACTAGTTTCGAAACTATAGAATAATGTCCGTCTCACTAGGCTTGACATCCATCGCGGGTGGAGAATCAAGATAATACCGAGAACTGCGCAACTTGGGCAAGAGACTGAGTGCTTGAAATCCACAAATACCCTACGCTGAAGCCTGAAACTTAAGTGAAATAGATTTTATGCTCTTTTACGAAGTTGTGGCTTTTCGACCGTTAGATCGCAACCAAACTCGAAGTATGAGTTAAGGATATTTCCCTACTCATATCCGTATAGCCGCGGCCCCGATCTATCACTGACGAGCGTCCATCGTAAGTGGGGCCCCCATGGTTGATCGAAGTGTCCAATTGCTGCCCAATTTTGACGAACCATAGATCGTATAGTGGGGCACCTTCTCCTTAACACGAATAAACTAGTGGGCCCCCGGAAAGACCCTATAAGTGGGAAATAACCTCCCTTAGGGTTAATATAATAGATAAAGGATCATTAGGGCCATTTGCACCACTTCTAGCACTATATAAGGGCCTTGTTTTGGCACCCTCTCTTCCCATACGAATTTCAACGAGAAAATAAGGGAGAAAAGGAGAAGAGAAATAGGAGAAATGAGAGAGAGAGAGAGAGAGAGAGAGAGAGAGAGAGAGAGAGAGAGAGAGCTTGGGGTGGGAGTGTTGGTGTACCTTCACCCACTCATCTCCTCTCTAACTGCCTCGTCATAGCCGGAGTCGTCATCGGAGCTTTCTTGGCAATGGTTGGAGGTAAGTGTTAAATTTCAAATATAATTTAAGGTTTCAATAGTTATTTATCCCTAATCTTATAAGTTTGTATGCTTATTTTGGTCTTTCAATTATTTTCTTTTATGCCCTGTCTAACCAGCACAGTGTCCTGTAACGTCCATGTAGGATTTGCCGTAGGGCCATTCGTTTAAACTATTCGTGATGAGGTACCGCAAGTAATTTAATCTAGGATTAGCCCAATTGAGTGGACCAGACGGGTCATGATAGGACCTAGTGCGGGCCGACAAGCCAGATGGCCGTTTACACTTAGCAACAGCTCATGTTCGCCATACAGCAAACAAGGAAGGTCAGAAAAATCTAAAAATTTAGGGAACCGAAGATCTCACTGGGCTTGTGGTCCATCGCGGACCACAGACTCAGTGGACACCCAGGAATTAATTATCCGTGCTGTTCCAGCAGCACTTATCAAATGCAACCCACCCAAGGCCAGCATTGAAATCTGGCACTCTTAAATGAAACTGAAATGTGAGACATTTCAGTCATCGAATTTCTTCTAAATTTACAGTGAAGGTCTAATGTATTTTCCTACGCCTGTCTACAAAATCTGGGACCCGATCGTGGAACGGTGACCATTGATCGTAAATCGGACCTGTACGATCAACCCCATATCCGATCGTTCCCAAATTTTGCATGACTCTTCATCGGGCCATGGAGCACCTATCCTATAAGTCTCATAGTCAGAGGGCTACCAGAACCGCCCCAATCACTGGAATGGACCCCATAGGGCCATTTAAAGATCAGAACCGTATGATCAAACCTCATATTCATTCATCCGTTTGTTCCCAAACTTTGCATGACCCCTCATCGGGCCATGATGCACCTACACACCAAATTTGGTGGCAAGGGGGTGTTAGGGCCACCCCAACACCAATAGGGAGCCTTAGAAGCTATTTTGGGAAGTTGTTGGAACTTGAGCCAAAGGGCCCAAGTCTAGGAAATAAGCCCTAGCTCTCTCATAACTCCCTCCTTTACCATAACCACCAAGGAGTAAAGTGAGATCAAGAGAGTAAAAAGAGAAGAAAGAGAGAGTGAAGGAGAACAAGGTGGACCTTAGATCGAGGTGGGGCCAAGGAAACCCAATCTTGCAACTCCCTATCCCTCCTCTAAAAAAAAACCCTCATCACAATCACAAGAATTGTTCCATTGATCGTCTACGTAAGATCCCTCATCCATTTTTCTTGAAACCCTTGTGTTGAGAAGGGATTTGCATGAGATTCTAACATACAAATGTTTGCTTTAGGGATTTCGGCTGTTCGGCCCCAAAAATCCACATTCCTAGGTCGTCTTCCAAGCCTTTAACGATCCAAAGGTACGAACTATTAACCTTAGGTGGCCTAGCATTAATTGTAGTATGAGTTTAATGACTTTGTTTGTTTAGATGATGTATTTGGAGAATCTAGGAAAAAACCTAGGAATTGTTGGATTGTTTGGAATTGTATGGAATTGCGTGTCATGTTGATTTTCTCATATGATGTTGTTCTTGCCTCTCACATGATTTGGTACAAATTGATGATCTCATGTTTATGCCTTGTTTGGTTTTCTTCACATGATGTTGCCCTATAGCATATATGCCTTATTAATCCTTATGCAAATTGGCTCTATGAGGTGTAGGAAGTGCTTAACTTCCTCACCAACCCACACAACACACATGCACCTTTATTCATGATATTGTAGCCTCTCTTGCTAGGAGATTCTGAATTGTATGTTGAGGTGTATGAGAACATGATGTTGTTTATGTTAGTTGATAACCCTGTTAGTTGGCATGTTATAAACCACCACCCAAACCCTTGGGTTGGTCAGGAATACGAGGAGAGTGAAGGCGGCCCCTTTGATAGGACCGTCTTGAGGCTAAACCTATGGATTTGGGCAAGTGCATGTAACGCCCTGAAAATTGGGGGTCTTGCATATACTCGACTCCCAAGTTTCCGGGTGTCACTTATAACCGATTTTTACTATAATTTGTGTTTAATCTAATGTAAAGGCGCAATGTAGAATTACTTGAAACGTGAAGCACAACCACAACTAATCTGCTGAAATGAAAGAAGTCAAATACATATACAAATCCAAAAGAACATAAGTGGGTCGCACTAGGCGTTGCCCAACAAATCATAAAAGGAATGATACATCAAAAAAATAAAGCTGAGTCCACTACTCAGCGATCCAGAATCCCGTCTACTGAGCCGATGAAGACCTACTCATCAACTGAAAGTAGGAGAACTCGTCCTCCTTCTCGAGGCTCGTGTCACTAGGCTCCTCTAAATCTATATCACCTACATCTATAGGCGAGTCTGGTTGGTGTTTTAAAACACCGTCCCAGAGTGGGAGTGAGTGATCAACTCAGTGAGTGCTATTAGTCATAAGTTGTAACGACATCAATTATATTATGAACTTAATAAAAAATAATAATTCACAAACACTTAACTAATCTTATTAATTCATATGCATGATAGATGATAGGATGCATGCCCTCTCCATAACACTCTCTCAAGTGACACCATCTCACGCTCGCATATGACAACACTATCTCATTGCGACATCGACTGACGAGTCACTAATTTAACTAGTGCGATGCGATGATAGTGTTAGTCGAGTTCTTAGTTAATTCCATTCATCTAGTAGGTTTGAGAATCTAGTACACCCCACGTATCAATGCCCTAATCTAGTTGCGAGGCCAAGGCCCCCCAATGTGTGAAGCCGAGACCTTGCGATCCTTGATCCCGTCGGGTTCCCCATCCCCGATTCCAAGCACATGAGGAGTGCTGTAACATCCCGAATTTTCACTGTTTTGGATTTCAAAAAAATCCTTGATTTTTAATTAACTTATACTACCACGTACTGACTATTAGCACTCAACGTTAGCTTATACACGAATGATGATAATGTTCCAAGATTAGCCCAATTTGAATAGACCAAATAGTGCCGTGATAAGGCCTAGTGTGGGCGCATGCCAAACGAATGGCCCGCAACACTTATCACAACGCATGTGGGCCACCCAGCCGACCGAGAAGGGTCGAAAAAATCTAAAACTTTAGAAAATCATATATCTCACGGGCTTGTGGTCCATCGCGGATCGCGGGACCCAGTGGACACCATGTCAAGTACCATCCGACGCTTGCCCAATAGTAATTCATAGCATGCCAATTAAAATGCATCATCCACAAAAAAACAGACTCATGGTTTCCATACACCTTCGGATTTCTTCCAAATTTCACGGTGAAGGTTTAATGTATTTTTCAACGCTTGCCCACCAAATCTGGGCCCCGATCGTGGCACGATGACCGTTATCGCGAATCGGACCCGTCGACCAAATCCCGCATCCGTTCGTTTCCAAATTTTGTAAGGCCCCTCATCGGGCCATGGACCACTATCCTATAAATTTCATGGCCGAGGGCCATCAGAAATGCTCCAATCACCAAAATGGGCCTCTGAGAGCCACTTAAAGAGAAATGGATACGCTTGCTCGTGATCATATATCCATTCATCCGTTCGCCTTCAATTTTGCATGGGCCCTAATCGGGCCATAAGGCACCTACACACCGAATTTGGTGGCAGAGGGGTGATAGGGCCCTAGATCCTAGAAAGACCCTCCCATAAGTCTGTATAGTAAAACCTAGCCTTCTTCCATTTACACCAAACTGGATTATAAAAGGCCCCATTTGGGCACCCCTCTCCCCATACGATTTTGCCCTAGAGAAGGAAAGAGAGAACAAGATTTGAAGAACTCAGAGCAAGAGTGAAAGGAGAGAAAGAAAGTGTGGGTGAAGAAGAGCTAGGTGGACCTTAGATCAAGGTGGGGCCCAAGGAAATCAACCATTTCAACTTCCTACTTCTCCTCAAGGGAGAAGCTCTCCTCCACAACCTCCATAATCATCCGTTGGCCGTGCCTAGGTAAGATCCTTCACTTCTTCTTCTTGGAATCCATCTATTGAGAAGGGATCCCATGAAATTTCTCACATGCATTTATGGTTTTTAGGATTAATCCGATCTACCCCGAAATCTATATCTCCTAGGTCGTTTCCAAGCCTCCATCAAATCCAAGGTGCGGACTATTGTTCTTAGGTGGCCTAGCACCAATTTTACTATGGGTTTAATGATTTTGAGTGCTTGGATTGTTATGTTTGAAATTCTAGAGAGAACCCTAGGGATTTTTCATGTTTGTTGGATTTGTTAGAACATGCATGTTTAACTCCCAATGTGATATATATTGTACCTTCACATGATATTATGTTGAATGATAACATGCTTGTGGTTGTTGATGCATTCCCTCATATGCGGTGCTTCATTGTGTGTGTGACTAATTGCCGTGATGCTCATGATTTCTTGAGATGGAGGAAGGGATAACTTCCTCACACAACCCACACACTCACATGCACTTTAATTTTATGATAATTCTTTCTTACTTGTTTGAGGTATATGTTTGGTGTGGTTAGGATGCTTGATAATATGATATTGATGTGCTAGATGGTAATATGAGTCGTGGGCATGCGGTAGATTCTTTTATTGCGCTCTTGAGATGGTCAGCAACCTAACAAGAGAGGGTAGTCCCATCGGTAGGAATACACTAAGGCTAGGCTCGCGGATGGGGCGGGAGTGTACGGGTGGTTCGTAGTTCGACTCACGTATGGGACTCTTGTGCCCGAGGCCATTCGTCTCATGCTCGCGTTTGTGCGGACTAGCATACTACCCGATCATCCTGTTTGTTAACCATGTTCGCACATATATGTATGGAACCCGATGTACCCTACAACCTTTGTGGCCCATTGATGACTAGACTATAACCGGTCCACGCCTCGTGAGCCGGGCATGGTGGAATGGGACACGTGTCCGAGCCGTCGGCCTACGCCTGGCCAGTACCGCGCCCTCCCGTAGTGACCGCGAGCGATCCCTTCCTTATCGGCACTCCTCATGTGCTTGGGTCGGGAATGAGGACCAATTTCGACGGGATCACGGGCTACAACGCGGGGACTGGGCCTCACGCCATATATGGGGCCTTGGCCTCGCAAACCGGATTAGGGCGGTGACATGTAGGGTGAATCACAATCCCCAACGTGGGGGATGAATGGACTTAACTAAAAACTTGGCTAACATGATCGCATTGCATCGCATTAGTTAGGGTGGCGACTCGGCGGTCGAGGTCGCTTCGAGGAGTGTTGTCATGCGATCGTTAGATGGAGTCGCTTAGGTGAGTGTTGTCATAGGGCATGTTAAGTCATATCATCCCCATGCATGCATGCATTTTAAATAAGAGTTATTAGGTGTTGATGAATGTCTGCTTTTCATTAAGTTCATATTACAATTGATGCTGTGTGGGTCGAGACTAATAGTTCACACTCTGATCACTCACTCCCACTCTCGGGACGGTGTTTTAAAACACCAACCAAGACTCTCTCATAGATGTAGGAGATGCATAGGTGGAGCATGGCGATGCTACCCAATCGAGGAGGACGAGTTCTCACTTCACTGATGGGCGGCTCTCCATCGGCTTGATCGGGTTCAATTGTAGATTTCATGAGCCGCGGGCTCATGCTTTCTCTTTTGGACACCTTCTAGGTTTCCCTATTTCTTCAATACCACCCTTTATTATTTTGGACAAAATTATATATGTGGGATATCCTTCATTTCGATGGTGGTGTGATTGTGCCACCTCGGGTAATTCCAAATTATGCCGTTAAATTTGATTAATCAAAAAAAAACCTAGGAACCATTTGGGGTGATAAGTAACACTAAAGAACTCATACAGTCGAGTCTATGCACGACCCCCGATTTTTCGGGGCGTTACAAGTGCCGAGAGAAAAGGATCGCTCGCGGTCACTACGAGGTGTGGAGATTGTGTCACCCCAAAGCATAGGCCCCATTGATCGGACACCATGCCTTCTCCTATTCCACCATGCCCGGATCACGAGGCAGTGGATCAACTTCAAGTGGTTATCGGTGAGCGGCAATGATGGTAAGGTGTTCCAGGTTCCATACATATGTGAGTAAACAAAGTTAACAAATAGGGCTGGTTGGTAAGTAGGCTAGACCGCATGAGTCAGGCGAATATGCGACGAACGACATCGGGTACAGGGCACCCATGTAGTCGAACTACTGTCGCCCGTACACACCTACCCAAGCCCACGAGTTTAGCCCTAGTATAGTCCTATCGATGGGACTACCGTCTCTCCTCATGTCCCCGACCAAACCAAAGGTATGAATAGTGATTTATAGCATGCCAACTACCAATGCATCATCCAGCATAAACAACATCATGGTTTCATACTCCTTAATATAGAATTTAGAATCTCATAGCAAGCAAGGCTAACAATATCAAGAAATAAAGTGCATGTGAGTTATGTGTGTGGGTGAGGAAGTTAAGCACTTCCTTTATCTTATGAAATCATAAGCATAAGAATGGTCATACACAATGAGGGGGCCATGGCACTAGCAATTGTGCAAAAGGCAGAGGGCATGGATATTATCCAAGTCAATCACAAAATCAACAAAAGACTATCAATTTCCGTGGAAGAGGAAATGGTAGAGGTCGATTCATGCGTGGACGTGGAAATACAAAAAATATTCAATGTTACAATTGCAAGAAGTTCGGCCATTATGCTTCAAACCGTTGGAGCAAACCAGTAGATCAAGATGAGCATTCTAATTATGCAAAAGCATCAAATCATGAAAAGGAAGACTCCACACTTCTTCTTGCACAAGAGAAAGGATGTGATCAACCAGATGTATGGTATCTCGACACAGGTGCGAGCAATCACATGTGCGGGAACAAAAGCCTATTTGAAGAACTCACAGAAGAAGTTCATGGTGATGTGACATTCGGCCACTCGTCAAGGATACCTGTAAAAGGTAAAGGAAAAATAAAAATCTTTCAGAAGAATGGTGTTCCAAACTACATCTTCAATGTGTACTACGTGCCCAACATGAAAAGTAATATACTGAGTCTCGAACAACTCCTCGAAAAAGGGTATGTCATACACATGGAGAATTCTTCTCTTTCCATAAGAGATGCATGGACATTTGATTACGAAAGTCCAGATGGCGAAGAATCGTATGTTTTCGCTCCATATAAACACAATGCTCGAGAAGTGCTTTTATGGAAAAGTAAGGAATGATTCGTAGACATGGCATCTTCACTTTGGCCATCTAAATTTCAGTGGCCTGAAACTTCTATCATCATCAAGTATGGTGCATGACTTGCCTACCGTTAAAGCTCCAGAACAAGTATGTGAGGCATGCATCTGAAGAAAGAACTCCTTTCCGAAAGTATCTGAAGAGCAAGAGAAATTGCAATTGGTTCACACTGACATCTGTGGACCATTGGAGCCAATCTCTCTTGGAGGTAATAAATACTTTATTACCTTCATTGACGATTTCAGTAAAAAATTACGGGTGTATGTAATCAAAGAAAAGTCTGCTGCTTTTACTATTTTAAAATTTTTTAAGGCCCTTGTTGAAAAAGAAAGTGGTCTTAAAATCAAAACCCTTAGATCTGATAGAGGTGGAGAGTACACCTCAAATGCCTTTCGAGAGTATTACAGGGATCAAGGAATCAAGCAACAGCACACTGCAACCTATACGCCACAGTAGAATGGAATTGCAGAACAAAAAAAACCGTACCATTCTCGACATGATAAGGACCACGCCGAAGGAGAAAAGTCTACTGAAGAATTTCTAGGCAGAGGCAGTTGCATATACTGCCTATCTGCTCAATAGGTGTCCGACCAAGAGTGTCAGATTCAAGACACCGAAGGAAGTATGGAGTGGATACAAACCAAGAGTGACGCATGTAAGGATCTTTGGGTGTGTCGCCTATGCTCAAGTTCCAGAAGCGAGAAGAAAAAAGCTTGATGATCATGGCAAGAAGTGCATCTTCATCGGCTACAGTGAAGTATCGAAGGCGTACAAGCTCTACAACCCACTAACTAACGAGGTGGTGGTAAGTAGAGATATTGTATTTTGCGAGGAAGAAGCCTGGAAATGGAATGAGGAAGATTCAGCCAAAGAAAATCAAGTCGAGGTTGAAGAACATGAAGAAGAGAAGCATGAGAACCAGGAGCAGACACCTGCAACACCCTCTTCCGTCGAAACGTCTGCACGCAGAAGTCCAGCGATATGTTCCATCTCCTCTGGAAGTATTCCATCAAATCAAAATTCAGCAGCACATCATCATCTAGTTCTCCTTCACCCTTGGATCCTATCAAAATGAGGAGCCTTAATGATATATACGTCGAAACTGAGGAAGTAAATTTGTTCTTCTTGTATGCGGACCACGAGCCTCTTACATTTGAGGAGGCTGCAGAAGAAGAATACTGGAGGACAGCTATGGAAAAAGAGATCCATGCCATTGAGAAGAACAATATATGGGATCTGACTTTACTTCCTCAAGGCCAAAGAACTATTGGCGTCAAATGGGTGTACAAGATCAAGCGAAATGTTGATGGTGAAATAGATCGCTACAAGGCAAGGCTCGTAGCAAAGGGTTACAAACAGAAATACGGTGTGAATTATGAAGAAGTCTTCTCCTGTTGGTCGCCTTGACATTGTAAAGATGATTATCTCCCTTGCAGGCCATCACAGTTGGATGATCTACCAACTCGATGTGAAATCTGCATTCCTGAATGGAATTCTGAAAAAAGGGGTTTATGTTGACCAGCCTAAAGGTTTTATTGTTCAAGGGGAGGAATACAAGGTGCATTGACTGAAGAAAGCCCTTTATAGGTTGAAACAAGCTCCTCGTGCCTGGAATGCACACATCGACAACTATATTCAAGAAAACGGCTTCGCCCAATGTCCATATGAGCATGCAGTCTACATCAAGAAAAATGCTCATGATGGCATCCTCATAGCATGCCTATATGTTGATGATCTGCTATTCACAGGAAACAGTCAGGCGATGTTTAAAGAATTCAAGCATGGTATGTTCAATGAATTCAAGATGACTGATGGTGGATCGATGTCCTTCTTCTTGGGCATCAAAGTAAAACAACAAGTCGGCGATATTTATATATCACAAAAAAAGTATGCCAAAGAGTTGCTTAAAAAGTTCAAGATGGTGGACTATAATGTCGTGAACACGCCTGTAGCAACGGGCCTGAAGCTGACAAAAGAAGGAGAAGGAAGAAGCGTGGACTCGACTCTATTCAAGAGTCTGATTGGAAGCCTAAGGTACCTCACAATCACAAGGCCGGATATCGTATACAGTGCTGGGCTTCTAAGTAGGTACATGGAAGCACCAAAAGAATCACACTGGCTAGCTGTAAAAAGAATCCTCAGGTACTTTAAGGAACAATGGAATTCGGTCTTTTCTATACATACGATGATGAAGCAATGTTGTATGGATACTCCGACGGTGATTGGGGAGGTGACCAAGATGAAAGAAAGAGCACTACTGGCTATGTATTCTATCTTGGATCAACTGCTTTCACATGGAACTTAAAGAAGTAGAGTGTTGTTGCTTTGTCCACATGTGAAGCAGAGTATGTGGCAGTATCATCCACGGTCTCTAAGACGATTTGGTTAAGAAACTTGCTAAAGGAGCTGAAGCATCCGCAGGAAGAATCCATGGTCATATATGTGGATAACAAGTCGGCAATCGAGTTAGCCAAAAATCCGGTGCAACATGGAAGGAGCAAGCACATCGATACTCGATACCATTTTCTCAGAGATCAAGTGAAGCAGAAAGTGGTGAAATTGGAGTACTGTCACACCACTGAATAAGTCGCGGACATACTCACCAAGGCATTACCAACTGATACATTCAGACAACTGAGGTTAATGCTTGGAACGAAGCCTGTTTTGGTTTAAAGGGGAGTGTTGAAACGTCCAAACCAAATGGATGGTTCAGGTACTCCAGCAACATCTGAAAGTTTTTCACGTGACTGAAAAGCCACACGTTATGGCTATTCCCACATTTTCCACATGTTGTGGCTGGTGGGTTTCCAAAGGTTTGAAACTGATAGAATTAATGTAGTTAATGAGGGCATTTGTGTCTTTTCACATTGGTGGAAAAAGTCTATTTAAGGAGTGCTTGTAGTCCGTTTGGAACCAACTCAGTGAGCTTGCAAGCAATATAAAAAACATATAGCAAAAGTTCCTCTTCTCTTCTCACGTGTCCAGTGAGTCTAAATCATAGGCTTTGTAAAGCCAAGAATAGTTCTGGCTAGTACAGCCAACATATATCAGCAGCTTTTGGCCTCACATTTCAGCTGCTGTAATATCGAGCTTTTATTGACAGCAAGAGAAGCTCTAGGTTGAGATGTTGATCTCTGTCTAGTTTAAGACGTTGATCTGTCTCAGTCCAGCGTTATCTGGTAAGAATCCCAAGACATGCTGAGACTTCTTTTCTGTTCGTTGGGATGTAGAAGATACACTGGGATTGGCTAAGAAACTCAACGTACACATGCTTCAAACCTTCTTCTAATGTCTTTAGCCTTAATCTTGCTTTATCCTGAAATGCTTCCAAACCTTGCTGGCCTTTCCCCTTCTTCGGATGTTTTTCCCATTTTTCGGATGTTTTAATAGCCCAGTGATTTTCTTTGGCTTAAGTGTTACGGTTTGTTTGTTAAATCCGAGATCTGAATTAATCTAAAATATGAATCTGGAGTTGGAAAACTAATAGTGAATCTAGTATAATTAGTTTGTTAACTACCGTCTGAAATGTTTGAAATAGGTTAATTTGGCACATTTACCCATAGGAAACAATCCTGATTGAATCCCTACCATTAAAAACTTCATGATTCCATCAAAATGTTTATTTGCCATCCAACCTGCTGGTATGCTAGGTGGGGCCCACTGTAATCTTAGTGAGAAATCCACCTGTCCATCCATTTTGTGAGCTCATTTTAGGACACATGACAAAAAATGAGGCAGATCCAAAACTCAATTGGGCCACATGAGGGGGAAATTTGGAGAAAGAAATGCCTACCTTGAAACCTTCTTTGGCTCCAACTTATGTTTATATGGCATCCAAACCATTTATAAGGTCATGAACATTGGGATGAAGTGAATATACAAAATACTTGGGCTAATACAAAACTTTTGTGGCCATACTAATGTTTCAACGGTGGTCATTGAATCTCTATTATTTCCTCCCGTGTGGCCCACTTGAGTTTTGGATGCACTTCATTTTTTTGTTTCATGGTCTAAAATTAGGTCGCAAAATGTATGAACAAAGTGGATTTCAGACAAATGTCATGATGGACCCCACCTAAGTTCCTCCAAAATGGTTTGACAGAAAATCGGAGTCCTCCGTATATGGAGAAGTTTAGGTGAGACCCTGGATTCACCTAACCCGGGTGCAACCCTGACTGTGGGGCTCATAGTGGTGATTAGCTTAAATTCATACCATCCAACCATTTTGAAAGTTCCTTTTTGGGCGTTGTCCCAAAAATGAATCTGACAAAAATTTTAGGTGGACCACACCATAGGAAACGGTTTGATTTAATTCTCACCATTAAAAACATTATGAATTTCACTGAAATATTTATTTTCCATCCAACTTGTTGATAAGTCACAAATAGGTAGACGAAGAGATGACACAAATATTATCTTGATCCAAAGCTTTTGTGGCCCACATAAAGTTTTTAAATGGTCAATCACCACTGTTTCCTATACTATGGTCCATTTAGAATTTGGAGCTGCTTTATTTTTTAGATCATGCCCTAAAATGAGCTTTCAATACAGATGGACGGTGTGGATGTAGTCACATACATCATAGTGGGCCCCACGGTTAGGGGTCTCACCCACCTAAGTGGATCCAGGGTTGCACCTAATCCGCTCTCCCATCACCAATGGGGATTTACTGAGAAAGCCTTTCTCATAAAATTTTGTAAGAAACCCACCCCGTCCATCCATTTTGTTAAATCATTTTAAGACATGGGGCCAAAAAATGAGACAAATCGGATACTCATGGGCCGAAAATGTGAGGATTGAACGTCTATAGTTGAAATATTCGTGGGGCAATAGTAGTTTTGAATCAGGCTAATATTTGTGGTTTCAATTTATTTCAGTTGTAGAAATGATGTTATCAACGGTATTGATGGCATGTAAACATCAATGTAAGAATGATGTTAGGTATTCATGTCATGGTAACATTACTGTACATGCAGGGATAGTAAGTCCCTTCGGCTGCCCTCTATAGGGTACTAATCTAGATATGGGAGTGGGCTCCCTAATTTAAGGGGGTGACCTTTGGTTCAGTGCAGGTGGCCGTCAGTATTTCATTCCTTTTGATTGTGGATTATGCACTAACCATCCTTTATTTGGCCTTTTATTTTCTCTAGCCATCCTTTTTTTCTAAACCATGGACAGGAGAGCTAGGCTTGCCTAACAAAATGGATTCTTTAGATTAATGAGCCATCCCAACTAATGGATGGGTCAAACTGTTTATATTAGGCTTGTCGTTTTTTATATGATCTCCGCTGCCCATGTTGAATGTCATTGATCAAATGGTTCATGTTTGTCAAACCAGTGTGATGCTTTCATGGTTGCTCATGAAATATAAGTTGGACCTATTGAATAATCTAGATCAATGGATTGGACTATCTAGTTGTCCCAATGCAACTAGGGCACTACAATTTACAGTGCCTTGAGAGCATTGTACCACAGAGATTATCCAAATTGGAGCAATTTAAAAAATCAGGTCAGTGGTGTCCATGGTTGATAATCTAGATCATTGATCTATTGTGTCCCACCATGGATTGACTATGCATCGGATATCCAATCCATCTTAGGATCTTTCATTTGTAGTCGCACTATAATATGTAGTTTGGAATAGAGACAAATCAATACATTCAACTGAAAAGTTTCCTTATATTTGTTGATTGAGTGCTACATCCACAGTGGGACTCAACAAATCAATGGTCATCATTAGTGGAAATGGATTGGCTACTCCCCTGCCACTAGGCTGGTGACTAGTGGTCGGTGCTTTGTGGGCCCCACCATGATGTATGTCTTTTATCCATGCCGTTCATCTATTTTTAAAAATTATTTTAGGGCTTCAACCCAAAAATGAGAGGGATATAAATCTCAGGTGGACCACACTACAGGAAAACAATAGTGATTGGATATCCACCATTAAAATTGTCTTAAGGCCCACTGTACTGTTTATTTGACATCCAATATGTTGATTAGGTCATACAGGCCTAGATGAAGGGGAAAAAAAAACAAAGATCAGCTTGATCCAAAACTTTTATGGCCCCCAAAAAATTTTTAATGGTCAACATTCAATCAACACTATTTCTTGTAATGTGGTACACTTGAGATTGGGATATACCTCATTTTTGGGCTCATACTATAAAATTATCTAGAAAAATAGGTTGATAACATGGATGAAACACATACATCATGGTGGGGCATTGACAACATGGATGAAACACATACATCATAGTGGGGCCCACAATGCACCAATCACTACGTGAGTAGCCAATCCGTTTCCCTCGTTATCTATCATATAATTCCAATGGCGATGGCACAGGCACTTAACAGTGGGCCCGCACAGGAACCATATACAAAACTTAGGATCTCTGGGTTACCATATATATACAAAACTTAGAATCTGGCACAGACACATAACATAACGGACGGCCACTATATACCAAACTTATCAAAATATTTAAATCAAGATATGAACAATTGAATATAATATGCTATGACCATCTGATTCTCAAGTTTAAATAAATTATATGAATGCAAATACAATCATCATTAAAGGAAAAAAAAAAAAAAAGGCAAATATATCATATGTGATTATATATAAAAATTGTTAGACCAGGTACTCTTGCTGAGACAGGATCTGATAAGAAATGCTAGGAGGAAATGTCTCGATACTACCATCCTCTAAATGGAAGACACCCGAATCATCGCCTGCATTAGCATTTGCAAAATATATGCAATTACCTTTGTAGCCGTCGTCAGCTGATGCCGTAACCAAAATAGACTTAGAATAGCCTAAAAAAAGCATCCGATCACCTAAGCTTTCCACCTTAATCCAACAGGAACCTGCAGCGTCCATCTTAAAAATGCGAAATGTGGACCGAAATCTATCATATTGCCTACATTCTGGTCTATATTCAGGCAACCAGTGGTACATTCTTATAACCATTAAGAGCTCCTCACATGATTGCACAAGAAAGACTTGTGCCACATCAACCCTACCAGCACTGCAAGGATATTCTAGTTCTGGACCCGGAAGTATCTTCGACTCAGCTAAGTTCGGACGGGGACCCAACTCATATATTTTGAGTTCTGTAGAGTATTTTACTATATGTAATCGATTGTTATAAAATTTGATATCGGTTATGCATCGATATTCATCTGATTCTCGGACTGTCCATGATGGATTTCCTTCTCTGTAAAATGCCAATGTATTTTCTAAGCACGCGATCACAACTGTATATTTTCGTGAAGTTGGGTGAAATGATAAAATGGCCTTGGCATTTAATCCTGTGCCAACTGCAAAAAATCATACACATTCCGGTACTCGCCTGAGTTACAAACCTTAGCCCGACTAGGGAGCTGAATTTGTTCATTGGAACTTAAATTCCATAGAAAACATCCCTTAGTAATCTTATCCATTAATATCAGCCATCCATCGGAAGATCCTAAACAAATTGCAGGACTAGAACGCGAGAGATATAGCTTGTAAACGTTGTTGTCCGGTAAATTCAGAACTCTGTATATTAAGGTTTTTCGATCTTTTGTAGGAATAATCATTGCGAGTTGATGCGATGGAGTGCGAGCATTGTAAGCTACCATCTTTATAACGTCAGCACGCCAAGGCAAACTGCTTTAACACGAATGCAATCAACCAAAGATAGACGCATTAAAATACTGATGAATGTTTCTGAGGGAAGTTTTGACCACTTATTCTTCTCCTTTAATCTCTCTAAGTTATCACTTTTGGCCATCTCCTTCTTAGTTTCCCTCCTCCTGTCTGTGAATTTATGAAGAAGATTAAAAATAAACATGTGGATATATGAAGAAGAAGAAAAATAAAGAGCGCATGCATTTTTTATATTCATCATCGTACTTTTCGCCTCTTTCCTTAGCCTATTCGCCATCTCCTTCTTAGTCTTCCGTCTTTCTGCCTGTGGATTAATGAATAAGAATAAAAATAAACATGTAGATATATGAAGAAGAAGGAGAAAAATAAAGAGCGCATGCACCGCAAACACTAAGCTCTGTGGGGCCCACCCTGATAGCTGTGTTATATCCACATCGTCTATCTGTTTCTCTGGATCACGTTAGGATGTGATCTCAGGAATCAGGCAGATTCAAAATTCAAGTGGGCCATTACACAGGAAACGGCCGGTGTATACCGTTGAAACCTTCTTAGGGATCCACAAAACTCTTAGAGCAGACAGATATTTGTGTTTTCCCTTCATCTAAGGGTACCACTACCACCTGATGCATGGCTACGAGTGGCACACACGTGCCATGAACGGAGGGATGCGCCTTCAAAGGATCCCTGACTGTGGGGCCCACAATAAAGTATGTGTTTTATATCCACGCAGTCCATCTGTTTTTCCCACTCATTTTAGGGTGTGGGACAAAAAAAAAAAAAGTAGCAAAACTAAATCTCAGGTGGACCCACCACATGATAATCGGGTGATTGAACGCCAGGGGCCACAAGTTTTGGATCAAGCTGATATTTGTGTGACCCCTTCTTCTGGGTCTTTGTGAGCTTATCAAGAGGTTGGATGGCAAATAAGCATTCCGGTAGCCCTAAAGAAGTTTTTAATGACAGGCATTCAATCATCGATGTTTTATGTGGTGTGGTCCAGCACGGTCAGTGATCCACTGAGGTTTGGCTAGTAATGCTATATCACTAGCTGTGGCTAGTTATTGGTGCTCTGTGAGCCCTACAATGTTATGTGTGTTATATCCATACTGCATGTCCATCCATTTTTATAG
The DNA here is from genome assembly GCA_030180095.1 of Magnolia changhungtana. Taxonomy (NCBI): domain Eukaryota; kingdom Viridiplantae; phylum Streptophyta; class Magnoliopsida; order Magnoliales; family Magnoliaceae; genus Magnolia; species Magnolia changhungtana. The sequence goes on along the minus strand of JASAUF010000642.1, from coordinate 1,981,298 downwards.
GTCATTTTAGTGTTTGGGACGAAAAATAAAAAAAATGAGGCAAATATAAATCTCAGATTAACCACACTATGGGAAAACAATAGTGATCCAATTTCCGGCATTAAAAACCTACTATGAGGCACAATAATGTTTACTTGACATCGAACCTGTTTATTACGTCACATATAGAATAGTGGATGAAAGGGAAAAAAAAAAAAAAAAAAACAAATATTAGGTTGATCCAAATTATTTGTGCTCCCACGAAGTTTTTAATGGTGGGCGTTTAATCAACTCTCTGCAGTCCACTTGAGATTTGGATCTATATTATTATTACTATTATTATTATTATTATTATTATTATTATTATTATTATTATGGCTCAGATTTTAAATTTTTTTTTAAAAATGGTTGAATGGCATGGATGAAACATATACATCATGGTAGGGCCTACAAAATACGGATCACTCGCCATAAACCAAGGATTGTAGAACTTTAACAATATCAACATAAGAAAATTTACCAAGATAAACTTGCACGAAGAAATTAAACTAATAAAATGAATTGGATGGGTTGACATTCAAATCTGACATAAGTTCAGCGTATAACCAGTTCGGACATATATAGTTAGTAGAAAATCATTGCCTTCGAAAAACATAAACTAAAATTCCAAATCAAGGATGGTAGAACTTTAACAATATCAAAAGAAGGAAATTTATAACAAGTTCAATACCGAACTAACCTTGAATCAGAATCGACTCAGCTCTCTCTTCGGATTCTGTTTTTCTCTCTTTTCGGATGCAGTGTGTTTTTATAGGCTCTCTTAGGGGAACGGATTCGCTACTCCCCGGCACCAGCCAATGGCTGATAGTCAGTGCTATGTGGGCCACACCATGATGTATTTGTTTCATCCATGCCATCCATCTGTTTTTAAAGATCATTTTACAATAAATGTCTAAAAATGAGGTATATACAAATCTCAAGTGGACCACATTACAAGAAACAGTGTTGAATGAGGGTCTACCATTAAAAACATTTTGGGGCATAAAAGTTTTGGATATAGCTAATATTTGTTTTTTCTCTTTATCTGGGACTGTATGACCTAATCAACAGATTGGATGTCAAATAAACAGTATAGTGGGCCATAGGAGGATTTTAATGGTTGATATCCAATCACTATTGTTTTTATGTGGTGTGGTCCACCGGATAATTATATCCCTCTCATTTTTTTGGATCAACCAATAAAATGATCTTTAAAAATGGATGAACAGAATGGATGAAACAAATACATCATGGTGGGGGCCACAGAGCACCGACCACGAGCCACGTAGCTGGTGTCAGGGGGAGTAGCCAATCCGTTTCCCTCTTACGGTCTTAGAAAGACGAAATCTGTGTTAGAAACGGAAAAGGAAACGCAGTCCGTCGTCTCCAGCGGGGGAACGGGCAGGAGATTTGAGTGGCCATTGCGATGTATGGGCCATATCCACACCGTCCATCCAGTTTTTCGTATCATTTTAGAGTATAAACCCACATATTAGGTAGATTCGAGACAGAGCGGGCTACACAACTGGGACTAAACTCCTACCGTTGAAAACTTCTTGGAGGCCACATAAGTTCTGGATGCATCTTATATTTGTGTTTTCTATTCATCCAGATCTATATAAATTTATGAATAGGTTTGGATGAAAAATAAATATCACGATGGGCCCTAAAAAAGTTTCAACGGTGAGAATCATCATCACCGCTGCTTCCTGCGGTGCGGTAAACTTGAGCCTTGAATCTTACTATTTTTGGACATTATAGCTAAAATGATACGAAAAAATGGATGGACGGTGTGGATAAGGCCCATTCATCACGGTGGTCACTCAAAGCTCCTGCTCGTTCCCAGCGGGAGACGGCCGGGTAGTACGCAATCCGCGTTTACGAAAAGAGTTTTGACGTCGGACGCGGCTTTCGCATGAAGTTCCCGCGGTTGGATGGAAGTTGGTCCATCTTGATGTTTATAAGAAATCCAACCCGTTCATGTATTTTCCAAGCTCATTTTAATACATGCCACCAAAAATGAGGAGTATACAAAACTCAACTACGCAATACAAGATGAAACAGTGGGGAAAGTAATTACTACCGTTGAAACATTCCTAGGCTCAACCTTAATGTTTATATGCCATCCAAACCGTTTTTAAAGTTATTTTCACTGTGATGAAGTGAAAACACCATAAAATATACCAATACAAAACTTTTGTGGTAATATAAATATTTCAACGGTGCTCACTAAAACCCTATTATTTCTCTCGTGTGGCCCATTTGAGTTTTGTATCCACCTTATTTTTGGTCGGATGCTTTAAAATAAGCTCCAAAAACCGATGGACCGATTCGATTTCTCACAAATATTGCAGTGGGCCCACTTAGAATCCTCGCGCAGGAATTTTTTGCTAAAGGCTTTCACGGTAAATCCGCGTGATTTGAGGTCGTGTTAGCGGGAAGTTTGAGCATGGGCACGGACAAACCACCGTTTACACTTTCTAGGGCCCACCATGATGTTTTTTTTCAATCCAAGGGAAATTATAAATATTAACTTGATTCGAATTTGCTTTGGCCCACAAAGTTTTCAACGGTAGTCCTTAAGTGCTTTCTGTGGTGTGGTCCACTTATAATCTGGATCTGCCTCGGTTGTTTTTTTAATGATCTAAAATGATCTCAAAAAATGGATGGACGGTGTGGATATAACACATACATTATGTGGGCCCACAGCAGTTTGCTACGAAAACACACTAAGCAGGTCGGTGGTAATCCGCTTTGTAAGACGGATTTAGTGCTAAAGCCTTTGGGAGGAAGTTCCTGCCTGGGATGCTAGGTGGGTCCCACCCTGACGTTTTTTGATAAATCCATACCGTACATCTGTTTTGGGAGCGCATTTTAGGATACGGAATGAAAAATGAAGTGTATCTAAAACTAATGTGGGCTGTACGAGAGGAACGGTGTAAATTCAGTGACCACTGTTTGAAACATTTGTGTGGCCACAAAGTTTCATATCATGCGAAGTTTTTGGTGTTTTCACTTCATCTGAGTGGGAATGACCTTATAAACGGTTTGGATGGAATATAAATATCAATGTTGATCCGAGTAAGGTTTCAACGGTAGAAAATCCTTTCTCCTGTTTTCCCTCTCCTTCGGCCCACTGGAGTTTTGGATCCACCTCATTTTTGGTAAGATTTCCTAAAATGAGATCCCACGATAGATAGACGGTGTGGATTTCTCACAAACATTACTGTGGGCCACACCTCAACGTCCACCGCACAAAATCCTTTCGCAGGAAAGAGAAATTTACCACTGTGGACCCCACCTTTTATCCGTTGGATATTTTTGAAACAATACAAACTTAACATACGCACTTGGACCTCCTTGTACGGATTTAAAATTTCAGGACGAAAATACCCCTCCTTTTGACGGAAATGAATTCGGTACTCCCCTGCCACTTGCTAATGGCAGACGGTCGGTGGTCTGTGGACCCCACCATGATGTATGCTTTTCATCCATGCCGTCCATATATTTTTCCAGATCATTTTATGGTATGACACTAAAAATTAGGTATACCTAAATCTCAAGTGTACCACATTACAGGAAACAGTGTTGAGTGAGCCTCAACCATTAGAAACTGAGGTGGAGCCCACTGTGATGTTTGTGAGAAATCCTCCGTCTAAGTTCATTCATAGGGTCACAGAGACCTAGATGAAGAGGAAAAAAAAAATTTATAATGATCCAAAACTTCTGCAAACCTAAAAGGGTTTCAATGGTAGACTTTCAATTCCCCACTGCCTTTTATAGTGTGGTCCACTTGATATCTAGATCTGTCTTATTTTTCACCTCAAGCCTTAATTCGAGATTGCCAAATAGATGGACGGTTTGGATATAACACATACCTCATAATGGGACCCATAAAAATCGGTGGGGATTTCAATAGGGGAAAAAGAAAGAAAAAAGAAGAAGATGCCAGCGAGTTGGGGTCGACCGGGTTGGGACCCGGTCGACCGGGTCAAGCTGGGTCTATCGCTACGGATTATAACCGTAGCCAAAACTGTAGTGTTATGCACTTTTTTTTTTTTTTTTTTAATTTTATTTTTTACATGGAGAACGTTTTCTCCCTTACATTTTTCCTTAATACATAATTATGTAAATATGTATATATAAGTATATAAAAATATTTTTCTATCTTTTAATTCATTTCTTTGTCTATTTATTTAACAAGTATATCTCCTAAATTGGAATGATTTACTTAACTTACCACATGATTTTGGGGTAGGAGAAGCTAATTACCAAATATTTTTATATACTTATATATATATATTTACATAATTATGTACTATAGCAAAATGTAAGGGCCTGTTTGGCCTGGCAGATTGGAAGGGATTGGAAGTTAAATCCTGGGATTGGCCCGGAGTGCCAAACAGACAGGGTGACCTGATCCTCCCATGGATCTTAAGACAATCCACTGACAACACTATCATTACCTTTAAATCCCATCCAATCCACCCTAATCCGTTCAAATTTGCCTGGGACGTGTTTGGTTTGAGGGATTGAAAAGGATGGGAAGGTTTAATCCCGAGATTGGCCGGGCGTGCCAAACAGACTCTATATAGCAATCCGGGATATAGCAATCCTATGAATCTTAAGACAATTCACTGACAACACCATCATTACCTTGAAATCCATGTCATCCACCCTAATACCATTCACTCCCTTCCAATCCACCCAGCCAAACGGGCCTTAAGGGGGAAAATGTTCTCCATGTAAAAAATAAAAAGAGAAAAAAGAAAAAAGTGCATAGCACTACAGTTATGGACTTACGGTTATATGAGCGGGGCAAACATGAAAATGAGCAGGGTAAGCATGAAAAAGAGTGGGGCAAATCAAGTATGAGCAAGGTAAACTAGAAAAAAAACGGAGAAACATGAAAAACAATGGGCAAACTAGAAAAATAGCGGGGAATCATGAAAAACAACGGGGAAACATGAAAATGAGCGGGGCAAACTAGAAAACAATGGGAGAAATATGAAAAACATCGGGAAACATGAAAAATAAATAGGGCAAACTAGAAAAACAGCGGGACAAACTAGAAAAGCAACGGAAACATGAAAAACAGCGAGGCAAACTAAAAAAAATAGCGGGGGAAACATGAAAAATAGCGGGGAAAACATGAAAATGAGCGAGGCAAACTAGAAAAACAGTGGGGGAAACATGAAAAACAACGCGGAAAACATGAAAACAGCGGGGCAAATTAGAAAAACAGCGGGGAAACATGAAAAAACAGCGAAAGAATCATGAAAAATAGTGGGGGAAACATGAAAAGCAGCGGGGGAAATATGAAAAATAGCGATGGAATCTTGAAAAATTCATTGTTGCTTAGCTTAAGATACAACTAATCACATGTGCCAATATGTCATGTATAGGATATTTGAACTATGAAGAAATGTGACCCACCATGTAAAATCAGCCCTACTCATTTATCAAGTGGGCCAAATGAGTACATGGAAGCACACCATCAGCATATCTGATTTAAACTCTCTATTTTTTTTCATGCACAATGGCCTGGTTTTTTCACCAAATGATTCTTCAAGGTGAGTCCCTCCTTTAGTATGGCCCTCATGTCCCAGACAAATGATAGGTTTACAGGTTAGATGGACTGTATTGTAAGCTATCCCACAACTGGTTGTAGGAGATCATTACTCTCAAAGAAAAGATGTTCAAAGTTCCAAATTCTTCAGCAAAATCAGATAGTTTACCCCGCTCATATTTCAGTTTGCCCCGCTCTTTTTCTTATTTGCCCCGCTCATATTTCAGTTTGCCCCACTGTTTTTTCTAGTTTGCCCGCTCATATTTCGGTTGCTTTGCATTGTTTTTCTTGTTTGCCCGCTCATATTTCAATTTGCCTCGCTGTTTTTCTAGTTTGCCCCATTTTTCTAATTTGCCCCGCTGATTTTCTAGTTTACCCCGCTCATTTCATTTTTGCCCCGCTCGGGTGGTAGACTATTAGGAGTTTCAACACCCGCTCAAGCGTTCGAGTATCCATAGGTGGTGAAATTCTGACCACGAGCTAATTGAAATTAGCCACGAAGTGAATGAAATGAATTTTCGACCATCGACCTGATGGAATCTTGGAAAATAAGTAGGTTAGTTAGCTAAAGTAGCATCTCCTACCCCCAAATCCTATATGGTACGTCAAGTAACTCATTCTAGTTTAAGAGATATGTTTATTAAATGAATAAAGAACGAAATGAATAAAAAGAGAGAAAAATATTTTTATATGCTTATATATACATATTTATATAAATATGTATTAGAAAAAAATGTAAGAGAGAAAAAGTTCTCCTTTTTTAAAAAAAAGGGTACAATGGTGGAACAGCGAGTTGGGGTCGACCGGGTTTGGACCTGGTCGACCCCAACTCGCTGTCCAACCTTTTGCAATGGGCAGGCTATGGGTAAGGCTATAGCTACGGCTATAACTATGATTATAGCTACGGTTATATTCCGTAGCCAAAGGTAGCCCCAGCTTCCACAAACCAAAAAGCGAAAAAAGCAGGGGTATTTTCGACCTGAGCAACAGAGCCGTACAATTGGAAATTACTCTCAAAAGGAGAGGTATTTTCGTCTTGAAATTCCAACTTCGTACGAGGAGGTCCAAGTGGGTACTCTAAGTTTGTATTTTCGTTATTACATTAGTTTATTATATTTCAATATAGGACTTATTTTTTGTATCTATGATTTTTTTTTTTAAAAATTATATATGTGATTATTCATCATAAAGAACTTCATTTTTTTCTTTAAAAAAAACAAGCTAAAATATATTACTACTCCTTTAAAAAGTCATGTAGCATAGCACGCAATCTATTTGGGAGAGAGAAATCCGGCATTCTTGTTATCTTCAGTCCTTGGAAATGACGTGGACAAATGAGACCCGACATCACCAGTGTACCTTCTACACAAACAATCCACACTCAATTATAAGCTTTTAAAAATAGTCCATCCAACAACCTCTAGCTTTACCCTAATAAACACCAACACCAATCCATTCTTATTTCGAAAACACATACTATTCCTTTCCCCATAAATAGCCCATAAGACTACTATCAAGCCAACCACCACACCATCCTTATTTCCCAATCCCTCCTCCAAGCCAGGCCAAGAGAAGATCTTCAATTATCCCCAGCATTACCCACGACACTTTGGAAAGAACAAGCCCTCCCACTTTGAGGCAAAGGGCAATAAATGAAAAGGATGGATTGATTCTGCATTTTTCATGCACATCATGTAAATGGATTGGATTGAACTAGTATTTGAGCTGGGGGCTGCGGTACAATTTTTTTTCCTTCTTATGTGGATTCTTTTCATGTGCCACATTTGTCATATGCATGCATCATGTATCAATTTATACATTATGCGCTATCAAGCACCTATAAGTCATGCCACCGTACATTTTCAAACGCCATATATGCGCCACATGTTCATCGGGCCACATTTGCTAAAATTTTAATGCATACATGCACTAAATATGAGAGAACTCTTCTCTTTTAAAAACTTGACAAATAACATGAAAATAACTAGTCTAGGACAGCTTGACCTAAACAAGTTGTTTAGGATTAAACTTTTGCTGCCACCCAAATAGTCTTAAGAAAAGAATAGCATCGATGGTTGTAAAAAATCCTTCTATTTTTGTTTCCCCCGCTGTTTTTCATGTTCCCCTGCTATTTTTCTAGTTTGCCCCACTGTTTTTTATATTTCCTCCGCTGTTTTTTAGATTGTCCTGCTATTTTTCATGTTTGTCCCGCTGTTTTTCATGTTTCTCCCGTAGTTTTTCTAGTTTGCCCCGTTGTTTTTTATGTTTCCCCGCTGTTTTTCATGTTTGCCCCGCTGATTTTCTAGTTTGCCCCGCTGATTTCCTAGTTTGCCCCGTTGATTTTCTAATTTGCCTTGCTGATTTTCTAGTTTGCCCCGCTGATTTCCTAGTTTACCCCACTGATTTTCTAGTTTCCCCGATTTCCTTCCTAGTTTGCCCATTGATTTTCTAATTTCCCCGCTCAATTTCATGTATGGTGAAAGTTTGGCAGGTTCAACCCGACCGACCCGTGACCAACCCGACATTGGGTTGGGCTCGGGCAGGATATATCGGGTCCGATCTCAAGCTTGGGCTATACAAACACCAACCTGATAAAAATTAGGTTGGGCTTGGGTTGAGGTCTCAGGTTGCTCGACCCAACCCGTACCCGATCAATATATTAGTTAATTATAAATTATAATTAAGTGTGGATTATTTGTATAGAAGGTACACTAGTGATGTTGGGTCTCATTTGTCTACGTCATTTCCAAGGACTCACGCTAACAAGATATGCCGAATTTCTTTCTCCCAAATAGATTGCGTGCTATGCTACATGACTTTTTAAAGGAGTAGTCCTATATTTTAACTTGGTTTTTAAAAGAAAAAATAAACTAATGTAATAATGAAAATATTAGCACGTATATTGAAATATACAAAAAAATAAGTCCTATATTGAAATATAATAATAAGTCCTATATAATTAATAAAATCATAGATATAAAAAATAAGTTCTATATTGAAATATAATAAACTAATGTAATAACGAAAATATTAGCACGTATACACCCGACCACCCCAATCAACCCATCGAGCCCTCTTGGGTTGGGCTTGGGTTAAGAATTCCCAACCCAAGATTGGGTTGGGTTGGGTCAAGGTTTATGTATAGGAACCTTGGGTTGGGTTAGGGTTGAGCACCAACTCGAACCAACCCACCCGACTTTCAACCTCAACCAACTCGACTGCGAAGTGATTGAAATTGACCACGAACTGAATGAAATAAATTTTCGACCATCGACCTGATGGAATCTTGGAAAATAACTAAGTTGGTTGGCTAACTTAACTTCTCCTGCCTCAAAATCATATGTGGTACGTTAAGTAAATCATTCATGTTTAGGAGATATGCTTGTTAAATAAATAGACAAAGAAATGAATTAAAAGATAGAAAAGTATTTTTATATACTTATATATACATATTTACATAATTATGTATTATAGAAAAATGTAAGGGAGAAAATGTTCTCCATGTAAAAAAAAATAATAATAATAAAAATAAAAATAAAAAAGAGAAAAATCGGCCTATAGCTACGGATTTGGCGGCCTCTATAGCTACGGATTATAACCGTAGCCATAGATATCACTAATCCGTAGCTATAGGTACCTTGGTCCAGGGACCCAATAAACTGGGTCAACTAGTTGGGGTCGACCAGGGTTGGGACCCGTCGACCCCAACTCACTTTGATTACCGGTCAAGGGTTATGACCCGTCGACCCCATTTAGATAAATTTCACATAAATGGGGTCGATCGGTAACAACCCGATCACCGGAATGCTAAGTGGCAGCAGGATTGAATCGTGAAATAGGAACCAGGTCGACCCCGAATGATTTTTATGGTGATGACATTCAATCTCCATTGCTTTCTATCATGTGGCCCATTGAGTTTTGGATCTACATCATTTTTGGGTACATGAGAGTGAAGTGAAGGGGATTGACCGTGAAATGCATTGAATTGAAGGGAATTGTCCGTGAAATGAGTGAAATTTACCGTGACATGAAGGGGATTATCCGTGAAATGCATGAAATTGACCGTCCATTGAAAGGAATTGTCCTGAAATGCATAGAATTGACCGTAACATGAGGGGGATTGTCCGTGAAATGCATGGAATTGACCGTGAAGTGAAGGGGATTGACCGTGAAATGCATGGAATTCACCGTGAAGTGAAGGGGATTGAGCAGGGCAAACTAGAAAAATAGTGGGTCAAATTGAAATATGAGCGGGGCAAACTAGAAAAATAGTGGGGCAAGCTGAAATATGAGTGGGGCAAACTAGTAATTGCCTGTTTGAGGTTGCTACGGTAGAATGCATTTTTTTGTCAAGATAAAACAAGAGATTTTTTATTTTTTATTTTTAAAAAATTTTGGTTTGGTGAAACATGGGCTTATTTTTAACTTGCAAAAACATAGAGAAAACTTCTTATTTTGAAGTGAATTTGGAGACATCATTTTCATCAATAGAAAAAGGGCCAAGTGGTGAAGGATTCCAAGTGGAGGTGGGCTACCAGCTGCCTAGCAAGGAGCCACCTTACATACAGATGGGTGTGCAAGAGATGTTAATGGACGAGAGAGTGCGACAAGGTATGCCATTCCTTAGTCTTCCACAGATGGATGGTTTAAATAAATGATACAGCAACAATCCACATTCCTTGAAAAATGGGCCTAAGATTGGTTAACTAGGATCTTCTGTTGTGCGAAAAATTTGGTTCATAGTGCGACCCATTAGATGACTGACTCAGATCACCAAACCATGCGTCACAGTTAAATAAACTCAAGACCCCAGAGTACTATTCATATTATCTTGTCAACAATCATCATTCCTCTTCTAGTTTTACAGTGGGTCTTTGATTTTCATGTTTATTTGAATAGGTAGGAAATCATTATGAACTCACAATCACATGATTGATGGAGAAGTTGAAAGCGATGAAGTAAAGCATGAAAATGAGCGGGGCAAACTGGAAAATCTAGCAGGTAAACTAGAAATCAATGGGCAAACAAGCGGAAAATTAGTGGGGCAAACTAGAAAATCGGAGGGCAACCGAAAAAAATCAGCGGAGGAAACTAGAAAATCAGCTGGGCAAACTAGGATATCAGCGGGGCAAACATGAAAATGAGTGGGGCAAACTTAACAAATAATTTCGTGGCTTAAGCCGAACAATCTAAACATATTCAATGGAACAATGTGCCTTTTCTAAGGGAAGAGATCCTAATATATGTGTACTCAAGTGGGTTCAGGTGCATGTATGAACTTCCAAATTCAAATGTAACTTCTAACAAAATCTAGTGAATATGAAGTCAATGTAGAGAGTAGAAATAAAAGGCAATATTGGACCATTGACCTTTCTTTGAAGGCCATAAATGAGGAAAGTGGGGTTAGAATCAGCATGAGTGCAAGCACAATCCAAACAAATAGACCAAGTCCTCTAGGCACAGCCAAATACAGTTAGAAGTTAAGCAATTTAAGGCTTATACATGAGGCATACAAGGATGCCAATAGATCAGGTCCTATAATCCCCATACCACAGAAACACGTCCAAGCCTTGCCGTATCACTTGCAATAGCTGCACATCAAGAATGTCGTTCTTGCAAACATAGTTTTCTTATGTGAGAATCTGCAAATACAGAAGGAAAAAAAAATGTTATTCTATGCTTGCCTTTATCTTTTCTTAATTTCCAAATAACTCCACATAAAAGAAATTTATTGGTAAAATTTGGGGCTAAATTGCTAAAATTAGATGAATTATGAGCGGGGCAAACTAGAAAATCAGCGGGGCAAACTGAAATATGAGCGAGGCAAACTAGAAAATCAGCGGGGCAAATTGAAATAGGAGCGGGGCAAACTAGAAAATGAGCGGGGGAAACTAGAAAATGAGCGGGGCAAACTATAAAATCAGCGGGGCAAACTAGGAAATCAGCGGGGCAAAGATGAAAATCAATGGGGCAAACATGAAATTCAACGGGGCAAACTTAATAAATAATTTCATGGCTTAGAGCCGAAAAATCTCATGTAATCTGAAGTCTGGCTCAGTTTCTAACTTCCATCTGCCTGGCTTCATGAGATTCCCAATGTGATGAATGTTGCTCTAGTTGCTTTGGTAGTTCACATGGTTGGAGTTGGTTATAAAGAGTGGTCCATGTAGAAACCTTTGCCATGTACTTTCTAAAAGTCAACTCAAATTCTTAGGAAAAGACTAAGATAATAATGGTGATGATAATGCATTTGTAAATTCATACACATATACAAACATACATACTGATAGAAATATATAGATATGCATATGCACATACAGATACAGATATAGGCAGGGCAAATCATTAAATTCAGTGGGGTAAACTGAAAAATCAGTGGGGGAAACTATAAGATCAGCGGGGCAAACTGGAAAATCAGCGGGGGAAACTATAAGATCAGCGGGGCAAACTAGAAAATCAGCAGGGCAAACTGAAAAATTAGCGGGGGAAACAGGTTTGAAGGTGCCTCATCAATGAGGAGCTTCTGTCCATGTTTCCTGTTCTCTGTTTCCTTCTTCTTAATTGGCGATGACTTCGATTTGTCACTTCTAGGTTTGAATCTGTGAAACCAACTCCTTGCAGAATCCATTTCAATTATAACAACATAATCTCAAATGCATGCTCTTCTTTCCTACATAAGCACCAACGAAAATTTTAACAAACCATGATTCTGCATCAAATATCAACCCAAAATTGTCAAAACACGGTAAACAAACAGAATTCATCTCTTTACACAACAAATAATAATATAATGCAAAAAGTGCTTAAGGTGCTACAGAAATAAATAAATAAGACACGACTTTTTCATTATTGATAAGCCTAAGGTTCAGTAAGACCCCCTCCAACAACTAAAAGAGAAAGATGAGATGGCAAAAGGGAGATGCCACAAGGTATAGAAGAAAAATAAAAGACGACCACAAAGACGAACAGCTGCAAGCGAAACAGGCTACATTTTCTCCAGAACTGGACCCCTCTATGATCTTCATCATAATTCTCTGGAGACAAGGTTGAGATCCAACATGGACAGCAATGATAAATTTATGTCTTCACTTAACTCGGAATAAGAAAAAAAAAAAGGGAAAAAAATATTAACTTCCACTACAAATCATCATCCATATGCCAAATCCCACTCCAAGAACCGAAACTAAAATTTTTGAATCAAATATTAACAAACTCCCCCAACTTAGCCATGGATACTTAAAATATCTGAAAAAGTAAGCCCTCAACTGAATTCCATAAAATACAAAAATAAAGGGTCATGTTTCGATAAACTATTGAATTGAATTGCGATTGTTAGTTTCACAAAGCAGGAATAACCAAAATGTGGTTTCATCCATTATCACTCCAATTACATTAACTTCAACTTGCAAGTTTTACAAAGCAGGAATAACCAAAATGTGGTTTCATCCATTAGCTGAATGAAGTAGATTTTCGGCCATCGACCTGATGGAATCTTGGAAAATAACTAAGTTGGTTGGCTAAATTAACTTCTCCCACCTTAAAATCATATGTGGTACGTTAAGTAAATCATTCTAGTTTAGGAGATATGCTTGTTAAATAAATAGACAAAGAAATGAATTAAAAGATAGAAAAATATTTTTATATACTTATATATACATATTTACATAATTATGTATTATAGAAAAATGTAAGAGAGAAAATGTTATCCATGTAAAAAATAAAAATAAAAATAAATAAAAATAAATAAGAGAAAAAAGTGCATATCACTACAATTATAACTACGGTTATAATCCGTAGTGATAGGCCTAGCTCTACCAGTCGACCCCGGCCGACCCCAACTCACTTGGATTCGTTTTTAAGTAAGCCCACCTATAGCTACGGATTTGGCGGTCTCTATGGCTACGGATTATAACCATAGCCATAAGTACCGCTAATCCGTAGCCATAGGTACCTTGGTCCAGGTACGATAAACTAGTTACCGGTCGACGGGTTGTGACCCGGTCGACCCCATTTAGATAAATTTCACCTAAATGGGGTCGACCGGGTCACAACCCGGTCGACCGAGTAACTGTCCAGCGAGTTGGGGTCGACCGGGTCAGACCCGGTCGACCCCGTCTATTTTCCATTTTGACAGATTTCATTCTGCATTGTTTTCTATCACGTGGCCCACTTGAGCTTCTTATTTTGAAGCGAATTTGGAGACATCATTGTTTTCTATCATGTCTTTTTTTGACTTAATCCATGTCTGTATGATCTTATGAATAAGTTTGATAACAAACAAACATCACTAATGGAGGTGTCCCAAAGGAGTTTTCCTTTCTTCAAATGTTTTTTTTTTCTTTTTTTAATTTAACTAATAAACTATGAGTTGTATTGTAGCACTAGAATCATGTTCTCTTCTTATCCATCCGTTTTACAGAAACTCTTTTTGTGCATAAGCATTTTTTTTTTTAAAAAAGGAAAAAAAAAAAAAGAGAGAAGAAGAAGAAGAACATGCCGAGTCGAGTGAGTTGTGTTGGGGGCTAAACCCCTTAAAATAAATGGAAAAACAGATGGATGGTGTGGATATACTACATACATTCAATGTGGGCCCAACTGAGTTTACTTAGTACAATGAGAGCGTACTGACTAGCTCAGTACGCAATCCGATTACGCTTGCTACGCCCTACAATGATGTTTTATTTGTAATACATCATGTTCATCGGATTATGTAATACCCCTCATTTTTCATCGCAATATGATTATTCCTAACCCAACTAGAATTTGCTTAACCTAAAACCCAACACAATTTCAAATCAGGTTGGTGTTTTCCAACCATAATCTAACTCAAGGACCTTGACAAACCTACCCAACCCCAACCCCAACCCCAACCCAACTTGACCCAAACTCAGGTTGCCCTTCTTCCTTTAGAGAACTTGCTCAATGCAGTTCTGAGCTTTTTTTGAAGCTCGCAGGAGGTTTTTGAAGCTGCCTCTGACTTTGCAAGGGAAGTCAGTGGGTTGCTATGGGAAGACACGAAGAACATGCGACTGATAGTCCGTGGCGAACTGCACCAAGACATGCGTGACTTCCTACGCCGTCAGAAATTATATATAAGCAAATGCCATAGTAGAAGAGAAATGCAACCACTTGCATCAGTCTTCATCCACTAGGTGCTTGCATGAAATTTGGGCGGGGCTCTCTCATCAGTTTCAGCATTGCATATGAAAAGCAATAGCAAGAAACTTCCAAATCCAAGTCCACAGATGAATTTTTTTTCCCAAGGATCAAGAAGTGATTGAAATCAACATGAATTCAAAAAATCCAATACAGGCAACGAAATGAAGAAAAGAAAATGTTTCACAAGTTCTAATGCTTTTGGTATGCGACCGTGAACTCGAAACTATTACAATCAGTCTATAGTGATATAGATTAGCAAGTTTGTATTGCCTTATCAAATAGTAATTATGATAATTCTTATGATTTTGAATAAATTCACCAAGTTCAGTAATCAACTCTGTATGATGCCAATGGGTTGTTATATAATATGGGGTTTTTCCATATAAATGTTCATCTTTTAGTGTATTTTCTAAAAACCACCAAGTTTAGAAGTTTATATAAATAAATGCCAACTCTTAAGCTGCAAGTCAAGAAAGTCTACTCCATTAGAAATCCATAAATATTGTGCTTTGTAAATGACCAAAAAGCCCATAGTTAATAAGTTATAGGTAACCTAGCTAGCTAATCCATCTAGCTGCCCATTCACCATGCAATCCAACTCATTCATTTGCTTATTAACACTAGGATGGAAGACACATATCATCTTCAAATCCCCAATATATCTTCTTGCATGGCCTACTTGAGTGATGAATATGCCTGATTTTATCCAAAGGTCTAAAATGCATTCGAAAACAGATGGACACTAGATATCATAGAAACATCATGGTGGGCCATGCCATTTTAATGGCCAAGCATAAGACACAGGGCGAAAATGGTCTTTTATATGAAAATTGATCGGGGTAAACTTGATATTCAGCAAGAAAAACATGAGATTTAGCGGGCAACCTGAAAAATCAATGGGAAACTAGAAGATCAATGGGGCAAACTAGAAGATCAATGGGCAAACTAGAAACTTCAGTAGGCAAACTATCGGAAAATCGGAAATCAATGGAAAATCGAAAATCAGGGGAAACTAGAAAAATCAGCGGGGCAAACTAGAAAATCAGTGGGGCAAACTGGAAAATCAGCGGGGCAAACTAGAAAATTAACAAGGCAAACTGAAAAATCAGTGGGGGAAACTAGAAAATCAACGGGGCAAACATGAAAATGAGCAGGGTAAACTTAACAAATAATTTCATGGCTTGAGCCGAAAATTCTAAACATATCCAATGTTTAAATGGACCACACCACATGAAATTTTGAATTAAACTTCTAATGTTGATCATTTCTTAAAGGCCACAGAAGTTTTGGATCAAGCTTATAATTGTGTTTTCTATTAATCCATATCTGTATGATCTTATGAATAGGTTTGATAACAAGCAAACATCACTGTTGGGCCCACTATGGGGTCGACCAGGTCACAACCCGTCACCGGATGCTAATCGGCCCAAGTTTGGGGTCGACCGGGTCAGACTCGGTCGACCCCGTCTGTTTTCCATTTTGTCAGATTTCAATCTGCATTATTTTCTATCACATGGCCCACTTGAGCTTCTTATTTTGAAGCGAATTTGGAGACATCATTTTCATCAATAGAGAAAGGGCCAGTTTCATCATCTGGTGGAGGATCTGAAGTGTAGGAGGTGGGCCACAGAAGTTTTGGATCAAGCTTATAATTGTGTTTTTTTGGCTTAACCATGTCCGTATGATCTTATGAATAGGTTTGATAACAAACAAACATCACTAATGGAGGTGTCCCAAAGGAGTTTTCCTTTCTTCATATGTTATTATTTTTTCTTTTTTCTTTTTTTAATTTTACTAATAAACTATGTGTTGTATTGTAGCACTAGAATCATGTTCTCTTCTTGATCCATCCATTTTACAGAAACTCTCTTTGTGCATACGCATTTTTAAAAAAAAAAAAGAAAAAAAAAAAAGAGAAGAAGAAGAAGAACATGCCGAGTCGAGTGAGTTGTGTTGGGGGCTAAACCCCTTAAAATAAATGGAAAAACGGATGGACGGCGTGGATATACTACAATTGGAGTATCCACGGTTAGGTATAAAATAGTGGCATGGCTCTGGATCATTTGGTTTTTATGATTTCGGACATATGGAGTATCCACGGTTAGGTATAATAGATGAACGGTTTGGATCTCATACATATGTGCCTTACGTACCTGACATAACTAAGATATTAGCATCTAGCACTGGATACTTGATGATTCATACAACAATGAAGCACTCTGGCATCTGTAAAAAACAAATTGACAAGTGGAATTCTGCATATTACTGGTTTGCATTGGGACAAATAGTCAACAAAATGGACTATAAAATGAAAATTAAAGAATGAAACACATTGAAAGAATAAATTTTCATCAGTCAGAGGTTAAAACTTACAATTTTCCAAACTTTCTTAATTTGAGGCCCTGCCTCGTCTAAAGATGGGCCCATGGTTTGAGTTTGGAACAGTACATGTATGCCCATGATTTGAGCTTGACTTGTATTAGGTTGAAGTGTCTTTTACCTGTTACAAGTGTGGCCAGTAGTTGTAAGATATAAACTTTAATTTGATAAGCTCTGTCAAAGAATATAGAATATAATATCAATTGTTTACGAAAAAGATGGACAGCGATTAGATGGTAAGCTACACCCAATTAGATTTGGTTGGGTTATGGCAAAAAGAGAACTTATAAATTCCTAGATGGCCAAAGAGAACTTAGATGGTAAGGTACACTCAATCAGTTTCTCATAAAGAATTTGTTTCCAGAAAATAAATTCTTTAGCAACTTGTAAATTCCTAGTTTCCAAACAACCCAAAATACAGATTCATTACATTATATATGGATAAGGAATAGAAGATTATAACCAACTTATTTGGAAGTGTAACCAAACAGATGCATATGAGTTCTACTATGTGCTTGTAAGTAATCAGATTACATGCAAAATCATTCATGTTGATAGCTTCCAAGATTCTCAATCTACAAAATCATTCATGTTGATAACTTCCAACATTCTCAATATGATCTAACATGAACCTTGCATGTATTTGGGGTTCTTTTGGAATGGGTCTGCTTCCATGTGTGGAATATGTCCATCCAACTGTAAGTTAGAGCCATAAATCTAGTAGTAGTGATTTTATACTTGTATTTTTGTTGCAGCATTTGTATCTAAATCAAATGAATAATACCCCTCATCTAAACAAGGATGAGGGTCTGTAGAGCAATCCCAGTAATCATTCCACTCCAAATTCCCTTAATATCAAAGACAAATAAATAAAATTTCACATACAGAAATATAGAATTGTAACAAAGAATCAAGCCTACCATAAATAGTGATAAAGCTTGTGCAAATGAATGCTGAAAACACCAAGTTCTTTGATCCATTTTAGAAATATATAAATCATTCCACGAAACATGCAATAATGTCATAAGCAGACACACAATAGGAAGTAAATGTAAACTAGTGAACAAATCAAATGGCTAAAGGAAGCATATATACTGATAATGGTAGTTGGAAATATGAATATTTATTCACACCAGAAAAAAAAATGCAAATTTTGATCAGAGCTATACAAAAGTCAAAACATGGGGCCAACTATAAACAGGATATCAAAGATGACAATCATGGAACAGAAAAGTCTATATACATTTATATATGCCATAGTACTTGCATACCGAATGTTGGTGCATGCCTTATTCATTAGTCACCAAGGAAAAAGTGCAAGATGCCTTCTCTACTTGAGAGGTTTCAATATATGGCAATGAGGTTCTAAAGGTCTATCGTAAATGGAAGACCCCTTATGGATTTAGTGATGTAAATGTAGGTAGAAGTAAGACGGCGAGAGCCAGTCATTTAAAAAAATCAAAGACACAATCGTTCATCAGTTTTCTTTACCAATTTTGTGCAATGATGTGCTTCAGTAGATAAGCTAGGATCTGTCCCATGATCTTAAGGTTGAGACACATAGTGCCAGTCCAATCAAGTTACAGGTGTCATCATAGTCTTAGTAAGAAGTGTTTCAGAACACAGAAAGAAATAGCAATTATAAGAGGCATCACTATAAAAATTGAAACCTGCTCAATCTTGATAAACTTTTCTCCACACGCCCAAGATCAAGGATTAGTCAAATCATAGTCTAATGATAGTAGTGCTAGCTTTTCATTTCTTCTTGAGCCATTTCATCAAACAATTAGCATGCATATAGGACTGATTTAGATAGTGGACTCAATCCAATTCCAAACAACACATTCCATGCAATTCCATTGCAAAATTCTTTTAAAAAATGGATGAACATGTTTGATAACAAACAAACATTACTGTTGGGCCTAATATGGTTTCAACGGTGGAAATCATTATGCCCACTACTTCCCGTGGTATGATCCACTTGATCTTTTAATATGCTTCAATTTGGGGCTCAACCCTTTAAATTAGATGAAAAACGGATGGACGATGTGGATATACTACATGCATTCAATGTGGGCTCAACTGAGTTTACTCAATATGATGGGAAACTGGAAAATCAGCGGGAGAAACTAGAAGATCAGCGGGATAAACTGGAAAATCAAAGGGGCAAACTAGAAAATTAGTGGGACAAACTAAAAGATCAGCGGGAGAAACTGGAAAATCAGCGAGGCAAACTAGAAACTCAGCGGGGCAAACTAGAAGATCAGCGGGGCAAACTAAAAAATCAGCGGGGGAAACTAGAAAATCAGCGGGGCAAACTGAAAAATCAGCGGGGCAAACTAGGATATCAGCGGGGCAAACATGAAAATGAGCGGGGCAAACTTAACAAATAATTTCGTGGCTTGAGCCGAAAAATCTAAACATATCCAATGTTCAAATGGACCACACCACATGAAATTTTGAATTGAACTTCTAATGTTGATCATTTCTTAGGGGCCACAGAAGTTTTGGATCAAGCTTATAATTGTGTTTTCTATTAATCCATATCTGTATGATCTTATGAATAGGTTTGATAACAAACAAACGTCACTGTTGGGCTGACTATGGTTTCAGCGGTGGAAATCATTATGCCCACTGTTTCCCGTTGTATGATCCACTTGATCTTTTGATATGCTTCAATTTGGGGGCTAAACCCCTTAAAATAAATGGAAATACAGATGAACGGCATGGATATACTACATACATTCAAAGTGGGCCCAATTGAGTTTACTTAGTATAATGGGAGCGTACTGACTAACTCAGTATGCAATCCGATTACGCTTGTTATGCCCAACAATGGTGTTTTATTTGTAATACATTATATTCATCGGATTATGTAATACTCCTCCGTTTTCATCGCAATATGTATACACCAAAACCCCATATGTGGAAGGGAACCTAAACATTGAGGGATGGAACCTAGACATTCAGCGAGACAAATATGAAATTGAACGGAACAAACATGAAATTCAGCGGGCAAGACATCAAATTCAGCGGGGAAAACATGAAATTCATTGAGGAAAATATGAAATTGATCGGGGTAAACTTGATATTCAGTGGGGGAAACATGACATTCAGCTGGGCAAATCATTAAATTTAGCGGGGCAAACTGGAAAATCGGGGGAAACTGGAAGATCGGCGGGCAAACTAGAAAATCAATGCCGGCAAACTAGAAAATCAATGAGGCAAACTAGAAAATCATGGGGAAATCGGAAAATCAATGGGCAAATCGGAAACTCAATGGGGCAAATCAAAAATCACGGCAAACTAAAAAATTAGCGGGGCAAACTAGAAAATCAGCGGGGTAAAATGAAAAATCAGCGAGGCAAACTAGGATTTCAGCGGGGCAGACATGAAAATGAGCGGGGCAAACTTAACAAATAATTTCGTGGCTTGAGCCGAAAAATCTAAACATATCTAATGTTCAAATGGACCACACCACATGAAAATTTGAATTGAACGGGACAAACATGAAAATCATTTTGCCTACTGTTTCTCATAGTTTGATTCACTTGATCTTTTGATATGCTTCAATTTGGGGCTCAACCCCTTAAAATAGATGGAAAAATAAATTAACGGCTTGGATATACTACATACATTTAATGTGGGCCCAATTGAGTTTAAAATATACTTGTGCTGGGGTCCTTACTCTTGCTCGGGTGGCAAACTCTCAGGAGTTTCAACTCCCGGTCAAGGGTTCGAGTGCCATAGTTGGTGAAATTCCTGTTGAGAAACCTAAGTTCAACATGTATTAGCTCATTGAATGCCTGAATCAATCATTAGTAGATAAGATTTCTGTGGCTGCTGATGGGCAAATGGTGTGGGAGTCTTTCCTTCAAGGTTCTCATTCATTTTAAAAAACAAAAGTTGAAGAAATCATCCGACTACGTGTTGAAATAGAATATTAGAGTGCAGATGTTATGGCCAAAAGACTCAAAGAAGAAACATAACAACTCAACACGTTCACGCAGTTACATCTTAATTCAAGGGATGACTCTTATCATTCCTTCAAGTAACTCATCAACAAGCTTTTGATTTCCCTGGTCAGATCCTTGTTTCATGCAGAGTATCAGACATAAATGGTCTCCATGCACTCTCTTGATTCAGTTCATTAGTTAGAATGACATGCTATTAACTATTACAATGCAGGAAATGTTGAAAGTTCGTATGCAGAAAAAGTTCATATAAAACTGGACTTTGTATGCAGGAAATGTTGAAAGTTCTTTTGGAGTTGCTGATGTTATTGTTGAAGGAGAGGTAATAAACAAACAATGAGGCAAACATGAAAATGAGCGGGGGACACTATAAAATCCGCGGGAGAAACTAGAAAATGAGTAAGGCAAATTAGAAAATCAGCGGGGGAAACATGAAAATGAGCAGGGAAAACTAGAAAATGAGCGGGGGGAGACATGAAAATGAGCGGGGCAAACATGCAAATGAGCGGGGGACCTAGAAAAACACCGGGGCAAACTAGAAAATTGGTGGAGGAGACTAGAAAATCAGCGGGGCAAACTAGGAAATCAGCGGGGCAAACATGCAAATCAGCGGGGGACACTAGAAAATCAGCTGGGGAAACATGAAAATGAGCGGGGAAAACTAGAAAATCAGCGGGGGAGACATGAAAATGAGCGGGGCAAACATGAAGAAGAGCGGGGGACACTAGAAAAATAGCGGGGCAAACTAGAAATTTAGTGGAGTAAACTGGAAAATCATTATGCCCACTGTTTCCCGTGGTATGGTCCACTTGATCTTTTGATATGCTTCAATTTGGGGCTCAACCCCTCATATACTACATACATGTGCATGCGTATGCATGCACATGTGTCGTGTGTATGTATACGTGTGTGTGAGAAAAGGTTCTATATGGTCGAGCTTATGTGAACTACCCATGAGGTCGAGCTGTGTGGGCGCTATCATGAAGTATGTCAAACATCTACCCCATCAGTCAGATGCACCATTCCATGGTGGGCCTAGAGCTTAAAAATCAAGTTAATCCGTGACTTTTGTAGGCCACACCACGTACAAAACTTGAGAGGGGTTACCTTCCATTTAAACATTCATATTTATTTTTTGGGCCCATCGAGATGTGTTTCACAAATCCAGCCCATCCATAATATGTGTCCCACTTGGATGAGGGGTTAGACCAAGTTTCAGACACATCTAAATTTCAGGTGGGCCCCACCAAGTAATTTTATATGTTTTAGGCATGCCTTCACATGATTTTAGATGGTATGGCCCACGAGTTCATATCAGCTGATTTTTCTACTATCCCATAATTTAAAGGGCACCCATCAAGTTCACGGTGTTGATGTTCGACATACATCATCGTGGGGCCCTCACAGCTCGACCGTATAGAACCTTTTCCTCTAGTACAGAAATCAAAATGGAATTACATACATTCAATGTGGGCCCAACTGAGTTTAAAATATACCTGTGCTGCGTGCTTTCTTCACTGGATCGACCATTTTCAAAAGAAGACAAAATGCTGATGAGGGGGTCCACAAGAAGGGTTTTTTGGGTCTTTCTGCCGGAAACGCAGTGAGGAAAGGGGGTGAAAGCAACGGCAGTGAAAGTAATAGTAGAAAAGGAGAGGAAAAACAAGCAGCAGAAATGGGAGAGGAAGAGCCACAGTCGTGAAAGGAGGGGTATTTTCGTCCTGAAATTCTGAATCCGTACCAGGAGGTCCAAGTGCGTATTCTAAGTTTGTATTGCTTCAAAAAAATGGCTGGATAAAAGGTGGGGTCCACAGTCGTAAATTTCTCCGCAGGAAATCCGCGTACATCCGCGGTTTAATGTATCAAGTGTACCACACCACAAATATCAGTGTAACAATTATTCTAACGGTTAAAACTTTGGTCTCGTAGGGCCCACCATATCGTTTATTTCCATCCAATCTATTCTAAGGTCACACAGACAAGGATGAAGAGGAATAGCAAATATCATATTGATCCAAAACTTCTCTAACCCAAAAGGGTTTCAATGGTACACGTTCAATCCCCCTACTTTGTAGCAGTGTGGTCCACGTGATCTTTGGATATATCTTATTATTCTCCTGACAACAAGCTCATAAAAAAGGGTGACGGTTAGGATGTAATATATATCTCACGATGGGACCCACACTACTTAGTGGTGTAAACCCACCGACAAGTTCTGTCGTGTGTGTTACACCAGCCAATCCGCTTCCCGTAAAACTCGGAGCGCGAGGGGACGCGGATTGCGTCCTACCCCCGCCCGGACGGACAGGGCTCTGTGGGGCCCACCGTGATGTCATGTTAAGATATAATATAAAAAATGAGGAAGGTACAGGGCTTAAGTGGTCCACAAAGTGGGGATTGAACGTCCACCATTAAAAACTTCCAGAGAGTTGGAGAAGTTTCAGATCAAGCTTTTTTTTTTTTTTTTTTTTTTTTTTTCACTTCATCCACGTCTACGTGACCTTATGAATAGGTTGGATGGTAAAAATACATCACGGTGGCCCTTAGAAAGGTTTCGACGGTGGGAGTCATTATCACCGCAGCTTCCTTTGGTGTGGCCCAATGGAGCTGTGGAACTACTTCATTTTTATAATCATATTTTTAAATGATCTTAAAAAAATCAATTAAGGGCGTGGATAAAACACTTACATCACGGTGGGCCCCACGTTAATGGATTACCGTCCATGCGGGAGTAGGACGCAATCCGCGTCCAGCTCGAGGGACGCGGATTTCCGACTAAAGGCGGAAAGTTCCTAGCTGGAAACCGTGGTGGGGCCACCGTGGTGTTTGTGAGAAATCCACTCCTTCCATCCGTTTTGTAAGATCAATTAAAGACATGATGACAAAAATTAAGTAGGATCCAAGACTCAAGTAGTCAGCACTAGGAAAAGATGGGTAGAAAAATTCCTGCCGTTGAAATATTAGCCCGATTCAAAACTTATGTTTCCATGGCCCGATTCAAAACTTACGTGGCCTCACGAATATTTCAACTGGGAACGTTGAGGTCCACTTGATTATTTGATCCAGCTCAGTTTTTCATATTTTCTAAAATGAGCTCACTAAACGGATGAACGGGATGGATTGATCACAAACATCACGGTGGGACTCACTAGGTTACCGGAAATCGGCTTCCGAGCTGAGGAGCGTCAGCGGGCGCGGATTAGGTACTACCCCGCCTGTTGGAGCTCCATCCATCATTTTAGATCATGACGTCACAAATAACGAAGATCCAAGCCTCAAATAGACCAGAAAGTGGCGATTGGGGCGAAAACAGTTTTGGACCAAGATGATATTTTGCTTTTTTTCACTTCACGCGGGTGTATATGAACATATCAACGGGTTGGATGGAAAATAAACAACACGGTGGACACAAAAAAGGTTTCAATGATGGGCATCCTTAGCACTGCTGCTTACTATGGTGTGGTCCAATTGAAACTTAGATCTGCCTTACTTTTGGTTCAGCAGGCTAAAATGATATGGAAAAGTGAATGGATGGTGTGGATAGATCTACTAGGGCATCCACACCCATTTTCTGAAATGGATTGGATGGCATATAAAAATACCCGGTGGGCCCCGTAAGGTTTTTAATGAGGGGATGCCTTACGACATTTCTTACATTAGAATAATTTCAAATCCAACTAAATAAATAGTAGAAAGAGACCGTAAACATCTTCAACAATCAGAACCATCTATTGCACTCATCAGTCCATCCTGACCACTACATTACATGAAATTTTGCAACCTGGGCGATCATCATGGAGTGAGCCACCAAAAGAAAGTACCACTAACTGAGAAACTCCAATCATCGCTCAATTTTAAGTTCACGTTGGGGTAGAGAGCTGTCGATGAACCCAAGGTTGTAAGAGTGAAAATAGAATTGGTAAGAAAAGATTAAAAGATCTATGAGGGTATTGTTGATGGATATTTGCTTCCAAATGCTGTGTCTTGGAAGTGAAAAATCTCGGTTCAGTGGTACATGTGCAGGAGCACAAAAGAATGGTAGCTGGAAAGCATAAGCTGTCTATTCTTAGTATCTGAAAAGCTCCTTCATTGCTGATTCCCACTCTAGATATGCCTAAGGTAATAGAGGATGAGAAGAGATTTCTAAGAATGCTTATAGAAAATTGACAGATGGTTCCAAGCAAAAAAAAAAAAATGAAGAACACAGCAAAGTGTGATATGATACCATCTGAAAAGGAAAAAAAAAAAAAAAAACTTGAATTTTTCAGTGATAGTATTTCTCTGTATCATGTGTATAACGTATAGAAAGATTAATCCATCTCTAGGAACAGTTACAACAAATAATTGTTATCTATAGAAGCAATTACAACAAATAGTTCTTATCTCTATGCGCAGCTAGAGTTGATAAGGTTGAGAATGACAAAATTAAATTCTAATTGGATCCACCACCACTCTAAATACCATGGCATCCATTAAATGATCAGCCACTCTAGCCTTGATCATCAAAGCTTCTTAAAATCTTTGCATCCTAAACTCCATAATGCAGTAGCCGCTCTCATTCTAATGGGAACACATGCTAGTCCCCTATCATCTAAGTGTTTGTATTAAAAATAAACATTCTAGTCCCCTATCATCCAAATGTCTATATTGAAAATAGCACAGCTAGCCTCGATGACTGGCTTATTGGCATCAAGCCGATCAAAGTGGAGTCCAAATGATTTGTTAAAGTCCCTTGACATACATTGATACACCATCCTCTAACAGCTCAAGCTTTTAGAGTAAGTGGTTATTGGACATGGTATCAGAGCAAAAGGTCAAGGGTTCGCACCTCCACCCTTCCACGTCAAGATACATTGATACACCATCCTCTTAACAGCTTGAGCTTTTAGAGCAAGTGGTTATTTGACATTTGAATGTTTTATCTTCTCTTTCTTGTTTTCTCTTTTTCTTTTTAACGCACACACACCACGATGGGTACTTGAACCTATGACCTTAGTGTTGAGACTCTTGTGAGTCTACCACTAAGCAATGAGTAGGGACCCAACCAGATCTCAATTCATTCAACCAAAATTATAGAGGTTACGACAAGATGTTGCCATGAAAACCATACCTCTAGCTAAAATTCCACAGATCACTAGTGGGATTTAAGACAGTAGTAATTGCATTTTTTTGTGGCTAGCCCATCTACATCGAATTGAATAATTGCAATTCAATTGGATTGGAGATTGGTCGCATTTGGATGCACAAACTGAATAATTGCAAATATTCAGCTTAATCAAGTGAAAATGTTGAAAATTGATGACTTCCAAGTCGAAGTTGAAAGTAAAAGAAGAATTTGGAGTCTGGGAATGCTATGCAAGGAAATCGTAATTTGGTGCTTTCAACTTTACCAGACTAGTTGTTGCAATCCAATTCAATATAGCATCTAAACACGACAGTACGGTCAGATCAGCTGAACTAAGTTAATGATCACCTTTCCATGACGTCTAATTCCTGTTAACAATAGTTGGGGTGCATTTCTATTTTCCTCAGATCTCATTGCTACAAAATCGGATACTGGGTGTGCCAAACGAAGAATTATAGGATCCTAAAACTGAAACATATGCTCGTGTTTTCAGTTCTGACATCTAGGGCCCTCAGTTCAGTAATCCAGACCATTGGTTTATTGCCCCACCCATAGATGAACCATGCAAAATGATCCTAGCTGCCAATCTAGGGCCTTTTTCAGTTGAACATGGACCACAGCTGCAGTCCTCTTCTGAATCGTCAATTAGTAGGACACAAATTGAAACATTGGAACTGGCCTGTCGAGGGGAATTTTGGGCCACATGGTCCATCCATGCTAGGGTCCAACAGGCCAATGGTCTCAATTGCTGAATCCTGGTCCCAACTTGTTGGAACTGAGAGCCTGAAACAAAACTCTGCAGAGTCGACTCAGTTCCGATAGATATTTAGAACCCTACAAACGACTGAGCAGCCTGCATCTCAAGTGGTCCCCAAGAACTCCAAACCAGTTGCAGTGGGTGTCAAGCCAAGGTCAGACAGGTACTGAGGATTGTGGAACTTACTCAGATGCCTCATCCCATTGTCACACAGGATTGTCACGATGGTGTGCCCAGGGCCCAACGACTGTGCAACCCGCATGGCTCCAACGCAGTTCATGGCCGAAGAACTCCCAACGAATAGCCCATCATTTCTCAAAAGAAACCTGGTGACAAATCACAGACGAAAGAAAAATGAATAAGTTATGGCTACAAGGATAGAGCAGAAATGATAGGTCTGAAAGGTGGCATCATTACGATCTCACAGTGACCAATGGATGTTATCGTAGTTGTATAATGGTGATTTCAGATGCGTGACTGGAAAATGGAGAAGCGAGGAGAGGTAGGAAAGATGTATCCATCAAAAAGACAGGCATAGATAGCAACTGCCTTGAATCGTTATTTAAATTTATTTATATTTTTAATGAACTCGAGCGCATTTGGTTGCGCCAAATAGAATGAAATTCATAATATTTGGTGCAACCAAACACACCCGAAATAACAGTCAGAAGTCCCAAAATAACAGCCATGTTTTTCTTTTCTTAAAATGGAATTACATTCGATGATGGAAACAATTATATCTGAATGCCTTGTGTAAGTAGGGCCATCAATGAAAACCTGCATTCGATGATGGAAGGTGTTCCAGAATGCCGTTCCGGTGGATGGTGCAATGCAATCTCGGGGAGTCCTGCTTGCGTCAAAGTGTGTGTGCTGCGACACACATTCCTTTGATATCGAATCCCCATTGCACCTCTTCATTAATAGCAGGCTGGCGCAGACTGTGTGGCTGGCCATTGGCGGTTGGATAGGCATCAACGTCATGCCTGCAGTTTCGGTTGGAACAAGGTTAGCGCAATGGTGGGCTGCGGCTAAGGCCATTCATCGAGGATCGGTAAGTGTCATGTTTCTCCCTTGTTTTATAATCTGGGAAGTGTGGAAAGTGTGCAATGCAGCTGTTTTTTAGGGTAGTTCGGTGTCCCCTGATAGAGTAGTTGCAAAAATCAGATGGTGGGATGCCTGGATTACCGGTACTGACAATGGTGGAGGTGCGCCTATCTTTCTGTCGACTGTTTTCTCCCCTGGAGGTGTGCCAAGGCTGCCGTCGACAGTCTTCTCTACTAATGTCAATCCTTTTGTAGACCGGAGGTGGTTAGGTGGAGTAAACCAATGCCTGGTTGGGTAAAAATTAATGTTGATGGATCTGCGAGGGAAATCCTGGACCTTCGGGTGGAGGGGGAATATGCAGGGGGGGAGAAGGGGGATTTCATTTTCCTTTTAAATGCTTATGGTTTTGGGACTAACACGGTAGCCGAGCTTCGAACGAGAAGCGGTGCATGATGGCCTGTTTTGCGGTATTCGCAGGGGCTTCCATCATATCGTCATCAAGTCGGTTATTTAAGACCGGTTGTGGATCTGATTGTTGGTTTTTGAGGCAGGCTGGAAATGGAGGGCATGGCTATATAGAATTAGCCACCGATGAGGCAAGGCACAAATCAATGTGGTGCATGTTCAAAGAGAAGGAACATACCCAAAATAGACTCTTTGGCTCGTTTGGAAAGTGCGTCTCGGTCCCGGTTTTTTCACAAATCTCACAGATCTTCCTCGTAGGGTACGAGGTAATTTTTTTTCTCGACAAAGTGGGTTTGGGTGCGATTAGGAGGGGCTGATTCCCGTTGGGTGGTTTTGTAATTATTTCCTCTCTTTTCCGGATGGATCTCCTGTTTTTATGAAGGAGCTCCCTCCTGTATAGGTTTTTTGGGGGTGATTAATGAATACATTGATACGTTGTCTTAAAAAAATAAAATAAAAATTAAAAAAATAATATTAAAAAAAAAAAAAAAAAAGTATCTGATCCTACTTGATCAGATCCAGATCAAGATTTCAGGCCCAATTGATAATGGGATCGGATTCAGGTCCAAGATTCAGATCTGATTAGAAATCTGGTCAGGTCAGTGCATCGACTCAGGTACCCATCAGTACCTGAATATGGCCTTTTTTTCTTTAATTTAATCATAAGTGCCATTCCAAAAGAAATGTTTCTAGTATGGATTTGAATCCTAATCCTAATCCGGAACCGGAACCGGACCGGACCTGATTCCAGATTCATACCCCACAAAAATCCTCATTCATGTTTAACACTGAACCCAACAGGCCCAGTTGAGAAACTACAATCTGATCAGATTCGGATCTAGTACCTCATATACAGTAAGGCTGTCAATGGAGTCAGGTCCTATAGTACCCATACTTAGGCTAACCACGTTCTAGTCTTGTTGGGTCAAAGTCTAGTTCTTGAAGACCCGGACCTGGAACCGATCAGGCTCGGGTACCCATGGGGCCTTTGGATCTAGGTTTTGAGCATCCACGTGATCGGGTCTTGCCAATAGATGGACTAGATCGAACACATATATGCCAGTTTGACACATGCGTCATGTATGAACAGGCTCTCTTACATGTCTACCTTATGAAACCTCATTTCTTTGTAGAATAATCAATTTATATATAAAAATTTACAATTAAAACCAAATGGACCTGAACCAGACCGTCTCTAACCAGGTTCATCAGCTGGACCCAACCCGAACCCTAATAGACCCAAGTTTTAAACTGGGTCTAAAAGGTGAGACCTGAATCCGACCCAATTTCTTGACGGGTCTAATAAATGGCACCTGGACCCATTAAAATCGGGTCAGGTACACCAGGTGCTCATTGACAGCCCTGATATATGGTTCCCCTGTATTCAAACCTGACAGGACCCAAATCTGATTCACTTAGTCTGATATGGATACTGCCATACGAGTATCTCAACCAAACCCGTCCCACTAACAGTCATATTTGTAAGTAGCGGCTATAGTTTTGAAAACAACCTATGTTATTCTCAAAATAACAGCCGTTATTTTTATCTGTGCTTTTTGTTCCGTATGATGACACGGATTCCGTTAGCTTTATAATGGGTGTTATAATTATTTTTAGAGTTTGGTCATACCAAATTTAATGAAATAATATAAAACATTGTACCAGATTAGACTGAGTGATCCTGAAATTTCATGATATTTGGTGCAACCAAACATACCCTTAATAATGCAAAGAAAACTGACCTAGACATTTCGACGGCCTCCATGTCTGTACCCCTGAAAGCTCCGTCCAATTCCACCATCGTGAAATTCTTGGTTAGCCTGTTGATTCCAATCCCTTCGGTTATGGTGTCGAATGGGTTCTTCAACCTTCGACCCTCAGCCTCCTCTCGTGTATACATCACCCCTCGTGTTACCTTGTTAAAGAGACCCGAACCGGGTGGGTCAATCAGGAAGCACTTGGTATTAGGATTCTGTTCCTGTGGGGATTTATGACAATGATTTATTTGAAGTTGAAATATGTATGCTACTAGCACATTCCAAACACCCATATGAAAACACCAACTGCAAACACCCGACACTTGGACGGGAACCAAGCCATTCATCAGGTGGGCCCCACGGCATGGTTTTAGACTTGGCAACTCAGACTGGCTGGTTCGATTGATGACTCACCTGAGTCAGGGGTGGTGGGGGGATGCACTCGCGATCGAACATGATTGGGTGTATTGAATCCATGTTGACTCAGACGAATTGCATTAGACTCATCCCAGTCTTAAAACCATGCCCCATGGTAAATGTGTGTGGTAGCTCAAAAGGTAGGCCCGTTCACTTATTAAGTGGGCCACAAATGTACAAGAAATGGACAGTAAAGAAAAGGGGCAACCAACAGTCTGCATTCAAAGTACACATTTGGCCCACCTAATCCGTGTACTGGACTGATTATTGAACTAGGTCTTCACAGATGAGCTCACTTAATGAATGGTTGTGTTTGGCATTTACAACTGCACATTGACAATTAACATTCTACCATTCCAATCAAATGGTTGGAACAAAATACAATGTAGGATAATGAAAGAACCTGAAGAAAACGCGAAACAACTGCAAGGGTCCCACCGGTACCTGCAGCCGCAACAAAAGCGTGCAAGTAGCTACCAATTTGTTTCCAGATCTCAGGGCCAGTGCCCTCATAGTGAGCACGGAAGTTAGCCAGGTTTTCAAACTGATCAGCAAAGAAACCACCTTTACAATCTTTAGGGCATAAGCGGTCTCCTTTTTCCGAAACATGATCGTTGACATGTACCAAGCGTTCAGCTTCTTGTTGTCTTGATGCTAATTCGGTAAACTCAGACGCCCTTCTCCTTGCAATATTGACGAAGTGATCTCTGTGTGTAATTGAAACGGGTCTTACTCTTTCTACAGTAGCTCCAAGAGCTTCAAGTATTTGAGCCTGAGAGGGTGGCAAGCAAAGTAACAGAGAATAAGTAAATTGAGTGAATAAAGAGTTACCATAGACCAGCAATGGTAAAGGTGGGGCCCACCTTCGGGTAGCCTAAGCCATTCCTCTGGTAGGCCCCATCATTGGACAACCCATGGCCCAATATCTCCCCCGTAAGATGATCCCAACAAGACGTGAATATGGACAAGGGGTTTTGACATATAGCATCCACCCATTAGGCCCAAAGACGAATAACACCCTCCCTTATGTGTTTTCCCAAATAAGCCTTCCTGTTATCCATTTTCACCCCAAAAAACAAAAACCACATCATCATTGAGAAAACATGACAAAATCATGTCATAGGCATGTTGTTGATTGTTGACCACAGAAAAAGACCTTTTTGCCCTTGAGTTGGGAGGGGGTAGCGTTAGGCTTATGGTTTGAGAGGAGAGAGAGAGGAGAGAGGTTGGGGGTTAGGTATAGGGTTTTGGGAGAGGGGTAATGTTGTCATTTCCTAAAAAATTAGTTAACCGTGTTTCGGTTTTTGTCTAAAATATTTACGACAGGGAGGTTTTTTTTACTGTATTTGGAAAATGAAAGGTGATATTTCGAAAAACACAAAACGGAGTCTTTTTTTGTCTCTAGGCAGAAAGTTAGGGTACTATATGTCAAATGGTCCACATTTAACCCACGAGGGTTGTCCAATTGGATGGCTTGGACCATCTGATGGAGAACACTTTTGGTTATCACCCATCCACCAAGGGACCACCATATGAACAGGTCACATCACAAAAGGTAGGCCCCATATATACAGTTTGGGCTGATTAACAGCACAATAGAACATTCTAAAGTTTCATGAAGCTGA
Source organism: Magnolia changhungtana (assembly GCA_030180095.1). Classification (NCBI taxonomy): domain Eukaryota; kingdom Viridiplantae; phylum Streptophyta; class Magnoliopsida; order Magnoliales; family Magnoliaceae; genus Magnolia; species Magnolia changhungtana. The sequence continues at coordinate 1,949,009 of JASAUF010000642.1, read as the reverse complement.
GATCGATGCCCTCCATACATCTCCCTCTTCAACATCATGCTGCAAATATGCCATTTCTCAAAAAGAAATTTATCAAGTATCCATTAACCAGGATTATTTTAAAAAGATCACAGCGGATGAACTATTTGTTTCACAAAGCAAGATGCCGGCTTAGATGCATCAATCGTGCCAAAGAAAGCATTTATAAGTCTAAAGAGAAGAAGGAGAAGGAGAAGGAGAAGAAGAAATCAACCAACTGTGTTGTCGAAATCCTATGTTTTATGATTTACAATATGCGATTTGAGCGGGAGAAGAAGAAATTGACCAGCGGTGTTGTCAAAATCCTATGATTGACGATTTACAATATGCGATTTGAGCCGAATCTTAAGCAAAATAACTGAATCCCACCTTGAATCCCTTTTTATATGAATCCTACAATTCTATGATTTATTATTCAAATCCTAATTTACAATTCAAATTATACTTGTCCTCTTCCATTTTAAGCTTCACTTGGATTGCATTTCACTTTTTTAAATTGGTGGGGCTTTAAGAATCATTTATAAAAGGTAAATTATTTTATTCGTTCTTTATAAGAGATTAAATGATATATATTCTCTTTGACGTTAAATCATGGAACTTTTTTTTATGATTTCTTACTTCTTAACTGGTTGAAACACCAACTTGATGTATGACTTACTTGGAATGTTTTTATGGATGGTTACGATCATATGTTGACTTGCACATTTTGTGGAATGATGTTTAGAAATTAAAATATCTTTTTTCGTTGGTCTACAGTATCAAAGGCTGCTTTTCCAACATGATTCCGCATTCAAGAAAGGTAACAAGAATATAAATTATTAAAGGAAAATTCTTGAAAGAAAAGAAAAAAAAAAAAAGAAAAAAAAAGAAAAAGAAAAAGGGGAAAGATAAGAATCCTTTAACACTATCATGACATGGTATTACTTGGTGCATATCGATGGCAAAAGGATAATTTATGAGTTTTAAATTTTTATCTACTTGTTTATATTTTTCATATTTTTTCAATTTTTAAGAAAATTACAAAAAACCTTACGATTTGCAATTCGATACAATTCAATCCCTATATGACAACATTGTTGACAAGTATGGATTGTAAGAAGTAACATCCTAAATGATGATGATGAGGCCAGCCAACCCCAAGCTGTTGAGAGAGAGGCTAAGATGATGATGATGCAAGGCTTGCACGTAAAGTTTCAACAGTACTGTTCCAGTTTCAGTCATACAATTTTTGCCTTTTCGCATGGATATGGGGTTGGCACAAATAACAATGCTGAATTTGCGGCTGTTTATGACGGTCTTGCCATTTGTGTTCAAATGGGCTTGTGGAAAGTTGTGGTGGAATCAGACTCCAAGATGGTCGTAGATGCGCTTAACCATGTTTCTCAGGTGGGATGGCGCGGGGTCCACTGGCTGGCCCAGATCACTACCCTTAACTGTAAGGGCTCTTTTCGCTTCACTCACACCCTTAGAGAGGGCAACGGTCCGGCGGATGGCCTTGCTCGGCTAGGGAGTACTTCTCAAGAAAACAGGTTGTTCCACTCTTCAAGGGATCTTCCTTGTGATATCAGAGGAAGGGTGGTGTTAGATAGAGTTGGGTTGGGTGCCGTCAGGGTGACGGATCATGTATAGTGTTGCTTTTTCTCTCTTGTCGGGTAGCCCTTCTCTCTCCTTTTTGCGCTATTGGGGTGGCCCGTTATACTTGTACAATCCCATTCTTGCAATGAATATATCTATTAGAGTGTTTTGAAAAAAAAAAAAAAAAAAAGGCATATGATTCAGTGATCCAAACCATTGATACAATAGGCCTCATCATGATTCATGCACCAAAAATCCACCAGATTACAAGAACCTAGCTATAGAATGTTTGGCCTCTTTTTGGTTGACTGTGAACCTTTGATGTATTTTCTTTCTCAACAGCACATTTGTTGGCCACCTATCGAATGGTTAGGAATTTTCCACTCTGGAGGAATGTTGGCACATGGGCCATCCACAATGAGACCCATTACATCAATATTTGGATCACCGAAGCATGGGCCCACATGCACAAACTGAAAAACTAAACAGTAGTGGAAATACTTTCCACGCAAACATTGCATGATATCTCCTGATATTACCTCAAGAAAGAAAAGAAAAGAAAAAAAATTTAAAAAAAAAAAAAAAAAAAGAGGCCCAGAATGTAATCATGGCCATGAGAGACATTAGAATGAGAATGGATTCATACATACCTTCTCAATGGTAGCATCATCGGGTATAACTACATGACACTTGCATCCATAAGCAGGAGCCACCGTAGCAAGGCTAATGGCAGTGCTTCCAGCACTCCCCTCAGTCACTACACCACCATACAGGAAAAGATGGGGGGTGGATTCTGAGTTGGGCCTGTCCCCTTGTTCCTCCACACAGCAGTAACACATAGAGACCGTAGGGATGCCCTTCGCCTGGATGCTCACATCGACTGGGACAGCATCCTGGATCACTCTCCACACGAACAGTGAAACCTTTGGCGGGATCCTCTCGTGCCACAGCCAGCTAGACCACCCAGGAAAACTGGAAACAGGCCTGCTCATCGACCAAGCAGATTTAACAGAAAAACCCCTGGTCAAATGGCCAGAAATAACGATCACTGTCGTCCGATGTGGCGAAACCTTCCTGGAAAATGAAGTCTAAAAAACCTTGCGGGAGAAAGGAAAAAATAGCCGAGGGGGGAAAAGGCCCTGATGGCCCAAGAAAATCCTTGATCTGCAATGAGAGAAGCCCACTCGGAACCAAGGAGGAGACTAACCCCGCAAGAGGGCCCAACCCAGTCCAATTCACCTCCCAGAGGTTTCCATTCCCTAGTCCCACCTGCCACTGAACTTTATCCTCAATCAAGGGCAGTTGTTCCCTGATTTTCTTCCACAATGGGGAGGGAATGGGAGCCAAGATCGCCAATGAATTTGGGTCCAGCTCAGCCCCATGTTTAGCTCTCATGAGCAGGGCACGGGCCTCCCGCATCGCCAAACTTCACCTCCCAAGCAAGCTTCATTCTCATAGCTTTCAGAACTTCAGAAAGTTTCCTAATCCCCAATCCCCCTTCCTCATAGGGCTTGGAGATCTTGTTCCAGGAGATCCAAGGGATCTTACTCTTCCCTTCGGCCCAACCCCAAAAGAACTTAGCAAAAACACTTCTCCAAGCTTGAGATGACCTGATGCAGGGCTACCACAGCCGACATAACATGCAGCGGGATACTGCCCAGGACGTGTCTAATAAAAGTGGCTCTGCTCGCTTGAGACAATAGCATGGCTTTCCAGCCGCTGCCCTGCTTTTCACCTTGTCTAGGAGGAAATGGAAGTCTGAGCACCTCACTTTACCCAAGGCAAGCAGAACGCCCAAGTAGCGGAAACCAGTACTAGCTCTGGAGATCCCTAGGATACGCTCAATACATGTAATTCTGATAGCCGAAATCCGATCTGAACAAATAAAGGAGCTCTTGCTGAAATTTATTCTTTGTCCGGAAGCCTCTTGGAAATCATCCAGAAATTTCTTCACTACCCGCAAAGAAGACAAACTGTCATTCAGGAAAAGGAGGGTATCGTCAGCGAACAACAGGTGCGTCGCAGTCGGCCGACCTCTACCAATCGCATAGGACCTGCTCCACCCTCTCACCATGAGGTTCCTGAAGTTCCTAGAGAAGGCTTCTGCTGCAATGATAAATAAGCCCGGTGATAGGGGGTCTCCTTGACGGAGGCCCCTAGAGGATCGAAAAAAACCCGCAGCCTCACCACTAATGAGGACCGAAAACCAACAGTTACTCCAGCACTTTTCTATCAAGGATACCCATCTGACGCTAAAACCAAAAGCTCTAAGGATCAGCTTGAGAAATCCCCTGTCGTAGGCTTTCTCCAGGTCAATCTTTGCCATAATGTTGCCCCCTCTTACCTTCCTATTAATGTCTCTCACAATCTCCTTGGCGTACGCAACATTTTCCGCAATGAGCCTACCTTGCACAAATGCACCCTGCTCCATAAGGAAATCAGCTTGGGCAGAAGCTTGCTGAGCCTAGATGCCAGGATTTTCGCAAAAATTTTGTAAATTACGTTACATAGGCTGATAGGCCTAAAATTTGAGAAGGAAGCAGCAGTCCTGGCTTTGGGCACCAAACAGATTAGGGACGTAGTGAATGCTCGAGGGAGATCGCCCCCTTCAAAGAGGAATTCTGCCGCACTGAGTAGGTTAGCACCACAATAGACTAGCAATGCGCAAAGAACGCTCCCGTGAACCCATTGGGACCCGAAGCCCCATCTTTGGGGATGGCGCTGACTGCGTCCTGCACTTCCTGAAGGGAGGGCATATAGAGGAGCTCTTCATTTTCTTCATCTGAGATGAGCTGAGGAATCACTTGGAGAATGTCTACCGATAGCGAGACCTGAGACACTTGGAAAAGGCTAGAAAAATGAGAGACTGTCGCCGCCTTAATGGCCCCGGGATCGCGAATTGAAAAACCTGCCTCATTAGATATAGAGAGAATGGAAGTTCTCCTTATCCGCTCCGAGGCAAAAGAGTGGAAATATTTAGTATTCCTGTCTCCTTCATGGAGCCACGCATTTCGGGCCTTTTGCTTCTAGAACATTTCTTCCATAAGCTCCAGCTAGGATAGCTTCCGCCTGGCAAACGCACTATCTTGTTGGAGGTTCTTTGAAGCACAGTTCTGCATGCGGTTTTTGATGCACAATAGTTCTTCTTCTGCTTGCTTCACCTGCTAGAAAATATTTCCAAACACATCCATGTTCTATACTCTCAGCACCTGCTTCACCCTCTTTAACTTCAGCAGCACATTGAGCATGGGATTGGAGGAGAGCTGCTCCTGCCACGCCTCCTGCACTACCTGCAAGAAAGAAGCGTGCAGGGTCCACATCCTGAGGAATCTGAAGGGCCTAGGCGACGAGGAGGAGCGGGTAGGGAAAGACAACATTCCCTAGCATGTCACTTGTTTCACACCTCTTTAACTTAGCATGTCACTTGTTTTAAGGTGAGATGATAAAATAGACTTAGCATGTAACCCTGGTCCGTACGTTCAAAAATCTTCCACATTCCTGTACTTGCCTTAGTTATAAACCTCAGCTTGACGATAGAGTTTGATTTGTTCCTTGTATATTAAATTCAATAGAAAACATTCATTAGTACTCTTATCCATTAGTATCAGCCATACATTAGAAGATCCTAAACAAATTGCTAGGCTAGCCTTCTTTTCCAGTAAATTAAGGACTTTATATACACTACAAGAAAATAGGCCTTTAGCCTCAATTTTTTAACCTCGGTTCAAAAAAATGAGACTAAATGTGCTTTTTAGCCACGGTTGTAAAGGAACCGAGACTCAAAGAGGAATCAAGAGTAAAAGAGGCTAAAAGTTTCTTTTTTGTCTCGGTTGTGAAGGAACCGAAACTAAAAGTCCGCTATTTCGCCTCAATTGGTGAAAATTTAAAGCTAAAGTTTATTTTTTACCTCAGTTGGTGAGAAATAGAGACTAAAAGTCTACCATTTCGCCTTAGTTAGTGAGAAATTGATGTTAAAAGTCTATCATTTCGCCTCAGTTGGTGAGAAACTGAAACTAAAAGTCTATTATTTTGTCTCATTTAGTGAGAAATCGAGGCTAAAAGTGTACCATTTCACCTTAATTTATGAGAAACCGAGGCTAAAAGTCTACTATTTTGCCTCAGTTGGTAAGAAATCAATGCCAAAAGTTCACTATTTCGCATTGGTTGCTGTTGAGAGTCAAATATTGCATATCAGACCCTAGTTACTGCTTGGATTTATGAACATAATATTGTTTAAAGGCCGACTTAATCGTGTTTATCTTTTTGCAGTCGAATTTAGGAGTTTACCATGATTGTAAAGAGCACTAAAAGTATGGATTTGACGCCTCGATGACACCAAACGCAAGGGACGGACCCCAAGTGAACCAAGATCAACGCCCGAGATCCAAGGAAATCAAGAAAAGTCCACTCAAGTAGCTTGAAGGATGTTTAGAATGCAAGAACACAGGTTTCCGCCATCCGATTGACACGAGACTTCATACATGGCCCGAAAAGCCCTATATTAATCGTACATGTCAAATTTCAAATGCTTGTTAACCGGATCCCCCTTAGAAGTGGCCTAACGGATAGATTAGCCCTCGAATCATGATTCTTTTAGGCCCACCTAATCTCCTGGATATGCTTCAATTTTGGTCTCAACTTTGTTTTGAATTAAGATGGAGAAATGGATGGATAGAGCGATTTCACACATACATCAAGGTGGGACCCACCTTATGTGACTAGGAGTGCACAATGATCGTGTGACTTTTTCAATAACTAAGCGCTAAATCAATGAGTTCGGTCAAACAAAGCTCTGACCGAGCTTTCCTTCTTTCGTTTGTGGAAGCTCGAATAGAGCTTGCGGGTGAATTTTTGTGGGCCACCACCGTACATCAAAAGTATGATCCGGACCGTCCATTAGCTCCACGTGGTCCCTATTACCACTGTCAAGGTGGCGGAATCTCGAAAGACAATGGAGATCTTCTTTTCATCCGTTCAAAGGCAAGATGAACGGTGAATGAAAACTTCATGGGCCGCACCAATTTTTCTCCAAAAATATGCTTTCCCGGACGGTTTTTCGACGTCGATCCAATGTATGGCTTGGATTTCTTCAAAAGACATCAAGTGGAGTCCACCACCAATTCGGCACAGCGCTGAGGGGATTTGCTTCGCGGCGTCCGTGAGAACCAGTTGGACGCCGGTTACGCATTGTGGGTCCCAAGATGGCTCGGATCAATGATCTGGTGAGTCGTCCATTAAGTCGGGAGATAGGGTGTAACCTACACCTAGGTGTCTGTTTCCTTCCATGTGCTATCGAAAGATCTGGTGGTCGAACGGAAGATTGATGGTGTTTTGAAATGTTTGAGATGGTGGGCCGCATTAAACTTAAGAAAAATACCATTTCTCGGTTTATTTTCCACCACGAGTAGAATGAATGGAGTGGATTTCTTGTTTGACATCAATTAATCTTGGGCCCACAAATCAACGTAGTTGCGTAAGTTTTTTTATGCGTAAATGTGTTTGTTGAGGGTTCAAATATGCATTCAGTTGACCTCCTTGCCCAGGCCCGAACATGACGGACGGTTCATTTACTCTATAAAGGGAATTAATACTTTTTCCGTAGGTCCACAGCATGACTGTGAGAGAAAAGAGGGTCTGGAGCACATCATCAAGGGCTGGGAGCTTGGAGGATTCTGGCTTGGACGTGGAGGCAGGAAGAGAGAGAGACAGGGAGTTCTAATTTTTTATGTTTTGTTTTGTTTTCTTTTTTTTCTTTTTTATATATTTGTTTAAGAGATTAGTCTAAACATGTTTATGGGCTAAACCTCTTAGCTAGGGCTAAGAGGTGAAGCTTGTAGCGTTATGGGATGCCTCTTTGCTTGTGCCTTTGTTTAACCCTTGAATTTGATGTTGATTTGGGTTTTATTAAGGGAATGTTTTCGGTACTTTTAATGAGTGCATTGTATAGACTGGTGAAATTACAATGCGTCTCCTTCATGGCTTTGAGCATGTTCTTTTCCTCTTTATGTTTATGAACGTCGAGGGAAGCCTGGATTGTTCACCATCGTCTCTCACAGGGCATGGTGGATAATAGGATCCGTACCTTTCCTAACTTTCATAACATGTTGGTAGTTGGTAATTAGTTTAATTACATTGTTGGAGAGTTATCACACAATGCATGGCCTGCTTTGTCTCACTGGCATGTTTTGGTGATGGAATCCATTCTAATTCATATACCTTTCATCTCTTGAAAACTTTATCAAGGATGATTCGATTAATTTCCACGATTTTTAATCCAGGCATACGATCTCTCGCTGATCTCTACAAGTGGATCCTCAATCCCTAGTTCCCTTCCTCTGAATTTCTCCTAAGTTTTAGATAATAATCTCACAATTATTCCTCAAATACAAATCAATTTAGATTTCATCTCATTCTAGTTCTACATCTAGTTAGTTTTTTATTATTACGTACAAGTTGGTCTCTTTGGGATTCGGTGAAGCTTGTCGGTCTTCCTTAGTTTATTACTACATCACAACCCTGCACTTGGGGAGTGAACGGCGCCAAAAACTTGTTCACTCCTCAAGTATAGGGTTGTGATGTAGTAATAATCTCCTTTCTTAGACCGAAGGTCAAATCCACGAGCTGACCGAAACATCAGTATTCCCTCTTGATTATGAAGTGGAATGATCGGCCCCGTTGTTCACCATCACCCCACCGACTGAAGTTAACTAGAACTAGAAATAGAAAAAGATGTAATCTAAATCGAATGAGTTTTGATGAATAATGGTGAAATAATTAACTAAAGCTTAAGAAAATTCTGAGGTAGAACACTAGGGATTCAGAGGATCCACTTGTAGAATCGACTCGTGAGATCTACTCTACGATTCATAAACTCAATGGACTTCGAGTCCCATCTTCGTCAAGTTGGAAGATATAACCCAAAATCAATTCTGAACTTTATTTAATCTAGTTTTCAGGAGATCAAACAGGTGTAAATTAGAATGGATTCCATCACAAAACCATGCCCATGAGACAAAGCAAACAACAGAATTAAAACAATTCACAGCCAATCCTGAGTGACGTATGAATGCTAGGAAGAGTGCTGTCATCCAACTATGTCCAGGGGGCGATGGTGAACAACAGGACGTCCTGGCTTCATAATCACAAGAAAGGAAGGGGAATACTTAAGCCATCGCAGATCCACTGTAATGTAAGTCACAATAAACCATAAACAACTAGAAGCATTCCTTATAATCAAACCAAAATCAAATCAGTTCAGAACAGGAATCAAACTAGTCGTAAATGACCCATCACACGACAAGCTTCACCTCTTAGCCCTAGCCAAGAAATTCAGCCCAACATGAATGGGCTAGATAATAAAAGAAAAAAAAAAGAAAATAAACAAATAAGAAAAATAAAATTATACTACTCTCTCTCTCTCTCTCTCTCTTAAGATTTAAATCCCCTTCTCAACTCTCTTTTCTTCTTAGTATAGCTGCTGAAGGTCGGTGCTGTGGAGAGCTTGAAATGGTGCGGAAGGAGGTCGGCTGAGACGTGGAATTGTGCAATCCAATTCGCAGCAGAAAATAGTGGAATCGTTCGTACAAACAGCGTATAAACAGCAATACGGCACTGAGAATCGGCCCATGGACGTCCTTCACTCAAGATCCAAGCCATTCAACCACCATGGCTTCGGTCGGTCATCCCTTGGACTGTTTTTAGACAGTCAGGATAGGAGATTCGATCCTCTCCATGCTTGCAGAATGGCTCAGATCGGCCGGGTGCGCGCGAATTGCGTAAACAGAGCCCGACAACGTCAGCACTGCTCTCTCGATGGGGTCCACTTCCCCTGTCGTTTGAGAAATCCAAACCGTCCACCAGATTCCCCTCGAAAATTAGGTCGGAAATGGGTGATTTTGGATCAGTTTTGGTGTGGCCCACGGGTTTCCTATTCAGCCGTCCATCATACGTTTGATCAAGATCTTCCAGTGTGTGCGAACATGGGTCTGGAAAATCCTCCTTTGTACGGTCGGTTTTCCCTCCTGGGACGACTGGACGGTCCGGATCCTCCATTGGATCAATGATGGTGGGCCACTAACACCCACAGCGGATGCTCTGCGTAACCATCTAACGAAGGAGATTTCCTTCTTGCGAAGGCTTCGGTCAAACGTTGGTTTGACCGAAGCTCTGTGACCGTGCACGGCATGTGCAATAATGTACTATGTACACTGAACTTTGGTGGGGTCCATGGTGATGATTCCGAGAAATCTGCACCATCCATTCATTTTATCACTCTATTTAAGGGTTGAACCCAAATTTGAAGCATATCCAGAACCCAGGTGGGCCTCAAATCAAGAATTTATGAGCTGATCTGTCAGTTTAGCTACTTCTACAGGGATCCAATGGTTGAGACTTTACGTGTACGGTTAATTTAAGGTTCTCAGGCCGCTTATGAAGTTTCGACCCAAACGGATGGTGAGAACCCTGTGATCTTATATTTTAGCTGACTTTCAGGCCACTTGAACTTCAGTTTCTTAGTTTTCTCAGATCTCTAGCGTGTACATCCGTCGTTCTTGGTCCCCTGGAGTCCATCCCTTACCTTGGTGTCATTAGAGCGTTAATTCCATGCTTTTAGCTGCCTATTTCGATCCCGGCTCACAAATACACCTTGCATTATAAACACGAGTAAAGCAGACCATTAAAGGATATCATGTTCGTAAAATCAGATAATTACTAGGGTCTGATATGCAATATTTGACCCTCAACACATAACAGTGGGTTGGAAGGAAATTGGACTCTCCACAAATACACCTGTAGTAGTCAGAGACTTGTGAGTGGTATAAAATTTATTCTTCAGCTCTTTGAACTAATTAAGATAGTTAAAGGTAATGAATAGATAAAGAGTAGATTTTTTTTGGAAGGTAAAACTAGCAGGGATGAACCCTGGATCACTTACACTACACCGTCTCCACTAGCTCATCTACGGTAAAATGAATATGCATCTTTTCCATTTTGCCAAGATAAAATGATCAGTTTACGAGATATTATTATGATAGATGATGTTTCTTGCAGCATTCATATGTATCAAAGAGTTTGCATTTCCAATTGACGGCGTTTGTTGGTCCTCATTCTTGTAAGATGAATGTACTCACCCCAACATGAATTGTATGAATCAAGAAGAAGAACAAAGAAGGAGACTACCTACAATTTATTAAAGAGGAATTTTAGGATCCCATTTCTTTAGATTTCAGTTTGTTTAAGTGAGTTCAATGAAATAATCTCGACTGCTGGTCTATTAAGCCCCACTGTGGATGGACCCTACCTTGAAAATATTGTCAATAGGTTAATTCTGACCCTTCATTATGTCACCTGTAAGTAGATGGCTAAAACGAAATGTAGCAATGGTCCATCTTCAACTTAGAAAAGGCCTGTAATTGGTGGCTTGGGCATGATCTATCTTGGGTGCGCTCAATGGGCTGATCGTTTGGATCACCGAATGATTGGGACCCACTTGTACAAACTGAAAAACCCAGTATAGTGCGCAAATCATTGTGCCGGGGATCATTGAAATCCTCTTTATTAAATAAATGATCAATAATGCAGTAGATTTTCATAAAATAATTAGTAATAATACACTACATATAAATCGTGCATTTTTCTCTGAAACATGGAGTTAATAGTAGTTCAATAACATTCTTTTAATTTAATGAAGATTACAACTGTATCCGTTTGGATTTGAGAAAGGCATTTAGTGAATAAGTGAATGGGTAGTAGATATAAGTATCTAACAATTTTTTTTAAGTTCACCTTGTTGCTTATGTGTTATACCATGTTGTTGCTCACTATAGTTTTAATGAAATAAACAAAACATTTGCGCTTAATTTCTTTACTACAGAATTTTATTGTCTTAATTTTGATATTATGTATTCTTTATATATCTAACTTGTTGATTGTAATCAACCTACATCAATAGACTATTAGATAGTGCTTGATTGAGAAAGTAAGGCATAAGTCCCACTTCAGTAACTCAGGAAAAAAAAAAAGAAAAGAAAAGAAGAAGGTCAGAGTCATGATTTTTTTAAACCTTGGCTCTGAGTATAGGTGGGGATGCAACTGGATGGGTGTTAGCCCAAATGGGTTTTTAAGGTCCATCCAAGTGAGGCCCTGCCTTGGGTTTCAAAGGTGAGGCCAAATGAGTCTTTAGAACTTCGATTTGTTCTTTTGTGTCTGGCAAACAGTTATCTTAATGTAGTCCCAAAAATAGCTGTAATCTACAAATATTTATTATGAAACTCAAAATATTCAGTTTTTCTCTTTTACCTCCCTACAATGATTGAGAGTGAACATACAAATCGATATCATCTGAGCAAGAACATTTACATCTTGTAATTAAGATTGCAAAGAGGCCAGAAAAGTTGGAAAGCTCATTGTTATAAGTTCTATTCTCTGGTTTCTTCCATTATATATTATTTACTTCTATTGTGCTTTTCATGTCCTTGTCTCGTCCTTCAGAAATTTCACTTTAGACTTTCCAGGAAGACATTAATTCAAATAAAAATATTCTTCTTTCCCAATATTCTTCACTGGTAACTAATTCCCTTGCAAGTAGGAACTGAATTGTCCTCCCTGTTTTAGCTATTAACTATTTCAAAAGAGTTTCCTATTTCTAAACGGTTTAGATCACCAGAAGGTCTGCTGTCTATGTAACTCTGTGCAACTTATTTCTAAACATTGTAGCCCCTCTTGGTTTAGAATGAGCTGATTACGTCTCCTCTACCATTCGTAGCCCCGCTTGGTCTAGAACGTGCTCCCCTCGGGTCAGGAGTGCATCGAGCATATCTAAAAACCAGGTGAGTCAACTAACAACAGTCCCCCATATGTATGTTCAATTGTCACAATTTTTTTTCACGCTGTTTTGATTGTTAATTGTTGTTCTTTCAATCTATTCACATGTTTTTGTTCTTATTTTTTACTTGTTGCTTGTTAGTTAGGTACATAAAAGGCCATCACATTGTGGAACTCTTCTTCTGCTTGACGGACTTTCATTGAATTGTCTTTTTATTTTGAAGTCTTCCATTGTAGATTTTAGTTTTTACTGTCAGGTTTGCAAGTCAGATAAATAATGTTTCAAATTACATCATGGTTGTTTTTACTATCTTTTGATTCTTAAATAAATATAGATTAAATATATTTTATTCCATTTTATTTTATACAAGTTTTTTTGTTTAAAATCGCTCTGAAATAAGAAAAAACACCGTTCTCAAATATGACCATTGGCACCAGAACGGTTTAAAACCGTTCCTAAAACCCTAAACCCAAAACAGTTCGGAACCGTTCCTGATTTTCTGCGACGCCTCATTTTGGAACGGTATTAAACCGTTCCTGAAGCATTTAGGAATGGTTTAAAACCGTTCCTAAATGACGATTTTGGTGTAGCGCAATCTGGGTAACACCATATCCAAAAAAGTAATTTACATATTTACTTTTCATTTAATGATAGTTGTTTTTGCATTCAAATAATTTATTTAACAAGAAAATTAGTATATTATATTCAATTCTTAATAGCTTGATTTTAAGATTTTGATTAATCAATGTTCTAATAGTATATCATTATGTATGTTATGAAGAAGGATCATGTACATTGAATGTGAGTTCTGTTCATATTATTGTGCATGACCCACCATTATATGCCTGTGCCATCCCATGTTAAACTCATCAGCAAAATGTATGGACAGTGAGTAGATCCTGCACAAGAGGAATTATATGATACATGCCACATATTTGCATCAGTTTTTCAATTATCATATATAATCGTTTCGTAGTTAGGACTACTATGGTGGATGGAGTGCACCAAAAAGAAAAGTAAAAAAATGTCACGGAAGATCCCAAGCAATCAATATTAGGAGGAAACTTTTCAGTTGAATGCCGACCATTGTTGTGTTTCTATTCCGAGATACATGTCTTAATGCCACAAATAAAACATCTTAAGATGTTCTATATATTCAGGAGATATCTGATGCATGGTCAATCCATGGTGGGACACAATAGATCAATGGCCTGGATTATCAACCGTGGACATCCTAACCTGAGATATCTAAATTGATAACGTTTGGATAATCTCAATCAAAGCATTTTCAATTTCGATTCTCTCTCTCTCTCTCTCTCTCTCTCTCTCTCTCTCCAATGCTCTCGGAGCACTATAAATTACTGTGCCCCAGTTGCATTGAGACACTTGTAGAGTCCAATCACTTGATTTAATTGGTCTTACACATGGGCGGTTGATCTTTACACGAAAAATAGGTCTAATCAACAATTTGATGGGACCATATGGATTGCTTATGATTCTAAAGAATCAATTTTGTTTAGCAATTCAAACCATCCCATCCATGGCTTTATAAAAAAGGATGGCTAGAAAAATAAGGACAAATTAATGATTGGATTAAATCATCCAATCGGTTTGATTTTTACATGATAGCCTGTGACATGGGAGCAATAATCAAACTATTTGCATAACTAAAGAAGTCAATAACCATTATTCGACACACACACTATCCATCGAAAGATGCAGTTGATGATTTCAGCCATGATATGCTGTCCCAGTGTTTTTTCGTGACTGGGGATAGCCGTATGTAAATTCAGCTGATTTGTGAATGGAAAAGTGAAAATTTTGACATATATATATATATATATATATATATATATATATATATATATATATATATATATATATATATATATAATTCTCAAGTAGACCACGTTACTGGAAACAGTATTAAATAAACGTTGACCATTAAAAATGTTTTGGGGGCATAAAAGTACAGTGGATTTTAATGGTGGATATCCAATCATTATTGTTTTCATCTGGTGTGGTCCACCTAAGATGTGTATCCCTATTAATTTTTCTATCAATCCCTAAAATGATCAGTAAAAATGGATGAACAGAATGGCTGAAACACATATATCATGGTGGGGCCCACAGAGCACCGACCACCAGCCATGCACTAGGCTGGTGCCATGGGGAGTAGCCAATCCGTCCCCTTCTCATCAGTCCACGTCATTACTAATGACTTGGACGTGGATTGCGTCCTACCCCCACCCCGGAAAGTAATCCGTCCCGGCAGGGCTCTGTGGGGCCCAAAGTGATGTAAGTTTTTTATACACGCCGTTAATCGTTTTTTATCAGTTCATTTTAAGATATGAGAAAAAGAAAATGATGCAGGTAAAGGTCTTAAGTGTACCACAAAGTGGGGATTGAATGTACACCATTAAATCTTGGGAGCCGGAGAAGTTATCAATCTGATATTTGTGCTTTCACTTCATCCATGTCTACATGACCTTATTAACAGGTTGGATAGTAAAAAAACATCACGATGGCCCTTAGAAAGGTTTCAACGGTGAGTATCATTATCACTGCTGCTTCCTTCGGTGTGGTCCACTAGAGCTGTGGATGTGCTTCATTTTTAGTTTCATACATTAAAATGATATGAGAAAAGCAATGCATGGCGTGGATAAAACACTTACATCAAGGTGGGCCCACAGAGGGGGTAGGACGTAATCCGCGTCCCAATGACTTCAGCTAATAACGGACGCAGATTTCCTGCTAAAGACTTCGGCAGGGAGTTCCTGCACTCGGAACCTAGGTGGGGCCCACCGTAATGTTTATGAGAAATCCATCCCATCTATCCATTTTGTGAGATCATTTTAGGATATAGACCCAAAAAATGAATTGGATACAATACTCAAGTAAGCCTAAAACGTAAGAATCACACGTCCATAGTTAAAATATTCGTAGGCCCAGAGAAGTTTTGAATCAGGTTAATATTTATGTTTTCATGTTTTCAATTCATCCTAGTATGAATGACGTTATGAACGGTATGGATAGCAGGCAAACATCACTGTTGACCCAGGGAGGTTTCAACGATGAGAATTCCGCTAGCCACATTTTCCTTTAGTGCGTCCACTTGAATCTTGGATTCTGTTAACGTTTAATGTAAAGTCTAAAATGAGCTCAAAAAACGGATAGACGGGTGGATGTCTCACAAACATTACGGTGGGCCCCACCTAGGTTACCAGAGCAGGAACTTAGCGTAGAGGGTTTAACAGGAAATCCGCGTCCTCAGCTAACAACATACGCCGGATTTCTCTCTATTTTCATTACTCCACGTCATGGACGCGGATTGCGTCCTTCCCCGGAGCAGGGCTATGTGGGGCGTATCGTGATGTAAGCGTTTTATCCACGCCGTTCATAGATTTTCTAACATTATTTTAAAAAATGATCTTAGAAATTAAGCAGGTCCACAGCTCTAGTGGACCATACCAAAGGAAGCTGCAGTGATAATGACACCCACCGTTGATAATGTACCAAAGGAAGCTACATGACCTCATGGATGCCGGTTTTTTTTTTTTTTTCCATACAACCTATTCATAAGGTCATGTAGACATGGATGAAGTGAAAATATGGATGAAGTGAAAATACAAATATCAGCTTGATCCGAAACTTCTATGGCTCCCAACAAGTTTTTTACCGGTGAAAGTTCAATCCCCTACCTTGTGATCCACTTAATCCCTGGATCTGCCTCATTGTTTTCTTGTAACTCAAACTTATCTTAGAAAAAGGATGAATGATGTGGATAAAACATTTACATCATGGTGGGCCCCACAGATCCCTGCCTGGATGGATTACCGTCCGGGTGGGGGGTAGAGGCAATCCGCGTCCCCGAGTCATTACCGATAACTTCAGCTAACAGTATAGGCCGGATTTCTCTCTCCCAAATCACGTCATTACCGCTAACAGTGCAGTATAGGCCGGATTTCTCTCTCCCAACTAGATTTGGGATTGGGAGTTGCACATTATCTTTTTAAGGTTTGAAACTTATCAAGCCCTCACAATAATATCCATCAATTTCTACGTATCATTTTAAAACATGAACTTAAAAATAGGCATATTTGAAGCTTAAGTAAACCACACCACAGGGAATAAACCACACCATAGGGAATTTAACAATTATCCTAATGCATACTGTGGAGTTTGTTTGCCATCTAACCTCTTTCTAATATCACCCACGCATAGATGAATGGAAAACACAAATATCAGCTTGATTAAAATGGTACCAAGAAAATGAGTGAAAACGATATGAAAAAAATAAAATAAAATAAGTAGACAGTATTGATCTTATACATATTTCATAATGGAGTCCATGATTTTCTCATCTTGACCTATTATGTATTATTCTATCTACTTATTTTTTTAGAAAATACAAATATCAGCTTGATAGAGCTTTCCATGGCCATGAGAACTTTTGAACAATAGCATTCAATTTCTATTATTTTGGTAGCATAGCCTACTTAGCCTTAGATCTGCTACTTTCTTTGTATCATTTGATAAAATGCATGGTACCAAGAAAATGGGTGTACACTAAAATGGTATGAAAAAAATAAAAATAAAAATGGGTGGATAGTATTGATCTTATACATCTTTCATAATGGAGTCCATGATTTTCTTATCTTGACTTAGTATGTATTATTCTGTCCATTTATTCTTTTTAGATCATTTTAGTAAATTATACACACAAATTTAAGTAAAATCCCATCACAAGGTGGACCATATTATAAGAAACAGTGGTAATATTTGACCATTAATGGGTCACACAAGTTTTGGATCAAGTTGATATTTGTATTTTCTCTTCATCAAGCTTAGATAAAATTATGATGGCAAATAAAACATACGAAACATTAAGGGTTAAGGTGAGAAATGTTTTTAATGATACGGTGTTCAATCACCACTGCTTCCTGAAATATGGTCCACCTGATAATTGTATCTTCAAAATTATCATACTTCAAAATTATCAGAAAAAATGGACAGTCATGGATGAGTTTCACCCGTAATTGAATTGATTGAGATGTGAAATTTACGTGGGTGTCAAGATGATATATTTATTAGATCCACATGTCTATTCATTTTTTTCATATCATTATATATTAATCCAAAAACAATGCAAATCCAAATCTAAAGTGGACCACACCATTTAAGGCAGTAAGAATTAACGCTACTGCTTTTTTTTTTTGGAAACTGAAAGTTCATTGATATGAACAACCAAAAAACATGGAAGCAGGGATTCAGGCAAACACGGGCTAACAAAAGGGGCCGGACCACCTATCATGTGGCTACACAAAGGATAAGAAGGAATTGAACTAAGCTTTCCTAAGCGCGCCTATGCCGACTTTATCAAGAAAACAAAGGCCCCTAATCAGCCTAGGGAGCGCGGCTTTTGTGTTGGCCCAAAAAGGATTCTGATTTACCGCTCCCAAATGATCTAGACCATCCGTCGGCCCATTAAAGAAGGCTCTAATCAAGCTACTAAATTAATGCTACGTATGGCTGAAAACTTCTCGAGGCCATATAAAGAAGGCTCTAATCAAGCTGATATTTTCACTTTACATAGTTATGTGTGAACTTAATTATGAACAGGTCAGATGGAAAATAAGTTTCACTTTTTTGGCCATAAGAAAGTTTCAATGGTTGTTTGATCAATCCTCACTGATTTCTGTGGTGTGATCCATTTCAGCTTTGGATGTACTTCATTTTTTGGCTCATACTCTAGAATTATCTGAAAATTTTGATGGACGGTGTAGATCTAACACAAAAATCATGGTGGACCAAAAAAAATTTAAAAGTTGTATATTAGCAATAAGTTGTGTCGTGTATTTAACAGCATTCTGTTTGATAGAGAGAAATCCGGCATATCTTAACCACTAGATTCATCATAAATGACGTTTACCATTCAGGAGCAACGGCACTGGAATTTCTTGCGCCTTCAACACAGACGCGAGAAAGGAGATACTGAAGATTCGAAAAATAGGAAAAAGGAAGAAGGATGATGGAGATGCGAAAAATAGGAAAAAGGAAGAAGGATGATGGAAATAAGTATGCGAAACTTCTTCCTGAAATCCTGATTAATATTCTAATGCATTTAGATCTAGTTGATTGTATTCGCGCCGGACGAGTCTGCGTTTCGTGGTGGGCAGCGTGGGCGGAGATGGTTGCCCGTAATCTACACCCTCCATCGCATCATCTGCCGTTGCTTATCTTTCCACGAAAAAACGAAATACATACTCTCTTCAATCTATCAGACAAGAATGTCTACGGTCTACATCTTCCTCAGGCCTGCAGAGCAAGTTGTTTAGGATCTTTTGATGGATGGCTAATACTGATGGATAAGATGATTGGGTGTTTTCTCTTGAATGTAACATCTAGAGACTGTATCCAGCTCCCCCGTCAGATAGGTTTTTCAAACTCGGCCAGGCATCGTCGCTATGTAGAAATTTTTTGGGAGAAGTGTCTTCTAAGAGATGCTAGGGCCATTTTATCATCTGACCCTACTTCAGGTGATTGTAGGGTTGTGATCATCTGCTCATTGAATAAAAAAATAGCCTTATGTAGAGTGGGAGATCCAGCATGGAGAATCTTGAAAGGAGAACGTGATCAATATCAATTCATATCTAGTATCACATTCTATAGTGGTCGATTATTTATGTTATGCTGTATGATCAATGGACTAATTAAGATGTATGAGTTGGATCCCAGTCTTAAATCCACTAAATGGAAGATGATTCAGCAACTTGAAATAAAATATCCTCACAAAGTTTCTGAAATCTATCTAGTTGAATCATGTGGGGAGTTGTTAATGGTTTTAAGGTCTTTATATGGATTTTGGCATCCTAGTAAAACAACGACAACATTCGGCATTTTTAAGATGGAAGGTTTCCGTTGGATCAAGGTAGAAAGCTTGGGTGATCAAATGCTTTTCTTAAGCTACTCTAACTCCAAATCTGTTTCCGCTAAAGTATTGCCAGGCTTCAAAGGGAATTGTATTTATTTTACAGATCATATTTTGATGACAAATAATTGTTCAGGTATGTTTGACTTGGAGGATGGCAGTATCCTACCGTTTTTTATACCGTTTTTTTCAAGCATTCCTACCGGCATTTGCGACCCGTCTCACTATAAGGCAATCTGGGTAACACCATATCCAAAAAAGTAGGTTTTATTTATATATTTACTTTTCATTTAATGATAGTTGTTTTTGCATTCAAATAATTTATTTAAACAAGAGAATTAGTATATTATATTCAATTCTTAATAGCTTGATTTTAAGATTTTGATTAATCAATGTTCTCATAGTATATCATTATGTTATGAAGAAGGATCATGTACATTGAATGTGAGTTCTGTACATATTATCACTACAAGAAAATAGGCCTTTAGCCATAATTTTTTAGCCTCAGTTGGTTAAATGTGTCTTTTAATCTCAGTTGCTAAGGAACTAAGGCTAAAAGTTCATCTTTCGCCTCAGTTGCATATGAACCGAGGCGAAAAGTCTACCTTTTAGCATTAGTTGTGTTGGGGACAAAAAATACCAAGTCCTGAGACTCGGACTTAGCGCCTCGGGTCGCCGAAGGATACGTCGGATCCGAGGCGAAGTTATAAACTCTATAAACCGAGACAAAAGATAAGTCGGTCTGGACGACGAACCAGCAGTCCAGGCATGCATCGGGCCGACCCTCTTATCGGATCGGCCAATAAAGGAAGGACAGCGCGAAACAAGGCCTCATCCCAAATATCTTGGGATAAGATCCCCGATCCCGAAGCTCACGGGATCAGATGAGGACTAGAGACGGGCACAATCCTATCTCCGCGATACGAGGAGGAGAATCCTCTTACGATTGCACAATACTAGGAGGAGAATCCTTCTACGATTAAACGCTCCAGCAGCTATAAAGGGAGAACCTCCATCATCTTGGGAGGTAGGCAAAAATTCTTTCTCAAAACCCCTCAATACATTTAGACCCGGAATCCAAGCCTGACTTTGGCATCGGAGGGTCCCCTGCTCAAGCCAGGGTGTCCTTTGTGCTCTTTCTGTGCAGGTACACGAAGGTCTAAGGGATCAAACCGGATTTTTGCATCAACAGTTTGGCGCCGTCTGTGGGAACGTACAAAAAGTCATCCCATATTTCTATATTGAATTCCATGGTGATGACTAGAAGAACGGTCCCAGAAGAAGATCTGAATGAGATCGCTAATTCACTGGGGCCCAGCCAGGGTCCGGTCGCGGTCCCCGCAGCCCAGAACCCACCTAACAACCGCCAACGAGGAGCGACCAGAACAAGCAACAATCAGCGGGGTCGGAACGATGGGCGGTTGGATCAGGAGGTTCAAGAAATCCGATCTGATATGAATGTGATGAAGCAGATGCTAGAACGAATGTATCAGCGAAAGAATGCGACCACTCCCGCCTCCTCAAGGGGAGAGCGCATGTCGGCGCGGCGGTTGATCCTCAACCTTCCGCGCCGCAGTCTTTCCGGCCGAGCCAACCCCAAGGCGTATCTGAACCATCTCCAGCTCAGTCGGCCAACGCTTCCCTGCCCCCGACCGATCTTCGACACGAGATAGAGCGAAGAAGGCGCATCCGACCTTCCATAGAAGGCACGGCAGAGAGTAGTGAACCTTGGAAAGCCGATATTCAAAATTTTAAAAGAGAAGTACGGGAAGAAATGGCGAAAGAAATGGCGGACATGAAGCATAGCCGAAGTATGCATCCAACCAGATCCGAGGTAAAGGCGTCCTCCTTTGTGGACTCGGTAATGGAGGCTCAGTTACCCGAGAGATTTCGGTTACCTCAAATTACTCCTTTCACCGGCAAGACCGACCCGACGGAGCATATCGAATGCTTCAAAACATATATGGAGCTCCACGATGCCTCGGATGCAGTAATGTGTCGGGCCTTTTCTCTTACATTGACTGATGTAGCTCGATTGTGGTTCAAACAGTTGAAACCAAAGTCCATCAGTTTATTCGTTGAGCTGAGCAACGCCTTCCTCACCAACTTCATCGACGGAAAAAAGAAATTGAAGCCCCCTGCACATCTGAACAACATAGTTTAAAAACAGGGAGAGCTATTGAAAGATTATATCAAGCGTTTCAATTTCGAATCCCTTCAAGTTTGAAAACATTCAGAAGAAACGGCTCTCAATGCGCTCATGCAAGGAGTTAGAGATAAGCCATTCCTGGCGTCTCTAGACAAAACCCCGCCCGATACTCTGGCAGAGTTTATGGCACCGTCGGATAAGTATGCAAACGCCGAAGAAACGCGAATTCTGCGTGAAACTAAAACTTTGGTCAAAGAGTCGGCCAAAAAGGAAGCCGACTCGACCGGAGGAAGGAAATGCAAGGACGATCAAGCGTATGATGAGCGAAGGTCAGGTAAACGACCGGATCGAAGATTTTCCACATATACCCCCCTGAACAAAACTCAGGAACAAGTATTGATGGAAATCAAAAGCGAAGGCTTTGTCAACTGGCCCAGTAAGCTCAGAAGTAATCCTAATCGGCGGGACAAGGATAAATATTGCCATTATCACCGTGATCACGGGCATAACACAAGTGATTGCCGTCACCTAAAGGAAGAGATCGAACGACTCATAAAGGAAGGCTGACTAAAAGAACATGTGGTCAAAGCTGGGGTAACTGAGGGACGTCCGACCGAGAGTCAGCCTATGGAAGAAATCTGGACAATTATCGGCGGTCCGCGAGGTGGGGAGGACTCAAACAATGCTCGAAGGAACCATGCGAGAAAACTTAGTCAGCCTGAGTCCGAGTTTATGATTATAGATCGGCCACCAAAGGAGAAGAAAAGGGAAAGATATTGCATTTCGTTCACAGAAGAAGACGCCCGAGGTATCTATCACCCCCACGATGATGCATTGATTGTCACCCTGACTATCGCTAACCGGAAAGTGTTCCGGATACTCGTCGATACGGGTCATCTCTGCGACGTATTGTTTACTCAGGCGTTCGATAAAATGAGGATTGAACGATCCATGCTACGTCCAGTTCGGACCCCGTTAATCGGGTTTTCCGGAGGACAAGTACTGCCCGAAGGGATTGTGTCATTACCACTCACTGCTGGTAGTGCCCCACATCAGACGACGATGATGGTTGAATTCTTGGTCGTCGATCAACCCTCAGTATACAACGCAATACTCGGTCGACCTTCTTTAAGTCTCCTCCAGGCCGTGGTATCCACGTTCCATCTTTCACTGAAATTCCCGACTGAGTCGGGAGTAGGAATTGTCAAAGGAGACCAGCAAGATGCGAGGCGCTGTTACATGATAGCTGTAAAAGGAACTGCCGACAAAAATCTGATCAACATATCAACGATCGAATCATTGGACCCTCGGGGCGAGAGTCATGAACGAGGGCAGAGGTTGAAGATCTTATCTCGTTCCCCATTCGAAACAGATGGATCCAAGACAAGATGAATTGGCTGCGTCTTCTACATAGTTCCCATTGAAAAAATCGATAGCCCCGCTCCCGTAGGTACGCCGACGTATTTGCCTGTGCCATGACGATATGCCCGGATCGACCCATCTGTGATCACTCACCGACTCAACATCGATCCGTCATATCGACCGATTCGACAGAAGCGACGACTGCTCGGCCTTGAACGATATGCCATCATTGAAGAAGAAGTCAGCAAACTCCTCCAGGCTAATTTTATAGAAGAAATACACTATCCAGAATGGGTCGCGAATGTCGTGCTCAGTAAAGAAATCCAACGGAAGTGGCGAGTCTAGTATTGAC
This sequence comes from Magnolia changhungtana, assembly GCA_030180095.1. NCBI lineage: Eukaryota > Viridiplantae > Streptophyta > Magnoliopsida > Magnoliales > Magnoliaceae > Magnolia > Magnolia changhungtana. The sequence continues at coordinate 1,925,797 of JASAUF010000642.1, read as the reverse complement.
TATCTTGACTTAAATAAAAGCCCGCCCGAAGGATAACTTTCGCTTCCGAGGATAGACCAACCGCTAGTAGATAATCTTGCCGGACATGAGCTCCTTAGCTTCATGGATGCATATTCAATGTATAATCAAATTGTAATGCATCAAAAAGATAAATCAAAAACTACCTTTGTCACCGACAAAGGCCTTTATTGTTACTGAGTGATGTCATTTGGTTTGAAGAATGCCGGCGCAACTTACCAAAGATTAGTTAACAAAATCTTTGCTCGGCTTATAGGCCGAACCATGGAAGTATACATTGACGACATGCTCGTCAAAAGTATACACGTGGTAGATCATGTGCATGATTTGGAAGAAATGTTTCTCATCTTACAGAAGTTTCGAATGAAGCTAAATCCGAGTAAATGTGCTTTTGGGGTGGGCTCTGGAAAGTTCCTCGGTTTCTTGGTTAGTCAGCGAGGAATAGAGGCAAACCCTGAGAAGATAAAGGCTTTGATCGATATGGAATCCCCTAAAACCATTAAGGACATCCAAAGGTTGACTGGACGAGTCGCGAAGCTCAATCGGTTCTGTCCAGAGCCACGGATAAATGTCTCCCTTTCTTCAAACAGTTGAAAGGACGACAAACAATGGGTTGGACGGAAGACTGTGAAGCGGAATTCCAATAATTAAAATCATATCTAGGTTCTCCACCTCTCTTATCAAAGCCCGAATCAGGGGAATCCCTGCTGCTATACCTAGCAGTATCCAAGGCAGCGGTTAGCTCGGCTTTGATACGGGAATCCGAGGGAAAGCAACTGCCGGTTTATTACGTGAGCAAAACATTATTACCAGCAGAAACGAGATACCCAAGCTTGGAAAAAGTAGCCTTGGCATTAATAACTTCCTCTCGCCGACTCAGGCCGTATTTCCATGCCCATACCATCATCGTGATGACCGATCTTCCGCTCGCTATGTATTGCAGAAACCAGAAGCTTCCGGCCGACTCACGAAGTGGGCTATCGAACTGAGTGAGTTTGACATTCAATACGTCTGACCGAAGGCGACAATCAAAGGGCAAGCCATAGCGATTTTATTTCTGAGGGAACACCACCAACCGAACTCCCGGTCAACGATATGCCAAAGGATGTTGCAGTTCCAACAACAGCCGCTCCCCCACCCCTACCCTGCCCTATTCCCTGGAAACTGTTTGTCGATGGTTCTTCCAATTCGAAGGCAAGTGGGGCTGGGATTGTGCTGGAAACCCTCGATCATACCTATATACAGTATGCCTTACGACTTGGATTCCAAGCGTCGAACAATACAGCGGAATATGGAGCATTGTTACTCGGCCTCCGACTCGCCGCTAGCATGGGAGTCACGCACCTAAGTGTTTTCAGCGATTCTCAGTTGGTTGTTAATCAAGTTACCGGTGTATACCAGACACGGAAAGACCAATTAAGAGCATACATGGAGAAAACGAAAGAACTTATCAATGGATTTCAACTCTGTCATGTCACTCGGATCCCTCGTACAGAAAATGGCAAAGCCGACTTATTAGCAAAGCTCGCCTCCGCCGATGAAGATGATATACCCAGGTCCGTCCCTGTCGAATACGTCAATAAGCCGAGCATAAATGAACCAGTTAGCAAGGCCGTCAATACAATCGACTCGGAACCATCCTGGATCGATCCAATCCGCCAATACCTTGATAAGGAGAAACTGCCTGAAGATCGTGCCGAGGCTCGACGAGTGAGGTTCCGAGCCTCCCGTTACACCATACTCAACGGTACCCTCTATAAGAAAGGTTACTACGCTCCGTTGCTGCGGTGCCTCAAACCCGGTGAGGCGAACTATGTATTACGTGAAATCCATGAAGGAATCTGTGGAAACCACTCTAGAGGGCGGTCTCTTGCCCACAAGGTCCTATGATAAGGATATTACTGGCCCACTATCCAACACGACGCTCGCAAGCTCGTCCAAAAATGCGACAAATGTCAAAGGTTCGCAGTGATTCCAAGGTAAGCTCCCGAGGAATTGACGCCAATGACCGGTCCTTGGCCCTTCGCGCAGTGGGGTGTCGACATTATTGGTCCACTTCCTATGGGAAAAGGTCAGACCAAGTTTCTGTGGTAGCAGTGGATTATTTCACGAAGTGGGCCGAGGCAGAGCTATTAGCTAAGATAACCGAACAGAAGATCACCAATTTCGTATGGAAGAGCATTATCTGCCGATTCGGAGTACCCCGTACCATTATTACCGACAATGGAAGGCAATTCGATAACAGAAGCTTTCGCGAGATGTGCGGCAACCTCGGAATCAGAAACGTTTATTCTTCGCCCCATCATCCTCAAACTAATGAACAAGTTGAGGCGGTTAACAAGATTATCAAGCAACATCTCCGGACCAAGCTTGACCAAGCTTGACCAAGCCAAAGGAGCATGGGCCGAAGAACTCCTGAAAATTCTTTGGGCTTACCGAACCACAGCTCGGACCGCCACAGGAGAAACTCCCTTTTCACTCGCTTACGGCTCGGAAGCCGTCACTCCGTTGAAATCGGCTTACCTTCGGCTCGAGTCACTTCGTTCAATGCGGAAGAGAATGAAGAACTCCTTACACTCGGACTCGATCTCCTGGACGAACAAAGGGAAGTGGCACGACTACGTACAGAAGCCCGGCAACGACAAGTGGTTCGGTTCTATAATGCCCGAATTAAGATCAGACGGTTTCAGATGGGAGATATGGTTCTCCGAAAAGTATTTTCCAATACTAAGGAGATAGGATCGGGTACATTAGGACCAAACTGGGAAGGACCTTACATTGTCTCGGGTACCATCCGGCCAGGAACATACCAATTAAAAGATTTAAACGGGCAGTCACTGCCTCATCCTTGGAACGCTAAGCACTTAAAAATTTATTATCCTTAGCTCGGCACTTAAAGTTCAAGGAATCCGAACTGAGAAAGATTTAAAGCCAAATCGTATGAATAAAAGTGCTATCTTTCATTTATCTTCAAAAGGTTCCTAAAAAAAAAAAAACAAATTTTTTTTTTTATCCATCATTGTTCCTCAAATGAACGACTCTCGAAATGAGCGGAATGGACCACCGACATTAGCAGATTATCCTCGGGATCCTCAAATTCCGAGACTCCCCCTTCAATTCCTGAAAGATCGAGATCCGGGAAAGTCTTCTTCATATCGTTTATACATTCCAAGTATCCACCTTGGAATAAACGATCCCTCTCATCTTCGAATTCCTTAGATTCAAGGAAGGCTTGCACGGCATTATCCCTGGCCTTCTCAGCCTCCTAAGTCTTCTCGTTGGCCTGCTGAATAAGCCCCGCCGCCTCGAGCTTAGCACGAGCCAAATCATCTGCACAGGAAGCATGGACTGCAAGGATTCGCCGGTTCTCTTCTTTAGCTCTGGAGAGGAGAGCCAACATTCGAGTAACCTCGGCTTGCGCTTCATCAAGGGCTCTCCTGGAGAAAGTCGCCTCTACTTTTGCGTCTTCGGCAGCTTTCCGGGCAAGGGCCGCCTACCCATCGAACGCCGGCCGTATCTCGGATTTTCGCGTCGCCCTTCCTCGCTTCGATTATGGTCCGCAGCCGATGGGCCGAGGATAACTCTTTGTTGGCCTTAACCAAGCAGGGAGCAAGTTCAAAAAGCACCCTTTCTGCATGGCCGATGGTTTGCGACGGAGGAGCATTGTAGAGACTGATGAACTCCTTTTCGCTCCCATGGGCTAAGGCCCAGGGAACCATCCCCGACACCACCTTCTGCAAGATGGACGGCCCTTCCTGGTGCGTTTCCTCCCCTCTGGAGGATGTAGTCCTCGTCTCTTCTTCCCCTTTGGAAGACGCAGCCCTAGTCTCTTCCTCCTGTCTCGAAACATCCGTCGCAACGTGTCCCTAGTCAGGTGCCGCCTGAGGTTCCGAGGCAGTGGCCACCGTCACTTCCACCCTTTCTTCCGGATCAGAAATTACGACGACAGCAGGGGCAGAAGATCTCGTAAGTTCCTTCTCCTTCTGCACTACTGTTTGTCTCTTCTAAGAGGCTCCGACAAAGAACCGATCGCGGAGGAGCCTTTAACTTCGAAACCGCCCTAAGAGGAGAACGAGCTCTAGCTCATCTCCGAGGGGGCCGATTCGGGAACAATCCTTAGATGGGGACGAGCTTCAGGCAAATCTAAAAATAAAAGAAAAGAGAGAACTTCAAGTCAGGAAAAATTCAGATGATACATGAAGATACATTTTCAATTACACTGTGACAAAAAGTCTAGACTGCGAGAGATGAAGACGCTCCTACTGTAAGAGCACCTTCCAGACCTATCTGCCGGATCCAACGTCCTCAACTCTTTGATCCGAGTGAAGCACTTTGGGAGAGCTTTCCGCTTCTTCGAATATCTCACAAACACAAGCCCGTCGGTCGGACTCGGAATATTACAAAAAATAAAGAAGGGCAAGAGAGAAGAGCCAAGTCACCCGCCCTGGAACGCCCAGGAACACGGGCCCTCGCAGACCGGACTCAGCTGTCTCCCGGCGACCACAGGCCCAAAACCAACGTTCTCTCCAATGTTTATTGGAAGTGGGAGGGTCAGTTATTAGGGAGCTGCCTCCGCCCCGCCAAGCAGCGAAGACATAAAAGCCGGGGTAGTTCGGATTCACGCGCACTTGGTATAAATGGAGAAATTCGTCGACTGTTAGCGGTGGCTGTTCCATCTCAGCCCACAACACCGCACACCCGAGTAAGTTTCTCCACCTATTCGGAACTATTTGCCCCTGTGCAATCCGAATACGAGACAAAACTCCCCGAACAATGGGCTGAAGGGGCAGACGCAAGCCGCATTGCATCGAGACCTGATAGATCGTGACCGCCCCAGCAGGAGGATGATCTAGCAAATCATTCGGACCAGGGAGATAAGTGATAACCGATTCAGGGATGTGATACCCGATTCGGATTCTGTCCAAATCCGCCTCAGTTAAGACCGAAGGAACCGGGCCGCTTAGATCATCCCCTGATCCTTCTCCTTCAAACTCGGTATGTGCCGACTTATCAACAGGAACCGATCTAGAGGTTCCCTCGATAATCAATGTTTCCTCTTCCTCCTCTTCTTCTTCTTCCATATCCCTTGGAAGATTAGGCCTTCCCGGGCGGGTTATTAAAGACGACCCACCACGAGAAGGATCAACGGAAGCAGGGCGCTCCACCGGAGCTTCAGTGACCCTCTCAGAAAGAAAAGGCAAATGTCGCATCAATCGCCATCTGCTGTCGGTAAGGAAGGCGATTCCTCAACATTCCAAAAACGTTGCGCTTCGCCTTCATCTCCGGAAACTCCCTCCCGGGGACTTTAAGAACCTCTAGCCGCCATTATCACTAAATAAAGAGGAATGAGAGACTCACCGGAGGAAGGAATGACAGCGGAAATGGCGAAAAGAGCCGCTGACAGTCAAGAAAGAGGAAAGGAAGAAGAGGAAAGACCGAAAAGCTCTAAAGGAATGCAAAGCGGGAATGGCAGTATAAGTTCGAAATGTGGGACCCCCACCCTTTTATAAGGTTGTCATGTGGCAGAAGCAATTAATGGGGAAATGATTCGACGCCCGCATCGACTCCCCCACTCGACACGTGGCGCACGTCGACTAACGACAATAATGCCATTGCTACGTGTCCAACCCTCATTGGCGGGATGAGCAATTTGACGGCTGTCGGCCCGTGCGATGTCAGTAACTGAACCGTCTCCCATCAAAGGCAACACAGAACGTATTAAATGCCTACTTATCGTCTCGGACTAAGTTATGAACCGACTCAAAACTCGCTACTCGCTACTCCTAAGTGTCATATGAGACACACGGAGTAAGGGGGCTTACTGTTGGGGACAAAAAATACCAAGTCCTGAGACTCAGACTTAGCGCCCCGGGTCACCGAAGGATATGTCGGATCCGAGGCGAAGTTATAAACTCTATAAACCGCGACAAAAGATAAGTCGGTCCGGACGACGAACCAGCAGTCCGGGCATGCATCGGGCCGACCCTCTTATCGGATCGGCTAACAAAGGAAGGACAAAGAAATAAGGCCACATCCCAAATATTTTGGGATAAGATCTCCGATCCCGAAGCTCACGGGATCGGATTAGAGACGGGCACAATCCTATCTCCGCGATACGAGGAGAAGAATCCTCTTACGATTGAACGATACCAGGAGGAGAATCCTTCTACGATTGAACGCTCCAACGGCTATAAAGGGAGAACCTCCATCATCTTGGGAGGTAGGCAAAATTCTTTCTCAAAACCCCTCAATACATTTAGACCCGGAATCCAAGCCTGACTTTGGCATCGGAGGGTCCCCTGCTCAAGCCAGGGTGTCCTTTGTGCTCTTTCTGTACAGGTACATGAAGGTCTAAGGGATCAAACCAGATTTTTGCATCAACAAGTTGCATAGGAACTAAGGCTAAAAATCTACCTTTTAGCCTCAATTGCATAGGAACTAAGGCGAAAAGTCTATTTTTAAGCCTCAGTTGCATAGGAACCGAGGTGAAAAGTCTACGTTTTAGCCTCAGTTACATAGGAACCAAGGCGAAAAGTCTACCTTTTAGCCTCAGTTGCCAGGAACCAAGGCGAAAAGTCTACCTTTTAGCCTCAGTTGCATAGGAACTAAGGCGAAAAGTTTACCTTTTAGCTTCAGTTGTACAACAACTGAGGCGAAAAGTCTACCTTTTAGCCTCAGTTACATAGGAACCGAGGTCAAAAGTCTACCTTTTAGCCTTAGTTGCATAGGAACTTAGGCTAAAAATCTACCTTTTAGTTTCAGTTGCATAGGAACCGAGGCGAAAAGTCTATTTTTTAGCCTCAGTTGCATAGAAATCAAGGTGAAAAGTCTACCTTTTAGCCTCAGTTACATAAGAACTGAGGCAAAAAGTCTACCTTTTAGCCTTAGTTGCATAGGAACCGAGGCGAAAAGTCTACCTTTTAGCCTCAGTTGCATAGGAACCGAGGCGAAAAGTCTACCTTGTTGCATAGGAACCGAGGCGAAAAGTCTACCTTTTAGCCTCATTACATAGGAACCGAGGCGAAAAGTCTACCTTTTAGCCTCAGTTGCATAGGAACCGAGGCGAAAAGTCAACTTTTTAATCTCAGTTACATAAACGATGCTAAAGGTCTACCATCTAAACCATAGTTATCAACCACACCATCTTAGTACACACGTCATACGTGTGTGATATCCAGACTGTTCATATGTCTAGACTTACCATGGATGGGCCCATTAACGAACTTGATTTAGTTAGGTTGATCCCAACCACCAATTAGAATATTTAGCCATCACCCTCCCCAATGTCCATTATAGTTCCCTTTGATGTGGTCCACCTGAATTATGCACCACTCATCCGGACCAATTAGATTTGATGAATTCACTCCTCATTTGGATCGTACATCTCAAAAATCACTCTTGTCCACAACTCAGGCGGGTCATATCACAGCTTGAGGTTACGGTAATTACCATACATTAGGTCATGGTCCAAAACCATTTTCATGATCTGATTTTGTTGAGAGCTGAACTGTTGTGATAGTTCACCACCATTTTGAAAATGGTAGTGATTTATCCTTGTAACGTGTGGCACTGATGATATATTGGCATGCTTTTAGAGATGGTATCCGTACACTAGGGATTGCCTGACGAGTGACTCGAATCTTACACACTTGTGCCTTGATTCCACGTGTGAGGCCAGTCGAAGGAATATAACCATAGATATGATAAACAATGACCCACAACCATACTTCACTTCCTCTTCTCTGCTTCGATCCACGCCCTCGCCCTTTCCCTCTCTCTCTCTCTCTTGATTGGAAGAGGAGAGCTGCTAGAAGACCTCCTTATCATTCAGATCTAAATCCAAATCAGTTCAAGGTAAGCTTGATTCTTTTCATTTCGCTCCTTCCGCTCCTTTTCTCTCGATCTTAGTTTCTCGCAAAAGAGCTGAAACCCTAGTCTCCGCCCCTTTTCTCTCGATCTCTCCTTCCAATTTTCTGGCGATTTCTGATCTTTAATTGAGAGATTCATACTCGGAAAGCTCATAGATGCGAAAATACGTGTCTTCTGTACTTAGAATCTTCAATCGGCTAAAATAGAAGCAGATTCAACTGTGGAAGCTCTTAGTTGTGCAGATCTGTGATTTCCACAGCCTAGATCTTTGATCGATGATATATATATAGAAGTTGTGTTTACCTTATCGGAAGGGATATCAATCGATTTGTGCTTCTTTTTTTGCCTGATCGAGACATTTCGATTTTAGAAGATCTGCGATTTCTAAGGTTCTGATTGTTGATTTTTTAAGTGGGAGAGATCTCCTGCTTTTTGTCGTGTTCTTTTAGATCTAGGGATTTTACTTGAAGAAAGCTTTTGCATGCATCAGCGGTTCAGATATCCTCTTTCGAGGTCTAGATCTTTGATTTGATGCGATTGGAGTGATTGCAACTTCTGCCTTGAGCAATTTACATTTTCATCCTACATTTGGAGGTAATGTTGGAGGAGCAAAAGTTTTGGACTGGGGAGAAGGCTCAAGACGAGTTGAAGGTAACCAAATTTGAAGGAATTGTTTGCTTCTGAGTCCTTGCTATCTGCAATTAATAATCTAGAAATATTTTAATTTTTATGTTATTTTATTTTGCATGTTTACAATAAATGGTTAAGTTGTACTAGTTTTTGTGAATGGGTTTTCTTTTGTTATTTCCTCCTATAATTGTGCCTTTTCATTTCACAAAATGCTGCATCTAGCATTAAATCATGGTAAGTGAATGTAGCTCATCCGAGTTCTTCATCATCTCATGTTAGAGAAAATTGAAATTAGTTGTCATGTAATCCATAAACCTTTAAAATGTAATGATGGCTACTTAACTTATTTGCTACTTAACATGAGAGTATACACCGATTTTCGAGCAGGCCAGGTAAGTCACAATCTGCTTCCCACGTTTAGATAAACAAGGGGCATATACACCGATTTCCGTGCAGGCCAGGTAGGTCACAATCTGCTTCCCACACTAGATGAATATCAGCTTTTTGTTATCTTTTCTTATTGAGATTTGTGCTTCCCTATCTCTAGATTAGGTTTTCTCTGCTATTTTTGGGAGATTTTGTTAAATCTGATAGATCGGAATGATCTAGGGTTAGGTTTTGGTGCTTGTAGTGGTTTGATTTTATGGTAGATCTGTTCGTATATTTCATGTTTGGATTATGGTTATCAATTTTGTTCTATTGTCTTTTTACTGAAATGGAGTAGAGGAGATGTACTATTTGGTTAGTATGGAAGGCAATCTAGCATATCAGTAGCTTTTCTGATGATGCAATGGAAAATTATAGATTTGTTTTTCTTTCAGATCTCATTGTTTGGAGTTTTGATTTTATTTATTTATTTTTCTTTCTTTTTCATTTCAACCATCTCCACTGTATTGAAAGGCAAAGGAAAGGCCCTATTGAGGCACTTGGCAAGTGCCTTTTGAAAATTTCGGAGAATGGGTACTTTTGATTCATGAGAAAAAACGTGGATACCCTTGGTAGAGTAGGACAATCCGGGTAAAAAACAACATGTACGACACATCAAACTTTCCTATTATTTTATGATGTGAGTAAGATTCACAACACAATTATGAAGAGATCTTCTGCAAGGTCTCTTCTTATTCTGAAGATAAGTGGTATGCTGTCAAGCCAATGGACCATTGGCATCGATACAGGATTGAATTATCATTCATGATCTAAAGAAGAATACATATTCATTTAGGACAGATAGGAAGAACTTCAAACTTGAAACCTGAAATCAGAGGTGTGGCTCAACCAGAGGTTCCAGGCTTGATGTGACTTCAAACTTGAAACCTGAAATTAGGTTTTAAGGTGTGTTTCTTTGATTCATTTGTCCTATATCAGATTGATTAGTTGCCTATCAGACACATCGTTGGGAGGAGATCTAGGAATGTCTGATGGTTTGAACTATGAGAACCAAATTGCTGTTGGATTCTTGTAAGTAAATCACTGCCTTTCTATCTTTTGTTGTTATAAATTGTCAGTTTTCCTTTTTCCTATGAACCGTTATTTGTAGATAAATGGTCTTAGTTGAATTTGTTGAGGTTATGTTTCAAAAGCTTTTTCCATCAGCAGAATTCCATGGGAAAGACTAATCTATACAGGATGGGCCTCGCATGCAACACGTGTGAGAGTTCTTTGGGAAGTCTTTTGTATAAGAGTCCCTCCAGAAAAGGTAACTATATGGAGGAAGAATTTTTTTTGGAGGGAGAATTTTGTCTGTATGAAGGGTAATTGTGTCAATTAAATTCACATGAGAAATTGAATAGAGGAAGGGGCTGCGGCTAGTATTGCTCCCTATTGGTTACATGGGCCGCTGGTTGAATTTCTTGGGTGATTGGTTGAATTTTTGGGCCGCTGGTTGTGTTTCAGTTCAGGATGCATTTGCTTTGTGTGTGTTTGTCTTTTGTTTTGTTTTGTATCTTGTTCGCTGTGGAGTGACAATAGGGTCACCTTCCTCTGCGCTCTTTTTTTTTTTTTCCCCTTAATGATTCCGTCAATAACATAAAATAAAACCAAGTGATATTATTATTGGTGCAGGTGAATGTTAACTTGGCTGGACTTCCTGCACTGGTGCTACCATGTGGATTGATTGAAGGTGGACCTGCCGGCCTTCCTGTTGGACTTCAAATGATTGGTGCTGCCTTTGATGAGGTATTAAACTACCTTTCTTGTTTCTGAGAACATGTTGTTTCTGGTTCAATGACTGAGAATTTGTGCCGTTTCCCTCCTTTCTCTGTTTTCTTCTTATCACATTGCTGTCGATTTTGTTCATATGCATCCGTAATTGAGATCGCCATTTTCCTTTTCTGGTTTGAGGTTTTCAACATATTTCAGATGATTTCCGAAAATATTAGGCAGACATTCAAGTTTCAGCGACAAAAAGAACCCTAGAAATTCAATGTTCAGGTAATCTTTACATCTGTTTGAGGTAATTCACATCCTTTTTGGTTCGATCGACTAGAATAGAATTTGAGAATTTTTGGATCGATTGATGAAGATTTTTCTTCTTTTATTTGCATCACTGTTAATTTCACGTGAAACATCTAGAAATTGAGATATGACTGTCTTTGTGGGATTTGAGAAATTTAGAAATGAAAGATAAGGATCTGATATGATTTGTATGTGATTTTCTTTAGATTCTGCGTGGAAGTATCATGCTGTATGACTTGATTGATATTTTTCCTTACTGATTTATGATTTTATTTCTATTGATTCCATATGGACTAGCTTCCATGTTTCTTGTGCATATGTTTCAGAACTTGGCTTCTTTGTTTTGCAATTAAGGTCAAATTTGAACTTGTTTTCTTCTTATTGATTATTAACATAGTAGTCGCATGTTTCTTCATATCTTGGTACATGGTGCTTTTTTTTTTTTTTTTTTTGGATTTTGATCTTCAGTTGCAAAAACTAGCACCATGAATCATACAACCCTGGCCACAAAAGCTCGACTGAGACAAGACCTTACTTAAGAGTTTGCCCACCAACAAATCTAAACACAACTCTGGTTTTAAAGTTAGTTCTAAAACTCAGTCTTGACCAGAAATGCAGCCAAGTTAACTTGACTTGGTGTCAAGCTGAGTCTCTTGGAACCCATTCCTTAGTCTTGACTCAATCCAGACTCATGCTGATTCGCTGAGTTAAATCTAGTTGGATGACAGGACGTGACTCATGGTGGCTCCAACCAAGTCACTTGCTGAATAACAACAAGTTATATTAATAAAAAGTAAATGTGAATGGAGTGAATAATACCCACGAGCCAACTAAAAAAAGAGACAGAAACCCACGAGCCTACTAGAAAAAGAGACAGAAACCCACGAGCCTACTAAACAAAGAGACAGACTTTACCAATGCATGTTTCATGAAAACATATCCATTTTTTAAAATCACTAATCCTATTTCTAACCACTTTACATATCTGCTGATATACATAATATTTTTGATTATGATTATTAAATACCGAGTCAAGTTTTCAAGTCAACCCGACCCAGCTGAACATCAATTCAATTCTTCAGTTTTTTGAACTATGGTTCTAATACATGATTATGATTAATTAAAATGAGATGAACACATTTTCAGGCATCTACCAAACACACCCTAAACCTGTGACAATCTCAATGAATAAAATGTAAAACTCAAATGTGACCATGGCTTGGCCACTTTGAGGGGAGTTTCTCCTTGAAATAAGCCACTTTCAAAGGAGGCTACCCTCCTTAGGAACTTATATTGATTCTAAAAGATACCCATAATCTCACAGCAGTCTCCCATACATCAAAGCCACACTAGTACAAGAATGGTAATGGAAATTAAAACAGAGTTTATAACCCTGTGAAAGAAAAAGGTTTTTCCAAAGCTACTAACATATGTTACAGATACAGGTTACAAATGAAGAAAACTGATTCAGCCACAATTGAATGATTTAAAAAATGAAAAAAGAAAAAGAAAGAAAAGAAAAAAAATTGTAAGCTCAATTTAGTTCTCCAAGTACTTCCAATGACTTTCTTGGGTGCTGGGTCCTCTGGTCCTCTATCACGCTGTCCAAATGTGAAATACAGCCATCCATTCCAAAACCCAACTAGAGTAGTTTTAACACGGAAAGGCAGCCTCCCTATGGCTGACCATTCCTGTAAATATACAAACCTCCAATCAGAGTCGTCATCATCACAAGTCATGATCATGACTAACATAACACAAGAAATTCCAGTCCAGAAAACAAGTGTTGCAACAATGTAAAGAGTTGTACACATACAACTGACACTAATTTCTTTGTTATTGCTTTCTTTTTTGTCTTTGTAATTACATGGTGAGATCACCGGCGATTGTTGTTCTGTGTTGCTAAAAGATGAATTTCAAGTGGTTCAATTTATATTTATTTTTGACAAAGGCAGTGAACAGCTATGGACAAAAAACTAAGGAATTCATGGCTCCATATACAAGGGTAGCATGTGTTTAGAACAGAGTACAAACAAAAAACATGCAAGCATGTGTTTAAAGCAGAGTGCAAACAAAAAACATGCACCTAAAATCAATCTCCTACGGGAAAATTTGACACAAGTTCTCAGTAAACAAGCTACATCTCACATTCCAAGACAATTAAAAAAGAAAAAGAAAAAGAAAAGAGAGAGAGAGACTGCAGACATTAGAGTTTTACAGTTGAACCAGAAGGTTGATTTCATCCTCTTGAAGCCTTGAACTGCCTTTCCTTCAAACCCAGTGTTAGTGGGAAGGAAATGCAGCTGAAAGAAAGGACTAACGCGTTGAAGCAATTTCCAAAATTCCAGCTGAAGGAAATGGCCAGGATCGTATGTTTATTAGTACATGGTGCCTGTTTTTTTTTTTTTTTTTTTTTTTTTTTTTTTAATATTGTACAACTCATATCTTGTTTTCTTCTTGTTCTTGTTCTTTCTTCTTATCTTCTTTGACTATCTAGAAATTTTCATAAATTTCATGTTTAAGATTGAGCACATGCTCTGTGATTTATTTCACATCCACATGAAGATTGCAATATTGAAGCAGCAGGTTCAACATAGAATGCCTTTTTAGCATGCAATTGATTATGCACTTTGGAATTGAAGGGACTAAGTGCTGATTTGAAGGCCAGATTGTTGACTTCAAATGAATGCACCTGTTGAAAATCAATTAAAAAAGACTGTTTGGCTTGATCTTGTCATAACCTTGCTATTTAGATCTCCTTTGAGGGTTTAATTGCATATTTCAAGCTTGGAGTTTTCTGAATTGAATCTGTGATTGTTTTAGGAACATTTGATGGCATCTTGGAGCTTATGGTTCATGCTGGCAGAAGTCTGCCTAAAGCTATCATGACGATGATACCTGAGGCGTGGAAAAATGTTAAAAACATGGATCGTGATAGAAAAGCCTTGTACGAATATTTTTCAGCTCTTATGGAGCCATGAGATGGACCTGCACTTATATCATGTAAAGTTTGTGCTGGAATTGCTTCATGCTTTAATGATTCTGCATGTGACATGAGTATTTTGAACTTATATTTATTGTATAAATGCAGTTACTGATGGCCTCTATCTTGGAGCGGCATTGGACCGGAATGGATTGCGCCCTGGTTGCTTTTACATCACATATAGTGGACGCGTGATCATGGCCAATGAGGTTGGTGTTGTAGACATCTGCCAGGAGATGTGGCTAGGAAAGGAAGACATCTGATCGGTCCAGAAGGGGACCTTATTGAAACAGTTCATGTGGAAGGCTATGTGGCAGTTCATGTGCTTTTGTATTTTGTTTTGAAAAAATTAAATAGACCATTAATTGTTTTGTTAATGTTGTGCAGAATTATTGTCTTGATGAATGTTAAATGGGTGAAATATGCACAGGTTCAATCATTTATTGATTATGATATTGTTAGCTTTGGATGATAAAAAAAAATGAGGTCAAAAACTGAATTTAGCCTTGGTTGATGCCAAAAGAGGCTAAATCCATCTTTAGTCTCGGTTTTGCCTCAGTTACATAAACTGAGACTACAACTCCCGTAGTTAAAGGCTTTAGCCTCGGTTGTTGAGAACTGAGGTTAAAAATAGTTTTAGCTTCGGTTGGAGGCAACTGAGGCTAAATTTGGATTTAGTCTCAGTTGGAAACAATGAAGTCTAAAATTTTGATTTAGCCTCATTTCGAGAAAATTGAAGCTAAAAAGATTCTTTTAGCCTCACTTGAAGAACCAAGGCTATAAAAGTCATTTTAGCCTCGGTTGCTAAAACTGAGGCTAAAGCCTTTAGCCACGGGGGTTTCAACCTCGGTTTGGATAACTGAGGCAAAACTGAGGCTAAAGGCTTTAGCCTCAGTTTTTAACCTTTTTAGCCACAGTTTTGAACCGAGGGTAAAGCTCCCTTTTCTTGTAGTGTATTGTGCATGACCCACCATTATATGCCTGTGCCATCCCATGTTAAACTCATCAGCAAAATGAATGGCCAGTGAGTAGATCCTGCACAAGAGGAATTATATGATACGTGCCAGATATTTGCATCAGTTTTTCAATTATCATATATAATTGTTTGGTAGTTAGGACTACTACGGTGGATTGAGTGCACCAAAAAAAAATAATAATAATTTAATGTCAGGGAAGATCCCAAGCAATCAATATTAGGAAACTTTTCAGTTGAATGCCGACCATTGTTGTGTTTCTATTCCAAAATACATGTCTTAATGCCACAAATAAAACATCTTAGGATGTTCTATATATCCAGGAGATATCTGATGCATGGTCAATCCATGGTGGGACACAATAGATCAATGGCCTGGATTATCAATCGTAGACATCCTAACCTGAGATATCTAAATTGATAACGTTTGGATAATCTCAATCAAAGCAGTTTCAATTTCGATAATCTCCATCAGAGCTCTCTCTCTCTCTCTCTCTCTCTCTCTCTCTCTCTCTCTCTCTCTCTCTCTCTCTCTCTCTCTTCTCTTTTTGTGTGTTGCTCTAATGCTCTCGGAGCACTATAAATTACTGTGCCCTAGTTACATTGAGACACTTGTAGAATCCAATCACTTGATTTAATTGGTCTTACACATGGGCAGTTGAGATCTTTACACAAAAAATAGGTCTAATCAACAATTCGATGGGACCATATGGATTGCTTATGATTCTAAAGAATCAATTTTGTTTAGCAATTCAAACCATCCCATCCATGGCTTATAAAAAAGGATGGCTAGAAAAATAAGGACAAATTAATGATTGGATTAAATCATCCATTCAGTTTGATTTTTGCATGATAGCCTGTGACATGGGAGCAATAATCAAACTATTTGCATGACTAAAGAAGTCTATTCATCCTCGCGGCTGAGGTGCTCAGCCGAGGTTTCAAAGCTTTGATCGCCAGAGGGGAATGCATGTCGTTCAAACTCAAGCAAGGCTGCCCCATCGTGTCCCATTTACTTTTTGCAGATGACGCCCTCCTGTTCATGAATGGGGGTCTGCCCTCCCTGCGTGCTGTCAAAGCCTTCTTCGAAGTGGTCCAGTCTACCTCGGGTCTGCGGGTTGATCTGGCAAAAAGCTCCTTCTTCGCATCCGATAGGCTCACGGCAGCTAGAATCAGAAGAATCGAAAATTGTCTGGGTATCAAGCTTGCTTCGTCTGATCTGACTTATCTAGGGGTCCCCATTTCTCGTGGCAGGGTCAACCGGTTAACCTTTCAGCCCATGGTAAGCAAAATTGAAGCTAAAATCAGTGGGTGGAAGGCCAGAATTCTCTCCCAAGCTGGGAGGGCCATCCTCATCCGTCATGTTTTATGTAGCATCCCCATTCATACGTTAGCGGCCTCGAACGTTCCTGCCAGCACCCTCGACTCGCTTCAAAGGAGCATCTCTTCCTTCTTCTGGGGATGGGCTGATGGGGCAAGGGAGCTGCACTAGGTCGGTTGGAAGAGGATCGCTATTCCTAAGTTTGAAGGTGGGCTAGGATTTCGTCCTCTTAAAGATATCATGAAGGCTTTCCGCATCAAGCTTGCTTGGTCCATCCGGTTTGGGGATGGTAATAGTCGGTGGGCGGAATTGATGAAGACCAAACATCAGAGAGACCTAGCTCATTTAACCCCGGGCCAAGCTGCGGCCCTGGTATGTTCTCCGATGTGGAAGGTCAGTTAGGGACTGCCTGCCACTGGTCGACAGGATTGCGCAGTACAAAATCGGGCATGGAAATGGGAGTCTTTGGAGGGTCAACTGGTCCAATCTTGGCCCCTTTTCATCTTCTTGCCTCTAGCCCCATCCCCGAGAGGCTGTGGGATATGAAAATTAAAGAGCTTTTGGGCCCGCATGGCCCCCTCCCTCCGTCAGCTATCTTCAACCTTCTTCCTCAAGAGGTTATAGACCTCATCTTCCAAGGTGGTTTTTGCACGTCAGAGCTCCCTGGCTTGCACTTCTGGCCCTTGGACCCGTCCGGTTCGTTCTCTGTCAGATCCACATGGGGTGTGCTTCACCCTTCTAAGCCGAGGAAGGGCTGGGCCCTATGGGTTTGGCATGCGATGATGCCACCAAAAATCTCTTGCTTTATGTGGAGAGTCCATTTTGGTGCAGTTCCTGTTGACTCCAGAGTGCAGGACAAAGGTGTTGTTTTGGTCTCTAAATGTGTATATTGTAGTCAGATTGCCTCTACGGTCCCTTCAACGGAATCGCTGGCCCACCTTTTCATTCAGAGCTCTCTTGCCAAAGCTGTTTGGAACTACTTTGCTGTCATGCTGGGCATTTCTCTCGGAGCAAACCCCACTGTGGAAACAAGGCTGTATGCGTGGTGGGTTGCCTCCACTGCCTCTGGTAAGACGTCTATGCTGCAGGGTCTTCTTCCCATGTTCATCATTTGGGAAACCTGGAAGGCGAGGAACAAAGCAAAGTTTCAAGGAAAGGTGGCCCTTCCGTCGGATGTTATTTTACGTGTTATTGCTTGGCTCAAATCCACCTGCCAGGCATATTTTACTTGGCCGTGCCACTCATCTGCAGAATGTAAGATGATGATTTCTCTTGGTATTGACCTCCCTACCACGCCCACCAATCTCCTAGTCTTGGTTAAATGGATCTTCCCTGTGGGGGATTGTTTCAAACTCAATGTGGATGGAGCAAGCAGGGGTAACCCGGGCAGCTCTGGGGATGGTGGTATCTGCCGAGGGGCGAAAGCTATTTTCCTCTTCGCATTTGCTTTCGGGTACGGCCACGGCTCCAACAATATGGCTGAATTCAGAGCCATTTGGGATGGCCTGCTGTTGTGTCGGCAGCGGGGGCTTCTTATACTTCAAGTGGAGTCTGACTCGAAGCTCATCGTGGGCATGATGAATGGTTTTAGCCAGCCGAGTGCCAGGTGGAGCTACTGGCTGAAGCGGATCCACGATTTATGTAGGGGTGCCCAGGTCTCCTTCTCCCACGTTTTCAGGGAAGTGAATGGTGCAGCGGATGGTCCGGCTAAACTGGCGAGCTCCACTCAGGCCCACACGATCTTCGCCTCGACCGCTGCTCTCCCTCAACCCGTGAGGGGTTCGGTCCTCCTTGATAGAGCTGGGCTTGGGGCCATCAGACGCAGCCATTGAGTTGGGTGGATTAGCTTCACTCTGTTTTCTATTTTTTTGTGTTTTGTTCTTTCCTTTTGTGCAGCTCCTGCGCTTCTTCTGGTGGCCCAGGTCTTTTTGTTGGGGCCCGCCTCGTAGGTTGTAAATCTGGTTTGTCTATGTCCCTTTTTATAGGATAGCTGTGGTCTGTTCTCCTTTTGTTCGGACCCACCCGAAAGGTTGTAATTTGCTGTGATTAATGAATTTAGTGGTATCAGTCCACTTTTCTTATTAAAAAAAAAATGTCTATTAACCATTATTCGACACACACACTATCCATTGAAAGATGTAGTTGGTGATTTCAGCCATGATATGTTGTCCTAGTGTTTTTTTGTGACTTGGGATGGCCCAAATGTAAATTCAGCTGATTTGTGAATGGGAAAGTGAAGGTTTTGACAAAAAAAAAAAAAAAAGAGTATATGTAAATCTCAAGTAGACCGCATTACAGGAAACAATATTGAATAAACGTTGACTATTAAAAACATTTTGGGGCATAAAAGTTTTGGATCAAGATGATATTTATTTAATTTTTTCCTTCATCTATGTCTTCATGACCTAATCAACATATTGGATGTCAAATAAACAGTACAGCGGGCCTTAGGAGGATTTTAATGGTAGATATCCAATCATTATTGTTTTCGTGTGGTGTGGTGCACCTAAGATGTACATTCCTATTATTTTTTCTATCAATCCCTAAAATGATCAGTAAAAATGGATGAACAGAATGGCTGAAACACATATATCATGGTGGGGCCCACAGAGCACCGACCACCAGCCACAGGGCTGGTGCCAGGGGGAGTAGCCAATCCGTCTCCCTTCTCATCAGTCCATGTCATTACCAATGACTTGGAGGCGGATTGCGTCCTACCCCCGCGCCCTGGACACTAATCCGTCTGGGCAGGGCTATGTGGGGCCCAAAGTGATGTAAGTATTTTATACATGCCGTTCATAGTTTTTTATCAGATCATTTTAAGATATGAGAAAAAAATGAGGTAGGTGAAGGTCTTAAATGTACCAGTGGGAATTGAACGTACACCATTAAATATTTCTTGGGAGCTGGAGAAGTTTCGGATCAATCTGATACTTGTGCTTTCACTTCATCCATGTCCACATGACCTTATTAATAGGTTGGAGGGTAAAAAAAATCACGATGGCCCATAGAAAGGTTTCAACGGTGAGTGTCATTATCACTGTAGCTTCCTTTGGTGTGGTCCACCGGAGCTGTGGATGTGCTTCATTTTTAGGTTTATACATTAAAATGATATGAGAAAAGCAATGCACGACATGGATAAAACACTTACATCATGGTGGGCCCCATAGAAGGGGTAGGATGTAATCCGCATCCCAATGACTTCAGCTAATAACGGATATGGGTCCTTACTCTTACCCGGGTGGTAGACTCCCTGGAGTTTTAACACCGGGTCAAGGGTTCGAGTACCCACCGTGGTGTGTGTGCGCGTGTAAAAAAAAAAAAAGAAAAAAAAAGCTAATAACGGATGCAGATTTCCTGCTAAAGCCTTTGGCAGGGAGTTCCTGCGCTCGGAACCTAGGTGGGGCCCACCGTAACGTTTGTGAGAAATCCACCCCATCTATCCGTTTTGTGAGATCATTTTAGGATATAGAGCCAAAAATAAATTGGATACAATACTCAAGTAAGCCTAAAACGTGATAATCAAACATCAATAGTTAAAATATTCGTAGGCCCAGAGAAGTTTCAAATCAGGGTAATATTTACGTTTTCATGTTTTCAGTTCATCCTAGTATGAATGACGTTATGAACGGTATGGATGGCATGCAAATATCATTATTGACCCAGGGAGGTTTCAACAATAAGAATTTCCCTACCACATTTTCCTTTAGTGCGGCCCACTTGAGTCTTGGATCCTGCTAACGTTTAATGTAAAGTCTAAAATGAGCTCAAAAAATGGATAGACGGGTGGATGTCTCACAAACATTACGGTGGCCCCACCTAGGTTACCAGAGTAGGAACTTCGCGGAAAGAGTTTAACAGGAAATCTGCGTCCTCAGCTAACAACATATGTCGGATTTCTCTATTTTCATTACTCCACGTCATGGATGCGGATTGCCTCCTTCCCCCGGACATTAATCCGTCTGGGCAAGGCTATGTAGGGTGTTTTATCCACGCCGTTCATAGATTTTCTAAGATTATTTTAAAGTATGATCCTAGAAATTAAGCAGGTCCATAGCTTTAGTGGACTACACCAAAGGAAGCTGCAATGATAATGACACCCGCCATTGAAGCCTTTCTAAGGGCCATCGCGGTATTTTTTTTACCATACAACCTATTCATAAGGTCATGTAGACATGGATGAAGTGAAAACACAAATATCAGCTTTATCCGAAACTTCTACGGCTCCCAAGAAGTTTTTTAACGGTGGAAGTTCAATCCCCCCCTTGTGATCCACTTAATCCCTGGATCTGCCGCATTGTTTTTCTTGTACCTCAAACTTAATTATCTTCGAAAAACAATGATCAGCATGGATAAAACATTTACATCACGGTGGGCCCCACAGATCCCTTCCTGGACGGATTACCGTCGGGGGTAGGACGCAATCCGCATCCCCATGTCATTACCAATAACTTCAGCTAACAGTATATAGGTCAGATTTCTCTCTCCTAAATCACGTCATTACCGATAACTTCGGCTAACAGTGTAGTATCGGCTGGATTTCTCTCTCCCAAATAGATTTGAGATTGGGTGTTGCACATTATCTTTTTAAGGTTTGAAACTTATCTAGCCCTCACAATGATATCCATCAATTTCTACGGATCATTTTAAAACATGAACTTAAAAATAGGCACATTTGAAGCTTAAGTAAACCACACCACACGTATTGGGAATTTAACAATTATCCTAATGCATACTGTGGAGTTTGTTTGCCATCTAACCTCTTTCTAATATCACCCACGCATAGATGAATGGAAAACACAAATATCAGCTTGATTAGAGCTTTCCATGGCCACGATAACTTTTCAACAATAGCATTCAATTCCTATTATTTCGGTAGAGTAGCCTACTTAGCCTTAGATCTGCTACTTTCTTCGTATCATTTGATAAAATGGTACCAAGAAAATGAGTGGATACGATATAAAAAAATAAAATAAAATGAGTAGACAGTATT
Organism: Magnolia changhungtana; assembly: GCA_030180095.1. NCBI lineage: Eukaryota > Viridiplantae > Streptophyta > Magnoliopsida > Magnoliales > Magnoliaceae > Magnolia > Magnolia changhungtana. Next base: position 1,904,556 of record JASAUF010000642.1, on the reverse strand, counting down.
GATCTTATACATATTTCATAATGGAGTCCATGATTTTCTTATCTTGACCTATTATGTATTATTCTATCTATTCATTTTTTTTTAGAAAATACAAATATCAGCTTGATAGAGCTTTCCATGGCCACAAGATAGAACTTTTCAACAATAGCATTCAATTTCTATTATTTTGGTAGCGTAGCCTACTTAGCCTTAGATCCGCTACTTTCTTTGTATCATTTGATAAAATGGTACCAAGAAAATGGGTGTACACTAAAATGGTATGAAAAAAAAAAAATGGGTGGATAGTATTGATCTTATACATATTTCATAATGGAGTCCATGATTTTCTTATCTTGACTTAGTATGTATTATTCTGTCCATTTATTCTTTTTAGATCATTTTAGTAAATTATACAAACAAAATTATGTACAATCCCATCACAAGGTGGGCCATACTATAAGAAAAAGTGGTAATTGACCATTAACGGGTCACACAAGTTTTGGATCAAGTTGATATTTGCATTTTCTCTTCATCAAGCTTAGATAAAATTATGATGGCAAATAAAACTTACAGAAACACATTAAGGGTTAAGGTGAGCAATGTTTTTAATGATACGGTGTTCAATCACCACTACTTCCTGAAATATGGTCCACCTGATAATTGTATCTTCTTAATTTTTTATTATCATACTTCAAAATTATCAGAAAAAATGAACAGTCATGGATGAGTCCCACCCGTAACTGAATTGATTGAGATGTGAAATTTACGTGGGTGTCAAGATGATGTATTTATTAGATCCACATGTCTATTCATTTTTTTCATATCATTATATATTAATCCAAAAACATTGCAAATCCAAATCTAAAGTGGACCACACCACTTAAGACAGTAAGAATTAATGCTACTGCTGAAAACTTTTTGAGGCCATATAAAGAAGGCTCTAATCAAGCTAATACTTTTATTTTAACCCCACATAGGTATGTGTGAACTTAATTATGAACAGGTCAGGTGGAAAATAAGTTTCACTTTTGGCCATAAGAAAGTTTCAATGGTTGTTTGATCAATCCCCACTGATTTCTGTGGTGTGATCCATTTCAACATTGGATGTACTTCATTTTTTGGCTCATACTTTAGAATTATCTAGAAAATTTGTTGGACGGTGTAGATCTAACATAAAAATCATGGTGGACCAAAAAAAGTTTAAAAGTTGTGTATTAGCAATAAGTTGTGTCGTGTATTTAACAGCAATCTGTTTGATAGAGAGAAATCCGGCGTATCTTAACCACTAGTTTCATCATAAATGACGTTAACCATTCAGGAGCGACGACACTGGAATTTCTTGCGCCTTCAACACAGACGCGAGAAAGGAGATACTAAAGATGCGAAAAATAGGAAAAAGGAAGAAGGATGATGGAAATAAGTATGCGAAACTTCTTCCACAAATCCTGATCAATATTCTAATGCATTTAGATCTAGTTGATTGTATTCACGCCGGACGAGTCTGCGTTTCGTGGCAGGCAGCATGGGTGGAGATGGTTTCCCCTAATCTACACCCTCCATGCATCATCTGTCGTTGCTTATCTTTCCACGAAAAAACGAAATACATACTCTCTTCAATCTATCAGACAAGAATGTCTATGGTCTACATCTTCATCAGGCCTGCGGAGCAAGTTGTTTAGGATCTTTTGATGGATGGGTAATATTGATGGATAAGATGATTGGGTGTTTTCTCTTGAATGTAACATCTAGAGACTGTATCCAGCTCCCCCGTTAGATTGGTTTTTCAAACTTGGCCAAGCATCGTCGCTATGTAGAAATTTTTTGGAAGCAGTGTCTGCTAAGAGATGCTAGGGCCATTTTATCATCTGACCCTACTTGAGGTGATAGGGTTGTGATCATCTGCTCATTGAATGAAAAAATGGCCTTATGTAGAGTGGGAGATCTGATGGGTTTTTTTTATCCATCTTCGACCGGTCGAAGGCTGGTGGTCGACCAGTCGAAAGTTCGAGTCGAGGACTACGACTCAAAGTCCAGCGAGTTGTCTTGCTGTTTTTTACTGTAGCTACGACTAGTCGAAGGGATGTTTCAACTAGTCGAAGGGGTCCTACGACTAGTAGAAGACTAGGTTCGACTAGTCGAAGGTTACGCAGTTTGTTCGGCGATTTTGCGCGAAACTGCAGATTTGAGTCCTTTCGCAACAGGGATGCAGAAAGGAGTTTCCTAAACTATAACAGGGGTTGCCTAGGGTTTTTCTAGGTACAACAAGAGGGTTTCCTAAAGCTTTACAAGGGATTTGCTAAAGGGTTTAGGGCTATCAAAGGTGAGAGAGAGGAAGCTTATAGAAGGGAGGTTTTGCTCGTTGAGGTTTTCTACTGTGCAATCTATACCTCAGCGCTTCTATGTCCTCGTAATCAGTTAGATCTCTCCGTTTTCTCTATTTCTCTTATTGTTTATCCACTCCTGCATGAGTGAAGAAGATTGTAACGTTCTACTTTATAGTGGATTGTTGATCTGGAAGAGGTCCCATGGCTTTTACCTCTTTGAGGGTTTTCCACGTAAAAATCTCTTGTGTGGTGTGTGATTGATGTATTGATTGTTTTCATTGCTATATTATCCATAATTCTGGTTTGTTCTGGAGGGCTAGATCTTAAGGTTTTGTGCAAGGCCCCCAACAAGATCCAGCAGGGAGAATCTTAAAAGGAGAACGTGATCAATATCAATTCATATCTAGTATCACATTCTATAGTGGTCGATTCTTAATATAATATAATACGTGGTGGGATTCTTATAGTAAACATATCAGCCAGTGTCGTGCACCATCCGTCACTTCTCATTAGTACACGTCATTACATGACTTGGAAACGGATTGGCTACTCCCCTGCCATCAGCCAATGGCTAGTGTTCAGTGCTCCGTGGGTCCCACCATGACATATGTGTTTCATCCATGCCGTCCATCTATTTTTATAGATCATTTTATGGTATTACAAAAAAAAAAAAAAAAAAGGAGAATGTATATTCCAATCTCAAGTGGAAACAGTGTTGAACCAACAGTGTTAAATGAACTTTGACAATTAAAAGCTTTCTGGGGGCAATAAAAGTATTGGATCAAGCTGATCTTTGTTTTTTCCCTTCATCCGGGTCTTTATGACCTAATCAACAAATTGGATGTCAGATAAACAGTAGAGTGGGCTTTAGGAGGATTGAAATGATGGATATCCAATCACTATTGTTTTCCTGTGGTGTGGTCCACCTCAGATTTATATCCCTCTTATTTTAAAGATAAAGCCCTAAAATGTTATTTAAAAATGGATGAACGGAATGGATGAAACACAAACATCATGGTGCAGCCCACAGAGCACCAACCACCAGCCACGGGGCTCGTGTAAGGGGAGTAGCCAATCCGTTTCCCGATGACTTCGGCTAACAGTATACGCCGGATTTCTCTCTATTTTCATTAGTCCATGTCATTATCAATAACTTCAGCTAACAGTATAAGCCGGATTTCTCTCCCAAGTAGATTTCTGATTGGGTGTTGCACACGCACGCAGATTGCCTCCAACACCCGCCCGGAGGGTAAAACGTCCGGGCAGAGCTCTATGGGGCCACCGTGATGTAAGCATTCTATCCATGCCGTTTATTGGCTTTCTCAAATCATTTTATGATACAATACAGTGTTTAATCGCCACTGCTTCCTGAAATATGGTCCTCCTGATGATTGTATCTTCTTAATTTTTTGTTATCGTACTTTAAAATTATTGGAAAAAAGGACCATGCCACTGAAGACGGTGTAATTTATGTGGGTCTCAATATGATGTATTTATTTAGATCCACTGGTCTATTAATATTTTTAAATAATTTATATTATTAAAAAAATAATACAATCTAAAGTGGACCACGCCACTGAAGACGGTGTGAATTGATGCTACGGTTGAAAACTTATTTAGGCCATGTAAAGAAGGCTCTAATCAGGCAGATATTTTTATTTTAACCCCACACAGGTATGTGTGAACTTATGAACAGGTCTGATGGAAAATAAGTTTAACGTTTAGCCCTAGGAAAGTTTCAACCGTTGTTTGCTCAATCCCCACTGCTTTCTGTGGTGTATTCCATTTCAGCTTTAGATGTACTTCAGTTTTTGGCTCATGCTCTAGAATTATCTGGAAAATTTGATGGACGGTGTAGATCTAACATAAAAATTATGGTGGACCAGAAAAAGTTTAAAAGTTGTGTATTAGCAATAAGCTGTGTTGTGTATTTAACAGCAATCTGTTTGATTGAGAGAAATCCGGCGTATCTTAACCACTGGATTCATCATAAATGACGTTTACCGTTGAGAAGCGATGGCACTGGAATTTCTTGTGCGACGCCGAGAAAGGAAATACGGAAGATGCGAAAATTAGGAAAAAGGAAGAAGGATGATAGAAATAATTATGCGAAACTTCTTCCTGAAATACTCATCAATATTCTAATGCATTTAGATCTAGTTGATTGTATTCGGGCCGGACGAGTCTGCGTTTCGTGGCGGGCGGCATGGGCAGAGATGGTTGCCCGTAATCTACACCCTCCATCGCATCATCTGCCGTTGCTTATCTTTCCACGAAAAAATGAAATACATACTCTCTTCAATCTATTAGACAAGAATGTCTACGGTCTACATCTTCCTCAGGCCTGCGGAGCAAGTTGTTTAGGATCTTTTGATGGATGGCTAATACTGATGGATAAGATGATTGGGTGTTTTCTCTTGAATCTAACATCTAGAGACTCTATCCAGCTCCCCCATCAGATTGGTTTTTCAAACTCGGCCAGGCATCGTCGCTATGTAGAAATTTTTTGGGAGCAGTGTCTGCACAAAAATGCTAGGGCTATTTTATCATCTGACCCTACTTCAGGTGATTGTACGGTTGTGATCATCTGCTCAGGGAATGAAAAAATGGCCTTATGTAGAGTGGGAGATATAGCATGGAGAATCTTGAAAGGAGAACGTGATCAATATCAATTCATATCTAGTATCACATTCTATAGTGGTCGATTATTTATGTTATGCTGTATGATCAATGGACTAATTAAGATGTATGAGTTGGATCCCAGTCTTAAATCCACTAAATGGAAGATGATTCAGCACCTTGAAATAAAATATCCTCACAATGCTTCTGAAATCTATCTTTATGCTTCTGAAATCTATCTGGTTGAATCATGTGGGGAGTTGTTAATGGTTGTAAGGTCTTTATACCATTTGGATGGATTTTGGCATCCTAGTAAAGCAACGACAACATTCGGCATTTTTAAGATGGAAGGTTTCTGTTGTATCAAGGTAGAAAGCTTGGGTGATCAAATGCTTTTCTTAAGTTACTCTAACTCCAAGTCTGTTTCCGCTAAAGTATTGCCAGGCTTCAAAGGGAATTGTATTTATTTTACGGATCATATTTTGATGCCTTATAATAGTAATAATTATTCAGGTATGTTTGACTTAGAGGATGGCAGTATCTCACCGGTTTTTTCAAGCATTCCAATTGGCATTCACGACCCGTCTCAGTATAAGGCAATTTGGGTAACACCATATCCAATAAAGTAGTTTTTATTTATATATTTACTTTTCATTTAATGATAGTTCTTTTTGCATTCAAATAATTTATTTAAACAAGAGAATTAATATATTATATTCAATTCTTAATAGCTTGATTTTAAGATTTTGATTAATCAAAGCTCTCATGGTATATCATTATGTTGTGAAGAACGATTGTGTACATTGAATGTAAGTTCGGTACATATCGTTGTGCATGACCCACCATTATATGCCTGTGCCATTCCCATGTTAAACCCATCAGCAAAATGTATGGACACTGATTGCATCAGTTCTTCAATTATCATGTTCTTCAATTATCATATATATCAATCGTATCAATTGTTTGGTAGTTAGGACTACTACGGTGGATTGAATGCACCAAAAAGAATGTCATGAATTGGAAGAACCCAAGCAAGCCCCAGCTCGACTCGACTCGGATCGAATCCAGCTCAAATCGAACTTGGATCAAACCAGTTCCGTGACTTGGTTACTTTGCCATTGATGTTGCTCACCAAGTGTTTCATCACCATATCATGGTTTTCAGCATCCACCAAAAACTGGAAAAGGATTTCAATTGAAACATAAGTGTGCTATATTCACAAGGCTCACACCAACTGATAGACTAGAAAGGGCCCATATCTACTTCATAGACATCATTCCAGTTACGCTGCCAGCTAAGTATTCACTGGGAGCACTTGAATGCTTCTTGACTTCATCCTCGAATGCAAACTTCAGGTGATCGTGCTCCTTGTTTAGATCTTTGATTGCTTGATCATATGCCTACATTGGAGACGATTGGCTCATCGTGTGAATCCTGACGATGATTTTATATTAGAGAGGGTGCAGAAGCTTGTATCCAGCGAAAAGGACATTTGGGTCCCTGCGCAGCTGCATGCGTAATCTCATATTCTGCAGTGAAATGACAGTGGAGAAGTTGAGTATTGTTGTTTTTTGTTGTGTTCAAGAGCTTTGCTGTAGCAACTCTGTTTTTTGCATTGTTTAGAAGGTGCAGTCCAGGTATTTTGAAATTTTGAAGGTGCAGTGTAGGTGTTTGAGGAAATGCCTCAATGGCGAACTCGGCTCGAACTTGACCCGAGCTGGCGCAAGCTGCTGACCGAACTGAGACGAACTAGCCAGTCAGGCTCAAGGACCGAGTCGAGCCGAGTTCGAGCTGCGGTCAGTTAGTGTTTGAGCTAAGCCGAGCTGAGGCCGGCTCGACTCGGTTCGACTCGATATACACCCCTACCTATGCCTCAGCTCGACTCGGTTCGACTCGATGCACACCCCTACCTATGCCCCTCCGCTTTGGCGACATGGGGGCGCATAAAGGAAAGAGAGGGATGGGCTTTCTCTCGCTTTTGGCAGAATAGGCCTCCCTACGGTACGTAGGCCTGCAAAGTCTATTAGCTCAGTAGTAGAGCACATCCCCGATAATTGCGTCGTTGTGCCTGGTCTATGAGGACTCTTAGTCACATGGATAATTCAATGTGCTCATCGGCACCTGACCCGAAAATGTGGATCCAAAACTTTTGTGACCCCAAAAATCTTTCAATAGTATACGTTCTATCTCCACTGCCTTTTGCAGTGTGGTCCACTTGATATTTGGATCCGTCTTTTTTTTTTTTTTTTTTTTTTTTTCTACTCAAGCCTTAAAACGAGCTCGCTTGTTTGGATATAACACATACCTTGTGGTCGGATTCATAGAACTTGACGTAAACATACCAGCCAGTTCAGTGGTGTGTATGTTGTGATCTCCATGACGTCCAGTCCCACACGTAGGAGTCCTTGTTCCACTTGTTCATTGGCAGTAGATTGGCTCAGCGGCTATGGTCTTCGGTTGGGAGGATGTTCGATATCCAAGTTATGGCAGCTCTATCCATTGAAACCTGGTTGGAGTAGTGGTGGAGTGGCGCGGCTGCTGTCAGGTCGAGAAATTCAGTGGCCCATATGCTTGCTCCCTGCATAATCTTGTGGGAAATCTGGAGGGCTCGAAATGCGACTATTTTTGACGGAAGACTGATCTTCATCTCTGCTACCCAGTGCAAAGTTAGATAGTGGATCTCGAACTTGACCTTGTCTGATGGTTGTGCAAGTGCCCCTGCGTTGGGCCGCAGGCTACAGCAAGGAATCAGTGTTGGTTTGTCGACCGGTAGCAACAATGGCAAGGCATTGTTGGTCAAGTGGATGAGGCCCTCCCCTGGGTGGGTAAAAATCAATGTGGACGGCTCAGCCAGGGGAAATCCTTGAAACTCTGGCGGCGGGAGTGTATGAAGGGGAGAAAAGGGTGAGTTTCTGTTTGCTTTTGCATCGGGCTATGGAGTGAGATCGAACTCATATGCTGAGTTACGCGCCAACCACGGCGGTCTAGCCCTCTGCCTCCAAAAAGGCTTCTTCAGGGCCATTATTGAATCGGACTCGCGGTTAATTGTCGATGTGCTGAATGGGGAATATAAGCCGGGCTGGAAATGGGACTCCTGGGTATATAGGATCGACTAGTTGAAGTGAAGAGGTCAGTTCCTTTTTGTACATACCTTCACGGAAGGAAATTCCCCTGCGGATTATATGGCCCATTTGGGCAGCGTTTTCCAAGCTTCAGCCTGGTTTGATCAATTTTCAGAGCTTCCTTTATAGCTCAGAGGGCTGCTATTCCTAGATAAGGTTGGGCTGGGCTCAATTAGGATAGCTTAAGAGCCCACTTTTGCAGTTTTTCTTTGTTTTGTGCAGTTTTGTATTTCCTTTGCTTTTCGCCAGGATAGGTTGTCCCGGTGTATTTTTTGTGACGTGAGATGGCCCAAATGTAAATTCGGGCTGATTTGTGAATGGAAAAGTGAAGGTTTTGACAAAAAAAATAAGGAATAAAAAAAGTATATGTCATTCTCAAGTGGACGACATTATAAGAAACAGTTTGACCATTAAAAACGTTTTGGGGGCATAAAAGTTTTGGATCAGTATATATATATATATATATATATATATATATATATATATATATATATATATATATATATATATATATATATATATATATATATAGGTCTTTATGACCTAATCAATATATTGGATGTCAAATAAACAGTCCAATACCCTTAGGAGGATTTTAATGGTGGATATCCAATCATTATTGTTTTCGTGTGGCCATGGTCCACCTAAGATTTATATCCCTATCATTTTTTCTATTAATTCCTAAAATGATCTTTAAAAATGGATGACTGGAATGGATGAAACACATATATAACGGTGGGGCCCACAGAGCACCGACCACTACCTTAAGGGCTGGTGCAGGGGGAGTAGCTAGCCAATCCGTCTCCCTTCTCATTAGTCCACGTCATTACCACGTTGCACCCCTACCCGAACAGTTATCCATCCTGGCAAGGGCTTTGTGGGGCCCAAAGTGATGTAAGTTTTTTATACGTGTCCTTCATCATTTTTTACCAAATCATTTTAAGATATGAGAAAAAAATGAGGTAGGTATAGGGGTGCACACGGGTCGGTTTGGTCCGGTTCTGGGGTGAAACCGGAACCGAACCGTTCCCAACGGTTCTAGGATATTTGGAACCGGAACCGGACCGTTGGCACCCTAGAACCGAACCGGAACCGAACCGTTAAAACCGGTTCGGTTCCGGATCGGTTCCACGGTTCTGGGCTTTTTATAATCCAGCCCAATTGCAAGCCCATGTCCATCCATGTTGTGGTCCATTTGATGAATGGTTTAGATATTGTATAAGGTGTACAAAAATACATTTATAAAAATAATTATATTGTGCATTATAAACCATTAATCATGAGTCAAATATGGAAACAACAAAGGGTTCTTGATTCGGTTCCAAGTTCGGTTCAGGTTCGGTTCCACGGTTCGGTTCTATGGATTGGATCCATGGTTTTATTCTACGGATCGGTTCACGGTTCGGTTCGGTTCTACATACCTGCAAACCGAGAACTGAACCGATGTAACCGGTTCTTTGATTTTTGGAACCGGAACCGAAACCAGTGCACTCTAGAACCGGACCAAACCGGACCGTTTGGTCGGTTCTAGTCCGGTTCCACGGTTCTACTGGTTAAATGTAAGGTCTTAAGTGACCACAATGTGGGGATCGAAGGTACACCATTAAAATTTTATTGGGAGCTGGAGAAGTTTTGGATCAATCTGATATTTGTGCTTTCACTTCATCCATGCCTACGTGACCTCATTAATAGGTTGGATGGTAAAAAAAACATCACGATGGCCCTTAGAAAGGTTTCAACGGTGGGTGCCATTATCACTGCAACTTCCTTCGGTGTGGTCACTTGTGGATGTGCTTCATTTTTAGGCTTATACATTAAAATGACATGAGAAAAGCAATGCACGGCGTGGATAAAACACTTACATCATGGTGGCCCCCACAGAGCGGGTAGGACGTAATCCACGTCCCAATGACTTCAGCTAATAATGGACGCAGATTTCCTGTGAAAGCCTTTGAGAAACTTCCAACTGTACGACCAGTATATGGCCCACAGCTTTTTAAAGCCCACTTGCTTTTTACCTTCCAAGAATAATCCCCAGCTGTGCGGCCCCATTTCTCAGGTCGAAAATGCCCTTGCTTTCCTTCCTGCGGCGGATCACCTGGTGCTCGAAGAAGAGCTCTTACGGTCCTCGAACTCCAAGCTGTACGAACGGTTCAAAAGATATCAAAGTTACATGGCCCCATAGTTATGTATTTATTATATCCACAATGTTCATCCATATTTCGAGATCATTTCGGAGCATTATCACCAAAAAGAAAAAAATCATACCCAAAGATCAACTGAACCACACCACAACGAGCAACGGGAAAATTGATTTTCGACATTTAATCCTCCATTACACGCCTTTTACGGTGTGGTCCACTTGATAGCTAGATCTGACTTATTTTTTGTCTCAAGCCTTAATATGAGTTCACCAAATAGATGGACAGTTTGGATATAACACATACATCATAACGGGACCCATAAACAATGAGAGGATTACAACAGGGAAAAAAAACCTGCCTGACCCAGTCGACGGGGTCCAAACCCGATCGACCCTGACTCGCTGTCAGACTGACCCGGTCGACCTAACTCGTTGTTCCACCTTTGTACTTTTTTTTTTTACAAGGAGAACTTTTCCTCTCCTACATTTTTCTCCAATACATATTTATATAAATATGTGTATATAAGTATGTAAAAAAAATTTCTCTTTTTATTCACTTCGTTCTTTATTCATTTAATAAACATATCTCTTAAAGCGGAATGAGTTACTTGACGTACCATATAGGATTTGGGAGTAGGAAATGCTACTTTAGCTAACTAACCTACTTATTTTCCAAGATTCTATCAGGTCGATGGTCGAAAATTCATTTCATTCACTTTGTGGCCAATTTCAATCAGGTCGTGGTCAATTTTATTCATTTCATTTCACGTTCAATTCCATCCATTTCAGGGTCAATTCCCTTCACCTTCATAGTCAATTCGCTTCACTTCACGATCAATTTCATTCATTTCATGGTCAATTTGCTTCACTTCATGATCAATTCCATGCATTTCATGGTCAATTCCCTTCACTTCATGGTCAATTTGCTTCACTTCACGGTCATTTTCATACATTTCACGGTCATTTCCATCAATTCCGTGTTGATTCACGATCATTTCCATGCATTTCACAGTCATTCTCGTCGATTCCGTGTTGATTAACGGTCATTTCCATGCATTTCATGGTCAATTCCCTTCCCTTCACTTCACGGTCATTTCCACGCATTTCACGGTCATTTCCATGCATTTCATGGTCATTCCTGGTGATTCTATGTTGATTCACGGTCATTTCCATGCATTTCACGGTCAATTCCCTTCACTTCACGGTCAATTCGCTTCACTTCACGGTCATTTTCATGCATTTCACGATCATTCCCGACGATTCCGTGCTGATTCACGGTCATTTTTATGCATTTCACGGTCAATTCGCTTCACTTCACGGTCATTTCCATGCATTTCACGGTCATTCCCGGGCGATTCAATGTTGATTCACAGTCATTTCCATGCATTTCACGGTCAATTCGCTTCACTTCACGGTCATTTCCATGCATTTCACAGTCATTTCCCGCGATTCCATGTTGATTCACGGTCATTTCCATGCATTTCACAGTCAATTCCCTTCACTTCACGATCAATTCCCTTCACTTCACAGTCATTTCCATGCATTTCACGGTCAATTCCCATCACTTCACGGTCATTTCCACGCATTTCACGATCAATTCGCTTCACTTCACGGTCATTTCCATGCATTTCACAGTCATTCCCATCGATTCCGTGTTGATTCACGGTCATTTCCACGCATTTCACGGTCATTTCCATTCATTTTACGGTTATTTCCATGCATTTCACAGTCAAATCGCTTCACTTCACGGTCATTTCCATGCATTTCACGGTCATTTTCGGCGATATCATTTAACTCGTAATAAGCATAACCACAAGATTACCCAATTCACAAAGGCAATATCATTATCACATATCCACTAATATAATCATTTGAGTACAGTGCTGAAAGGGAAATACATATATAAAAATTAAAAGCTCCAGAAGACGGCTGCATACTCCAAGTTTGGACGCCGACAACCTAACATTAGTTTACGCGATCTACTGTGCATAAGCTTATAGAAAGCTTAGAGGGTGGTGTAAGTGTGTGCACAAGGTAAGTGCCAAGTATACAATGCAATGCCTTAATCATACAATGCCGAAAACACTGGTAATCCATAAATCGTACAATGTCGGAATCAGCAGAAACACTGACAAGAGTAGGAATTTATCAGAGTAAATAGAAATACTAACAAGACCATAAATCATACGATAATAGAGTAAGCGGAAATACGGACAAGTCCATGAGTCAATCAATATCAGCATACGCAATGTAGGACAGCTATGCAAATGGAGAGTCATAAATAATCAAATATCGGATGCCAAAAATATAATGCAATATTCAATTCGGAAGAGCTAACGAATACCATCACTCTCATCTAAGTCAGAGGAATACAGAAACATAGCAACCCAAAATGCCATATGCCGAGGGTGTAATGCAATATGCAATATGTAGTGCCAATGGAATGACCATACTAGAGTGAAGTCGGGATGATAGTATGTAGTATCACAGGCTACGAGATCCACCACAAGGGACTTCTATCCAAACCAGTCCCATACCTAAATTTGGATAGTCAGACTCAATGTGGTAAACTCCTGATCTCAGGTTAGTCGCGCGCCCCAACCAAAATCCTTGTCATAACGAAGGCACATAATAATTAGTTGCGCACCACCAGCCCAAGTGGATAGTGAATGAATGAATGAATGAGCATGCAACTCCTACTCAATAAGTCCACATATCAGTACAGATCATCTCTGGGATCATCACCGGGGTTTAGTACACTCTAAATGGCACCTTCTCTCTCCCAGCAGCAGAGCCCAAGTGAGAGTAAGAAACCTCATTATCCGCCTAACCAATAGTCTGTCAATACCTATCCAGCACGTCGATAGTGGACCCATTCACGAGCTGGTAAAACTCAGCCTAGTACTACCCCCTACCCTCGGGGCGAGTAAGGCCACACCCATTTCCAACCGACCACGACACAGTGGGAGACGCAGCCTCATGGTATTCGGCCCTCGTGCGCTCATATATTCACTCGATCTCGACGTTGGAGTCATTTTCTGGCCACGGAGGTTTAGGAATTTTCACCCAGGGACATCTATGGCGCCCGTATGCTAGAACTAAACATTTTCGGTGTCCCGTCTAGCCATCCACAATATGCCTGTGGAGGCTACGACCCTGATGTCGCTAGGGCGTATAGTAATCGTGATGCAATGATGCATAAGTCACACAATCCAGTCATGCATCAATCCTGCACATACCGTGTGTTCATGTGAAATAACCTCCGCCTATCAGGGAGTCTCATGACAATCTATCCAATAACATATGCAATGGTCAACCACATCTCATAACAAACATGCAGATGATGCGTATGGGCGTGTATGATGATGCTATGTTATCACATACTCATAATCGGTATCAATAACCGGCCTCATCGATCAGCTTCAACAATGTGGACATTTAACCAACATTACCCCCAAGGAATGACCCACATAGATCCCAACATATAGTGGACCCATGGCCTTACGCAAGGGCCAAATATACAACACCATAGGTCCCACTCAAGAGCTTAATACATACCACGATGGGCCTTTCACATAGCCTAACATACATGACAATGGGCTCCTTCTCCTGGCCCTCAAATGCATCATAATGGGCCTCATCACCTAGGCCTCAATATACATCACATTAGGCCTTAGACACAGGCTGAATACACATCAAGTCGGGCCTCAAACACGGATCGCATATACATCACATTGGGCCCCGACAATCAGAATCGGCAATCGGCCACGACAAATCAGAATCGGTAATCGGCCTCGATCGATAATAGACAATCAACCATGACAAATAAGAATCGGTAATCAGCCTCGATCGATAATCGGCAATCGGTCGATCAAGGCCTAAGGGAAGGTCACGATGTGGACATCTAACCGTCATTGCCCAACAATGTGGACATCTAACCAACATTGCTCCCAACGAGTGGCCCACATAGGGCCAAATATATAGTGGGCCCATGGCCTCACATAAGGGTCTCATAAATCAAGTGGGTCGCGTCACATGGGCCTAATGCATATCGCTTTGGGCCGCAACGTATGGGCCTCATCATATGAGCAGGAATATATCACAATGGCCTCACTAAATGGGTCGGAAACACATCTCAATGGGCCACGACGTATGGGCCGAGTATACATCTCAATGGGCCATGACCCATGGGCCCCAATACATTATAATGGGCCGCAACCTGTGGTCCTCGAATACAATAAGTGGGCCACATTAATGGGCCTCATATATACACCTCAGGTGGGCCCTGCTCATGGGCTTCAAATACATAACATGTGGGCCCTACACATGGGTCTTATACGCATCAAATGGCCACGTATCTGAGCCTTGAACACATCAAATGGACCATACGTCATGGGCCCAATACATGTCATGATGGGCCTTGCATCAATGGGTTGCACTAATGGGCCTCGTACACATTAAGTGGGTTGCATCAATGGGCCGCACTAATGGGCCTCGTACACATCAAGTGGGTTGCATCATATGGGCGGCACTAATGGGCCTCGCCCATAGGCCTCGGATATATCACAATGGGCCACGTCTCATGGACCTAACAAGACAAACAGGTGGCCCACACATGGGCCAAACACATCATGATGGGCCACATACGCCACAATGGATTGCACAATACATCAAGGTGGGCCTCAGGGATGGGCCACAAATATATCAAGGTGGTTCATAAAACATCATATTGGGCCTCGACAAATGCCATATATATACATAATAGGTGGGCCATATTGATGGGCCCTCAAATACACCACATGAACGGCCATAAATATATCAAGGTGGGCCTTAACAATGGGTCGCGCCAAAAATCATTTCAATAATTTTAGGTATAACATGTGTATCACTACACCCATGGCCCACATATGATGATTAGCACTGTCCAAACATTATCCATGCAAATCGACGCCAACCAAACATTGTCCAACACTATCCCAAAATTATGGACGTTGTGGATACAAAATGCATACATCTAGGTGGGCCGCACAAGTGGACGGTATGGATTAAGCACGCATAGCATGGTGGGCCTGTATAGTGTAGGTGGGCCCAGTAGATGCAGCAAGCAGGCCCTGCGCCATCAAGACGGGTAGACGGTGTGGATATAAAATACATACATCGGGGTGAGTCCCACCATCCAGCGCGCTAAATGGTGAGGATATACAATACATTTATCATGGCAGAATCACACATTGAAATGGGCCTTATATACATCACATTGGGCCTCAACCCATGGGCCCCAAATACATCTAATGGGCCACATCACTAGGACCTTATATATATCAAGGTGGGCCTTAACAATGGGCCATGATTATGGTAAGTGGGCCACACCACATGGGCCACATATATATCAAATGGGCCACACTCAAATATAAGTGGTGATAATGATTTCCACTATTAAAATTCCCAAGGCCCGCCATAACATTTATTTCCCATCCAATCTAATCATAAGACCTCAAGGATTTCAATGGTAGCCGTTCAATCCTCACCGTGCACTGTGGTCCACTTGATAAATAAATTTGTCTTATTTTCGTCTCAAGCCATAAAATTATTTTCCAAAAATGGTTGGACGGTTTGGATGTAACACATGCATCATGGTGGACCCCACCGTCCAAATAGTTGGACGGTGTGAATAAAGCACATAAATCTTAATGGGTTCCACCGTCCACTGCTGTGGACTGACCAAAACACATACATCATAGTGAGTTCCACGTGGGGCCCACCATAATGTTTATATGACATCCAATCTGTTGATACGGTCAGACAGGCCTGGATGAAAGGAAAAACAAATTTCATGTTGGCCCAAAATTTCGGGACCACAAACGGGTCACAATGGTAGACGTTTTATCAACATTGTTTCCTTGATGTGGGCCCACCAAATAAATGGCTGGATGGCGTGAATAGGACACGTACATCATGGTGGGTTCCACCGTCCAAATAGTGGATGGTGAGGACAGACACATATACCACGGTGGCTCTCACCGTCCACAGTAGTGGACATCCTGAATAAAACACATACATCATTGTGGTCTCACGTGGGGCCCACCATAATGCTTATTTTTCGTCCAACCTGTTGATAAGGTCACGCTGACCTGGAATGAAGAGGGAAAAAAATTTCATATGATCCAAAACTTCTATGGACCCAAAAATGGGTTTCAATGGCAGACGGTTCAACCACACTGTTCCCTGTGACGTGGGCCACCTGGGCAGTATAGATGGCTGATTTTTGGCGTGGGGCCCACTGCCCTAAGGGGACATCGAATGCACGGTGTTGATTTCCACAACCATCACAGTGGGACCCACGGTCGGCCAGGGACCGTCTCAGGGCAGAGGACGTTGTGCCGTCCTTGCAGCAGCAGCAGCGTTAGCTGCTATGTTGCCTTTTTTATATATATAAATAGTTTTTCTGTAGTTTTTCTATGGTAGGGCCCGTATCAGGTGGATTCACTCCACCCATTGGATTCCATGGCTCGAGACCGTCTAATTGAGCCCAATATACAGCGTGTTCTGGTAAGAAAAAAACATCAAGGTGAGTTTCAAAGGTCAAAACATTGTCTTCTATGCTATGGCCCACCGAATACTCGGATCAACCTCGTTTTTCATCTTAACGTCTAAAATGAAGTGGAGACAGGAATGGACGGCATGGATTAAGTCCATACATCAAAGTGGGGCCTGCATGAGCGGTCCATCAAAAGGCCTCAAAACTCACTGTTTGTTTGATTATAAAAATCAAGGTGGGTCCCACATGGACGTGGCCTACCTTATTTGAATCAATCTGATACTCGTGGTTTTCCATCACCATAAGGTGGGGACCACATGACTTGGACAGTTGGATAAGACATACATTAAGATGGGGTCCATCTGAGTGGGCCACACATCACACAAAAATGAGAAAGAGAGAGAGAGAGAAGCACCCTCCTCTAGATCTTGAACTCCTCCTTCCGCCAAAGCATGCTAGAGCTCCAATGGATGGACTTCAATGGTGGAGATTGATTTTAGAGGGTGAGGATGGGAGATAGGAAGATGGGCCACACTATCTCTCTCATGGGGAGCTTGGAACGTAGGTTGCTTGGGAGGAAAAATGAAAGAGTGAATGAAAGAGAGAGAGATGATGGGAGAGGAGGGAGGAGTGGTGTGTAAGAGATAAGGCATGGGAGGTATGGGTCCCTTTGACTTTTGGGATAAGAGGAATAGGCTAAGCATGGGTTGCTTTAATTAGTTGGTGGGAGAGGTATGGGTGAGTGATTTGATTGATGTGATGTTGGGTAGAGATTCTTTTCTCGAAATTTTCAACGCGCGACGTCTTTCCTCGAACTGAATACAGGCCCACATCTCCTGGCCAGGGTATCGCATCGGTGCGCGAGACGTGACATCGGAACTGCGGTGATGGTGCGGTCGCCAAGGTACGAATTTCGAATCGAGCCAACTTCGGTATGCGGGACTCGGCTTAGGATCGCACGCAAATGTCGGATAAGAGTCGAGAATTTCCAGAATTTGTCCGGTAGGATCGCGGAAGCCTACAGAATGGTACGGACTAGGGCACAGGTCTTACAACTCTCCCCTCCAAATAAAAATTTCATCCTCGAAATTTACAGAACAGACAAAGGAAGAGGATACATCATGAAGTATATATGTAAAGGCACAACCAATCTACAAAAGGATGAAGATAGCGCTCTCTAATCTCAACCTCGCCTTCCAAAGATGCATCGTCAACACTATGATGACCCTACTGGTCCTTGGATTCCGAATAAGAAACGATTGAAATTGGAATGCTAAGCAGCCTCATAATCTCAACGGTAGGGAGCTATGTCAGAAAATCTCTAAGTTATTCGAACTTGGGGATCTAACCATTCTAGGTACTCAACAACCATAGAGTGCAGGGTAGCTATCAGCAGATATGTGATGTATCTTCAGGTATTCCCAAGTTATGCTATGATACCAACTTCTATCACACCCCAAATCCGGAAATCGGATTCACAAGAATCTCAATCGCCGAATCCGGTGCCGACAGCCTCCGTAGTACCCCATTCTCGGCTCCTAGTGTCATACGCTAGATTTTCGATCCTGAGATCCTACAAGGAGGAATTTTTATTTTATTTTTTCGATGTGCATTTAACTCATAATAAGCATAACCACAAGATTACCCAATTCACAAAGGCAATATCATCATCACATATCCATTAATATAATCATTTGAGTACAGTACTGAAAGGAAAATTCATATATCAAAAATCAAAGCTCCAGAAGATGGCTGCATACTCCATGCTCGACGCTGCAGCAACCTAACATTACCTACACGCATCTATCATGCATAAGCTTATAAAAAGCTTAGAGGGTGGTATAAGTGTGTGCACAAGGTAAGTGCCAAGTATACAATGCAATGCCTTAATCATACAATGCCGGAAACACTGGTAATCCATAAATCGTACAATGTCGAATCAATGGCACTTGACAAGAGCAGAAATTTATCAGAGTAAACAAAAATACTGACAAGATCATAAATCATACGATAACAGAGTAAGCGGAAATATGGACAAGTCCATGAGTCAATCAATATCAGCATACGCAATGTAGGATAACTATGCAAATGAGAAGTCATAAATAATCAAATATCGAATGCCAAAAATATAATGCAATATTCAATTCGGAAGAGCTAACGAATACCATCACTCTCATCTAAGTCACAGGAATACAGAAACATAGCAACCCACAATGCCATATGCTGAGGGTGTAATGCAATATGTAATATGTAGTGCCAATGGAATGACTATGCTGAAGTGTGAAGTCGGGATGATAGTACGTAGTGTCGCAGGCTATGGGATCCACCACAAGGGACTTCTATCTAAACCAGTCCTATACCTAAATTTGGATAGTCAGACTCAATGTGGTAAACTCCTGATCTCAGGTTAGTCGCGCGCCCCAACCGAAATCCTTGCCATAACGAAGGCACACAACAATTAGTTGCGCACCACCAGCCCGAGTGGATAGTGAATGAATGAATGAATGAGCATGCAACTCCTACTCAATAAGCCCACATATCAGTACAGTTCATCTCTGGGATCATCACCAGGGTTTAGTACACTCCAAATGGCACTGTCTCTCTCACAGCAGCAGAGTCCATGTGAGCGTAAGAAACCTCACTATCCGCCTGGCCAATAGTCTGCCAATACCTATCCGGCACATCGATAGCAGACTCATTCACGAGCTGGTCAAACCCAGCCTAGTACTGCCCCCTACCCTCGGTTGAGTAAGGCCACACCCCTTTCCAACCGACCATGACACAGTGGGAGAAGCGGCCTCCTGGTATTCGGCCCTCGTGCGCTCATATATCCACTCGGTCTCGACGTTGGAGTCATCTCCTAGCCACAGAGGTTTAGGGATTTTCACCCAGGGACATGTATGGTGCCCGTATGCTAGAACTAAACATTTTCAGTGTCCCGTCTGGCCATCCACGATATGCCTGTGGAGGCTACGACCCTGATGCCGCTAGGGCGTATAGTAATCGTAATGCAATGATGCATGAGTCACACAATCCAGTCATGCATCAATCTTGCACATATCGTGTGTTCATGTGAAATAACCTCCGCCTATCAGGGAGTCTCATGACAATCTATCCAATGACATATGCAATGGTCAACCACATCTCATAATAAACATGCAGATGATGCGTATGGATATGTATGATGATGCTATGCTGTCACATACTCATAATCGGTATCAATAACCGGCCTCATCAATCAGCTTCGACAATGTGGACATTTAACCAACATTGCCCCCAAGGAATGACCCACATAGAGCCCAACATATAGTGGACCCATGGCCTCACACAAGGGCCAAATATACAACACCATGGGTCCCACTCAAGAGCTTAATACATACCACAATGGGCCTTTCACATAGCTTAACATACATTACAATGGGCTCCTTCGCCTGGCCCTCAAATGCATCATAATGGGCCTCATCACCTAGGCCTCAATATACATCACATTAGACCTTAGACATGGGCTGAATACACATCACGTCGGGCCTTAAACACGGATCACATATACGTCACATTGGGCCCCGACAATCGGAATCGGCAATCAGCCACGACAAATCAAAATCGGTAATCGGCCTCGATCGATAATCGACAATCGGCCATGACAAATAAGAATCGGTAATCGGCCTCGATCGATAATTGGTAATCAGCCAATCAAGGCCTAAGGGAAGGTCATGATGTGGACATCTAACCGTCATTGCCCAACAATGTGGACATCTAACCAACATTGCTCCCAACGAGTGGCCCACATAGGGCCAAACATATAGTGGGCCCATGGCCTCACACAAGGGTCTCATAAATCAAGTGGGTCGCGTCATATGGGCCTAATGCATATAGCTTTGGGTCGCAACGTATGGGCCGAAATTACATCTCAATGGGCCTCATCATATGAGCAGGAATATATCACAATGGCCTCACTAAATGGGTCGGAAACACATCTCAATGGGCCACGACGTATGAGCCGAGTATACATCTCAATGGGCCATGACCCATGGGCCCCAGTACATCATAATGGGCCGCAACCTGTGGTCCTCGAATACAATAAGTGGGCCACATCAATGGGCCTCATATATACACCTCAGGTGGGCCCTGCTCACGGGCTTCAAATACATAACATGTGAGCCTTACACATGGGTCTTATACGCATCAAATGGGCCACGTATCTGAGCCTTGAACACATCAAATGGACCATACGTCATGGGCCCAATACATGTCACGATGGGCCTTGCATCAATGGGTCGCACTAATGGGCCTCGTACACATTAAGTGGGTTGCATCAATGGGCCGCACTAATGGGCCTCGTACACATCAAGTGGGTTACATCATATGGGTGGCACTAATGGGCCTCGCCCATGTGCCTCAGATATATCACAATGGGCCACGACTCATGGACCTAACAAGACAAACAGGTGGCCCGCACATGGGCCAAACACATCATGATGGGCCACATACGCCACAATGGATCGCACTAATACATCAAGGTGGGCCTCAGGGATGGGCCACAAATATATCAAGGTGGGTCATAAAACATCATATTGGGCCTCGACAAATGCCATATATATACATAATAGGTGGGCTATATTGATGGGCCCTCAAATACACCACATGAACGGCCATAAATATATCAAGGTGGGCCTTAACAATGGGTCGCGCTAAAAATCATTTCAATAATTTTAGGTATAACATGTGTATCACTACACCCATGGCCCACATATGATGATCAGCACTGTCCAAACATTATCCAGGTAAATCGACGCCAACTAAACATTGTCCAACACTATCCCAACATTATGGACGATGTGGATACAAAATGCGTACATCTAAGTGGGCCGCACAAGTGGATGGTATGGATGAAGCACGCACAGCATGGTGGGCCTGTACAGTGTAGGTGGGCCCAACACATGCAACAAGTGGGCCCTGCGTCATCAAGACGGGTAGACAGTGCGGATATAAAATACATACATTGGGGTGAGTCCGACCATCCAGCGGGCTAAATGGTGTGAATATACAATACATTTATCATGGCAGAATCACACATTGAAATGGGCCTTATATACATCACATTGGGA
Organism: Magnolia changhungtana; assembly: GCA_030180095.1. NCBI lineage: Eukaryota > Viridiplantae > Streptophyta > Magnoliopsida > Magnoliales > Magnoliaceae > Magnolia > Magnolia changhungtana. Next base: position 1,882,723 of record JASAUF010000642.1, on the reverse strand, counting down.
CTCGACCCATGTGCCCCAGATACGTCTAATGGGCCGCATCACAAGGACCTCATATGTATCAAGGTGGGCCTTAACAATGGGTCATGATTATGGTAAGTGGGCCACACCACATGGGCCACATATATATCAAATGGGCCACACTCAAATATAAGTGGTGATTATGATTTCCACTATTAAAATTCTCAAGGCCCGCCATAACATTTATTTCCCATCCAATCTAATCATAAGATCTCAAGGATTTCAATGGTAGCCGTTCAATCCTCACCGTGCACTGTGGTCCACTTGATAAATAAATCTGTCTTATTTTCGTCTCAAGCCTTAAAATTATTTTCCAAAAATGGTTAGACGGTTTGGATGTAACACATGCATCATGGTGGACCCCACCGTCCAAACAGTTGGAAGGTGTGAATAAAGCACATAAATCCTAATGGGTTCCACCGTCCACTGCTGTGGACTGACCAAAACACATACATCATAGTGGGTTCCACGTGGGGCCCACCATAATGTTTATATGACATCCAATCTGTTGATACGGTCAGACAGGCCTGGATCGATGAAAGGGAAAACAAATTTCATGTTGGCCCAAAATTTCTGGACCACAAACGGGTCACAATGGTAGACGTTTAATCAACACTGTTTCCTTGATGTGGGCCCACCAGATAAATGGCTGGATGGCGTGAATAGGACACGTACATCACGGTGGGTTCCACCGTCCAAACAGTGGACGGTGAGGACAGACACATATACCACGGTGGCTCTCACCGTCCACGGCAGTGGACGTCCTGAATAAAACACATACATCATTGTGGTCTCACGTGGGGCCCACCATAATGCTTATCTTCCGTCCAACCTGTTGATAAGGTTACGCTGACCTGGAATGAAGAGGGAAAAAAATTTCATATGATCCAAAACTTCTATGGACCCAAAAATGGGTTTCAATGGTAGACAGTTCAACCACAGTGTTCCCTGTGACGTGGGCCACCTGGGCAGTGATGGCTGATTTTTGGCGTGGGGCCCACTGCCCTAAGGGGACACGAATGCACGGTGTTGATTTCCACAACCATCACAGTGGGGCCCACGGTGCTGGACCCACGGTCGGCCAGGGACCGTCCCAGGGCAGAGGACGTTGTGTCATCCTTACAGCAGCAGCAGCGTCAGCTGCTGTGTTGCCTTTTTTTAAAAAAAATAGTTTTTTTGTAGTTTTTCTATGGTAGGGCCTATATCTGGTGGATCCACTCCACCCATGGATTCCATGGCTCGAGACTGTCCAATTGAGCCCAATATATAGCATGTTCTAGTAAGAAAAAAAACATCAAGGTGGGTTTCAAAGGTCAAAACATTGTCTTTTATGCTATGGCCCACCGAATACTCGGATCAACCTCGTTTTTCTTCTCAACGTCTAAAATGAAGTGGAGACAGGAATGGACGGCATGGATTAAATCCATACATCAAAGTGGGGCCTGCATGAGCCGTCCATCAAAAGGCCTCAAAACTCACTGTTTGTTCACACTTCATTTAGTCCACGTCCAGCGTCCAGGGACGCTGGACGAACGACTTGAATATAAAAATCAACGTGGGTCCCACATGGACGTGGCCCACCTTATTTGAATCAATCTGATACTCGTGGTTTCCCATCACCATAAGGTGGGGCCCACATGACTTGGATAGTTGGATAAGACATACATCAAGATGGGGTCCATCCGAGTGGGCCACACATCACACAAAAATCAGAAAGAGAGAGAGAAGCACCCACCTCTAGATCTTAAACTCCTCCTTCCGCCAAAGCATGCTAGAGCTCCAATGGATGGACTTCAATGGTGGAGATTAATTTTAGAGGGTGAGGATGGGAGATAGGAAGGTGGGCCACACTATCTCTCTCATGGGGAGCTTGGAACGTAGGTTGCTTGGGAGGAAAAATGAAAGAGTGAATGAAAGAGAGAGAGATGATGGGAACGGAGGGAGGAGTGGTGTGTAAGAGATAAGGCATGGGAGGTATGGGTCCCTTTGACTTTTGGGATAAGAGGAATAGGCTAAGCTGGGTTGCTTTAATTAGTTGGTGGGAGAGGTATGGGTGAGTGATTTGATTGTGTGATTGATGTGATGTTGGGTAAAGATTCTTTTCTCGGGATTTACAACGCGCGGTGTCTTTCCTCAAACTGAATACAGGCCCACATCTCCTGGCTAGGGTATCGCCTCGGTGCGCGAGACGTGACATTGGAACCGCGGTGACAGCGCGGCCGTCAAGGTACGAGTTTCGAATCGAGCTGACTTCGATATGCGGGACTCGGCTTAGGATCACGCGCAAACGTCGGATAAGAGTTAAGAATTGCCAGAATTTGTCTGGTAGGATCGCGGAAGCCTACGGAACAGTACGGACTAGGGCACGGGTCTTACAGGTTTTGCATTATATCTCGGATGATTCCATAGCTGTCGAAATACCTGAAAAGATGATGAAGAAAACCTAGTGAAAGAGTTTCCAACCTTAAACGGAACAATGCACCAGGGGAGAGAATTCGAAATGTCCGGACTAACCCACCTCAGCGTTCTACTCCAAAATCTTCGGAGAATATCAGCTGCTCATTTCTAATGTACTTTCTGGCCCATAATGGTTCAAAAACAAGAGAAATTTCCTACTGTACGGCCCACTAACCTTTTAAAGCCCACTTATTTTTAGCTCCCCAGGATAAGCCCCAGCTGTATAGACGACTTTTCACAGGTCGAAAATGCCTCTATACCAGACGCACCTTCAAATGCTGCCAGCCGCATCTCCTTGAAAAAATAATTTTTTTCTTCTTTCATCTCCTTGATCCTTCATCCTAGCCGAAGAATCTCATTTTTTTATTACCTCTCTCTCTCTATAATTGTCCACCCTAGCAGTAAAACCATCCCTTTACTGCTTTCTTTTTTCCCCTTTATCTGGTTGAGAATACAAACCCCACACATGTCATTTTTGACTTTTGGGAACCCAAGATAGGATGAAAATGGTCCCCCCATCCAAGAAGCTTCGAACGGCAGGTATACTTAAATCCCTGCTTTCTTTTTGTGGACCCCGCTATATATTATACTATATATGCACATGGTCCACAATTCATTTTCATTTTTTTAAAACACTGAATGGTATGGCATGTCCTGATAAATGAGCAAATTCAATGCTCAGATGGCCCACATTGAGGTGTTTTTGAAACAAAGAACGAAATGAGATGTGAAACTAAATGAAGACTTAGTGAAAGAGATTGAGCACCGACTAAGTTAATAGACTGAGGACCCACTGATTTATTGATGAGGACCGTGAACTGAGTTAAAATGATAGTGAACTGAGTTAAAATGACTGTGAACTGAGCTAAAATGACCATAAACTAAGTTAAAATGACTGTGATCTGAGTTAAAATGACCATAAACTGAGTTAAAATGATCGTGAACTGACTTAAAATGACCGCAAAGTGAATGAAATTGACTGAAGACTAAGTGAAATTCGACTCACAACTGCAAGAAACATATAACTCACTTCACGGTCAATTCTGGTCAATTCCCTTCACTTCATGGTCATTTCCATGCATTTCATGGTCAATTCCCTTCATTTCACGGTTAATTCCATGTATTTCACGTTCTATTCCAACGATTCCCCTTCACTTCACGGTCAATTCCATGTATTTCAAGGTCAATCCCCTTCATTTCACGGTAATTTCCATTCATTATACAGTCAATTCCCTTCAGTTCACGGTCAATTCCCTTCAATTCACGGTCAATTCCATGCATTTCACGATCAATTCCCTTCACTTTATGGTCAATTCCAGAGATTCCCCTTCACTTCATAGTCAATTCCATGCATTTCACGATCAATTCCATGCACTTCATGGTCAATTCCCTTCACTTCACGGTTAATTCCATGCATTTCATGGTCAATTCCCTTTACTTCACGGTTAATTCCATGCATTTCACTGTCAATTCCGGCGATTACCTTCGCTTCACGGTCAATTTCATGCATTTCACAGTCAATCCCCTTCACTTCACGGTCATTTCCATTCATTTCAAAGTCAATTCCGGTGATTACCTTTACTTCACAGTCATTTCCATGCATTTCACGGTCATTTCCAGTTATTCCCCTTCACTTCACGGTCAATTCCATGCATTTCACAGACAATCCCCTTCACGTCACGGTCAATTCCACTCATTTCACGAACAATTTCCTTCACAGTCAATTCCATGCATTTCACAGTCAATTCCCTTCACTTAACGGTCATTTTTAGTCCCCAGTCAAATTCATTCACGGTCAATTTCACAATGTTCTCAGGCCAAAATGCAACATATAACTCAGAAAATTATCCCATAACTTGGTGAAATTGGCCGCAGACTTGTTGAATGTCACCTATGAGTCGACCACTTTGACATGGAATTCGTCAAAATGTCCGATAACTGCTTGATATTGACATCTTTTTTATTGACGACCTTGTATAAATTTACTGACAACTTCATAAAATTGACTGATAAATGAGTGAAACAGGCCCAAAACTTATGAAAAATCACTTATAAGTCTTGTGATTTCATTTGGAATTCACCAAAAACTAACCGCTGACTCGGCAGGCTCACACTATACTTTATGATTTTTCACCACAACAAGTCAACTTTCACATTATGCTTCGCTAAATATTGAATGTTATCATTAATATAATTTTCAATTCATCCTTGTAGATGACAAACCCTTGCATAAGGGATTTGGCGAGTCGCCCCCCTGTCATGCAGATGTTCTTTGACATGGTGGTTTGATAGTGTGAAGAGTGGTTTAGAGAAGAATAACTATAGATTAACTATATTTAGGCAGACCCCATTCTCTTTTTTATTACACATTCCATCATTTAGGTTTATAAGAGCATTGTTTCACTCACTTATTGAGCAATCTTGTATTCGAGATACAGGGGAACCGTGTAAAATTTTTCAAGATGGACTTTACCCTAATAACAGGACAGAAGACTAGTTACCTCTCCATACCCAATATCCATCGTTCGAAGAAGTCAATAAGAGAGAAATACTTTAACGAATATCCCATCCTAAAGAAACATATATAGGAGATGTTCAATAGGATAGTTGATAGCAATAAGCACGAAGATGTCGTGAAGGTAGCCCTAATATTATGTATAGAGTTGTTTGTTAGGGGAATCGACACGAATATTATGTGTTGTATAGACTTTATCGACCTTGTGGACTCGTTGGAAGACTTTAGTATCTACCATTAGGGTAGTTTGGCCTTCCAAACGATGACTGAAGGGATCAAGAGTGCCTTAATGTCATCGCATGGGCTCCATTACAATGTCACCAATTGCATATTTCCCCTACAAGTAAGGATTCTTTCATTATCTATTTTAATTTATAGTTTATATGAAACTATATTTATTTAAGATCATCTTTTCATTTCATTGTAACAGATATGGGCCCTTGAGAGAGTACCGGCTCTCCGAGAATGTATCATTTCATATGTTCCCTTCCAAATTTCAAGATTCATACAATATCGGGGATGGAAGGGTTGGAGGTATAAGAAGATTCATCAAATACTAGAGGGTGAAGATGTAAGTCAATTTCTATGAAGCTAAGTGGTCACTCATTGAACTATATATATATATATATATATATATATATATATATATATATGTTTCTGTACATGAGAATGAAGATGTTCTCTTGTAGACTGAGATAGTTCTTATCTTAGAGCCTACTATCGAGGGGCCGGAGACAGAAGTCATTCGTTTGGTCTGTGATAGATTTGATGTAAGATGTCACAAAAGTCTTCTTTTATATTGATATTTTATATTTACTTTGACATGTTATATAATTGATACGTACATTGCTTCATTTTGTAGGGCATTAAAGATGAATACGATGAAGATATGGAAGAGAGATTGGGACAGGGAGAGGGAGAAGAAGGGGGAGAGGAAGTGAGCGGTGATGAGGCAAAGGCAGAGGGAGCGGGATTGCAATTGACTGTGGCGTCGATGGAGGATAGGAAGGAGCTGGAGGCAGAGAGACTTCAGTTGGAGAGAGACAGAGAAGAGTTGAAGTTACTCGAACGTGCACTAAAAGAGAGAGAAGAATCGATGGAGAGGGAGAGAGAAGTAGTACTCAATGACATGGAACTAATGCTAAAAGTGAAAGAAGCCTTGAGGTTGGAAAAGGAAGAGTTGAATGAGAGGGCAGTTTTGAAGATGGAGAGTCAAATGCTAATGAGAGAGAAGGAAGAACTGGGGATAAAAAAATGAGGTATTGAAGAAGGAGAGGGAATAGTTGGAGGAGGGTAAGGCAGAGTTAAAGAAGAAGATGGAGGTGTTTCGTATAGAGAAGATGTAGTTTTAGAAGGAGAAGGAATTAGAGAAGGAGAAGGAAGAGTTTGAGAAGGAAGATGAGGAAGTGGAAGGTAGGGACCAGGGGAATAGAGAGGTGGATGTTCAACAATTGGATGCGTTAGGCGTTGATATATGCGAGAAATCACTGCATCCATTCCAGTATATAAGAGGAGAGTTAAGAGGCTGGTGAAGCTATTTGTCTGCAAGCGTTCTCTATTCACTTCCATCCTTACCATTCAAACCACCCCAAGCAACGCCGCCGACACTGAGAAACTGAGAGAATTTCCTACTTCTCTAATACCCTTCCAAGCCAAGATCGATCCATTTAGGGTAATATCGAAGGACGAACTCCATGAATTCGAAAGTTGGCCCAACGTAAATAAAAATTTAGATTATTTTATTTGGTTCAAGACCATATAGGGAAAAATGCATGGGTTGATAGCGTATGAAGTAATTCACACACATACATATATGGTTATTCAACACTTATATTAGACTAGAGCTTAATTTTCCATCTTTATTAATTAGGTTATTGACAAGTATGTTGATTTCTTAGAAAGAAGGCAACGATCATTTCCTACTTTATATACAAAGGACTGCAAGTTCTGTCCCACATTTTTTCTGGTAACCGTATGAATTGGATCATGGTTATTATGTTATTTTATTATAAATATATGTTTTAATTTGGTATGGTGTCTGTAATAGCCATGTATTGGAATGCAAATGTCGATATTGAGAATGTATCGGGATGTTGGCATTGATGAAGCGCATTCATTAGTAGAAGTAGAGAAACTCATTGTTCATAGCATTGTTAAATCTCGTGAAGGGTAGAAGCCCATGTGGCAGTATGAAGAGGTAATGTTGTCATTACAAGTTATCAACGCTAAGTGTACCGATTTCTATAATTTTTGAATATTGATATCTTATCTTATCAAATATGGATAGGCATATGTACCAGTCAACCACACCAATAGTCATTGGTACCTAATGGTCATCCACCCTTGAGAGCGAGAAATCGTTATACTCGACAGTTTATATTCGAGGATACTCAGTCGATACAGGGAACATATCGAGCTGATGAAGGAGGGCTTGACTATATTATTCTATGCCGCAGGAGATATGTCTGTGTTAGATGGGAATGCTTGGATGGTCAGAGAAGAGACTTCTATACCAAAGCAGATGAACGGATATGATTGTGGCATTTTTATCATGAAATATATCGACATTTTATGCAGCGATCAAATTTTGTCAGGGAGAGACTTGCAGCAATTCACTCCCAGCTTTAGAAAGTTAATAGCCTATGATTGTCCGAGTGACCTCAAAAAATAATATATTTATCTTAGGCATGAAAGGAATGGAGAAATTTTGTGAAATGTTGTAAATTGTTGTAAATGATGTCTTGTAAAACATTCATGTTGAAATGATGTAAATGATATCTTGTATATTTTGTCATAATTTTTTTGTAAATAATGTTTTCTTAATAGTGATTTCATTATGAATGGTGATTTGTTTGCGTATTAGATAATTTCATTTACTATGCTATCAAATTACTTCACTTCGCGGTCAATTCCATGCACTTCATGGTCATGTCACGGTCAATTTCCTTCACTTTATGGTCAATTCAATGCATTTCACGGTCAATTTCCTTCACTTCATGGTCATTTTCATGCATTTAATGGTCAATTCCCTTCACTTCACGGTCAATTCAATGCATTTCACAGTCAATTTTCTTCATTTCACAGTCACTTCCATGCATTTCACGGTCAATTTCCTTCACTTCACGGTAATTTTCATGCATTTCTCGGTCAATTCCCTTCACGTCACGGTCATTTCCATGCATTTCATGGTCAATTCCCTTCACTTCGTGGTCATTTTCATGCATTTCATGGTCAATTCCCTTCAGTTCACGGTCAATTCCACGCATTTCACAGTCAATTCCCTTTAGTTCACGGTCAATTCCCTTCACTTCACGGTCATTTCCATGCATTTCATGGTCAATTCTCTTCACGATCATTTCTATGCATTTCACGGTCAATTCCCTTCAATTCACAGTCATTTCCATACATTTCGTGGTCAATTCCCTTCACTTCACGGTCAATTCCATGCATTTCACAGTCAATTCCCTTCACTTCACGATCATTTCATGGTCATTTTCCTTCACTTCACGTCATTTTCATGCATTTCATGATCAATTCCCTTCACTTCACGGTCAATTCCATGCATTTCATGAATCAATTTCCTTCACTTCACGGTCAATTCAATGAATTTCACTATATATCGAAGAAGCTTCTGTTGATGGTATGGTAAAACTAATTATTAGGACCCCTCTTCTTGGTTGGATTGCATTGCTTAAAAATGATTTCTATAGCTTGTTCTTTCTAGGCACCAATGTTTTGAAATTTTGGAGGACTATGTTGACCACTGCATGCAGCTGGAGGAATTTTTGAGGAATAGTCATTCAGAAGTTCAAAGATTAGTTTCTGAATCACGGAAAGCTTGTGAGAAGCCTCAAAAGGCAGAAACCAGTCCACATTAAACTATAAAGAACAACCCACTGGTTGAGGGTCAAATATTGCATATCAGACCCCTGTTATTACCCGGATTTACAAACATAGTACTGTTTAACGACCCGACTTGATCATGATTGTGATGCAGGTTACATTTGCAAGCTTGGACCGAAACAGGATGCTAATTGCATGAAATCGACACTCCAAAATCACTAAGGCGAAGGACGGACTTCAGGGGACCAAGATGACAAATTTACGCGCCAAGGATCTGAGGAAACCGCGAAACTAAAGCTCAAGTGGCCTGAAAATCAGTCAGAATGCAAGATTACAGGGTTTCTACCATCTGATTGGCTCCGAAGTTCATACATTGCCTGAGGACCACAAATGAGTCGTACACGTAAAAGTTCAGCTCCTGAATCTGTATAGAAGTGGACCAACGGACAGATCTGCCCGTAGATTGGTGAATTGGGTCTCACCTGGGTCCCGGATATGCTTCAGATTTGGTCCCCATGGTTGAAATGAGATGACAAAACGAACGGACGGAGCAGATTTCTCAAATGGATCAGAGTGGATCCCACACATACACATACGTGTACATAGTGCACTTTACCGGTTGAGCACCGAACCTGACGAAGTCGATCAGCATACGCTGACCGACTCCCACTCAAAAACGGAAAGAGTCGTTTTCGACTGCAAAACGCAGAGCACCCACTGTGGGTGTTAGTGGCCCACCATCAGCGATCCAATGAAAGATCCGGACCGTTCAGTCGTCCCAGGAAGGAAAACCGATCGTACAAAGGAGGAATTTTTACTTTCATACTTGCACACACAGGAAAATATAGTTTAAACGCAGGTTGGACGACAATATGGAAATTCAAGAGGGCCGCGTCAGCAACAATTCAAAACTGACTAGTTCCGACCGATTTTTCGAGGGCAATCGAGTGGATGGATTGGATTTCTCATCAGACCCCAATAATGAGCCCCGCCATCATCTCAGCGCGCAAGCAGAGGCTCTATTCGTGCGTCCGCGCAGTCCGGCAGCCGTGGGCCCCACTGCGTTCATGCAGATCATCAGATCGATGATCTAATCCATCCAGCGGATTCAAAGAAGTGTTCTGACCTTAACCATGGAGCCAAATCAGAAGTTTGGGATGATTATTTGCCCTAAAACTCGATCCAACGCAGGTCTGCCTTGCAGTTTTCTCTGTTGCTGCGTAAACTACTCCTCACCACCTCTTGTGTGTAAAGACCCTAGTCGACCTATGTTTTTGCTTATAAAAGGGAGAAGAGGAAAGTGAAGAGGGGTATCCAGGGCATCTTAAGACCTGTGGGCAGCCGTGGAGGTGACGTGGAGCAGGCAGAGAAAGAGAGTATTTTCTTTAATTTGATTTTTAGTTTTATTTTATTTAAGATGTTTAGCCTCATCATGTTTATTCTAGGCTAAGCCTCTTAGCTAAGGCTAAGAGGTGAAGCTTGTAGCGTGATGGGATCCTTTTTGCTTGTGCCTTTTGTTTAGACTGAACTAATGTTGATTTTAATTTGATTTTAAGGGAATGCTTTTAGTTTTTGTAATGGTCTGTTGTGACTAAAATTACAATGGGTCTGCAATGGCTTTGAGCATGTTCCTTTCCTTTATGTTTATGACGTCAGGAAGCCCTATTGTTCACCATCGTCTCCTGGGCATGGTCGGATGATGGTACCCTTCCTAACCTTCATGGCATGTTGATTGGTTGGTAATTAGTTTAATTCTGTTGTTTGCTTTGTCTCCTAGGCATGATTTGGTGATGGAATTCATTCTAATTCATATACCTCTCATCTCTTGAAAACTATATCAACGACAGTTCAGTTAATTTCCATGATTTTTGATACAGGCATAAGATCTCTCTGATCTCTACAAGTGGATCCTCTGAATCCCTAGTTTCCTACCTCTGAATTCTTTAAAATTGTAGATAATATTTTCACCATTATTTCTCAAATTACAATTGATTTAGATTTCATCTTAGGCTAGTTCTAATTTTAATTAGTTTCAGATTACGTACAGGTTTCAGTTCCTGTGGATTCGACCTCGGTCTCACCGAGTTTATTACTACATCACAACCCTGAACTTGGGGAGTGAACACCACTACATGTACATAAGCTGAATTGGCATGTTTCTTTTAGTTTGAAAAAAAAAAAACATATATACTCGAATATTGATTCTTTGTTATACTGTAACTGGACGCCTCAAATAAGCAACTCGAGATGCAGAATTTCATTTCATTTTATTGAGAATAAGACTAATTCATTAAGAATAACAAAAAGAAAGTAAACAGAACTTGAGACCAGCAATAGAGGTGATATTCTCGTCACCCTGCCCTAAAAACACAGAAACAAAAGGCTGCAATAGCCCCAAAATGAAGGAAAAATTCCTAAGCTTTTTTTTTTTTTTTTTGAAAGCCCTCCAATTCCTAATTGGCTCATGGAAAATCCAGTGAATTTTACATGATATATCGAATCTGCTTCAATATGATATTCTTCGATATATCGAAATCTACTCGATATATCAAAAAGGACCCAAAAGTGTCCAGAGAGTTTGTTTTCATTAAAAATGAATTATCGATATTATCGAAGTCTATTCGATGTTATTGATCTTAAGTTATCGATAACATCAAAGCCTATTCGATGTAATCGTAACTAAAAACTCACAGCATTTCATGATATATCGAATTCACTTCGATATATTATTCTTCGATATATCGAAGTCCATACAATATATCGAAAAGGGCCCAAAACTGTTCAGAGATATTATGTTCATTTAAAAAGAATTTTCAACGATATCGAGTGAATTTCGATATATCGAAGCTCATTTCGATATCAATCGAAGTGTACTCGATTACAAAAACATTGAATCTATTAATGATGTAGAAGGTAAAATTACCAAGTGCTCTTTGATGTTATTGAAGGCCACTAGATCATATCGAGCTTAAGTTATCGATAACATCAAAGTCTATTCAATGTTATCGTACTAAACCAAACCATGCATTTTACGATATATCAAAGCCAGTTCGATATGCTATGCTTCAATATATCGAATGACATTCGATATATCGAAAAGGATCCAAAACTGTCCAGAGACTACCTGTTCTTTTAAAAGGAATTTTTGATGATATCGATTGACTTTCAATATATCGAACGACATTTCAATATCACTCGAAGTTTACTGGATTACATAGACCATGATTTTTTTGTGATCTCAAAGCTAAAATTTTCAAGTGTTCTTCGATATATCACTTCGATATGTGTTATACGATATATCGAATGACATTCAATATATTGAAAAAGATCCAAAACTGTCCAGAGACATTATGTTCATTTAAAATGGATTTTCGATGATATCGATTGTACTTCGATATATCAAAGGACGGTTTGATATCACTCGAAGTTTACTCGATTACAAAAATCTTACAAAACCCTAAACCCTTTGTCCTGTCCGTTGGACTCCCTCCAATATATCGAGTGAGATATATTAAAGAAACGTGTGCATTTATAGCACGACACGTCCACTTCACTTCATTCACTCAATTTCCTTCTTCCTCTATGACGCATCCACTCCCAAAAGCTAGTGGAGGTGCATTCGAGCCATTTTCCCAAGCTTTTAAGGTTGGTAAATCGCTTTTATTGTTCAATCAATTAAAACCCTAGATTTCCATAGGTTTCGCTTTTGTTATTCATCCCTATTTGTTGTCCTTTTCTTCAATCTCCTATATTTCCCTTTCGTTTCTTTAAGAATATCCTCTGAGTTTTCCTTTAAATGGGAAAAGACAAGAGTAAATCTGTTCATTAGGGAGAATCCTCCAATCCCAGGCTAAAACGTTCTAAAATAGTTACCAGAAGAAAAAATACTCAACCACCAACCCAAAATATCTCTCCACCACCCAAAAATGATTCGACACCCGAACTTGAAATCCCTAATGTGTCATCACCTCCTGAGGCTCCATATCAAAAGTTTAAAGCAAGGAAGATAGAGTATGAAAGACAAGTTGATAGGTCCTGTATAGCTCCATATGAGATTGTACCAATGCTTGAGGCCATTGGCTGGTCTCGTATGCTTGACTTTGGTGGAGTGACACAAAATGAACAAATGTATAGGTTTTTAGCTTACTGTCATTCACCAGTATCTGACCCCCGACCATAGATGTCACCATTGGCCAAACCACAACTCACATCACTCCTGCCATTATTGGTCAATTAATTGGAATTCCCACAAAATCCTAAGGCTTTGCAGACTATGACTTCAACTCACTTGAAGTTCGTTCAAAAATTACAAAACATCTCTGCAATGGGCAAGACATTCCTTGGCATGAGGGTAATTCCCTGCGTGGCACCCATATGTCTACACAATTCCGTATTCTTCAAACAATTTTTTGTACAAACGTCTATCCCAGGGGCACTAACAGGTCTGATTTTTTTGTACAAACGTCTATCCCAGGGGCACCAACAGGTCTGATCTTACCCCATTCATGTTGGGGATTCTCTATGCCGTCAGCCAAAGAGTGGAGCTGTGTTTGCCTACTCCCATGTTGCATCAGTTGGCCATAGCAATCCAAGCCACTAGAGATGTGTACATTCCATTCCCTCATCTTATCTGTCTATTGTCCCAACATGTGGAATTGCTTCCCACCAGTGACTGTCCTCGAGAGCTTCACAAATTTACCTAATTAAACATAAAAAAAATGGCTTCGTTTGACACACCAGCTTCCTCTTCCGCACATGATCATGATGATACTATGGCCGATCGAAACTGAAGCTGAGACTGAAATGATGGACACCGATGTAGGAGAGACTAGAGATGAGGGGCCCCAACATAGTGACGCGACGTTCTCGCCAGTCTCACTTACTCATCGCCATGCTAGCCACCGAGAGCGTCAAACCTCAATTATATATCATCTTTGCCAGCAAGATGAATGACTTTGCCAGCAATATGAACGATTGTCGCAGGTCCAGTAGATCGCAGCTGCGACGCAAAGAGCTATCGAGCGACTAGAGAAAAGGCTGAAGGACTTGATATCGATCATCACATGCAGACGAGATGACACCGTGCCACACAATGCCGGTCCTTCAACCCAACCTGATGCATAGTTGAAAAGTGTTGTTAATTGTACATTTTGAATTTTTGGATATTATATGTTCGTAAAGGGCTTCTTCTTCTTTTGTTGGATGATGATTATACTACCCAAACTTGGGGTAGTAATTTTGGTTATTCTCTGTTGAATGAATGAATGAATGATGATAATTTTAGTTTTCAACTATATAAATTATAGGCATCGCTTGTATTGCCCGCATTTTCGGTTATCAGTGAGATTATCGACGCTCATCGTCGCTTGTATTGCCCACATTTCCGGTTATCAGGGAGACAATTCCGTTCGCTCCCTTATTGAGAATGTGGACCATATGCAACTCTGGGTCTGTTTGGATTCCACCATTTTTTATTGTTTTGCAACTTGCCTTAAGTGGGTTACTGACCCATATTACGCTTTAAATGTGAATAATGCTAATTTCAAGAATCACCCATTGATTTTCTTCAAAGTGCTTAGTGCTTACAGGCTTTCCATATGGGATAAGTGTCACTTAATGTTTAATTCTTGCATGAACTTTCTGAAGAACTTTCTTGAACGAACTTTCTGCTTACAGGCTTTCCTATCTGAGTTTTTACCACCTCTCAGTATTAACTTTGATTGCCCTTTATATACAAACAGTGCCAATGAGTTTAGTAATGATTGAGCCCATGTTTATGAATTTGGATATCGTTGAATAGCAATATTATCGACGATATCGATATTATTTCTGTATCCCTGGCCAACAAAACTTGTAGCAAAACCGATATTTCCGGTTATCAGCGATATTATCGACGATATCAATATTTTTTCCGTATCCCTGGCCAGCAAAACTTTTAGCAATACCGATATTTCCAGTTATAAGCGATATTATCGACAATATCGATATTCTTTCCGTATCCCTGACCAGCGAAACTTGTAGCGATACCGATATTTCCAGTTACCAACGATATTATCGACGATATCGATATTATTTCTGTATCCCCGACCAGCGAAACTTGTAGCAACACCGATACTTCGAACACTAGTCCAAGGACTTTCTCTAGCTGGAAAGCCTTACTCAAATAGTTGATGGGTTTTTTAATAGTTGAATGTGGATGTTGAGGGTCAATTATTGCATATTAGACCCCAGTTATTACATGGATTTACAAACATGACATTGCTTAATGAAATATTTTAATCATGTTTTTGTTGCAGGGTGTAATTAGGAGCGTTGACTGAAAAAGGTATTAAAAACTTGAATTTGACGCTCTGAAGTCACCAGAGCGAGGGAAGGACCCCAGGGAACCAAGATCAACGCCCGAGATCCAAGGAAATCAAGAAATTGAAGCTCAAGTGGCCCGAAGGACGTCTAGAATGCAAGATCACAGAGTTCCCGCCATCCATTCGGCCCGAAACTTCATACATGAGATAGAGGCCATATATTAACCGTACATATTAAATTTCAGCCATTGGATCACTATGAAAGTGGGCCAACGGTCATATCAGCCAACAAAGTATCAAACTGGGGCCCACCTGATATCTGGATATGCTTCACTTTCGGTCTCAGCTCGTTTTAGGAGGTGACAAAGCAGATGGATGGAGTGGATTTGTCGTAAACATCAAGGAGGGATCCACCTTACATGGTGTGTGTGCACAGCACACGCACAGCCGCAGTGCACTGGACGGGCCGCTCGGTCAACACGGGCGTTGACCCGATTGTCTTCTGAAAATCCCAGCATCCACAAGGTGCGGATGCTGTTGACGCTAGAGGGCCACCATCCTAATCCGAAGATCAGATCCGGACCGTTCATTAGAACCGCAAGGTTCGTCTTCTCGGAGGCTAGGTGGAAAAAACTTCAAGAAATTACGGAGATCGGTTTTTCTACCGTCAAAATGAAAGATGGACGGCAATGAGAAAACTCCTGTGGGCCATGCCTAAATCAATCCGAAACCATCCCTTCCCGGACGATTTTTTGCCAGAAATACAATGGACGGAGTGGATTTCTCCATCACCGACAATCTAGGGCCCACCAACAGCTCAGCGCAACCTTTGCGCGGTCTCTGTTCGCAGCAGAGCCTGCGGTTGATCTTGGTGGCCCACCATCACAGATCAGATCTCAGATCCACACCATCCATCTTGAAGCTAGCTCAAAACCGACCGGACACCGGATCTCTTACTTTCATTGGTGACAGGGAATCAAACCCAATTCGCACCAGTCGGGTTTCCTAAACAGAGAAGGAAACTCTCTGTTCGCACGCAGACCGTCCGCTGCTCCATCAGCGGCCCACTTTCATCATCGGACGTCTGATCCCAACCGACCAGAGTGTCCAGAGGAGGGTGCCGACCAAAACCTCCTATTCCCTCGCAGCCATGTATACAGATAAGATCGTCAGGGCTGGGTCTTTCGCCAAACGTTGATCCACTCGGTGGCCCATCAAAATCTCAGATCTATTCCAAATTTTGGATTTTGGCATAAGTGGACCCTACTAAGACGATGGTCGATGTAGATTCACTAAAAGATCACTATAAGTGGGCCCACAAATGTCACCGACTCCAAAGCCCAACCCACATGCAGTATTTTGTCTCCAGGAGTGCGTAAACTTCCAGCGACCGTCTCGTTTGAAGCTATAAAAAGAGAGAGAGAACTCACGGCTGGGGGATAGCAAGGGGGAGGAGTTGGGACGTGGAGCCGAGAGACAGGGAGTAGCTTGTTTTCTTTTCTTTTTCTTTTTCTTTTTATTTTCTTTTATTTTGAGAGATTTAGTCCACTCATGTGTGGCTAAACCTCTTAGCTAGGGCTAAGAGGTGAAGCTTGTAGCGTGATGGGATGACTCTTTGCTTGTGTCTTTGTTTAGACTGAACTGATGTTGATTTGGGTTTAATTAAGGGAATGTTTTTAGTCTTTAATGGTCTGTTGTGACTGAAATTACAATGGGTCTGCAATGGCTTTGAGCATGTTCTTTTCTTCTTTATGTTTCTGACGTCAGGAAGCCCTGTTGTTCACCATCGTCTCCTGGGCATGGTTGGATGTCGGTACCCTTCCTAACCTCTATGGCATGTTGATTGGTTGGTAATTAGTTTGATTCTGTTGTTTGCTTTGTCTCCTGGGCATGGTTTGGTGATGGAATCCATTCTAATTCATACACCTTTCACCTTTTAAACACTATATCAAATAAGTTCAGTCTAAATAAAGACACAAGCAAAGAGTCATCCCATCACGCTACAAGCTTCACCTCTTAGCCCTAGCTAAGAGGTTTAGCCACACATGAGTGGACTAAATCTCTCAAAACAAAAGAAAATAAATAAAAAATAAAAATAAAAAAAGAAAAAGAAAAAGAAAAGAAAACAAGCTACTCCCTGTCTCTCGGCTCCACGTCCCAACTCCTCCCCCTTGCTATCTCCCAGCCGTGAGTTCTCTCTTTCACATTCTCTCTCTCTTTTTATAGCTTCAAACAGACGGTCTCTGGAAGTTTACGCACTCCCCGAAACAAAATACTGCATGTGGGTTGGGCTTTGGAGTCGATGACATTTGTGGGCCCACTTATAGTGATCTTTTAGTGAATCTACATCGACCATCGTCTTAGTAGGGTCCACTTATGCCAAAATCCAAAATTTGGAATAGATCTGAGATTTTGATTGGCCACCGAGTGGATCAACGTTTGGCGAAAGACCCAGCCCTGACGATCTTATCTGTATACATGGCTGCGAGGGAATAGGAGGTTTTGGTCAGCACCCTCCTCCTGGACACTCGTCGGTTGGGATCGATGACCGATGATGAGTGGGCCGATGGAGCAAATGGACGGTCATGCGGCGAACGTGAGAGTTTCCTTCTCTGTTTAGGAAACCCGACTGGTGCGAATTGGGTTTGATTCCCTGTCACCAATGAAAGTAAGAGATCCGGTGTCCGGTCGGTTTTGAGCTAGCTTCAAGATGGATGGTGTGGATCTGAGATCTAATCTGTGATGGTGGGCCACCAAGATCAACCGCAGGCTCTACTGCGAACAGAGACCACGCAGAGGTTGCGATGAGCTGTTGGTGGGCCCAAGATTGTCGGTGATGGAGAAATCCACTCCGTCCATTGTATTTCTGGCAAAAAATCATCCGGGAAGGGATGGTTTCGGATTGATTTAGGCATGGCCCACAGGAGTTTTCTCATTGCCGTCCATCTTTCGTTTTGACGGTAGAAAAACCGATCTCCGTAATTTCTTGAAGTTTTTTCCACCTAGCCTCCGAGAAGACTAACCTTGCGGTTCTAATGAACGGTCCGGATCTGATCTTCGGATCAGGATGGTGGCCCTCTAGCGTCAACAAATATGTCCGCACCTTCTGCAGACACCGGATTTTCGTAAGACACCTGGTCAACGCCCGTGTTGACCGAGCGGCCCGTCCAGTGGACTGCGGCTGTGCTTGTGCTGTGCACACGCACCATGTAAGGTGGATCCCTCCTTGATGTTTACGACAAATCCACTCCATCCATCTGCTTTGTCACCTGACCGTTGGCCCACTTTTATAGTGATCCAATGGCTGAAATTTAATATGTACGGTTAATATATGGCCTCTATCTCATGTATGAAGTTTCAGGCCGAATGGATGGCGGGAACTCTGTGATCTTGCATTCTGAACGTCCTTCGGGCCACTTGAGCTTCAATTTCTTGATTTCCTTGGATCTCGGGCGTTGATCTTGGTTCCCTGGGGTCGTTCCCTCGCTCTGGTGACTTCAGAGCGTCAAATTCAAGTTTTTAATACCTTTTTCAGTCAACGCTCCTAATTACACCCTGCAATAAAAACATGATTAAAATATTTCATTAAGCAATGTCATGTTTGTAAATCCATGTAATAACTGGGGTTTAATATGCAATAATTAACCCTCAACACAACCCCCAACCAGCATTTTGCTAGTCCCGAGCAAAGTATGTGAAAAATAAGTTGAGAATTACAGGAGAATTTCTATGAACTCGAGTGATTTTGGAAAACAATCCAGATATTTAGAATTCAACAATTCATGAATGTTGGGCCTTACTCTCTCCTAGACTCAAGCACACGATAACTTCATAATCAAGTTCAAATATTAATCCATTAACCAGAATAATTCTAAACATTGAGTTCCATGTGTAGTATAATCTCACTTACCATCATTAAGAGATCCAATCGTCACTTTCCATGATATCTTTGGTAACAAAATTCATGACAACCAAAACTGAAACCAACACTTGCCTTTTAGATCATCTTTTCGTTCTATCAGCCTTTGATTTCCTTTATAAACAGTAGCGCCAAGGAGGGGAATCAAATCCTCACCTATAGGGAGCAAACCTATGGTGAAAACTTGTCGCCTAACTCTTTTCTCATGTCAACATGGGGAATCGAATCTTCATCTATAGGGAGCAAACCTATGATGACGATTATGCGACTTACTCTTTCAATTCTTCTTTATAAACCGATGCTGAAATTTTTGTTTTTCAGGCTGGTTCCTTTCATGCTCAGTGATTACCAAATTAAACCTTCAGTTTCAAACTGAAATCTTAATGTGTAAGCGAGATGTGACATGGGAAATCATGACTCAATCAATGTTTACAACTTCTAATCAAGGATTAATAATTCAAACTTAACTATGAAATCTAACGAGCAACTGAATCCAAGAGTAGTAAATTGCCAACATAACTTATCTTGTAATTCTAAATCCAAGATGGCCATCAAAATCACTTCAAATTCACAAGAAATGCCAGAAAAATTAAAAATTTTCCCAATTTTTGCTCAAGACCAAGAAAACACTGATTAGGAAACCTAATCTCCCACCCCCAACCTAAAATCTACATTGTCCTCAATGTAAAAGATATGAGCATGCAATGCACATGGGACAACAAAAGTAAATGTGAAGTGATGGGAAGATAGTACCTGGATGATGAATCGTGAGAGACTTTCCAAGAGATCACAACATGGAATCCAATCAGCACGAGAGAGAAGGCAACACAAAACTAATAAAAATAAAAATCCTACCTATACCACTTTCGCAGGTGCTTTCGATTGCATTTAGCGCATGCAACAAGCCTTTAAACCCCTAGGTTGCCCCTAGTGGACGAGTTGTAGTCTCGTGAGGGTTTGCAGTAATGTTACCCACAAACATTGAACTAACTAACTAGGAAAAATAAATGGAATGAAAAGCTGAGTTGCCTCCCAGGAGTGCTAAGTTTACCGTCTATCCTAAAATAACATAAAGCAAACTACCCTAGTCCTAAGAAAGCAGGAAAAAACTACTCAGTCATGCCGCAAGGTTCCTCTTCTGGCCAATATCTTGATAAGTTTCTCAGTAAATTCCTCAACAAGATCATCCAAAAGCCCTTTTTGAAATAAGCTTGGATGCCCTGGAGCTTGACTTTCCAGAAAAACTTATGTACCTCATCAAAAATGTGTCGTCGATTCGCCTGAGGTATCCAGAGTATATATGATTCACCTGTGTCAAAAAAAGTTTCAGAGTTAGTATCCCATGGTGAATCAGAGACTACAAGTAGATCAAATTGAGAAAAAATTTCAAGAAGTGGTGTAGTCTCAACACATTCCGAAATATCAGACTTCGGTTCAATTTTTAGCTCCTCCTCCCCTAATGGTAAACATTCAGGATTTGTGGAAGGAGGGGCTTCAGAGTAAGAGTTCTCTCAGTTAATGATGACTACCGAGATATTTCTTATAAGGCATTCACTATATCTCTTGTCATGGGATCATTTGAGTCTGTAAAGTGTGCCAAGCAATCAACCAAAGCGTTGGAAAATTCATCTGATAGTGATTCGTTGAAGTTTGCGATGCGCTACCCAAAGAATCCATTGTCTTTGAAGGTAAATGGAGGTGTGCTCTCTTGCTCCAGCCCTACACAGACAGATAGAGGGTCAGTGTAAGAAGCATCGATGTGCGGACTCTGCTCATTGATACTAATCAGAAGAGGCATTGAATCGTCATTAATCAACAGTTCAGATGGTGGCCTCAACTGGGTGGTTTCAAATTTAAGAGTCACATTGAGTAGCTTGTCCATCTCCCAAATCATATCATCATTCGATTCAGAGGAGTGGTCCAAATACGTTTCACAAGAGTTAGAAGGGTCGGTTGTAAGGGGCCCATCCTCTACCTTTAAATCAAACATGTCAGGTGAGGGGAGTGGCTCATTATGACTGACCACTTCGTGTACGTCTTGATCATGGACTTGGACCAAACTTGAGATTGATTCTAGGGGAATTTGGGTTGCACATTCATGATCATCATACCAATACGCATCATCGTCTACTTCCATGCAGTACACACTTGGGATGGGATCGCTTTCCTCACATTCTAAATTCGGTTGAGGTTCGAATAAACTAACCTCTACCTCATCATTGAGATCCTGGGTGTCATGTAAGGAAAGTGTGTCATCATCACTATATTTGAAAGACACCCATGTATCTCCATCATTCTTTTGAACAGTCATTGAGATCGACTCATCGAGGAATTGAACCGTATTCTCATTAATGGAATCCAACTCCTGATTCAAAATTCCAGATTTCGTCAAAAGCGAGTGAGGATCACTTTTCTCGCATTGTATTTCTGGATTAGATTGTAGTTGGGATGAGTGAGCTTCCTCTATCCTCTTGAGTCGCGAATTGAGTGTTTCCATTGCTTTTCTAATTTCCGCAAGACACTCCATGTTATGCTGAAATGAATTCTCTTGGATCGTTTCTGGTGGATATTCAGACGTGGCTGATCCATGAGGGTTATTACCATGATGTTTTACTGACTCGACTTCGAAATATTTCTGTTTCCACTAATCAAAATCATACGGGTCATCGGTCGGGAGTTGATACGCGTCATCATTCCAATAATCACGTACTGTTTTCTTAACTCGTGGAGCGCAATTATTCTCCCGCAGATAGTTACCGAAAGACTTCTTAATCGGTGGAGCATCATATTCCGATTGGTTTTTGAAGATATTATCAGAAAAATTTTGAGGCATAGGCTGTTTTCCATAAGCTATCTCAACATACTGACGTGCCCACTCATTCATATACA
Organism: Magnolia changhungtana; assembly: GCA_030180095.1. Classification (NCBI taxonomy): domain Eukaryota; kingdom Viridiplantae; phylum Streptophyta; class Magnoliopsida; order Magnoliales; family Magnoliaceae; genus Magnolia; species Magnolia changhungtana. Next base: position 1,860,780 of record JASAUF010000642.1, on the reverse strand, counting down.
TGGTGAAACCTTAACTTTGAATCTAATCCTAAGTAAAATAAAAGAAAGGATCTTACAGCAATACAGAAAGTAAAGGAGAAGTCAGAAAGATGTTACCAGACTAGAAGTTCCTATGTTAAAAACCTGCAAAACAAAACAAAACAAATTAGTTCCTAAAAATAGATATTCTAAAGTTAGAAAATTCTAAGATGGAAATAGAAAGTTAGTTTCTAAACTGGGAAGAATTCCTAAAAATAGAAAATACAACCCTAAGCCTAAAATAGAAAAAGTAGAGAATTTAGAAAGATATCACCTAATTAGAAGTTTCTATCTTAGAATCCTACAAAACAAGAAAACAGGTTAGTTTCTATAAATCAGAAAAACCTAAACCTAAAGTTAGTAAAATCCTAATCTTAATCTAATTCTAAAACCAATTAATTTCAGAAATACATAGCCGTCAGTCCCCGGCAACGGCGCCAAAAACATGTTCACTCCCCAAGTATAGGGTTGTGATGTAGTAATAAACTCGGTAAGACCGAGGTCGAATCCACAGAGGACCGAACACATGCGTGTCTGAAATTACAGAACTAGAACTAGACTAAGATGAATTCTAAATCAGATGAATTTTGAGGAATAATAGTGAAATAGTAATGTAAAACTTAAGAAAATTCAAAGGAAGAGAACTAGGGATTCAAATAAGGGATTTAAATAAGTTCAGCTTAAATTCCATGATTCTTCAAGCAGGCATAAGATCTCCCTGATCTCTACAAGTGGATCCTCTGAATCCCTAGTTCCCTTCCTTTGAATTTTCTTAAGTTTTACATTACTATTTCACTATTATTCCTCAAAATTCATCTGATTTAGAATTCATCTTAGTCTAGTTCTAGTTCTGGTAAATTTCATATTACGTGTGTTTCAGATCCTCATGGATTCGACTCCTGCTTACCGAAGTTTATTACTACATCACAACCCTATACTTGGGGAGTGAATAATGGACCATATGAAACTCTGGTGAATTCTAAGATAATTCCCTTCAAGTGACTGACTTGACCGTGAAATGCATGGAATTGACCATGAAATGCTGAAGGGAATTGACCGTGAAATGCATGAAATTGACCATGAGGTGAAGGGAATTGACCGTGAAGTGAAGGAGAATGGTCGTAATTGACCATGAAATGCATAGAATTGACCCTGAAGTGAAGGGAATTGACCGTGAAATGCATGGAATTGAACGTGAAGTGAAGGAAATTGACCGTGAAATGCATGGAATTGACCGTGAAGTGAAGAAAATTGACCATGAAATGCATGGAAATGACCGTGAAATGCATTCAATTGACCGTGAAGTGAAGGAAATTCGCAATTTCAGGGAAACCAACATATGTATTACAAGAAATGTATAACATTCACCATCGTATTAAAAAAATGCACTACAAATTACATTATTCCGGAGGTATTGGAAATTTGCAACTCTGACGATTATACCCTATTTGTTTGCAATGTTCGTAATTTTTTTTTTAATTGTTCATTCCTCTCCACGAGAAAGGATTCGTGCCTTCTTCGGTCTTCCAACTGACCTCGTCTATAGCGGGGGCTTAATATTCGAACAATACTCCTTGAATCTAAAAGAAATTTCTCATTGACTCTTATCTTGTACTAGGTACACAGAATCTTCATACGTGATCTGGTAATTCCTCGTCATGTACAATGGAGAGCAATACGAATAATGAGGAAGATTATAGTTTATTCATGCTGAAAGAACATGAAAACAAGGCAATCCCTTTACTTCAAACTCACAAATTTTACATGAAAGCTCATTGAGCTTGACGGTATCATTGTAGTCTCCCACAATATAGTATTCATCCTGAGAAATTACGTGGCAACGAACATCTCGTGCCTTCGGTGTGAGATCCTTAAATTGTTTCTCAGCCCACAGTGTCAACGGTCTAACGAATAATGATGTTAATTCTCTTCTCTTATAAAACATCTCATGAATTTTCATTATAACCATCTCTATCAACATAGTCACGGGATATTCTCGTGCTTCTTTAAATAGAGCAGTAACACACTCAACTATGTTTATAGTGACCAAATTGAATCTTTTTCCTAGGAAGTGCGAAGATGCCCACTTTTCATAACCTATTTCCCTCAGCCATACATGTATCGGGGGGTTGGTAAGTTCGATATCATGCATTAACTTTTGAACTCGGCCCTCCTACAAGTCTTTACAGCTTGCCAGTAGTAGATTTCTAATGACTTATCTTTGAACGTGTCCACCAAGTTTTGGTATATATGGTATGCGCAGTAGCCATGGATTCCTACTTGAAAGACCTGGGAAACTTCTTTCATTAGACCTTAATGTCAGTCTGATATGATCACAAGACCAAGTAGATCCCCTAATGAATTGCTGAGGTAGGTAAGAAACTAGTTCCAACTGCTGATATTCTCTGATTCTTCAATATCAAAAGTGATTGGAAAGATATGATTGTCGCCATCCAAAGCCGTAGCAACGAACAGAACACCCTTATACTTACCTTTTAAATGAGTCCTATTAACGGCCAAGACCCTTCGCAGAGATGTTTGAAAACTTCTAACACACTGTCTGAGCGCAACAAAATATCTCTCGAACCTTATCGTCTGTTGATTCACAAGTAGGGCAGTCACTATCCTTGGGTTCGCCATCCTCAACTCATACAAGTACATCGGGAGTTCTTTGTAAGATTCTTCACAAGACCCCATTACGTGATCGATTGAAATCTCTTTAGCACGCCATGCCTTCTTATAACTAATAAGAATATTATACTTCTCTTGCATTGCGAATATAATGCCCTTGGCCTTAATCTCAGGCGTTGCTTAATGCGATTGACAACCAGTTCACTGGCCAGCTTACTTCTTGTTTGTCGATGATCGCTCTTCATCTATGATATTCCACATGTATGTATTGACCTGTAAGTCTTAATCTTGAATATCCTCACATCATTCACCCTAGATGTGTGTCACTTATCTTCCATACACACTATAGTGAATTTCTTGGATGTGGAATACAGGACCTTCTATTGAAAGTTATTGTGAATTGTAAATTAGCTCAAAACATACTTACACCGGCTCTTGTCCTTAAACATTTGGCCAACGGCTATATCAATTAGGTCATCAAGTGGATATAAATACAGTGACAAGTCTGCATTGGTGAAATTAGCATCCTCGAAAGGCATGATGGGAAGCCTGATGGTGAAGTTCGATGTTCGAGCCTACTCAGGCAATGGAATGTCGCTTCCACTTACGTTTCTGGCGTTGGATGTTGAAGGAAAATCTACTCTTGTAAATGAAGATGATGCCGTATATTCACTTCTAAGCTTGAAGTCAGCTGACACGCTCACTTGACTTGTCATGAAGTTTGATGTCTAAGCCGGCTCGGATATTAGAGTGTTGCTTAGAAGAACCTATGAAGGTGATGTCATATATTCATATTTCAATCCATGTTCCTCACCCAAACTTCCAACAGCTGGGGCGTCATGTTCAAAACCACTGTAAGCCACCGGGTCTTCGAGTACTACCTCATTAACGTGCTGCATTTCTTGATGAATAAAGGGATGTAGTGACCCGGATGCTTCAACTGTGATGTCGGAAACATTCTCACATCTTCATCATCTTCAATTACAGCTGGAGGGACTGATTCGTTTGTGCAAAGATACAGTACTTTCAACCTTATATCGTAACCCTCAGGTCTACTCTTCACAATTTTGTACATTTTCAATAGAAGTTGTTCATATGTAGTGTCAACTCCCATGGCAGTAGGTTTCGAGTCTCTACCCTTGTATGTGCATCGATTATTTTTGCTAACTCCCCACCATATGATCATAGGATGATTACTGAAGCCATTTTCTGAAAACAAACACAATAATATAACTCGTTTAGTATTCACATGTATAAGGTGGATTTGACCGAGTAGTAGGAAATCCACCATTGTACTATCTCAAATATGACCGACTTATCAGTCAAATTTTCAAAGTTCTAAATTGCAGGGATGTATGCCACTCAGTTCGCAAATATTTTCACTCACTTCGCAGTCAATTTCACTCACTTCTAGGGCAGGTTCACTCACTTTTTGATGAATTTCACTCACTTCTCAGTCTTAAAATGATTGAAAGTGACTGCAAAGTGAGTAAACTTAAGGGCCTATCTGATTTTTTGGCTCAACTGTAATTACCACATAAATGGGTAATAATTATTTACCTAGGTAATTACCACATCTTTCCCAATGTAGATGTGACAACTTACTTTTTAATACTTAAATCGAGAAATTTACAAAATCAATGTGGGGCCCACTGTGATGTATGTGATGTATCCACACTACTCATTTGTTATACTAGCTGAATTTAGGGCATGAGAAAAAAATGGGGTAGATCCAAAGCTCAAGTGGACCACACCATAGGAAACAACGGGAATCGAACACCTACCATTAAAAACTTTTTAGGGCCTTTAAAAGTTTTTGCATAAAGTTGATATTTTGTTTTCCCCTTATCCATGTCTATGTGACCCTATGAATGGGTTAGATGATGAAAAAACCTCAATGTGGGCCCAGTTAAGAAAATAACTTTCAACGATATAAGAATTAAGGCCATTGTTTCCTTTCGTGTGAGCCACTTGAGTGTTGGATCAACCTCATTTTTGGTCTGATGCCTCAAAATGTTATAACAAAATAGATGGACGGTGTGGATATATCATATACATTATAGTGGGGTCCACATATTTAAGTCAACATTTTTTGTATCGCTTTTTGAGGTGGAATTACTCTCACATTTTCAAACTAGGTGAAAAAGTAATAATTACTTATTAACCATGATTTACATGTATCATGGAAAATCGTACAAGCCCTAAGGGAATTGAATTGACCATGAAGTGAAGGGGAAACAGTGGAATTGACCATGAGAAGTTAAGGGAATTGACCGGGAAGTGAAGGGGGAGTTGAGCATGAAGTGAAGGGGATTGATCGTGAAATGAAGGGAATTGACTGTGAAGTGAAGGGAATTGACCGTGAAATGCATGGAATTGACCGTAAAGTGAAGGGGATTGACCATGAAATGCATAGAATTGACCGTGAAGAGAAGGGAATTGACCATGAAATGCATGGAATTAACAGTAAAGTGAAGGGGGAGTTGACCGTGAAGTGAAGGGGATTGACCGTGAAATGAAGGGGATTGACCGTGAAGTGAAGGGGATTGACCATGAAATGCATGGAATTGACTGTGAAGTGAAGGGAATTGACCAGAATTAACCATAAATGCATGGAATTGATCGTGAAATGTAGTTAAATTATCGTGAAATGCATGGAATTGACCATGAAATGAATATCTTATTGGAAATTTGAATCGTAGTGGTAAGAAATTTGCAATTTCAAAGAAAGCAACAAATGTATTCAATATATAACATTCACAGTCGTATTACAAAAAATACACTACAAATTCACAGTCATATTACAAAAATACAATACAATTTGACGGTAAAAGCGTGAAATTGACCAAGTAGTATGTTATGGGGAAATCTGTACAAGCACAATCGAGGTCAGCTTGAGCTACACAAATAAGATAGTGAGGCCTCGGAAGGAGGATACAACATTAGGGGCCAATTCCTAAGTCACGACTCGGAACTACAATCCTGATTGGCCGACCTGAACCCTCGTCCTCATCCGAAGGAGAATGGTTGAGCCGAGTCCTAATCTTCGTTCTCAGCTTTAATCAATAAACTCCGACCTCAGTGATCTATCAATGGATTCTGACCATTAGTACTCGGTTTCACGTCTGTACGATTGGAGGCCAAGTCAGAATAAAAATATTCCATATGCCAAGGCCGAGTCAGGGCATGTATGTGTCGTACACAATGGCCGAGGCCAAGTCCAGGCATGGATGTATCGCGTGCTGAGGTTGAAGTCAAGCCCGTGATGGTACTTCGCACGCCGAGTCTGGAGATCGACCTAGATGCGGACATGACCGACGATCTCGCCCAAAGATACGTGCCATTAAGACACAATACGCCGCGTGATCCAAAGATTGCAAATAATATCTCCACGATTATAATATCTCGTTGATTGAGTGAATCATGCTGAGATTAACGGATGTGGATCATCCAACCCACAGGTATAAATATCAAGGGACCTCATTGCTATAGGTATGCACTATCTCGCACCCTCTCTCTACACTCGACTTAGACCCAGATTCCCTAGCCTGACTTAAGCATCAAAGGGTCCCCCGGCTTTGCCAGGGTCTCCTTTGCTCACTCTTTTGTGTAGGACCAGGGTTCATCGAAGGTTCACTGCATTGAGTGGAGGGTGGTCCAGATTTTGACCTCAACATTTTTTGGTGCTGTCTATGGGAAACGCAAACGAAAAGCTAGAAGGTTTCACCGAAAATGGTGAGAGGAAAGAAAAAGGTAATAGTAGCAGAGCCCGAACCTAGCGAATAACACCAATCTTCTTCGTTATTGCACACCGAGTTGGCTCCGATAGGGCCATCCCAATGAACTCGGAGCCTAGGAGGGAAATATAAGGCGCTACAGAACGAGGTCCAGATGTTGAAGGACAAAATCAACCAAATGAAGGCGCAACATAATCAACAGCAACCACTAAACTTGGTGGAAACCACCCCATCGCCTGAAGGATGACTACAGCAAGTCAGTTCCTGGGCCAGAGGTTCCCAAGCGTAGTCCGCATAAGCTCCTGACCCTGCGCACTATGCAGTGCCCTAGGAGCGATCCGCCCGAATCCCAGAACCCGCTCGGGTTGCCGAATAATCTTACGTATCTACCACTTTAGCTCTGGCCCCCACCGACCTTCGCCATCAGCTGGAGAGAGGTAGACAGGGCAGAGTATCCGAGGTGGCATGTGCCTCCCAAGAGAGAGTAGCTAAGAATTAGAATCCTTTAGAAGCATGGTTTAAGGAACTCCAAGACCAGTTTAAGGCGTTCTAGAAGAATCAGCAATCTGCATCCATCCCAACTGTGGTCTAGATGATGATGGAAGAGACCGAGCCTCCCCTCACCTCAGAAATCATGGACGAGGTGATGTCGTCAAGGTTCAGAATGCCTAACATCATCCAATTCTTTAGATCTGAAGACCCCTCAGAACATGTGGAATCATACCATTCGTGGATTCAAATCCAGTCTGCCATGGATGCCATGATGTGCCGAGCCTTCTCAATAACCCTCTCCAGATCTACTCAGAGTTGGTATCGATAACTTAAACTAAAATCGATCAGCTCCTTCACAGAGCTCAGCAGATTGTTCCTTACCCAGTTCATCTCTGGTAAGAAGAGTCGAAATCCGACTACCCATCTGTTCACCCTCAAGCAGGGGAACAAAGAGTCATTGAAGGATTACATTGCCCACTTCAACGAGGAGGCATTATTAGTGGAAGATGATGACGACAAAATAGTGCTCTCAGTCATGTTCAGCCGGCTCAAAGAAGGAAAGTTCACCTTCTCAAATTAGGAAAAATCACTGACCACCTTAACAGAGCTCATCAGCAGAGCCTAGAAATACACTAATGCTAAGAAATTCTCCAACTCCCGTAGGAACATCCGAGTAGTCGAAACGTCATCATAGGAAAAAAGGCCAAGGAACGAAGAACCTCAGTCATCCAACAAAAAACCTAACAACTGAGCCCCTCGTGACCGTCGGCCAAGCCGGAGACATGAGAGCAAATTTCGTTCTTACAATCCTCTCAACACCTCTACGGAGCAGATCTTGTTGGATATTAGGGGTCAGAGACTCTTGAACTGGCATGTCTGCATGAAGACCGATGCAGAGAACTAAGATAAGTGCAAGTACTACCAGTTCCATCGTGACCACGGCCATAACACGAGCGACTATGTGGATCTCAAGGATGAAATCGAGACCCTTATCCGTAAGGGTCATTTACACCGATACACTAAGGAGGAGAGGTCAACTCGGAAAGAAGAACGGCCGAGCAAAACTGTGGAAGAACCTGCTGAAATCCAAACCATTTATAGTGATTCATCTGGTGGAGGCGACTCGAACAGGGTTCACAAAGCCCACTCTCGGAGTTCAGATCCTGAGCATTATGTCAACTTGGTCGAAAGGCCGAGGAAAGAACTCCGTGTCAGCCCCTATAGCTTGACTTTCACAGAGGATGACACACGTGGAATCTAGCATCCGTACGGCGATGCCCTCATGGTGGCTATGACCATAGTCAACCACAAAGTCTTCAACATCTTGGTCGACACAGGATGCTCAGCCGACATCATTTACTCTGAGGCGTTTGAGAGAATGGGTATCGACAGGTCACGCCTCCGACCCGTGAAGACCCCTCTACATGGCTTTGTCAGGGATACGGTTATCTCCGAGGGAGTCATCTCCCTCCCTGTGACAGCGGGAGAAGGTTAACAGCAGGTCACACTTCTAGTGGACTTTCTTATTGTCAATGTTGCATCGGTACATAATGTTATCCTAGGCCGACCTTGCCTTAATGCAATGAGGGCGGTTATGTCCACATACTACTTGATGATGAAGTTCCCTGCCGAAGGTGAGGTCGAATACCTCTAAGGGGACCGACGTGAAGCTCAGAGATGTTATGCAATAACTGTAAGAAAAGGGTCGGTGAAGCAGGCCCTCACCATCAACGTCCTCGATCCCACGGAAGTTCCCCCTAAGGAATTGGAGACCGTCCCGCTTAAGGAAGCTGACCTGAGCAAAACTGTTCAACTTGGGTCTTCGCTGAATTTCGAGTAGAGATCTCAGATGATGACTTTCCTACAACAGCACAGGGACGTCTTCACGTGGTCACACGAGGATATGTCGGGCATCTCTCCCTATGTCATGGTCCACAGACTGAACATGGATCTAGATCATAAACCAGCCAAACAAAAGAAGAGCGTTCGATGCCGAGAGGTATACAGCCATAGCTGATGAAGTTTTTAAGCTCCTCAGTGTTGGCTTCGTTGAAAAAATACATTATCCGGACTGGATCGCCAACGTGATCCTGGTTAAGAAAGCAAGCGGGAAGTGGCAGGTCTATGTTGATTCCTCGGACCTGAACAACGCCTGTCCTAAGGATAGTTTCCCCTTACCTTGGATCGATCAGTTGGTGGATAGCACAGCTAGACACGAATGACTCTCCTTATTAAATGCCTTTCCGGGTACAATCAAATATAGATGTATCCCCCAAATAGGCAGAAGACTACCTTTATCACCGACAAAGGGCTCTATTATTACCGGGTCATTCCCTTTGGCCTGAAGAATGCTGGAGCGACATACTAGAGATTGGTGAACTAGATGTTTGCCAAGCAGATCTGTAACGTCCCGGAAAAATCCATACAAAGACCCGAGTACCACATCAGGCAGAAATCACTCAGGACCAAATCCTTTAGGAATTAGACGAGAATTAACTAAGTGTTAAACTAAATTATCTGTGAAATTAGCTTGAACCACTTTAAATACGAACTGCAAGACCTAAAACTAGCAGAATTGCTAACGCTACATTTCCTAGAAACCTAGGATCAATCTCAAAACCCAATTGCTCTCGGGAGCGCGTTGAAACTCTGTATCAGACCCAGACCACGCTTCGAAAGTTCGATGACCGCGAAACTATATGGTTATAACCACCTTACTGGGCTTGACCACCATTTCAGAAATTAAGTCCAAATAGTATCCCGAAACGCACAACTTGAGCCTGGAGCAAAGTATGTGAGAAACGCAAATATCTTTAGGAAATGAATTGAAACTTAAGTGAATTGAGCCGTTCGCTTGCAGGCCAAATCTAAGGTTTTAAACCTTCATATTCTAACCCAACTACACCCTCGGATCAGGAAAATTTTTCAATGCATGTTAGTGTACTTGTGGCCCTAATCGAGTAACGGTGACTGTTGAACTGAAACTGGTCCTTCACGGTCTATCCACTGATTCGATCGGACCGAGATCTTAACCTGGCATAGATCCAATGTCAAGGAACTTTCCTCCAATTGTACGTAGGTAATGAGCCTCTAGATGAGCTCTGTTGGATCGAAACAGCCACTCTTTGGTTATAACCTAAGTATACCATGGCCCTGGGGCCATTTTCATCAGTTCTGGGCCTATATAAGGACCTAAACCCACCCCTTCTCTCTCACATACGAATTTGCTCCAAACCCTAAGAGAGAGAATGAGAGAAAATAGTAGAGATCGAAGGGAGATCCTTCGAGTTTGCTGTCATCCTTCTCTTCTGCTACTCCACGTCTCGATTCACCCTTCCACATCGCTACACCATCGATTTTAACTCTATTTTTTGGTAAGAAATACTAACTTTAATCTGTTTTAGGTATCCAAGTAGATGAATCGACGAAATAGCTAACCTATTTCGTGATTCAGGTAGCCGTTGTGCTATAGACAAAGACGTAGTGTTCAAATTGAGCTCGGTACGGGTTTACTAGTGAAAGGTGCGGACTATAAATGTTTAGTAATGATTTATGACTAACTTGCTTACTATCACATGTGCCTAGATACAACGTTTTCAGCGTCTTACACATATATATGAATTATGTAGAATATTATTCCATGTGTTTGTTGAAATGTCTGAATGAATACGGAATTATGATTTATGCCTGTCATGCTTGTTAAATTGAAAATACATGATCGTTGTATGTGTGGCAACTCCTTTGTGAAAGAATTCGCCATAATATAAGTTATAACGAATATATTACATGTATGTTGTAGTGTGTAATCTAGGTGTTTGATAAAATGCCTGAATGAGTAATTGTTCGATGAAATGTATTTATTAAAGGTGTTGGGATGAGATCCTCAATTACCTTAGTGATTCGAATAGATTTCTCCATGTAATTTACATTAGGCTTAATGATTTATGTATGAAATGGACATGTGTGATGTCATGTTCACTATGTGTTTATGGAATGCTCAAATGATTGAAATACATGAGTTGGTTGCTAAATCCTATTATGACTACTATATGGGAATGCTATTACTTAGAGTGTGATTGGGGCTACGATGTAGTCCAGGCAATCGGTAATGGTTTACGATCGGTGATCGAACTGTTTTAGCCATGACGGATACGTTCGAGGAATCTGAGTCGTACACTAATTATCGACAGTGGCTAGACCACGAGGAGTGCATATGTGCTCCATGTCGATTAAGTCGACGTACACTCATACCGGTCGAGCTTGACAAGTAACCCAATTAGCCCATTGTATGTTCACCATGTATGGACGCTACTGCTTGAATCTAAGGTACCACTTACCAATGTAAAGCCCATTTAACCTTAGTACCATGATCCACCAAGACTCATGAGATAGGTATGGTGGTGTATGGGACACCGTGGTCAAGCTGTCGGCCTACGATGGGGCGATGAGCCTCTTCGTAGTGACCAGTGAGTAACCCAAACTCATGAGCCGAATATGGTATTATATGGGATACTTTATTCAAGCTGTCGGCCTACACTGGCGCAGCTTTGCTGCGGTCCCCAGTCGGGTTGGTGACGAGCCTTCGAAAATAGACTACCAGTTGGTAGGGCATTGGTGGTGTGACCTCGAGTATACACTAGGACTACGTTAAAGGTGACGAGCCTTTCCATAGTGACCTTGAGTATACACTAAGACTACGTTAAAGGTGACGAGCCTTTCTGTAGTGACCTCGAGTATAACTAGGCCTACGTTGACAGTGACGAGCCTCTCCGTAGCGACCTAGAACTGCCATCGTATGTGATTAACTAGGATTGATGACCCTAGATGGATCAATATTTGGTTAATGATATAAGGGAGGTACCTTAGCTTCCCGAATCTGCTGTATGAATAAACCTAAATAAGAACTTGGCTAGCACGATCATGTACTACATTGCATGTGCTTTGGCGAGGAAGCGCATATTTACTGGGAGTATTGCATGCGTGACTGTGAGATGAAGTCGCTGAGGGAGTGCAGGTGAGGTCATGCATCATTATGACATATCATCCCTGCACTAATAAGAGTAACTATGACTGTTTGATGTATTGCTTTATCATTACTACTTAACTGAATTGATAACATGTTAACCTTTGCATTATAGTTCGACTAAATTAGCTACTCATTCCCACCTGGACAGTGTTTTTAAAACACCACCCAGACTCTGTTGTAGATGCAGGTAATGACGAGGTCTATACTGCAGTGTTAGATTTCGTAGTTGAGGAGGAAGAGTTCTCTTATGTTCATCTATCGAGCGGATCTATGTGATCTTATACCGATGCGCAGAGACTACTGAGATGCTTTCTTAGTTGAACACATTTGCTTCCTGCATTTTATATGGTTAGAAACAACACATGTATATATTTAGCTCGGGTCCTTACTCATACTCCAAAATTTATGAAACATTTTTATAATTAAATGTATATATTTCAATTTTCTGCTTACCAAATTACATTAACTCTGAAGTATGATATGTTGTTTTAGGATAATATCACTCATGTTTAAATGCACTAATATGGACAATATTCAATCATCATTATCTATGTTGCATAAGTGATCCGTTGGAACTCAAGAGTAGAGCTTTGCTCGACCCTCGATTTTTAGGGCGTTACAAGATCGGTCAAACAATGGAAGTTTACTCAATGACATGCTCGTCAAAAGTGTCACAGCATTCGACCACCTTGCGGACCTCGGAGTGACTTTTTCGATCCTCTAGGAATACTGCATGAAGCTGAACCAGGCCATGTGTGTCTTCAGAGTTAGCTCAGGAAAGTTCCTTAGGTTTCAAGTCAGTTAGAGAGGCATTGAGGCAAATCCTAAGAAGATAAAAGCACTACTCAACATGAGCTCACCTCGGATAATGAAGGAGATCCGGTGTCTGACTGGTCAAGTAGCAGCACTTGGTCGATTTATCTCTAGAGCACTAGACAAATATCTCCCCTTCTTTCAGCAACTGAAAGGTTACAAGAAAGCCAAGTGGACCTCTGAATGCGAGCAAGCGTTCCAATAGCTGAAGCAATACCTGGGTTCACCCCCCTTACTGTCGAAACCAGAAGAGGGCGAGCCTCTACTCTTGTACCTAGAGCTCTCGGCCTTGGCCGTCAATTCTGCACTCATCAGGGAAGTAGGAGGCAAACAACATCTTGTCTGTTATACAAGTAAAATGATGGTACCCGTCGAAACCAGATACCCAAGCATGAAAAAGCTAGCACTCAATTCGGTCTTCTCAGCACAGAGGCTACGTCCATATTTTCAGGCACATAACATCATCGTCCTGATAGACTCTCCTCTCAGGCAAGTTCTCCAGAAGCCAGACGTCTCAGGTCGGTTGACAAAATGGGTGATAGAACTCGGGGAGTTTGACATCCAATATCGTCCGAGTACTGCAATCAAAGGCCAGACTGTGCCTGATTTCATAATTAAGTTTACCATCCCCAGTGTCGATCCCATAGCAGAAGCAGTTGTCGCAACCCCGCCTATTCCCTTGCCTATCCGGGATACGGAGTCAAGGCAAAGGTGGGTCCTTTATGTTGATGGGTCATCAAATGTCAAGCGCGCTAGGGCAAGTATTGTCTTAGTCGCGCTAGATTCTACGACTATACAATACGCCATCAGGCTCAGTTTTAGAGCCTCCAATAACGAGGCAGAGTACAAGGCCCTACTGGCAGGACTCAAACTGGAGGCAAGTTTAGGGGTTCAGTCCCTTGAAGTGCGATGTGATTCCCAACTTTTGGTAAACTATATCTCCACCGAGTATGAAGTTAAGGAAACTAGAATGGTAGCTTACCTGGCCAAGGCCAGGAAATTGATAGAAAGGTTCTAGAGTTGCACTATTAACTAGATCCCGAGGGCAGCAAATTTTGGGACCGATGCCCTCGCAAGGTTAGCCTTAGCCACAGAAGGAAAGATTCCTCAAATCATTCCCCTGAAATTCATGGAAAGCTTGAGCATCGACCGAACGGACCAGGAGATAGTCAACCTAGTCAAAACTACCCTAAGTTGGATGGACCCAATCTACGACTACCTTGTATCTGGTGAGGTCCCCCAAGATAAACTGGAGGCTCAACGCCTAAAGATCAGAGTAGCCCGATATATTATCTTGGACGGGGTCTTATACAAGAAGGGGCACTCACAGTCCTACCTCAGATGCTTTCGACCCGAGGAAGCAGATTACGTGATATTTAGATCCACGAAGGCATTTGCGGTAATCACTCCGGTGGCCAAGCCTTAGCTCTGAAGATACTCCGCTAGGGGTACTTCTGGTCGACCATTCGAGAGGACTCGAAAGATGTAATGCCCTGAAAATTGGGGGTCGAGCAAAGCTCATCTCCCGAGGTCTAACGCATCACTTATGCAACATAGATAATGATGATTATGATGAGTGCATTGAAACATGAATGGGATTAGACCAAAAGAGCATATCATACTCTAGAGACAGTTAAATTACGCAAGCGAAAGACTGTGATAGATATATAAAATTTATAAACTGTTATAAGTATCCAGAGTATGAACATGTTATCAGGTTAAATATAGACATGTATACACCAAAAATGAACAAAATGAATATACATGGGTGTTCCAAAAGTGCAAACTAAAGTGTAATGGCATCTAATCAGTAACCCTGTAATCCTTTTGATCAGAAGATAGTTTACATAGACCCGCCTGATAGCTGCACAGAGGAGAAACCCTCCTCATCATCGTAAAAGTCCGGCTCCGCTTCGCAAGCATCACCATCATCTAAAACTAAGATAGGATCGGGTTGGTGTGTACAACACCATCCCGTAACGTGGGAGTGATCAACTCAATGGAACTATACAGTAAAGGTTAACATGTTATCAATTCAGTCAAGCAGTAATGACAAAGCAGTAAAATTAAACATCCCTGAATATTCTTATTAATGTAAGAATAATATGAATAATGATGCATGCCCTTGCCTACACTTCCTCGTGCGACACCATCTTACGGTCACAGCATGCTTTCTTCCCTCTGTGCTCTTCAACCCGGGGCACATGTAGTGTGATGTTATGAGCGTGATTACCAAGTTTTTATTAGTCCTTTTCATACAGTAGGATTGAAAAACTAAGGTACCTCCCTTATATTAATTCCCAAACAATGATCCATTTAGGGTAGTCAATCCTAGTTAATCACATACGATAGGCAAGTTCAGGTCACTACCACCAACACCCTACCAACTGGCAGTCTATTTTCGAAGGCTTATCGCCAACCTGATTGGGGACCACAACCAGGCTGTGCCGGAGTATGCCTATTTGTACTTGAGGTCACTCCACCAACACCCTACCAACTGACAGTCTATTTTTGAAGGCTCGTCACCAACCCGACTGGGGACCATAGCTAGGCTGCACCAATGGAGGAAGATAGCTCGACCACAGTGTCCCATACTACCATGTCCAGCTCATGAGTCTTAGCGAATCGAGATACCAAGGTTAAAGGGGATTTCACTGGTGAATTTGGTACCTTAGGTTCAAACAGTAGCGTCCAAACATGGTGAACATACAATAGGCAAATCGGGGTACTTGACGAGCTCAACTAGTACAAGCGCACATCGACCTGATCGACATGAAGTGCGTGAGCACTCCGTGTGCCCTAACCACTGTTGACAATCGTAGTACGACTCGGATTCATCGACACATCCTTTATGGTAAAATAACCTCAGCCACGAAAACGGAATTTGTTACCGATTGCCTGAACTACTTCATAGTCCCAACCACACTCAAATACTAATAAGAATTCATGTTAGATAATCAAACAGTAAGTAAGTCAAATCTTACAACCGTTCGAGCATTTTATGAAATATAATATAAACATGCATTCACCCATATGCATTTCATAAGTAATCAGATAATATAATATAAGATACATAGAAGGATTTATACGCGCAGTTAAGGTAGTTGAGAACCTTATCTCAACGCCCATAGACCGTACAAGTCACCAAATACTTACTCATACAGACATTTTATCAAACACTTATACTATACATATTAACATTCATGACATATGTTGATTTGTGTCATATACTTGGTCAAATCCTTCCAACGAGGAGTTGTCACGTACACAACCATCATGTACATGCATTCCATAGCCACAGTAGACACAAATCATGATTTCATCTTCATTCAGTCATTTCAACAAACACTTAGACTACAGTTAAGAACATACACAACGTATGTTAATATAACATGTATCAGGGCTAATCCTTTAGCTAAGGAGTTGTTACACGCATAACTAGTATATATACATGGCAATTAATCATGGCAAACACACGTTCAAAATTCATACGTATACGGGACTTTCTACAAATACAAAGAATACGCTAAACTCCACATAGTTCATATATAACTGAAAAGCAAAACAAACATCACATTTTGCATGTGAAATAGCATCCACGTCAAGAATAAATCATTAACCGACATTGAAAGCTTTGAAAACTATAACTATACATCTATAGTCCGCACCTTACTCCGATAGACGCATAATGAACTCAATTCATACACCCATGCTTCATCTACGACACAACGGCAACCTATTACATGAAATAGGTTAGCTATTTCACCATTTCACCTATCAGAAACCCTAGAACGGATTAGGGTTAGGTTTTCTTACCTAAGAACGGGATCGGTATCGTCGGTAGAGCGATACGGAAGTGGTGGTAAGGTATGTGGAGTAGCGGGGATCAAATCCCAGGAGTGACTCCAACTCTCCCTCTCTCTTTCTCTCTCTTTCCTCTCTTCTCCCTCCTAGGGTTTTCCAAATTCGTATGGGATGAGAGAGTGAGGGCTTAAGGCCCTTATATAGGCCAAAAACTGATGGGAATGACCCTAGGGCCAAGGTATACTTAGGTTATGTCCAAAGAGGGTCTGTTTCAGCTCAACAGAGCACTTCCGGAGCCCCCCCTTGAGCCAAAGGTCAAACTTAAGCTCCCTTATGTTGGATCTACTTTGTCCCACTCAATTTTCATGTTTGCCCTGTTGATTTTCATGTTTGCCTTGCCGAATTTCATGTTTGCCCCGCTGATTTTCTAGTTTGCCCCGCTGATATTCATGTTTCACCCGCTGATTTTCTAGTTTGCCCCGCTGATTTTCATTTTCCCCCGTTGATTTTCTAGTTTTCCTAGCTCAATTTCATGTTTCCCCCGCTGATTTTTATGTTTCCCCGCTGATTTTCTAGTTTGCCCCGCTGATTTTCTAATTTGGCCCACCGATTTTCTACTTTACCCCGCTGAATTTCTAGTTTGCTCCGCTAAAATTTCATACTTCCCTCGATCAATTCTTAGTTTGCGTTGATCAAGTTCCATGTGTGCCTCACTCAATGTAATGATAGTTAGTGTCACAAAATTAAACGAGCACCATATGAAATCATTCGTAACATTGAAGGCCTAATCCGTACGAGCTCTGGTTGTTTATTTCATGGTAGCGCGGTAAATTTACTGATGGACTTATTTGATGGTAGCTAAGGTCAATTTAATGCAAGTTGATGCGCATATGTTAGACTTAATCAATTTCATGCGTAAGACTTATTGAATTTTATGCGTTGATGGAGATTACATACATTCGATTAAATATTTGCTTGCATAACTTATTTTATAGTTTGCCCCCGTAAATTTCTTGCTATGGTCGTTGAATTTCATGTTTGCCTCGCTCAATTTCAAGTTTGCCCTACTGAATTTCATGCTTACCCCCCTACTGAATTTCATATTTGCCCTGCTTAATTTGTACTTTGTCTCGTGCATTTTTCCAGCTTACTCTTTATTTCCTTAAAATTTGTATCATTGTCATCTATAAGGGAAAGCGAGTTTTCAGTATTCTATAATTGAGTTTTGTCTTATGGCAAGCTTCCATTGTTTAATATTTTATTGCTAAGTTGTCATTGTATTAATTTTCAGATTATGGCTACGAGAATCATCTGTTGCTATGGCGGGGAGTTAGAATGTGAAAACAAGCAATGGATGTACAAGAGTGGAAGTACGAAAACTATTTTGCTAGATGTTGATACTACGTACGAGGAACTTCTATCCAGAATGTACAAGATTATTAAGAGTACACCAACAGATTGTGATATTCGGATGAAAGTTTTGAATCCCTGCTCCAATAAATCAATCCCTCCAACTGTACTTGAGGACGACGATGACGTGAAAAAGTTCCTAGCAATACAGTTGGAGCATTCGAAAAAGTTCATCCCTTTGGTCATCGAGACAATCCAACACATAAATATGACAACACATGTTGACAGTGTGGCAGAAGAGCATGGCGTGGAATTTGAATATAAGCCAAATCCATTACAAGTAGGAGGAACAAATGATCGACTGCCGAACCGCCCTAAACATCAAAATTTGTTAGTGCCCAAGTTAGTGATGCATGTGACCTTGACCTCATTTGTGATTACATGGCACCGCCTCTAGCAACAACAACAGATTTGCCGTCATCATCTACAGCCCGAAGATACATCAATCCTAAAAATGACATCCCGCATCCAGACCTTCTCGAAACATCAAACTTCAACACCCGTCAACTTCCCGTGCCCTTTGATGATGCTGCATTCACCAATGCAGCAATGCTGGAATATACGGATTTGTTAAGTGAATCGATCGAGATAGCGAAAGGGCAAACATTCAAGGATAAGAGTCGGTGCCAGCATGTTTTAAGCCTATTTGCCCTTCAAAATAAATTCCAGTACAGGGTACTGTACTCAAAATCTAGGAGATTTACGGTTGTATGCTTCGAAGATAGATGTGAATGGAGGGTTCATGCATCACGCGTTGGTGATTCGGGGATTTTGAAGATACAGACTTATACGGTAAATCACACGTGTGACATGTCATGGATGAGGAGTGATCATCGGCAAGCAAGCAGTAAGTTAGCATGTGATTTGGTTGTTAGCCGCATCGAGCAACGCCTGAGGTTGAGGCCACGTGATATTATCTTCGCCATGAAAGAGAAGTATAATATTGTTATCAGTTATAGGAAGGCATGAGCAGCCAGGGAGCTTGCAATCAATCAGGTGATGGGGTCTTATGAAGACTCCTACAATCAACTCCCCTTGTATTTGCATGAGTTGAGGACGGTCAACCCAAGGACAGTGACTGCACTGTGTGTTAACAAAGAGACTTTCAGGTTCAAAAGATGTTTTATTGCGCTCGGTCAATGTGTTAGAAGTTTTCAAAATTTATTAGGGAGGGTATTAGCCATTGACGGGACACACCTAAAGGGCAAATACAAAGGTGTTCTATTCATCGCCACGGCCTTAGATGGGGACAACCATATATTTCCAGTTGCATTTGGCATCGGGGAATCAGAGAACGGTAGCAGTTGGAATTGGTTCCTTACTTACCTTATCGATGCGATATGGTCTCTGGAGGATCTTATTATTATATCTGATCGACATAAGGGTTTACTGAAAGAGGTTCCCCAAGTCTTCCCACGTGCAATTCATGGCTACTGTGGGTATCATATCTACAGAAACTTAGTGGACACCTTTAAAGACAAGTCATTAGAGATGTACTTCTGGCGGGCAGTGAAGATATGTAGGGTGGCTGAATTCGAAAAATTAATGCATGATATCGAAATGGCCAATCCCACAGTACATGCATGGCTGACAGAAATCGGATACGAGAGATGGGCATCTTCGCACTTTCCAAGAAAAAGATTCAACTTGGTTACTATAAACATTTCTGAGTGTGTTAATGCCTCTTCAAAGAAGCACGCGAATACCCCGTTATGAAATTGATAGAAGGGTTTAGATTGAAGATACAAGAGTTGTTTTATAAGAGGAGAGAATTTGCGGCATCGTTTATAGGGCCATTGACTCCATGAGCGGAGCAACAGTTAAAGGATCTTATGCAGAAGGCGCGAGATGTTCGCTGTCATCCTATTTCTCGAAATGAGTACTATGTTGTGGGAGATTATAATGATACAGTCAAGCTCAGTGAGTTTTCGTGTACATGTCGCGAGTTTGACGTGAAGGGGTACCCTGTATGCATGTCCTGTTAGTATGTATAAACTATAATCTCCTTCATTACTCATACTGCTCCCCATTCTACACGGTGCAAAATTACATAGCTACGTATAACGAATCGGTGTACCCAGTACGTGACAAGAGTGAGTGGGAAGAAATTTCAGTGGGCTTCAAGGAGTATTGTGCGCAAATTAAACCCCCAGGACAAAGGAGGTCAGCTGGAAGACCCAAAAAGCTTAGAATTCCATCTCGTGGAGAGGAATCGAATACAACAAAGTGTAGGAGATGCAAATAAACTAGGCATAATCGCCGAAAGTGCAAGTTTCCCATACCTGAAAAATAGCATACTTTGTAATTTATTTAGTGTTTTGATGTATAGCATACTTTGTAAATGAATGAACTTTTTACCTTGTCCCACTATATTTTCTGCTTGTCCCGTTTGACTCGTCGAAAAGGAAAATGCACATGGAAATCAATGCAAAGCAATCGCTCATATACTAGAATAAGCAAAACCTCAAACATGTCTGGTAGGCAAGAACTTCACAGGCATAGAAGGGAACTCCTTGGCCCACTCATTTTCAGCGGGGCCTCGCTCAATTTCTACATTTGTCGAAAAAGGAAATAACCTTCTGAGTCCAAATAGCAGATGTGATATCCATCTTATTCAAATCTTCTAATCAAATGTTAAACACGTAAAAAATAACAAGTATGAAAATTACAACACATTGAACACTGACAATGACAATAAGGACTGGAAAGACAAACGCATCCATATTTAACATACCTATTCATCCACACTGTTGTTGGCATGTTGCGCAACATCAACGACAAATTATATCTAATCATATTATGAACTCTATTTTATCTGGGCTATTTTAAGAAGCACTTGTTGGATTGCTGATTTGTGTATGAAGGTGAGTATTTAGAGACTCATATTCATATGTATTCAATGTTTGAAGGTCGGAATCATTAATGAAGCACTATATTTCAGATTATGGCTTCCAAATGATGTAGGGAATAAGAACGGTTCAGATCATTCAAAGAATGCAATCCCCAAGATAAAGTCCAAAATGGAATTACAGAAAATGAATCCAGAAAATAAACAAAAACCAATGTGATTTGTCCAGTTGATATAGTAAGTCAAACAAGATCCCATAGTTCTTAATCCAATCCACTGACACCACCATCAATCCGCTTAATTAGCTGTATTTCTAGTTTGCCCCGCTGATATGTCAATTTGCCCCGCTGTTTTTCTAGCTTGCCCTGCCCATATTTCAGTTTGCCCCGCTGTTTTGCTAGTTTACCCCACTGATATTTCAACTTACCCCGCTATTTTTCTAGTTTGCCCCGCTAATATTTCAGCTTGCCCCGCTGTTTTGCTAGTTTGCCCCGCCCATATTTCAGTTTATCCCGCTGTTTTGCTAGTTTGCCCCGCTGATATTTCAGCTTGCCCCGCTATTTTTCTAGTTTGCTCCGCTAATATTTCAAATTTGCTCATTGTTTTGCTAGTTTGCCCACCGATATTTCACTTGCCATTGTTTTTCTAGTTTGCCCCGTTGATATTTCAGTTTGCCCTACTGTTTTTCTAGTTTACCTGCTGATATTTCAGCTTGCCCCACTATTTTTCTAGTTTGCCCGCTGATATTTCAGTTTGCCCCGCTGTTTTTCTAGTTTGCCCTACTGATATTTCAGTTTGTCCCGCTGTTTTTCTAGTTTGCCCCGCTGATATTTCAGTTTGCCCCGCTGTTTTTCTAGTTTGCCTCGCTGTTTTTCTAGTTTGCCCCGCTGATAATATTTCACTTTACCGTCGCTAATTGTTAACCAACAACACATCGGCCACATTGCTTTAATTGATCGTCTATTAACATGTAATATGAAATTTTTGAGAGGAGTAACAGGTCGACGGTCTGGATTACCGAGCATTGGCATATTAGTTAGGATTGTTGACACCCCGGCCCACCTTTATTTATGGCGGACGTCCATCGGTTTTGCCAAATTATTTCAGACATGAGACAAAGAATGAGGCCGATACAAATTTTATAAGGACGCCCACCATTAAAAACTTCCTTTACAAATTTCAGAAGGACGTCCGTCATGCAAAACTTCCAACGGCCTATTATAATGTCTATTTGCCATCCAACCTGTTGACTAGTTTACATGGGCATGGATGAAAGGAAAAGAAGAATATTTCTAGTTTGCCTTGCCCATATTTCAGTTTGCCTCGCTGCAATTGCGCATATATTAGAATAAGCAAAACCTCAAACATGTTTGCTAGACAAGAACTTCACATGCATAGAAGGGAACTTCTTGGCCTACTCATTTTCAGCGGGGCCTCACTCAATTTCTACGTTTGTCGAAAAAGGAAATAACCTTCCAAGTCCAAATAGCAGATGTGATATCCATCTTATTCAAATTTTCTAATCAAATGTTAAACACGTAAAAAATAACAAGTACGAGAATTACAACGCATTGAACACTGACAATGACAACAAGGACTGGAAAGACAACTTGATCTCTGCTTTTGTATTTGACTTAAACTCGTAGGCAGATGAGAACGCGAAAAGGAAAGCTTGGAAGAGTCTCTACCCATACCTCTACCACCTGATGGGCCCAGATTGCCTAATGTCAAACCATCGACATTGATCTTGATCCAACCCTCTTTGGGTTTGATCCATTTGACCACCTGGCATCTAGACATGGTGGGAGGATTCTTGATCCCCAAAGTGCTAAGAGTAAATGAAGTTGATTGATTGGGAGAAGGTAGCAATGGGAGGAAGGGGGTGATCAAGGTAATCTAGTGAAGGATGTTGGAGATGATTGAAGAGTTCCAGGCCTTGGAGCCGTCAAATCGTGCCGCGTTCCTTACCTTTCAAAGTTCCTAGAATATGAAGACGAGAAGAAGGCCCCTCATGAGAAAGAAGGATCTCGATGAGGCAAGCGTGGCCCACCAGGGATTGGCCTTCCCAACAGCCGACATTGATGAAGGGCCTTGGACATTGAACAGACCAACAAAATACTCCCAGACCTGCGAAGGAGTGGCTTCCAAAGAGAAAATGTGGTCGATGGACTCTAATGAAGGCGTGACAAGTGGGGCGCAGCATGTACACATGGACGCAAGGCTCACGCCTCTCGTCTGGACTCTTTCATCCACCAGGATTGCCCTGTGAATTAATTTCCATGAGAGTAGCGAGAGTTTGGGAGGAATTTTAGGGTGTCATACCCATTTCGACCAAGGTTGCGGCACCGAATGATGACGGATGGTCTTCCAGGCTAAGCCGGCAGTCAGTTCTCCTGAAGAGGACCCCAACCAAATGCATCTATTAGGAAAGTCTGAAGTGCAAATACCTTCGTTAGAGACGTGATCGAGGATTGCTTGAGGGAAGCTGAGGCTGAGGAGAGGCTGCATAGAGTAACCAGATGGCTCGATCATCTCGCTGATCTTAAATACTAGATGAATGAGAGGGAATGTGGGAAGCTTCCAGTTGATGAGAAGTCCCAAACCAAACCAGTCGACAGTCCAAAAAGCACAATCCCCCTTGCCTATTAGCCAATGAGAATGAGCAGTTACTGATGGGCTGTGATTGCAGATTTTTTTCCGGATTGAAGAGGCAGAGGAGGAAAGGCTGTTGTTACTCGAGAGGGACAAAAAATCTGGAGCGTATTTCATGCGCATGAAGTTGCTCCAACAGCTTAAATTTTTCCTGAAGTGCGTGGTGTAAGGCCCATATTCTAGACTGTACCATTCCTTAGACTTTCACGATCCTCCCCAATGATTTTCGGCAGCCTCGACGCATAGATAGCATTTGCGCCCGACCCTAAGTTGCACACTGTCAACCCGAATCGGCTTGACTTGAAACTTATACCCTAATGATCGTGTTGTCACCATGGTTCCAATGCCACGTCTCTCGTACCGATGCGATACTCAGACCAGGAGTTGTGGGCCCGCGTATATTTCAAAAAAAACGCTGCGCATTGTGAAACCCAAGAGAATCTCTACCAAACTTCACATCAATCAAGTCAAGTACCAACCCATACCTAGCCCATCCCTTTTTCACTAACAAGGCATGACACCCATTCATCTGTCACCCAAAAATCAATGAGCACCATGCCCTCCATGTCATCTCTCCTTACAACACCACTCCTCTCTCTCTTTCTCTCATTTCTCACTCCATTCCAAACAACCAAAGGGAGGACTGTCCAAGCTTCCCAAGAGAGCCAAGTGTGGCCCACTTTCTACCTCTCTCATCTCTCATCCTAGCCATTTAATCTCCATCTTCCTCCATCAAAGTTGAAGCTTAGGAGCCAAGGATTCTTAGGAGCTGAAGAAGAAGACAATCGGTGGGTGATCCTAGAATTTCCACCGTTGATTTTATTTGAGGGCCCACTTGTAGTGGCACCCATTTGATGTACATGTTGTAAACAGAGAGGAGCTCATAGTGGCGGAGCTCCTCCCTCACACACACACACACACCATCTTTCTCTCTCTCTTTATTTTTTTCCTATTGTGGCCCACCTTGATGAATGGATTAGATCCACACAATGGACGGTGGAGATCCCACCATGATGTATTATCCACACCGTCATTCCTGGACGAACCTGGATGAAGGAAAGACACAAATATCAGTTTATCCAAAACTGTGTGGGCCACCCTTCTGTGGACCCCATCGTATGCATGCGTACCATCCACATCATTCGCTGGTGAGACCCACCTCGCTGCCTGTCCGTCTGGACAGGCCGAGATGAAGAGAAATCATAGATATCATCCGTTTCACCCACACCGTCCACTTGTTGGACTAGCAGCGTAGCTGCTGCATTAACTTTAGCAGGTCCTATGGACCTCGATCATGAGGTATATGTTATATCCCATCCGTCCATCTAGACGGTGGGGACCCCAGCAGAATGTAGCTGTTGGATCAACGCCACCAAGGTTTGAGGGTCCCACATCATGTATGTGTTTCATCTATATCGTCCAACCATGCATAGAGATCATTTTATGGCACTGCAAAGAGAATGAGATATATCTAAATTTCAGGTGTGACCCATCTTCGATGTATATATCCAGACCGTCCATTTAGATGGTGGGCCATGATGTATGTGTTACATCCAAACCGTCCATCCCGATGGTGAGCTCGTTTTAAGGCTTGAGACTAAAATTAAGACAGATATGTCCATCAGGTGGACCACACTGCAATCAGTGGAGGATTGAACACCTACCATTGAAACCCGTTTGGGATCTCGGAGTTCTGGATCAATATGAAATTTGTTTTTCCTCTTAAATTCAGGTCCTTGTGACCGTATGAACAGATTGGATGGAAAATAAATGTTAGGTGGGCCCGGTGAATTGTTCACGGTGAAAATCATTATCTTCACTGCTATTTGTAGTATGGTCCAGATGATCTTTCGATATGATTCATTTTTTTGGGTAATGCTCTAAAATAATCTCTAGATATAGATAAATGGTGTAGATAGTTCACCAAGAGCGGTGGCCCCACTTGACGTATATGAGGCCCGATGTGTTGCATATGTGGCCCATGCGTTGCGGCCCACTTAATGTATAAGAGGCCCATTGATGTGGCCCATTGCAATGTATACGAGGCCTTGAGATGTGGCCCATTGTGATGTATATGCAGCCCGTATTTGAGGCTCATTGTGATGTGTATTAGGCCCATGTGATGCGGCCCATGTGATGTATATCAGGTCCATGTGATGTGGCCCACTATGATGTGTACGTGGCCCATGAGTGAGGCCCAATGTAATGTATATGCAGCCCATGAGTGAGGCCCGATGTATTGTATATGTGGCCCATGCGATGCGGCCCACTTGATGTATAAGAGGCCCATTGTTGTGGCCCATTGCGATGTATATGAGGCCCTGAGATATGGCCCATTGTGATGTATATGTGGCCTATATTTGAGGCTCATTGTGATGTGTATTAGGCCTATGTGATGCGGCCCACGTGATGTATATCAGGTCCATGTGATGCCGCCCATTATGATGTGTATTAGGCCCATGAGATGCGGCCCATTACGATGTGTAAGGCCCATGTAATATGGCCCATTGTGATGTATATTGGGCTCTTTGTGAGGCTATGGGCCCCACTATATGTTTGGCCCTATGAGGGCCACTCCTTGGGAGCAATGATGGTTTAATGTTGATATTGTATGAGCAATGATGGTTTGATGTCCATATTGTAACTCTCCCTACAGCCCATTGTTAATTAGGCCCATTCTCATCTCCCTTTAATGGGCTAACCCAAACCGTTGGGCCCCCATTGATGATTATATTACCTATCTTTCCCTTGATTAGTCTATCCTAATCTGTTGGGCCTCCATTTGATAATGATGCTTTCCACCATACCCTGTAGGACCACCCAAGCCTTAGAGCCCATCTTGTGTTCGTACTGAGCCTTTTATAGGGAATGTGTTTCACCTTGTGCTTATCAGGCCCTCAAGAAGCCCAGATTGCCACGTGATGGAATGGGCAAGGAAGCCCATTCATTGTTCTTAGGCCTATTCTTGATAGAAGTAGGCCATCTAGGCCCATCTTTGATATGAGGAGAGAACATCGTCACTGTAGATGGAAAGATCGGTGGTATCAGGTTTAGTATATCCACTGTTGAGGACCGATCCTAATGTTATGGATTAGATCTGCTGTCCTTCTATGAACCCTGCCATATATATAAGCCGATTATCGATTACGACTATGATTGGTATATACACTGAGTAAGTGTTAGCATAACATTGTGATTGTATGAGGCCCATTTGACTATGTGAGGGCCATCTTGATTGTATGAGGCCCATTGTGTGATTGTATGAGGCCCATTGTGATTATATAAGGCCCATTATGATTATATGAGGCTCATTGTGATTATATGAGGCCCATTGTAATTGTGTGAAGCCCCTTGTATGTGCGATGCCAATTTGTGATGTATGAGACCCACCATGTGTATGTGATTGTGTGCACGCCACTCGTTTATTATTACGGGCCATGTGCCACCTTATACAGGCTCACCATGATGAATGTGATTATAATCATGCTTAGTATACTTCATGATACATGCCCATATGCATCATTCACATGCTTATTATGAGGAGTGATTAAACATAGTATGTGCCAATGGGCTGATTGGTTATGGGACTCCCCGAGAGATGGAGTTGCTGCACATGAGCGTGCGGTACACACAGGTTTGATGCATGACTAGATGGTATGACTCATGTGTCTCACATTTTGTGACATGATCATTTGACGCCCTAGCGACATTAGGCTGTGGCCTCCACAGGCATATCGTGGATGGCCAAATGGGACACCGAAAATATTTGGTTTGAGCATATGGGCACTTTAGATGTCTGTGGGTGAAAGTCTCTAAACTTCCGTGGCCAAGAGACGCTCCAACATCTAGACCGAGTGGATACATGAGCGCTCGAGTGACGAATACCAGTAGGCCGCGTCTCCCACTGTGTCGTGGTCGGTTGGAAGGGGGTGTGACCTTATCCGCCTGAGTGAGGGAGCTGTAAGCTAGGCTGAGTTTGACCAGCTCACAAATGGGTTCGCTATCGATGAGCCAAGTAGGCATTGCTATACTGCTAGCAGGCGGGTTGTGAGGTCTTTTCCACTCGCTGGGCTGCGTGGCCGGCAGGGGCGACAACCAGCTTGGAGTGAACTAGACCCCAGTGATGATCCTAGAGATATACGGTACTGATATGTGGACCTTATTGAGTAGGAGTTACATACTTAGCATTTTACTCATTCATTCATTCATTCACTATCCACTCGAGTTGGTGGTGAGTAGCTAATTATTTTGTGTACCTTCGCAATAGCCAAGATTTCAGTTGGGGCGCAAGACCAACTTAAGATCAGGAGTTTACTACATTGAGTCTGGCTATCCAAATTTAGGTATGGGACTAGTTTGGATAGAAGTTCCTTGTGACGAACCTCATAGCCTACGATACTACGTACTATCATCCCGACTTCACACTCCAGCTTGGTTATTTCATTTGCACCGCATATTGTATTACATTCGTGGCATACGACATTTTGGGTTGCTATGTTTCTGCATTTATATGGCCTAGATGAGGTTGACGGTATTCGTAGACCTGTCAGGATTTTCATATTTCATTACATCCTCAGTATATGATATTTGGCTTACTATGACTCTACATTGCATAGCTGATCTACATGGTTTCCTCAGTATATGATATTGACTTATTATGTTTTGTATCGCATAGCTTGGATAAGACTAATGGTAATTATGGACTTACCGGCATGTTTCCGCATTACTCTGATATTGCATACTTGACACTTACCTTGCGCACATACTTACACCACCCTCTAAGCTTTATATAAGCTTATGTACGATAGATGCGTGCAGGTGACGTTAGGCCACAGCAGAGTCGAGCTTGGAGCGTGCAACTGTCTTCTGGACCATTGATTATCGATATATATATTTTCTTTTTAGCATTGTATTCAACTATTTATATTAGCGGATATGTGATGATGATGCTACCTTTGTGATTTGGGTAAACTTGTGGTTATGCTTTTTATGAGATAAATGTACATTGGAAAATCCTCCTTGTAGGATCCAAGGATCGAAATCTGGCGTATGGGTGCTAGAAGCTGAGAATGGGGTACTATGGAGGCTGTCGGCACTGGATTCAACGATCGAGAATTTTGTGAGCCTGGTTTCCGAGTTTGGGGCGTGACAGAAGTTGGTATCAGAGCATAACTTGGGAATACCTAAGGATAACATCACATATCTGCTGATAGCTACCCTACACTCTATGATTGTTGAGAACTTAGAATGATTAGGCCCTGAGTTTGAATAACTTAGCGATCTTCTATTATAGATCCTTAACGTGTGTGCCTTCGAGAGTTCTCAAGGTTGATAGGCGTCTTTGTTCTTCCCTATAGGATATGCCACTTAGGAGAGCGACCCGAGCAACTTTCGCTCCCCAAAAAAAATTAGCAAAGGCCACTTCAATGTCATGTAAAATTCTGGATGGAACTTCCGTGGCCGCGAGAGTGTGGTCCAGGATTCTTGCAAGCATGTGTTTGATGAGGATCAGTCTACCAGCCTGAGAAAGGATTTCGCTTCTCCAGCCGCTGATTCTAGAATGAATTATATCCAAAAGGATCTTGAAATAAGCATGCTTAGATCTGCCTTAAAAGATCAGAATGCCGAGGTAGTTGAATGGGGATGAACCTTAGCCGAAACCAAGGATCCTTTCAGTATATTTGGCTTGTGTATCGGTGTGGATGGCTGGGAGGATGAAGAAACTTTTCATGGTGTTGATCTTTTGGCCCGAGGCGCGCTCATAAGTTTTAAGGAACATGCTTATTTGTGTTAGAGAGGTCACGCTGCCATTGGCAAAAAGGATGGTGTCATTTGAGAAAAGAAGATGAGAGATGATTGGGCATGGTTTGCCTATCAGGAAGGCTTGGCAAGAGCCTTTCTTAATCAGATCACTGAAGCCCCTGCTCAAAACCTCAGCTGCCAAGATGAAGAGCATCAGCCAAAACTTTTGTGGCCCCTAGCAAGTTTTCAATGATAGGTGTTCAATCACTAGTGTTTCTTGTGGTCTGGTACACTTGAGCAGTGGATCTGCTTCATTTTTCATTTCATGACCTAAAATGGGCTAGGAAAATGAATGAACTGTATCATATAAAACACATAAATCATGGTGGCCCCACAGTACAGAACACATCAACACACGAATGTGATGTATATGTTTTATCCACGCCGTCCATCTATTTTCTAACTTATTTTAGGCGATGAGCCCAAATTTAAAGCATATCTAGTGGTCAAAATTAAAGCATATCCAAAGCTCAGGCAAACCACACTAAAGGAAATAGTGGGAATTGAATTCGCACAGTTGAAAACTTACTGGGTGCACGGATGTTTTGGATCAAGCTAATATTTGTCTTTTCCTTTCATCCATATGTGTGACCTTATGAAACGGTTGGATGACAAGCATAAATTACTATGGGCCCTAAGAAGGGTCAATGGTAGATGTCATTACCCCTATTTCCCATGGTGTGGTTTATTTAAGCTCCGAATATGATTCAATTTAGGGCTTAGGGCCTAAAATGAGCTGGTAAACTATATCATTTTGCAGCATAGATTCCATGTGAATTGGAATCCAAATCCCAATTACCATACAATTTGTGTGAATCAAAATCTTAAATAGTGTTTGTCACTATGAATATGGATTTCATGCAAATTCAAAATTTTTAGTTCACACTTCTTTCCATGCGTGATATATATTTCATTATATTCTTAATAATGGCCCACCATATGTTTTATGTAAAATCCACCCTGATCACTAAGTGTGCCACTCTATATTAGCCATAAGGCCCAAAACTCAGCTCGTTCATGATTCAAGTAGACAATATGGTTTCAAAGTAGATTTGTGATTCGTGATTCAGGTAGACATTATGATTGGAAACAATATACATGAGACATCTTTTTTTTTTTTTTTTTCAAAAAGGATTCCTTTATATCATTCTGGATAGAAACTTACAATTCGGGTCTTCCGAGGAAAAAAGGACCTGGTGAAGACCTATCGTAACGGAAACTGGACCGATCAGAGCCCAGAAACCAAAAAGAAAATAGAAACCCAGAAAAAACAGCAAAACAGTCCAGGGATAACTACCTCACCCTGATGGCGCCTAACCCCACTCTGTCTAAGAAAAGAATCCTACAAACCTGATGGGGAAGATCGGCCCATGTGGAGTAGCAAAAGACTGATTGGGACGAGCTCCCTTCATGGGCAAGAGAGTCGGTCGGGGCATTGCCCTCTCTGAAAATATGCAAAAAATCTACCTGCCCTTGGAGGCAAAGCTTATCCGTCCTTGCCGTCCAACCTCTCCATTTCCAACCAAGGCTAAATCTCTCTTTAAACACCTTGACCACCAACTGAGAATTGGTTTCTACCACTACCTTAGAAAAGCCTTTTTCTAGACACAATGCTAACTCGTCATGAACTGCACGAATCTCGGCCCCAATGTTAGACATCACCCCGTACCCGTATGAGAAGGCGAAGAGGAATTCACCTTTGTCGTTCCTACATACTCCCCCGCCCCCTGCCAGGCCCGGGTTGCCTCTAGAAGACCCATCCACATTGATTTTGACCCATCCCCCAGGGGGTCTATGCCATGTGACTGCCAAGTTGCAACCATTCCTACCTCCACATGAGTTTACAGGTAGCTAGGGATCGCCACTGGAAGAGGACATACCTGACCGACGATCAACAAGATTGGTGTTGACAGTAGTTAACCACCATGAATCTCAAGCAATCACAGAGCTCGCCGCCGGAGCCTTACCTTCGAAAAGTGCCATATTTCTTGCCTTCAACAATTCCCACCAGATGAAAGCTAGAGCTAATCGGATTTTCTGACCAAAGAGGCCATTCTCCATTGCCGAGACCTAGCTTCCACCGAGGTTGCCTGCAAAATGTTAATGCCGAAAAAACATCCCAAATGACCTCCACACAGATTCAGCTAGCTCGCTGTCCAGAAAAAGATGAAACAGGGACTCCTCGGCTGGGCCCTGAACCGAGCCCTCTCTACAGCAAACGCATCTCAAAGCTAAGTGAATGCCCCTAGCTTGAATAGCAGTCTCAACCAGAATAGAATTATTGAACAATTTCCAGACAAACAGAGAAATTTTTGGAGGCAACTTCCCGTGCCAGACCCACCTCGCCCATTCTTTCCTGGGAGAAGAAGGCCTACCATTTTGCAAATGAGACATCTCCCAACTATTTCCCTTTGTATACTGCAAATATTGTTTACTCCCAGGAAATTCAATGATCCCATTGATGTCATATACCTATGGTTCTTGAAAATTTACTTTCTAAAGGTGATGCTGTTCTTCAAGGTGCAAAACTACCATTTTGCTACATGCCAAAAAAATAAAATAAAAAGAGCCGCTCTAAGAGGTAGTAACCAATGTCGGTAAATGGCATAAGCGATCCTATATTATCCAAGGGGGTTGTGCAATTATGCAATGGAAGTCACTAAAACAATTCTTTCAGTTTTTTTCTTTCTTTCTTTCTTTCATTTTTTTCTTCTTTTTTTTTTGAAAATAAATAAAAAATGAAAAAGATATAAGAAAAATATGTAAAAAGACTATGAGGTGGGGAAAGAGTAATAGTGTGTGAGAGAGAATAGAAAGGTAAGAGAGCTAACATGAGAGAGAGAGAGGGCCACACAACATGGGAAATAGTGGGGATGGACCCCACCATTGATACCTTAATGTGGCCCACCATGATGTTTCTATGTCATTCAAGCCATTAACAAGGTGCTTTCAAGCAGGCTGAAGGGAAAACAAAAATATCAGCCTGATCTAAGAGTTTTGTGGTCCATTAAGACTATTTTAACAACATGCATTTATTCCTCACCATTTCTTGTTGTGTGGCCCACTTGAGCTTTTAATTTGCCTGATTCTTAAGCTTATGCCGTAATGTAGACTGGAGAAATGGATGGATGGATAGAGTGGATATAATACAAACATCACAGTGGGACCTTACAGTTACGAACGTAGATTAGGTGATGTTTTCAGCACCATGGGGCCCACTGCGATGTATGTATTTGATATGCACACTTCTATTCATTTTGCTAGCTCATTTTAAGGCATTTACCCAAATTCCAAAATGGAGCAGAGCTAATGGTTGGTGGGCCCTTAGGGTTATGGAAGTAGATTAGGTGATGTTTTCAGCACCATGGGGCTCACTGTGATGTATGTATTTGACATGCACGCTTCTATTCATTTTGCCAGCTCATTTGAAGGCATTTATCCAAAATGGAGCTATCACACCCTAAACTCGAAAACCGGGCTCACAAAATTTTCGATCGTCGAATCCGATGCCGACAGCCTCCGTAATACTCCATTCTCGGCTCCCAGCGTCCATGCGCCAGATTCCAATTATAGGATCCTACAAGGAGATTTTTCCAATGTACATTTAACTCGTAATAAGCATAACCACAAGTTTACCCAAACCACAAAGGTAACATTACCATCACAAATTCACTAATATAATCATTTGAATACAATGCTGAAAGGGAAATACATATATAAAAATTAAAGCTCCAAAAGCTAGCTGCACGCTCCAAGCTCGACGCTGCTGCAACCTAATGCCACCTGCACGCATCTATCGTGCATAAGCTTATAAAAAGCTTAGAGGATGGTGTAAGTGTGTGCACAAGATAAGTGTCAAGTATTTAATACAATGCCTTAATCATAAAATATCGGAATTACTGGCAAGATAATGAATCATACGATATCAGAGTAAGCGAAAATACTGCAAGTCTATAAATCATACAATATCAGAGTACGCAATACAGATCATAATGAGACAAATTGTAACGCCCCGAACTTTTTAATACTCGAGTATTGAAAGTTCTCGAGCGTTACCTGAAATTTTACTTATATGTGCATGTGTACGATACCAATTCGACAATCTTAGCCTTACATCCTCACCCTGACACAAACCAAACTGTTAGGAATGACCCTCATTCATAGATTAGACCATCTAACCGTTGATTTCCAGGATGGACCATCCATCGCATGATTTGACGAAGTACCTTCCCACAAAGGGCATGACGAATAACTCCCTATCCGTAGTGATTTACATATACATTCATTCATAAGAATTTCTTAGAAACGTGCCCATAATCATGTGGATCCATTGGATTTCCCAAAACTCACAGATCAGCAATAATTACGAAAATGCCATTGACCTGTACCCCTGAATTCCAATTCACATAGTTCTCATGATCCGTTTTATGTGAAATTTTATACCAGGCCTAATTATCGTAAATTAACCGTACACATCAAGTTTAAGCCCTTAGATCATAGTAGGATTACTATTTGACCTCTACATCCGTTCGTGTACTTATCAGATCAAAATTCAGATCCGTTCATCTTGTTCGTCACCTATGAATATGCTTAACTCACCATCAGAATTATGATCTGAGAAACTCACGTACGTGAATAAAACATTTTAATCTGACTATACATATGCTCTACCCCTAATTACTCCAGAAACCCACTTTATGTCAATCCACTTACGAATTGACCGTACATCCACCTATATACAATGTCTGAATGCTAATCATCAAGCTTCCTTATTTTTAGTGAGTCATTTGACTATCCATCATGTTTGGATCCGCCAAACGGGCCACGCAAACATTAAGGTAAATCGGTCATCTCGAAGATCTCAGTTTATAGGCCCAAACCACCCGGTAACTTACCAATTAGGTGTGTACAAACGCTATCTTAGAATCTTGAAGTGTGTTAGCCATTAAAAGAGTATCCTGGTCATCCTTAGGAGATCGAAGCCCATACTGGACCAATAGAAAGAGGAGGTAAAATAAATTATGCTCATCAAATTTCAAGATATTTGGACTAAGACAACCCAATACAACAGCAAATGGAAGATGGTTAGAAAACTAATGGCAAAATTATAAATAACGAAGGTAGGATGCATGGCAACTTACGTGAGATTTTTCAACGGTGAACACCCTCCCTACTCATTGGTGAATCTTGTGGCCCACCTTATAATCTGATCTATTTGATTTGGGGCCATGGGTCAACACAATCTGGTTAAAGCGGTGAAGGGAATGGATTCCCCAGAAGTCATCACAAGTGGACCCCACTAAATTCCCAACAAGCATGCGGAACGTCCGCCAGTGGGTGGTGAAAACGTAAAAACAAAGGGACTCATCCCATCTTCCCGTCTTTGATGTGGACCATCCGATCGTCCGATCGACCCCAAATTTCAGCCATGACCTAGCACCCTCACTACAAAACAGATGAATGGGGTGGATCTTATGAGGGATCAACAGAAATGGGCCCAACAGACTCCAAAAAGAAACAAAGCAAAGCCTTCTCGCACTTGTTGCGTTTTCCTTCTGCAAACAGCACCAGAAACCGAATACAATTCAAACTCCCCCACGTAGGAAACCCAAAGAGAGCTCCTTGGCTCTGATCTGGACCGTCCATAATTGAGAAGAGGGACGTTCGATCCTCTCCATATTGTCCAAAAGGGTGAAGATCGAATCCGGAAGAGGGGATGCTGACAGATTCCCTCTTCTTTCGCTGCACGAACAAGAACTCTGCGTAAAGCGTGTTGCGAAAGGAAAACTTCCTTTTCCTTGTTGCACAAGGAGTTCCGATCCCCCTGCTGCTCGAGCAGATAAGTAAGAAGAGTCTGGAAACCCTCCTCCCTATAAAACCACCACCCGTCCGACTGTGGAAGCAGGAAGAGGAAGAAGAAAACGGGAGTGAGAGAGAGAGAGATAGGTTGCTGTCCGAAATTTCTGACCGTCCAACAAGAAAGCAACAACCGTCCACTGCTGCCAGGGAAGGAAGGAGAAAGAGAGGAAAAGAGAAAAGGGAAAGAAAGGAAAAGAAAAGAAGAAGAAGAAGAGAAATAAAGGAAAGTTTCAAACGGCCACCGTTGCTTGAGTCCATCCAAGGCATCCATTCTATCGTTGATCTTGGATCGCTGACGAGATCCTCTAGGTCCTTAATCTTAGAAAGGTCAAAGATAATAATCTTAGACTCTTATCGCTTTAAAAATATAGGGAATATTCAACGTCACAAAAGGTTGGTTGAAAAGGAGCTTGTTTGGGTTGTTAACAAAGTACATAAGAGCACGGACGTGACAATGATAAGAAGAAGTTAAGATTGATAGGTGAGGGTTTTATCCTTTAAGTTTACAGTAATTTAAGTTGATTTATCTATCATGCCTTCACATGCCTTTCTGCATTTTGTTTGTCTTCATATTATTTTTATCTTGGCTTTTATACATGCTTTCACGAAGTTAACATTGCCTTTACATGTATTCCTTTCATACATCAATTTAAATCTTCCATATGTTTCGCCATCAATTATGGCCTTTTTGTGTTTTTTTTTATTATATGAATTATCATGTATTTCATATTTACATGTTCTCTGGGAACTTCCTTATTAATCGATTTGTTGGCTCTTTTGGGATTATGACTTGATGCCAAATACAAGAGAATTTCTCTGAATTCATGTGAGGCCATGGGTACAAGCCTTGCCCTGCCTTATCCATTATTGAGTTGGCTCTGCCACTCGTCTTTATATTTGAGTTGGTTATGCCACTCGTCTCTTTATTTGAGTTGGCTCTGCCACTCTCCTCTTGTTGAGTTGACCCTTGTCACTCTTCTCTTGTTATGTTGGCCATTGCCACTTCTGCTGAGTTGACCATCGTCACTCTTCTCTTTATTATATTGGCCTTGTGTCGTCTATCTTTAAAG
This sequence comes from Magnolia changhungtana, assembly GCA_030180095.1. NCBI lineage: Eukaryota > Viridiplantae > Streptophyta > Magnoliopsida > Magnoliales > Magnoliaceae > Magnolia > Magnolia changhungtana. Next base: position 1,824,618 of record JASAUF010000642.1, on the reverse strand, counting down.
GCATGTGCATGTGTTTTGTTATTCCAGAACCTCCATGATTCAGTTTATATTCTTCATGATTCAGCTATATTCTCTATAAGTGCAAGTGATGTGTTATGAGGTATCACAACTAGTGAATCAATTATCTTACCATGGACGTAATGCGTTACGGGTAGCGGCCCTCTTGGTCGGCACGTAATTCCGTGGGTTGGTTGGCATGGTGCACAATCGATGTATGTAAATCGGCATACGTGTTACATCAACTTTTCGGGATTGGTGTCGCAATTAGTCGCTCCATGAACACATCGTGTTACGTAAATCCCCCAACCGCGTGTTGTGTTGCCTTGAGACGTTCGCATAAATCCACGCTAGCGTTGGCCATGCCGGCGAATATCCGTAGTTATGGGATGCGGGTCGAGCCGGGTTTCCTATGGATTATATTCCACATTGTGACGATCACTACGTATGATGAGCCGCACTCACTATGCTAGACATACATCTCATGAAGATTGGTTGTGCATGCTGATACCCTCATGTTAGTGGAGCATGGGACGTATCAGACTCTTACCTTACCTGTTATGAATCTCTTGAATTATTGTTAATCTTGAATGGTAACTTTCACTATGAGTAGGGCAGTGACCCTCTCCCAACCGTACAGTGGATGCAGGTGATGTACAGAGTGAAGACTTAGAGAGTTACTTCCCTATAGAAGATTACGCTGAAAGAATGTGAAGACAAATTATTTACTTAGTTTTATACTTCCGCTATGAACTCTGATGTTGTAATAAACCTCTCATTATGAGGCCTTGATTATTCCTTTTTACACTAATGATATATAATCAATACAGTTAATTTTTCTCTTGTGAATGTTACCTTCATGAATGTATCTGGATGTGATTAAATAAATGAAAAGAAATAGGGTGCGATTTCAGAGCATCCAGTTTATTCATTACTAACACCCAGTTTTCTCGGGCACGAGTACAAACTCTGGCTGTGAAAATTTCGAGCTGTTACACAAATACTGTAGATCAGTTATGTAATGCGGTGACATAGTAAGTCAAGTATTCAATATAATGCCATAAAAAGTCAAGTATCAGATGCCGAGGATGCAATGCAATATGCGATGCAAATGAAATGACCAAGTTGGAGTGAAGTCAGGATGATAGTACGTAGTATCGCAGGCTATGGGGTCCATCACAAGGGAATTCTATCCAAACCAGTCCCATACCTAAATTTGGATAGTTAAACTCAATGTGGTAAACTCCTGATCTCAGGTTAGTCATGCGCCCCAACCGAAATCCTGGTCATTGCGAAGGTACATGTAACAAATGGTTGCGCACCACCAACCCGAGTGGATAGTGAATGAATGAATGAGTATGCAACTTCTGCTCAATAAGTCCACGTATCAGTACAGTTCCTCTCTGGGATCATCACCAGGGTCTAGTACACTCCAAACTAGCTACCGCCCTTGCAGGCCGCGTAGCCCAGCGAGTGGAAAAGACCTCACTACCCGCCTGCCAACAGTATACCAATGCCTACTCGGCTCGTCGATAGGTCTTCACCAGTTCCTAGCCTAGCCATGCCTACTCCCTCAGGTGGGTAAGGCCACGCCCCCTCCCAACCGACCACGACAAGTGGGAGACGCGGCCTCCTGGTATTCGGCACTTGGACGCTCATGTATCTACTCGGTCTCGATGTTGGGGTGTCTCATGGCCTCGGAGGTTTAGAAATTTTCACCCAGGGCCATCTATGGCAGCCCGATGCTAGAACAGATTTTCAGTCTCCCATCTAGCCATCCAGAATATGCCGTGGAGGCTACGGCCCTGATATGGCTAGGGCGTACAATAATTACAGCACACAATGCAAGATGCATGAGTCATATGATCCAGTCATGCATCAATCCTGCACATACCGTACACTCATGTGAGACAATCTCCGCCTACCAAGGAGTCTCATAACAACCTGCCCAATGACATATGCAATGGTCAACCACATCTCATAACAAACATGCAGATGATGCGTATGGGCATGTATCATGATGCTATGATGTCACATACTCATAATCAGTATCAATAACCGGCATCGACAATCGACCTCGACAATGTGGACATTTAACCAACATTGCCCCCAAGGAATGACCCTCATAGAGCCTAACATATAGTGGGCCCATGTCCTCACACAAGGGCCAAATATACAACACCATGGGCCTCACTCAAGAGCTTAATATACATCATGATGGGCCTTTCACATGGACCTAACATACATTACAATGGGCTCCATCGCCTGGCCCTCAATGCATCACAATGGGCCTCATTACATAGGCCTCATATACATCACATTGGGCCTTGAACACGGGCTAAATACACATCACAATGGGCCTCAAATATGGGCCCATATACCTCACATTGGGCGATTATCGACAATTGGCCACAACAATCAGAATCGATCAATAATCGGCCATCGATGATTGGAATCGGCGATCGGCCACAATAATCGGAATCGATCTATAATCGGTCTCGATAATCAGAATCGACAATCGGCCACAATAATCAGAATCGATCAATAATCGGCCTCGATGATCGGAATCGGCAATTGGCCATGACAATCAGAATCAATCAATAATCGGCCTCGATAATCAGAATCGGCAATTGGCCACGACAATCGGAATCGATTAATAATCGACCTTGATGATAGGAACGGATTGATAATCAGAATCGTCATCGGCAATTGGAATCGGAATCGGAATCGGCCTCAACAATCGAACTCGACAATCAGCCTAAGCCAAGGTCACAATGTGGACATTTAACCATCATCGCCCATTAATGTGGACATTTAACCAACATTGCTCCCAAGGAGTGGCCCTCATAAAACTAAACATAGTGGGCCCACAGCCTCACACAAGGGCCAAATATACATCGTCATGGGCCTCACTTATAGAGCATATACGCATCACATTGGGCCTCACTCAAATGGGTCGCGATATATCACATTGGGCCTCCGCAAATATGACAAGTTGGGCCTCTTATATATTACATTGGGCCTTATCAAATGAGCCCCAAGTACATCACATCGGCTGCACCAAATAGGGCCTAATATGTCAAATGGGCCAAAAATACTTCACAATAGGCCGCAGGACATGGGCCTTATACATCACATTGGGCCTTATCATATGGGCCTCATATACAACACATCGGGCTGCATCACATAGGCCTAATACACATCACTGTGGGCCGCATCACATGGGCCATAAATACATCGCATCAGGCCTTGCCCATGGGCCTCGAATACATCACAACGGGTCATAACCCATGGGCTTCAAATACATAATAGGTGGGCCCTACTCATGGACCTAATATACATCACAGGTGGGCCCTGCACATGGGCCTCATACATTCATCATGGCGGGCCGTACAAATGGACAGTGTAGAGATATACAATACATGCATCAATGGTAGGCCCTTGGACGATGCGAGTATAGAATACGTACACCAAGGTGGGCCCCATCATATGGACCACACCAATGGGCCTCATATACATCCAATGGGCCGCACCATCTACACCATCTATTTTCAGAGATCACTTTATTGTGTTACCCAAATGAATCATAACGGGAGATCATCTGGGCCATCCCACAAATAACCGTGGAAATAATGATTCTCACTGTTAAACTAATCACAGGGCCCACCATAAAGTTTATTCTCCATCCAATCTGATCATAAGGTCACAAGTCTTGGATTAAGATGGAAAACAAATATCATACTGATCCAGAATTGCTGTGACCCCAGCTGTTCAATGGTGGACGTGCAACTCTTCGCTGTTTTATGCAGCGTGGCCCACCTGATAGATCTACCTCATTTTTAGCCTCAGGCCTTAAGATGAGCTTGCCAATTGGATGGACGGTTTATATATAATACATGCACTGTGTATGGACCCACAGATGGGCGGACTGGATGCAAACAGATGGACGGGGATGATGAAACACTAACATCAGATGGGACCCATGCCCATGTGCTGGACGGTGTGGATTTCCCCACATACATCATGCGTAGGACCCATAACTTGCTGACGTATCAGCAACTATATAGCTGGTGCGTGAGTTGTTGGCCCACCGTCCAGATGATGGACGGTGGGGATATAACGCATGCATCATGTGGGGCCATCTTGCTGAAGTCATAAGAGTAGCTGATTTGCTGCAGGGAGGGCTGCATGCTGTCATCATCAGCAGGAAGGGGCCCATCGTCCAAAAACGGACGAACAGCTGGGATTAAAACCCAAATGTAATGGTGGGTCCCACCATCCAGTAGCCTGGACGGTACTGGACTCACGAGCAGGTGGACCCCTGACGGTGGTGAAATCCCACGGTGTGCGTGCGTGTGTGGGGCGTGTGTGCGTGTGGCGTGAGTGTGTGGGGGTGTGTGCGTGTAAAATAAAAAAAAAAAAAAAAAGGTGGGACCCCTGACGATGGACGGCCGAATGTCCCACCGTCCAAATATACTGGACGGTGAAGATAAAGCAGATATATCAAGGTGGGTCCCCACGTGGGGCCACCATAATTTTATATTAATATATACTATATATATGTATATTATATTAATATATTTATTATATGTACACCCTCCAGCGTCTAGATGGACGGTCTGGACAGATGGATTAAATCCATATATTTCAAGGGGCCCATCTCTGGACGGTGTGGATTGACATAAACATTACGGTGGGTCCACGTGAGTGTGGGTACCACAGCTGCTCTGCAGCATGGACGAATCACATATATCATGAGTGGGGGTCCATAGGACCGTCCAACCCGTCCAGCACCGTCCAGATGGCCTGGACGGTGTGGATGAAACAAATACATCATTGTGTGGCCCATTAGCAGGTGGGCGGTTGGGATCCAACGCATACACATACGTGGGACCCACTGAACTTGCTGACGACAGTCATCAAATGGGTCCCACCATCTGGACGGTTTGGATGCAACACACGCATCATGGTGGGCTCCACGGTGATGGATGGCGTGGATACGTCACACACATAGGGTGGGCCGCACATAGAGAGAGAGAGAGGGGAGGGACCCCGCAATATGGGCCCTCCCTATACATGAATACATCAAAATGGGTCCCACATGGACAGCTTGGACGGTTGGGTTGCTTGGAGAATGAGATAGAGATGAGAGAGAGATGTAAGAGAGAGAGGGATAAGTGAGTGATGGGGTGTGATGGGTGAGTGAGTGATGGATGTGTACTTGTGTAAGAGAGTGTTGACTTTTAGGGAGGGTAGTTGTAATTGGGGATGAGATGGAGTGATGGGTTGTACTTTGATTAATTGATGTGACGTGTCGTAGGTATTATCTCGGAATTGTAACGCGCGGTGTTTTCCTCGAACTGAACGCGGGCCCACATCTCCTAACCCGGGTATCGCCTCAGCGCGCAAGACGCGGCACCAGAACCACGACGACGGCACGGTCGCACTGCTACAAGTCTTGCGTCAAGTCGACTCAGATATGCAGAACTCGGCTTAGGATCACGAGCAAATGTCGGTTACAGGTTGCGTGTTGCCGAAATTCGACCAGGAGTATCGTAGGAGTATACGGAACGGTACGAACTAGGATACGAATCTTACAAGAGCAGAGCCAACGCTCGGTGGACCTTAGGGTTACGGACGTAGATTAGGTGATGTTTTTGTTGGGGGCCTTGCACAAAACCTTAGGATCTAGCCTCCCAAAACAAAGCAGAATTATGGAATAATAATGCAATGAAATAAATCAAAGCATCAACCACATAACACAAGAGATTTTTACGTGGAAAACCCTCAAAGAGGTAAAAACCACGGGACCTCGTCCAGATCAATAATCCACTATGAAGTAGAACGTTACAACCTTCTTCACTCACGCAGGAGTGGATAAACAATAAGAGAAATAAAGAAAACGAAGAGATCTCACCTATTACGAGGATGTGGAAGCGCTGAGATATGGTAAATTACCTCTACGATCATAGCCTCCCTTCCACAAGCTTCCTTTCTCTCTCTTTCACACCTTTGATAGCCTTAAGCCCTCCTAAAAAAACATTTAGGAAACCTTAGAATACCCTAGAATAGAATACCCTAATCCCGTTTTGGAACCCCTTAAATAGAGAACCAGAGGAATTAGAGTCACATAAGGAAACTGCGCATAAGTGGAGGAATAAGAGTCAAATAAGGAAACAATGCTACCTCTCTTTTGAACTAAGGAGGAAAATCTCATCAAATCACCCCCTTTCCGACTCAGGAGGAATTCGCATTCTTCAAGCCAGCCAGATTTCTACAAACCTTGAACTTGCCCTTGAACAATGCCTTGGTCATCATGTCTGACCCATTATCGTCCATATGGACCTTCTCAAGCTGTAACACCTTCTGTTCCAAAGTATCCCTGATCCAGTGATACCGAATTTCTATGTACTATGACTTGGAGTGCTGACTTGGATTCTTGCTCAAGTGTATAGCACTTTGACTATCGCAATAGACCATGTGCTGCTCTTGTTTCAGGCTAAGTTTCTGTAGGAACCTCTTCGTCCAAAGCATCTCTTTACATGCCTCTATGACCACAATGTACTCGGCTTCTGTCGTTGACAATCCTACGACCTTCTGTAGCTTGCTTTGCCAAGAAACCGCTTCCCCTGCAAACGTGAACATGAATCCTGATGTAGACTTCCTGGAGCCTATGTCACCTGCCATATCTGCATTTGTGTAGCTCTCTAACATAAGTTTTCCATCACCATAACATAGGCTCAACCTGGATGAGCCTCTTAGATACCGTAGTATCCACTTCACCGCTACCCAATGTCTTTGCCAGGATTGGCAAGACACCAGCTGACAACACCAACCGCATATGTTATGTCAGGGTGTGTACATGCCATAGCATATATCAAACTTCCTACTACTGATGCGTAGGGTATTTTCCTCATCTCATCTACCTCTGCCTTTGTCTTGGGACACTGCCTGTCGTTCAATCTGAAGTGACCATCCAATAGAGTACTGATCGGCTTCACTGCATTCATATTGAACCGCTCTACGACTTTCTCAATATATCGCTCTTGTGACAGTCAAAGCTTCCTGCTGCTTCTGTCACGGGTTATCTCCATTCCTAGGATCTATTTAGTTGGGCTCAAGTATTTCATCGCAAATAACTTGCCCAACTCTTGTTTCAACCTGTCGATCTTCTTAATGTCTTTTCCCATGATGAGTATGTCATCAACGTACAACAGAAGAAATAAGAAATCACCATCTGAGAACTTGCGCATGAACACACAGTGGTCTGACTTCGTTCTGTCATACCTATGTTTCAACATAAACGAGTCAAACTTTTTGTACCTTTACCGTGGAGCTTGTTTCAGCCTATACAAGCTCTTCCTCAGCCTACACAACATATGCTCTTTGCCTTTGACTTCGAACCTCTCTGGTTGGTGCATGTAGATCGCTTCTTCTAGGTCACCATGGAGGAAAGTAGTTTTAACATCCAACTGCTTTATCTCCAGATCCATGCTAGCCGCCAACCTAAGCAACACCCGTATGGATGTCATCTTCACCACTGGTGAGAATATCTCCTCGAAGTCTATACCTTTCCTCTGACTGAACCCTTTTACTACAAGTTTGGCCTTGAATCTTGTCTGTGAATTCTTCTGCTCAATCTTCTTTCTGAATACCCACTTTTTGCTCAGAGATTTCTTGCCCTTAGGCAGTTTCACCATGTCATAGGTGTGGTTCTTATGCAAGGATTCCATCTCCTCTTGCATAGCTTTCAACCACTCCCCCTTATGCTCGTCGGCTAGGGCCTCAGAATAATCTTCTGGCTCTCCCTCATCAGTCTGCATGATGTACTCATGCGGCGAGTACCTCTTGGACGGCTGTCTGTCCCTAAATGACCTCCTAACCTGTGGCTCAACCGGTGGATCAAGTGGGGGTGCTCCCCTAGCCCATCTTCTGAAGGAACTCCCTCGTCCTCTGTACCTTGTTGTACTCTCCCATCATCAGGCATCACAGGAGGAATAATCGGATCCATGTCCTCTAACTCACCTGAACTAGGCTGGTTTTTCTCTGGCTTACCAATTGTAAGACCCGTATCCTAGTTCGTACTATTTCGTCGACTCCCACGATCCTTCCCGTCGAAGTCCAGCAATTTGGAACGTATAATCAACGTTTGCGCACGACCCTAAGTCGTATCCTATAGAATTGAGTCGGCTTAATCCGAGACTTATATCATTGCGACCGCACCGTCGCCGCGATTCCAACGCCGCGTCTTACGCACCGATCCGATACCCTAGCAGGGAGATGTGGGCCGACATTTATTTTGAAGAAAATGCCGCGCGATTTCAATCCCAAAAGAATCTTTACAACATGTCCTATCAATCAATCAATCACATCATGTCAAGTACAAAAACAACCCATGCTTTCTTTCTCCACAAGTTGAGCAACCACCAAAGTCAACCCATCTCTCACCTCACCCATCACTCACCTCACATCCATCACCTCTCTTACAACCATCTCTCTCTCTCTCTCTCTCTCTCTCTCTCTCTCTCTCTCTCTCTCTCTCTCTCTTCTCTTTCACCTTTTCCAAGCCACTCCAAACAACCAAAAACCACACGTCTAAGCATTTCATGTGAGAGAAAAAAATGTTGTGTATGGCCCACTTTTCCATCCCAAATCCATCATCCTAGCCATTTAAACCTCATCTTCCACCATCAAAGTGAAGCACAAGGAGACCGGCGTTCCAATGGACCGAGAAGATCAAATGGTGGGTGCTTATTAAGCTAGATTTTTCATGTTTTTATGATGGGCCAAGTGAGGCCTACCGATCAATGGTATGGATCTCTCTTTGGACCCTAGGATGTGGCCGATGGACCACCTTGATCCTCATGATCATTCCATGATGGGGCTATTCTCCATGGACCCTATCATGATATTTATTTTCTAGTCTAAAAAGGGGGTCATCTAGACCTTACATCTTGGTGGAGAAGGGATCTCCGCCATTGATCTTTGATTTGGTGGGCCCACATGTAATGAGACCCACTTAATGTATGATTGGATGCTTGAAACGGAGGGCCCATAGTGCTGGGGTCCTTCCATCACGTGTCTCTCTCTCTCTCTCTCTCTCTCTCTCTCTCTCTCTCTCTCTCTCTCTCTCTCTCTCTCTCTCTCCCTCTTTTTTATTTATTTATTTATTTTTTTGTGTGATAAGGTGGCCATGTGGCCCACTTGGATGGACCCCACCTTAATGTATGTTTTATACATACCATTCATCCATTTGGTGGCCCACCTAAGCAGGGCCCACCTCAATACAGGTGTTATGTCCAGACATCCAGGGACGTCCCTGGACGTCAATTGAAAACACAAATATGAGCTTGATTCATAAGCTTTAGAGAGGGTGGTCAATGTAAGCCCCATCTTGATGCAATGATCAAATCCACTCCATCCATCCTATTTCCCAACTCATTTTAGGCGTTGAGCCGAAAAATGAAGTCCATCCGATCTTCTAGCGGGACATGGCATATAAAACAGTGCTTTCTACAGTTGAAAAATCACCCTGCCATTTCTATACACCGAAAGAAATTAGATATTGGGCTTGTTCGGTTCGTTTCGGGCTATAGAAACCAGTGGCTGAGGTGGAATCGACCGATGCAGGCCCCACACATGAAAAACCGCAAGAAAAAGGGCTTATATATATATATATATATATATATATATATATATATATATATAACATATAGCAGATGTTGTTGCTGTCAGAGACGCAGGCAGCGCCTGCTGCTGGCGAAAGAGCGTACGATAGGGGACCCGCTGCCCCCAGCCGTGGGCCCCACCATGATGTGTGTTATATATCCACTCTGTCCATTCTGTGGGCCCTTAGGGCAGCGGTCCGCCCTCCAAATATCAGCCCCATTTAAAGCTCAGGTGGCCCACATCATAGGAAATAGTGGGATTGAACGGCCACCTTTGAAACCCTTTTTGGGTCCGCAAAAGTTTTGGATCAAGATGAAATTTGTTTTTACTCTTCATCTAGGTCTACGTGACCTTATCAATGGGTTGGATGGCGTATAAACATTATGGTGGGCCCCACGTGGGACCCACGGTGATATATGTGTTTTATTCCACCGTCCAGGCAGACGGTGGAGCCCACAGTGATTTATGTGTTCTATCCCCACCGTCCAGGGGATGATGGGTGTGTGTGTGCGTGCGTGTGTGTGTGTGTGTGTGTATATAAATAAATAATATTGTATATACTATATATAAATTATATAATATATAAGATGGTGGGCCTTCATGTGGACCTCACCATGATGCATGTGTTGCATCCAATCTATCCAGCCACTTTGAAAGCTCATTTTTGGGCATGAGCTAAAGAATGAATCAGATCCATGGTTCATGTGGACCCCCCACCATGATGCATGTGTTACATCCAAGTCATCCAACCACTTGAAAGCTCATTTTGAAGCTTGAGTTCAAAAATGAGACAGATCTAGGAATAGGTGGACCACATTATAGAAAGTAGTGGGTTTGAATGTCCACCATTAAGACCCTTGGGCTATTAAGTTTGGGGCCAAATATGATATTGGCCTTTCCTTTTAAAGGTATGTGAGGCTTTATAATCAGATTGGATGAGAAATAAATATTATGGTGGGCCTTAGGATTTTAATGATGGAAATCATTATCACCACTCTTATTTGGTTGTGGCCCATTTGATGTGCGTATGAGGCCCAATTGGTGTGGCCCATCTGACATACGTATGGCCCGTGTGATTAGGCCCATTCGATGTATTTGTGGCCCGTTGTCGAGGCCCACTTTGATATATATGAGACCCATGTTACGAGACCCATTGTGACGTTTTCAAAGGCCCATGGGATATGGCCCATTGCAATGTACATAAGGCTTATTGATGCGACCCACTTGATTTATATAAAGCCCATATGAGGCAGCCCATTTGATGTATCTAAGGCCTATGGGTTGAGGCCCAATGAGATGTATATAGGTCCATTGCAATGTGTGACTCCCTATGGATATGGAAAACCTTCAAAGAGGTAAAAACCACGGGACCTCGTCCAGATCAACAATCCACTATGAAGTAGAACGTTACAACCTTCTTCACTCACGCAGGAGTAGATAAGCAATAAGAGAAACAAAGAAAATGGAGACCGATTACGAGGACGTGGAAGTGCTGAGATATGGTAGATCACCTCTACGAGCATAGCCTCCCTTCCACAAGCTCTCTCTCTCTCTCTCTCTCTCTCTCTCACACCTTTGATAGCCCTAAACCCTCCTAGAAAACTTTTAGGAAACCTTAGAATACCCTATAATAGAATACCCTAATCCCGTTTTGGAACCCCTTAAATAGAGAACCGGAGAAATTAGAGTCACATATGGAAACTGCGCATAAGCGGAGGAATTAGAGTCAAATAAGGAAACTGCGTTACCTCTCCTCTGAACTGAGGAGGAAAACCCCATTAGTTTTCAGCACTGTGGGGCCCACTGTAATGTATGTATTTGATATGCACGCTCATTTTAAGGCATTTACCCAAAATCCAAAATGGAGCAGAGCCAATGCTTGTTGGGCCCTCAGGGTTATGGGCGTAGATTAGGTGATGTTTTCGGCACCGTGGGGCTCACTATGATGTATGTATTTGACATGCACACTTCTATTCATTTTGCCAGCTCATTTGAAGGTATTTACCCAAAATGGAGCAGAGCTAATGCTCGGTGGGCCTTAGGGTTACGAATGTAGATTAGGTGATGTTTTCAGCACCACAGGGCCCATTCTGATGTATGTATTTGATAAGCACGCTTCTATTCATTTTGCAAGCTCATTTTAAGGCATTTACCCAAAATGGAGCAGAGCCAACACTCAAGTCACTACGCCAAAACAGCGAAAAAAGGACGGTTGAAAACCGTCTCAAAAGCCCAAAAGGGACGGTCCTGGACCGTCGCAACGGCCGTCAAATTTTGACGTGTCGTATTTTTTAAAGGACGGCCATAAACCGTCTCTCAAAAAGGACGGTCATGGACCGTCTCTAAAAAAGGACGGCCATACACCGTCTCTAATGGTAGCCCACATTTTCCCTTCGTAAACCTGAAAAGGACAGTTGGTGACCGTCCGTAAAAAGGACGGCCCATGACCGTCAATAATAAGGACGGTTATAGACCGTCTCTTATAACCCAGAAAAGGACGGTTATGGACCGTCTCTTATGAACCTGGAAAGGACGGTCGTGAGCCGTCCTTTAAAGGGACAGTCTTCAACCGTCTCATATTTGTATATACACCTGTTTATATGATATTCTTCCTGATATACACCTGTTAAACCATCATATTCTTCCTGATATACACCTGTTAGACCATCATATTCTTCCTGATATACACCTGTTATATAATATATTTCATCATATTCACATTCACATCCATCTAAACCCAAACTATGTAAATTTATCCAAACAAAAACTACATTCATCCAAACATAAACTACATCTATCCAAACATAAACAATATACACCTGTTACAATATCATGTTCTTCCTAATATACACCTGTTATATAATATATTTCATCACATTCACATCCATCTAAACCCAAACTACATAAATTCATCCAAACATAAACTACATTCATCCAAACATAAACAATCTTATCCATATTACATTCATTCATGCATAAATACGCTCACACCAACCCTGCAAAAGATCATACAAAAACAAAGGAGAAAAAGACTTATCGGATCATCCCTTTGTTCATAGAACCTCTCTGAGGATCCTGCACAACTTGAAAAAGATCTCTTATCAGCTCCTGCCGATGCGGCTATGCCGAGAACAACTTTAAAAGAGGTAAAAGAAAAAACACATCAGACATTCAAAGTTCAACCACTTCAAAGAATCACAAACCTTGACATAAAGTTTAAGGCAACATTTTCGAGATACTATTTATTGACTCTGGATGACTGTCTCGATTAGCAACACTGCGACACTATGCCCAACTCCGTTTTGCAAACACGTTTAATCTTTCCTGCAAAATCAGAAAATAAAATGCTTTAGTTGATTCATTCCATCTCTCTAGAATTTAGGGTCTTATTTGTACTCACCATATGAATAACTCATGTCAGGTAAAATGATAATAAGCAATTGGGGATGTTTCTTCTTATATCCACTTTGTAGGTTTTCAGTGGCTTGTTTGTGTACATCCATCAGAGCCATCTCAATCCTATTAAGGCGATCGGTTTTAGGTTTAGTTTTTAGGCGTAGGTTTAGGTTATAGGTTTAGGTTTAGGTTAGGTTATAAATTGAGGTTTAGGGAATTGAGAATAGGTTAAGGTTTAGGTTTGGAAAATCGGGTTCGGGTTTGGATCGTGTTTAGGTTTAGGTTTTGAGGTTTAGGTTAGAGAGTTGAGATTAGGATTAGGTGTAGGTTTAGGTTTAAGGATTTGAGAATACATTTAGATTATTGATTTAGGTTTAGATTATAGGTTATCGGTTCGGTTCAGTTAAGGTTAAGGTTTAGGTTTATGTTTAGGTTATAAGCTATAGGTTTAGGGAATTGAGAATAGGTTAAGGTTTAGGTTTAGAAATCGGGTTCGGGCTCGGGATCGGGTTTAGGTTAAGGTTTTCAAGTTTAGGTTTAGGTTTAGGTTAGGAGTTGAGATTAGGATTAGGTGTAGGTTTAGGTTTAGGGATTTGAGAATACATTTAGTTTTAGGTTTAGGTTTAGGTTATAGGTTATAGGTTAAGGTTAGGTTATATGTTATAAGTTTAGGTTATAGGTTATAGGTTAAGGTTTTAGGCCATAGGTTTTGGTTTAGGTTAAGGTTATAGGTTTAGGTTTAGGTTACAGGATTTGGTTTAGGTTTAGGTTAAGGTTTAGGGTTAGGTTATAAGCTATAGGTTTAGGGAGTTGAGAATAGGTAAAGGTTTAGGTTTAGGAAATCGGGTTCGGGTTCTGGATCGGGTTTAGGTTTGGGTTTTTAAGTTTAGGTTTAGGTTTATGTTAGGGAGTTGGGATTAGGATTAGGTGTAGGTTTAGGTTTAGAATTTGAGAATACATTTAAGTTTTAGGTTTAAGCTTGGGTTAAGGTTTAGGTTTAGGGAATTGAGAATAGGTTAAGGTTAAGGTTTAGGTTTAGGAAATCGGGTTTGGGTTCTGGATCGTGTTTCGGTTTGCATTTTCAAGTTTAAGTTTATGCTTAGGTTAGGAGTTGAGATTAGGATTAGATGTAGGTTTAGGTTTGGGGATTTGAGAATACATTTAGGTTTTAGGTTTAGGTTTAGGTATTGGTTTAGGTTTGGTTTTAGGTTTAGGGATTAAGAATAGGTTAAGGTTTAGGTTTAGGAAATCGGGTTCGGGTTCGGGATCGGGTTTATGTTTGGGTTTTTAAGTTTAGGTTTAGGTTTAGGTTAGGGAGTTGAGATTAGGATTAGGTGTAGGTTTAAGTTTAGGAATTTGATAATACATTTAGGTTTTAGGTTTAAGTTTAGGTTAAGGTTTAGGGAATTGAGAATAGGTTAAGATTTAGGTTTAGGAAATCGGGTTCGGGTTCGGGATCGGGTTTCGGTTTGCATTTTCAAGTTTAGGTTTATGTTTAGGTTAGGGAGATGAGATTAGGATTAGATGTAGGTTTAGGTTTGGGGATTTGAGAATACATTTAGGGAAATGAGAATAGGTAAAGGTTTAGGTTCAGAAAATCGAGTTCGGGTTTGGGATCGGGGTTTAGGTTTGGGTTTTCAAGTTAGGGTTTAGGTTTAGGTTAGGGAGTTGAGATTAGGATTAGGTGTAGGTGTAGGCTTAGGGATTTGAGAATAGGTTAAGGTTAAGGTTTAGGCTTAGGTTTAGGGAATTGATAATAGGTTAAGGTTTAGGTTTAGGAAATCGGGTTCGGGTTCAGGATCGGGTTTATGTTTGGGTTTTAGGTCAAAGGTTTTGGTTTAGGTTAAGGTTATAGGTTTAGGTTTGGGTTTAGGTTTAGGTTTTGGTTAAGGTTTAGGTTATAAGCTATAGCTTTAAGGAATTGAGAATAGGTAAAGGTTTAAGTTTAGGAAATCGGGTTCGGGTTCAGGATTGGGTTAATGTTTGGGTTTTAGGTCATAGGTTTTGGTTTAGGTTAAGGTTATAGGTTTAGGTTTGGGTTTAGGTTAAGGTTTTGGTTAAGGTTTAGGTTATAAGCTATAGGTTTAGGAAATGAGAATAGGTAAAGGTTTAGGTTTAGGAAATAGGGTTCGGGTTCCTGGATCGGGTTTATGTTTGGGTTTTAGGTCATAGGTTTGGGTTTAGGTTAAGGTTATAGGTTTAGGTTTGGGTTTAGGTTAATGTTATAAGCTACAGTGTTAAGGGAATGAGAATAGGTAAAGGTTTAGGTCTAGGAAATCGGGTTCGGGTTCGGGATCGGGTTTATGTTTGGGTTTTAAGTCATAGGTTTTGGTTTAGGTTAAGGTTATAGGTTTAGGTTTGGGTTTAGGTTAAGGTTTTGGTTTAGGTTAAGGTTTTAGGCCATAGGTTTTGGTTTAGGTTAAGGTTATAGGTTTAGGTTTAGGTAAAGGATTTGGTTTAGGTTTAGGTTAAGGTTTAGGGTTAGGTTATAAGCTATAGGTTTAGGGGAAGTTGAGAATAGGTAAAGGTTTAGGTTTAGGAAATCGGATTCGGGTTCTGGGATCGGGTTTAGGCTTGAGTTTTTAAGTTTAGGTTTAGGTTTATGTTAGGGAGTTGGGATTAGGATTAGGTGTAGGTTTAGGTTTAGGAATTTGAGAATACATTTAGGTTTTAGGTTTAAGTTTGGGTTAAGGTTTAGGTTTAGGGAATTGAGAATAGGTTAAGGTTAAGGTTTAGGTTTAGGAAATCGGGTTCGGGTTCTGGGATCTAAGGTTTTGTTTGCATTTTCAAGTTTAGGTTTATGTTTAGGTTAGGGAGTCGAGATTAGGATTAGGTGTAGGTGTAGGTTTAGGGATTTGAGAATAGGTTAAGGTTTAGGTTTAGGAATTGAGTATAGGTTAAGGTTTAGGTTTAGGAAATCGGGTTCTGGATCGGGTTTATGTTTGGGTTTTAGGTCATAGGTTTTGGTTTAGGTTAAAGTTATAGGTTTAGTTTTGGGTTTAGGTTAAGGTTTAGGTTATAAGCTACGAGTTGAGGGAATTGAGAATAGGTAAAGGTTTAGGCCTAGAAAATCGGGTTCGGGTTCGGGATCGGGTTTATGTTTGGGTTTTAGGTCATAGGTTTTGGTTTAGGTTAAGGTTATAGGTTTAGGTTTGGGTTTAGGTTAAGGTTTTGGTTAAGGTTTAGGTTATAAGCTACAGGTTGAGGGAATTGAGAATAGGTAAAGGTTTAGGTCTAGGAAATCGGGTTCGGGTTCGGGATCGGGTTTATGTTTGGGTTTTAGGTCATAGGTTTAGGTTTAGGTTTAGGTTAAGGTTTTGGTTAAGGTTTAGGTTATAAGCTACAAGTTAAGGGAATTGAGAATAGGTAAAGGTTTAGGTCTAGAAATCGGGTTCGGTTCGGATCGGGTTTATGTTTGGGTTTTAGGTCATAGGTTTTGCTTTAGGTTAAGGTTATAGGTTTAGGTTTGGGTTTAGGTTAAGGTTTTGTTAAGGTTTAGGTTATAAGCTATAGGTTTAGGGAATGAGAATAGGTAAAGGTTTAGGTTTAGGAAATCGGGTTCGGGATCGGGTTTATGTTTGGGTTTTAGGTCATAGGTTTGGGTTTAGGTTAAGGTTATAGGTTTAGGTTTGGGTTTAGGTTAAGATTATAAGCTACGTGTTAAGTTAAGGGAATTGAGAATAGGTAAAGGTTTAGGTCTAGAAAATCGGGTTCGGGTTCTGGATCGGGTTTATGTTTGGGTTTTAGGTCATAGGTTTTGGTTTAGGTTAAGGTTATAGGTTTAGGTTTGGGTTTAGGTTAAGGTTTTGGTTAAGGTTCAGGTTATAAGCTACGAGTTTAGGGAATTGAGAATAGGTAAAGGTTTAGGTTTAGGAAATCGGGTTCGGGATCGGGTTTATGTTTGGGTTTTAGGTCAAAGGTTTTGGTTTAGGTTAAGGTTATAGGTTTAGGTTTGGGTTTAGGTTAAGGTTTTGGTTAAGGTTTAGGTTATAAGCTACATGTGTTAAGGGAATTGAGAATAGGTAAAGGTTTAGGTCTAGAAATCGGGTTCGTGTTCTGGATTGGGTTTATGTTTGGGTTTTAGGTCATAGGTTTTGGTTTAGGTTAAGGTTATAGGTTTAGGTTTGGGTTTAGGTTAAGGTTTTGGTTAAGGTTTAGGTTATAAGCTACGAGTTAAGGGAATTGAGAATAGGTAAAGGTTTAGGTCTAGAAATCGGGTTCGGGTTCTGGATCGGGTTTATGTTTGGGTTTTAGGTCATAGGTTTTGGTTTAGGTTAAGGTTATAGGTTTAGGTTTGGGTTTAGGTTAAGGTTTTGGTTAAGGTTTAGGTTATAAGCTACGAGTTAAGGGAATTGAGAATAGGTAAAGGTTTAGGTCTAGAAATCGGGTTCGGGTTCGAGATCGGGTTTATGTTTGGGTTTTAGGTCATAGGTTTTGGTTTAGGTTAAGGTTATAGGTTTAGGTTTGGGTTTAGTTAAGGTTTTGGTTAAGGTTCAAAGTTATAAGCTACGAGTTTAGGGGAATTGAGAATAGGTAAAGGTTTAGGTTTAGAAATCGGGTTCGGGTTCGGATCGGGTTTATGTTTGGGTTTTAGGTCAAAGGTTTTGGTTTAGGTTAAGGTTATAGGTTTAGGTTTGGGTTTAGGTTAAGGTTTTGGTTAAGGTTTAGGTTATAAGCTACAAGTTAAGAGAATTGAGAATAGGTAAAGGTTTAGGTTTAGAAATCGGTTCGGGTTCTGGATCGGGTTTATGTTTGGGTTTTTAAGTTTAGGTTTAGGTTAGGGAGTTGAAATTAAGATTAGGTGTAGGTGTAGGTTTAGGGATTTGAGAATAGGTTAGGTTGTAGGTTAAAGTTTAGGGAATTGAGTTTAGGTTATAGGTTTAGGTTATAGGTTAAGGTTTAGGTTGTAGTTATAGGTTTTGGGATGTGAGAATAGGTTTAGGTTACAGGTTAAGGGTGTGGTCCCTGCAAATACAGATATAAACACGCAAATACAAATATACACACGGCCTGTCCAAATGGCCAGGCCCTTCCAATGCTGTCCATAGGAAATGGACAGCTTCATCATGGTCAGCGGTTCCCACCTTCCAGGGACCCCCGCTCATCCGGATAGCTCCGACGCACATCCGGCTTGCTCCATTATTTTCGAGCAAATACATAAATACGGCTTTGTCCAAATGGCCAGTGCCCTTCCAATGTCTTGTCCATAAGAAATGAACAAGCTTCATCATGGTCGGCGGTTCCCACCTTCCAGGACCCAGCTCATCCTGGATAGCTCCGACGCACATCCAGGCTTGCTCCATTATTTTCGAGCAAATACATTTAAAAACAACATAAATATATCTAAAAGCATCTGGATACCTGAGGAAGGCCTCCCATATTTGTATTGTTGGTTACTCATCCTTTGTCTGCAAGCCACAATTGATGAGCAATTAGTTGCCTAAGTACTGTCAATATGACTAACAGTTGAAAAGGAAAATCATGCATCTTATCTTACCGATCACCTTATGTTTCTTTTCACCTTTGTAACTCTCATATTTGTTGCAGCTACTAGTTCACCATCAGTAGTCTCTCTAACCAAATCTTTGTGCAGTCCCTCCATTTGAAGCAGTGGCTGAAGTTACAAGAAGTAGGACTGATTAGTCTTTCCATGTTTTGAAAAAAAATAAATTCTTTATTTTTGGTGCAGTAGTCTACTTATAATTATCATTGGCTCTTAATCTATTTATAATGAAAATCTTAAATATCACCTAATAGTGCTCCTTTGATAAATGTCCTATCTGAACAAATAATTTGTTTTATCATAAATGTCCTGTTTGGAACAAATAATTTGTTTTATCATAGTGCTTACCAAATGGAGGAAATCATACACATTTGTTACGACATCTAGATTTGATGCCACCTAGCAAAAAGAAGAAAGGTGATTCATATTTATGCTTATGAAACAAAGTCTAATATTTTACATAGCTAGGTTATTAAACTAATAAATTCTAAGAAAAATAGCAAGTGCCAAGACCTATGGCATAACAAAAATAATCATTGCATGGATTAACAATCAAACAACAACGGTAAGGGGAAGAAAACTAACTTCTTTCTTGCTCCACATAATCTAGTTGGGGCGTCGTATTAGTTCATGTAAGACTTGAGGACACCACATGCATATAAATTAGTTCATGTAAGACCTGAGGACACCAAATGCATATAAATACAATCATTAAAATCTGAAAAACATTAAAACTAATCAACGTGCATCAGATAACTGGAAAAAGCCCCTAATTACCTTAGTTCCAATCAAAACACCTGAAAACAAGTACCCGGCATCCTGAACTCCCATTGATTTTCATCAAATAAACACAAACTTCAAAAACTAATAAACAGAAAAGTATCTACATGACCACTCCATTTTTCAGATAATCAAGTATGAAGAACATCTAGGTCAATACATATGCATCAAATTGTTGAGAACATCCCAAGTTCCCTTTATTTTGGTCCCAAAAAAAAAAAAAAAAAACCCGAAACAAGTACCCATCATCCTAAATTCCCATCAATTAATATAACATGATCACATAAACTTCAAAAACTGCCAAATGCAAAAGTACCCACATGAGCTTCGCTTACATGTTAACATAAATGATGTGTACAACACTCCATTATGCCAAGTCCAAATAACACTAAAATCAATCAACTAGCATCAAATAACTTGGAAGTACCCCAAATTCCACTGGTTTCAGTCCAAGAACACCCAAAAGCAACTACTAATCATCAAAAACTCCCATTGATTCACATCAAGTAATCCCACAAATTTTAAGAATTGATAAATGCAAAAGCACCCACACGAGATTCCATCATCTAAACCACAAAAAATTATAGGTTATAGGTTTAGGGATTTGAGAATACATTTAGGTTTTAGGTTTAGGTTTAGGTTATAGGTTTAGGTTTAGGTTATAGGTTTAGGTTTAGGTTTAGGTTATAGGTCATAGGTTTAGGTTTAGGTTTAGGTTTAGGCTTAAGCTATAGGTTTAGGTATAGGTTTAGGGAATCAGATTCGGTTTCGGGTTCGGATCGGGTTTAGGTATTCTCTAGTATTATCTACTATTGAACCTAGTATTATCTACTACATACTAGTAACATACAACCAATATTGGGGCACCATACCATAAGCTACAAGAATTTCATGTCCCCCTAAACAAGGTATCCTCCATTCATAACATATATATATATATATATATAATAAGTTCTTTATTTTCATTTACATTCGCAAATACATTCATCATCCATCCAAGAAATTGAAACATTCATCATCCTCAAATAGAAAGCCAATTAATTCTACTCAAATTATAGAACCAAACCAAATTTGAAAGACATGTGAAGCCAAAGGTCTCATATGACATTTGCCACAATAAATCATGTGGGAAAAAAAACAGCAAGCAAAGAAAACAAAAAAAAAAAAAGAACCAAAAAGCTTTTCTATAAGGATCGGTTACAAGATGGGCAGCCAAATATCATGATATTTCAGGATTAATAAGTCTAATTCGGTACAAAATATCATGAAGTTCATGACATTTGTTGCAAGCAAATGCACCCTCATGCAAAGCATGAAAAAATCTAGCCCCACAAACCTCATTAAACTACACAATAGGATGGTATGCATGCTCTACTCCTTCAGCCTGATTTTTTGGGTGAGAACATCTTGACAGCTGGACCAACCTGATGGATGGCTTTGATATTGCATTGTCTGCCATGGTAGTACATGTGATGCCATTAGAAGGTAGGCCTTGTACATGGGCTTAACAAACCTCTAACAGACCTTATTTCATCATGCATGAGATTGGATTTCAAAAATCCAAAGATGAATGTCTGCTAGAATACATCCATGTGCCCACAAATGCCAAAGAACAGCCACCAGCAAGAGGCACCACTTGGATCTCATGGGGCCCACTGCCAAACATGGAGTGGAATTGGCACAAGACCAATTGCAATTCCATCACACCTAATCCCTTCTAATCCCACTGCCCAAACACGCCCTAAATCCCCAAATCCCCAAATCCTTAAATCCCCACCACCACCCACCCCTAAAAAAAAAAAAAAAACAAACAAACAAACAAACATCATACCCGAGAATCCGAGATTTACAACCAGAGAAGGCCGAACTACAACAGAGGACCGGAGATCGAGAGAGGCGAGCGGAGAGTGAGAGCTCGAGGGAGAGCGAGCGAGAGAGGGAGAGGGACAGCAGAGGCGAGAGAGAGAGAGAGAGAGAGAGAGAGAGAGAGAGAGAGAGCAGAAGAGAGAGAGAGGGCCGGAGAGCGAGCGGCGAGGGCCGAGAGCGACCGGCGAGGGAGATGAGAGAGCGAGCGGAGAGGGAGACCTCGAGGGAGAGCGAGCAGAGAGGGAGAGGGACAGCAGAGGGCAGAGAGAGAGAGAGAGAGAGAGAGAGAGAGAGAGAGAGAGAGAGAGAGCAGAGAGGGCCGGAGAGCGAGCGGCGAGGGCCGGAGTGCGAGCTCCATCGAGGGAGAGAGCAGAGAGGGAGATGAGGGAGTCGGCGCAAAATGAGCTAGGGCTTCGGTTTTTTTTTTTTTATTTTTATAACATACGGCCCCAACCGACGGCCGATGGTCGGTGCTCTGTGGGCCCCACCATGATGTATGTGTTTCATCTATTCCGTTCATCCATTTTTCCAGATCATTTTATTGCTTGATCCCAAAAATTAGAGGCATATAAATCTTAGGTGGACCACACCACATGAAAACAATAATGATTGGATATCAACTATTAAAATCCTTTTAAGGCCCATTATACTGTTTTTTTGACATCCAATCTGTTGATTAGGTCATACAGGCCCAGATGAAGATAAAAAACAAATACCAGCTTGATTCAAAACTTTTATGCCCTCCAAAATGTTTTTAATGGTTGACCCTCATTTAACACTGTTTCCTATAATGTGGTCCACATGAGAGTTGGATATACCTCATTTTTTGACTCATACCGTATAATGATCTGTAAAAAAAGATGGATGGCATGGACGAAACACATACATCATGGTGGGGCCCACATAGCACCTAGCCAATCCATTCCCCCTTTTCTTATAGTGTGGACCCCACCACAGAAAACAACAGGAGGGTGATTCCCACCGTTGAAACTATCCTAAGACCCATCGTAATGTTTATTTGAAATCCAACTGGTTCAAAAGTATAAAAAATAAAATAAAATAAAAAATGGTGTGGGGCCATACATCATGGTGGGGCCCACACAGCACCAACCACCAGCCATTGGATGGTCTAGGGGGAGTAGCCAATCTGTTCCCCTTATTTGTGGTGTGGTTCATTTAATTTTTGGATATGATTCATTTTTTAGATAATTCTATAAAATGAGCTTTAAAAAATGGATGAACAGTATGTGTTGATCCCAAATTTTCGATAAATCCAAAACTCAAGTGGACCATGCCACACAAAACAGTGTGGAATAATGATTTCCACCGTTGATACCTTCCTTGGGCCCACAGTAATGTTTATTTGCCATCCAACATGTTCATAATATCAAGTGGATGCGGATTAGCTATCGACGAGAGAGAGAGAGAGAGAGAGAGAGAGAGAGAGAGAGAGAGAGAGAGAGAGAGAGAGAGAGAGAGAGAGAGATTGCGTACATGAGTTACTCAATACGCTTTTATCATACTGAGTAAACTCAGTTGGGCCCACCATGAATTTATGTGGTTTATCCACACCGTCCATCCATTTTTAATGTTAATTTTAGGGGTTGATCCCAAAATTGAAGTAGATCCAAAACTCAAGTGGACCATTTCATAGGAAACAGTGTGGAATAGTGATTTCCACTGTTGAAACCTTCCTAAGGTCTAAAGTAATTTTTATTTGTCATCCAACCTGTTAATATGATCACAAAGACATGGATGAAGAGAAAGCACAAACATCAGCTTGATCCAAAACTTCTTTGGCCTCCAAAAAATTTTCAATGGTAGATGTTCAATCAAACTGTTTCCTGTGCTGTAGTCCACTTAAGATTTTAATTTTCTTCATTTTTGTGATCAAACCCTAAAATTATCTGTTAACATAGATTAACGGAGTGGATAAAATAAATAAATAATAGGTTCTCACGAGGTCAACAAGTTGGGTCACAATTTTGACCAGAATATTTGGCTCATTTTACATGTCTGGTCATTCACTCTATTTTACTGATCATTACCCTCAAATTGACTAGTTACTCACCCCGATCATGCTACATATGAGAGAGATATTGGGCAAACAAGATTGATCAACAATTTGAGTGAATTTTGATTTAAACATCTGAAGTTATTTACTTTTCAATCTGGACTGATCAAATTATCCAAAAATAGTTAAAGGTTGTTAATAATATCAAAAATATATGAATGAATAGAAAACACAAACATCAGCTTGATCTAAAACTTCTATGGCCTTTAAGAAATTTTAAATGGTAGAGGTTCAATCACACTATTTCCTGTGGTGTGGTCCACTTGAGTTTTGGATATGCTTCCTTTTTGTTCTTTAGACCTCAAATTATCTGTTAACATGGATAAATGGAGTGGATAAAATAAATAAATAACAGTGTACCCACAGAGTTTACTCTGGTAAAAGTAATGAGTAACTCACCTAAATGTAGTAGAGAAGGGTTTCCTTAAACATTCATAATCATATATTGGGCCTGCTTGAATGTGATTCACATATCCAACCCACTCATTATGTGTGTCCCACTTGGATGAGGGATATCGATCCAAGTTTCAACCGCATCCATGTCTATATTAACTTATAAACATATTGGATCTCAAATAAACATCGCGGCGGGCCCTAAGAAGGTTTCAATAGTGGGTGTCACTATCCTACTCTTTTCTATGGTGGGTCCACTTGAACTTTGGATCTACCCCGTCAATCAGATGCACCATTCCATGGTGGGCCACGAGCTTAAAAATAAAGTCAATCCATGACTTGGGTGGGCCACACCACATACTACAGTTGAGAGGGTTACCCTCCCATTAAAACATTCATAATCATTTATTGGGCCCACCTAGATGTGGTTCATAGATCCAACCCATTCATACATTATGTGTCCCACTTGGATGAAGAGTTAGACCAAGTTTCATACACATCGAAAACTCACGTGGGCCCCACCAAATGCTTTTATATGTTTTAGGGATGTCTTCACATAGTTTTAGATGCTATGGCCCACCTGAGTCTCGTATACGACTAACTTTTGGACTTAAAGGGGACACATCAAATACATGGTGTTCATGTTCTACACACATCATGGTGGGGCGCACATATGTCAACCTCATGGGAAGTTCCCATGAGGTGACCTTATAATACCATTTCACTATTTAGGTAACTCCTTCATGGGTGTTACTCTAACCGTGTAGGGCCCACCTTGATATATTTTATGTATATCGACACCGTCCATATATTTTTCTATCATATTTTAGGATGTAATTTCAAATCATGAGAACTCAATAATCTCAGGTGAGCCATACCAATCAAAACAATGATGAATAACCATTAAAAACCTTTTGAAGGCCACAAAAGTTTTGGATCAATTTGATCTTTGTAGTTTACCTTCATATCTAGACTTCATATTTAGATCTTCTTTACATTATCAACAAGTTGGATATTTGCAAATAAACATTACTAAAACCTTCGATGGGCTCTTTATAATTTTTAATGGCAAGGTATTATATTTTCATTTTTTCCAATGGTGTGGTCCACTTAAGATTTAAATCTACACAATTTTTTATACCCGGCCCAAAAATGGGTTGGAGAAACGTATGGGCGGCAAGGAAATAGAACACATCATCAAAATTTCACTTTTGTTATCTAACTTTTCAACTTTTCTTGTCAAAATACAAAATTTAGTTTTCTTTTTTAAAATATATATATTTTTTACAATTTGTCAATTTTTTCACAATTTTGTTTAATTTCTTAAATTTTCTTTTTCAAAATATCATTTTTTTTAATCTTACTTTTGTTATATAACTTCTAAATTTTTGTTGTCAAAATACAAAATCTAGTTTTCTTTTAAAAAATATATATATATTCTTTTTACATTTTATCAATTTTTTCACAATTTTGTTTAATTTTTAAAATTTTCTTTTTCAAAATATCATATTTTTATCGAATTGTTTTTTTCAAAATTATCAATATTATTCACAAGTTCTTAAATTTTTTTTTTTTAAATCTAGATTTTTATAAAATTACAGTTTTTTTTTTCAAAATTTATTTTTTAAAAAAACATTGTTAATTATTTTTCTAAGCTTCTGAACTTTTTTTTTTTTTTTTTTTTGAAATTTATAATTTTTTTGAGCCTTTTCATTTTTGACCTGAGCATTAAAGACGGTCTTTGATAGGGCTATAAGACGGTTTAGGACCGTCTTTAATAGAGACGGTCCATGACAGTCTCTAATAGAGACGGTCTAGGGCCGTCTCTAATAGAGACGGTCTTTGACAGTCTCAGATTGCAAGTAAAAGACGGCCAATGACCGTCTCTAATGCAGACGGCCAATGACCGTCTCAGATGACTGCATATAAGACGGTCAAGGACCGTCTCTAATGCGGACGGCCAATGACCGTCCCAAACAACCCATATAAGACGGTCAACGACCGTCTTATATGATTTATGGACGTTCAAAATTTTAAGACAAAATTAAGGACGGTTATGGGCCGTCAAAAATTTTAGAGACGGTTTACAGCCGTCTCTAAAGCGTCTTTAAACCAAGCGATTTTAGAGACGGTCCAGAACCGTCTCTAAATCTGTCCTTTTTTTCCATTTTTCACGTAGTGAGTAGGCCGTACCATAAGAAACTATTGGGAAGATAACACCACTGTTGAAAATTTCCTTGGGCCCACTTTAATGTTTACTTACCCTTAAGGGCACATATACCTAGATGAAGGGCAAACACAAATGTCAGCATCAGCCAAACCTTTTTCAATCACCGGTATTTCCTGTGGTGCGGTACACTTGAGCTGGCGGATCTACTTTTTCGTTTCATGACCTAAAATGAGTTGGGAAAATAGATGAACTATATCATATAAAGCACATAAATCATGGTGGCCCACATTACAGAACACATCAACACACACACACACACGTATGTGATGTATATGTTTTACCCATGCAGTCCATCCATTTTTCCAGCTTATTTTAGTCAATGAGCCCAAATTTAAAACATATCTAGTGGTCAAAATTAAAGCATATCCAAAGCTCAGGCAAACCACATTAAAGGAAGAAGTGGAATTGAATTCTCATGGTTGAAAACTTACTGGGGCCACAAATGTTTTGGATCAAGCTAACATTTGTCTTTTTTTCCTTTCATCCATATGTGTGACCTTATGAAACGGTTGGACAACAGACATAAATTACTATGGGCCCTAAGAATGTTCAATGGTAGATGTCATTACCCCATGTTTCCCGTGGCATGGTCTTTTTAAGCTCCCGATGTGATTCAATTTTGGGCTTAGGGCTTAAAATGAGCTGGTAAGCTGTACCATTTTGCAGTATGGAATCTAAATCCTAATTACTATAGAATTCATGTGAATCAAAATCTTTAGTGTTTGTCACTATGCATATGGATTTCATGCAAATTCAAAATTTTTTGTTGGCACTTCTCTCCATGTGTGATATGCATTTCATTGTATTCTTAATAATAGCCCACTGTAAGGTTTACGTGAGATCCACCGTGATCATTAAGTGTGACACTCCTTATTAGCCATAAGGCTCAAAACTCAGCTCTGTTCATGATTCAAGTGGACAATATGGTTTCAAACTTAGTTCAATTTGTGATTCAGGTATACAATACTATTGGAAACAAAATACACTGGACATCTCCCGACTGTTTCCCTTTGTATAGCTCACCTAAATCACGAACCATGATGATTTTTGGGCCTCATGGTTCAAATGGAGTGGAACATCTAATGATGTGGTGGATTTCACTTAAACATTAAGATGGTTTTGAAACCAACGAAGTCATTTCCATGCAAAGAAGAGAAGTCAAGTAAAAATATTATGGGACACGGCCATCATGATGTTTATGTAAAATCCACCTTGATCACTAAGTGTGTTGCTTAATTTAAACTGTAGGGCATAAATATTAGATTAACCTATGATTCAAGTAGGCCATACGAAGGGAAACAGTAACCTTTATTCTCCAAACTATTTCCTTTCATGTGGCCCATATGAAATGAGGATGGGTATGCTTTTTTGTATGTACGCTTACCTTTTAGCTTTGTATGAAACGGTTGGAGTGGATTTCATATAATTATCACTATAAACCCTTAAAAAAAATAATCAAGAGTGAGTGACTCTCTCCAACATTTTTCTTGGTATGCGCCGCAAATTGCAAATTGATTTTTGCATTCTATGGTTAAATTAACGGGACTTACTTACCGACCAAGGAGAATTTCACGTGAATACCATAGTGAAGCTCACCAATTGTTGAAAAGTCTACAGTTAATTTTAATACTTTTGTCAATGATAACGGTGGTGACGTGGTAATGGGATTTGAAAACGGAAATGAGATCTACCTGACGATGGGCCCACTTTGATGTTTGTAAATGTTATAGGAAAATATATTAATTGACCATTAAAAGCTTCTTGTGGGCCACAAAAGCTTTGAATCAAGATGAGCTTTTAAAATAGTTGGATGGTTTGGATTTTATACACATGCATCAGTGTGAGCCACAGACGATTAAGTGGGAATAGAAATGTCCACCCTTGAAACCTTCATAGAGCCTACCAAGATCCTTATATGCTATCCAAACCGTTCATGGTGTTACTATTACTTAGATAAACCGTAGACACAAATATCATCCTCATAAAAAACTTCTGTACCCCTTTCAATGGTGGGTGTTCATTCTCTATTGTTTCGTGTGCTCTGCCCGGCATGAGTCTTGGATTATTATAATATTTTTATCTCCAAAACTTACCGACGGAGTAGGTTTGTGACGTGAATATATTGAAAGCGGATTGGCTGGTGTGTACGTGTCCTTCCAAGACGAGCTTCTCGAACTCCTGGATGTACGAACAGTTCAAAGTAGATAAAAGTTATTATATCTACACCAAGGTCATTTCAATTAGATCTAAAAAATAATTACATCCAAAGCTCGAGTGGACCACACCACAAATATCAGTAGTTAAAATGATTCTCATAGTTAAGCACACTCCTGGAGCCCATCAAACGTTTATTTCCCATCCAATACGTTCAGAGGGTAAAATAGAGATGAAGATTAAAAACAAATATCGTATTGATCCAAAACTTTCATGACTTGAAAAATCTTTCAATAGCATACATGCCATTTCTACTGCCTTTTGTAGTGTGGTCCATTTGATATTTGGATCGTCTTATTTTTCTGCTCAACCCTTGAGACGAACTCGTAAAATGAAAGGGCGGTTTGGATGGACGCGGATTGCGTCCTACCCCGCCCGGACAGTAATTTGTCCGGGCAGGGCTCTATAGGACCCACCGTGATGTGAGTGTTTTATCCATGGCGTTCAACGATTTTTTCAAATAAATTTAATATGTAAACCAAAAAATAGGTAAGAACAAGGCTTAAGTGGACCACACCAAAGGAACTTGTACTGATATGACACCCACGGTTGAAACCTTTCTAAGGGTCCACGTGATTTTATTCTATTTTATTTTTTTTTACCATAAAACCTATTCATAAGGTCATGTAGAAGTGGATGAAGTGAAAACACAAATATCAGCTTGATCTGAAACTTCTCTGGCTCCCAAGAAGCTTTTAATGGTGGACGTTCAATCCCCACTTTATGGTCCACTCAAGCCTTGAACCTGCGTCATTTTGTGGTTCACATATTAAAATTTTCTGAAAAAATTGTTAAACGGTGTGGGTAAAACACTTACATCACGGAGGGCCCCACATAGCCCTGCCCGGACGGTTTGTGTAGGACGCAATCCATATCCGGTTTGGATATAACACGCGGTGGGATTCATAGAACTTCGAAGTAAACATACCAGCCCGTGTCGTACACTATCCGTCACCTCTCATTAGTCCACCTCATTACCGATGACTTTAGATAACAGTATACGCCGGATTTCTCTCCATTTTCATTACTCGACGTCACTATCAATAACTTCAGCTAACAGTATAGGCCGGATTTCTCTCTCCCAAATAGATTTCGGATTGGGTGTTGCACATGGACGCGGATTGCGTCCAACACCCGCCCGGACGGTAATATGTCCGGGCAGGACTCCATGGAGCCACCGGGATGTAAGTATTCTATCCACGCCGTTTATTGCTGTTCTCAAATCATTTTATGATACGATACGGTGTTCAATCGCCACTGCTTCCTGAAATATGGTCCACCTGATAATTCGTATCTTCTTAATTTTTAATTATCATACTTTAAAATTATCAGAAATAGTAAACCACGCCACTGAAGACTGTAATTTATGTAGGTCTCAATATGATGTATTTATTTAGATCCACAGGTTTATTAATATTTTTAAATAATTATATATTATTAAAAAAATAATACAGATCCAAATCTAAAGTGGACCACGCTACTGAAGACGGTGTGAATTCATGCTACCGTTGAAAACTTATTTAAGCCATGTAAAGAAGGCTCTAATCAGGCAGATATTTTTATTTTAACCTCACATGGGTATGTGTGAACTTGTAAACAGGTCTGATGGAAAATAAGTTTAACGTTTAGCCCTAGGAAAGTTTCAACCGTTGTTCGCTCAATCCCCATTGCTTTTTGTGGTGTGATCCATTTTAGCTTTAGATGTACTTCATATTTTGGCTCATGCTCTAGAATTATCTAGAAAATTTGATGGACGGTGTAGATCTAACATAAAACTCATGGTGGACCAAAAAAAGTTTAAAAGTTGTGTGTTAGCAATAAGCTGTGTTGTGTATTTAACAGCAATCTGTTTGATTGAGAGAAATCCGGCGTATCTAAACCACTGGATTCATCATAAATGACGTTTACCAGTGAGAAGCGATGGCACCGGACGCGAGAAAGGAAATACGAAAGATGCAAAAAATAGGAAAAAGGAAGAAGGATGATAGAAATAATTATGCGAAACTTCTTCCTGAAATACTCATAAATATTCTAATGCATTTAGATCTAGTTGATTGTATTCGCGCCGGACGAGTCTGCGTTTCGTGGCGGGCGGCATGGGCGGAGATGGTTGCCCGTAATCTACACCCTCCATCGCATCATCTGCCGTTGCTTATCTTTCCACGAAAAAACGAAATACATACTCTCTTCAATCTATCAGACAAGAATGTCTACGGTCTACATCTTCCTCAGGCCTGCGGAGCAAGTTGTTTAGGATCTTTTGATGGATGGGTAATACTGCTGGATAAGATGATTGGGTGTTTTCTCTTGAATGTAACATCTAGAGACTCTATCCAGCTCCCCCGTCAGATTGGTTTTTCAAACTCGACCAGGCATCGTCGCTATGTAGAAATTTTTTGGGAGCAGTGTCTGCTAAAAGATGCTAGGGCCATTTTATCATCTGACCCTACTTCAGGTGATTGTAGGGTTGTGATCATCTGCTCATTGAATGAAAAAATGGCCTTATGTAGAGTGGGAGATCCAGCATGGAGAATCTTGAAAGGAGAACGTGATCAATATCAATTCATATCTAGTATCACATTCTATAGTGGTCGATTAATTATGTTATGCCGTATGATCAATGGACTAATTAAGATGTATGAGTTGGATCCCAATCTTAAATCCACTAAATGGAAGATGATTCAGCAACTTGAAGTAGAATATCCTCACAATGTTTCTGAAATCTATCTGGTTGAATCATGTGGGGAGTTGTTAATGGTTTTAATGTCTTTATATGGATTTTGGCATCCTACTAAATTAATGATGACATCATTCAGCATTTTTAAGATGGAAGGTTTCCGTTGTATCAAGGTAGAAAGCTTGGGTGATCAAATGCTTTTCTTAAGCTACTCTAACTCCAAGTCTATTTCCGCTAAAGTATTGCCAGGCTTCAAAGGGAATTGTATTTATTTTACAGATCATATTTTGATGAGAAATAATTATTCAGGTATGATTGACTTGGAGGATGGCAGTATCCTACCGTTTTTTATACCGTTCTTTTCAAGCATTCCTACCGGCATTTGCGACCCGTCTCACTATAAGGCGATCTGGGTAACACCATATCCGAAAAAGTAGTTTTTTATTTATATATTTACTTTTCATTTAATGATAGTTGTTTTTGCATTCAAATAATTTATTTAAACAAGAGAATTAGTATATTATATTCAATTCTTAATAGCTTGATTTTAAGATTTTGATTAATCAATGTTCTCATACAATATCATTATGTTATGAAGAAGGATCATGTACATTGAATGTGAGTTCTGTACATATTATTGTGCATGACCCACCATTATATGCCTGTGTCATCCCATGTTAAACTCATCAGCAAAATGTATTGACAGTGAGTAGATCCTGCACAAGAGGAATTATATGATACATGCCACATATTTGCATCAGTTTTTCAATTATCATATATAATTGTTTGGTAGTTAGGACTACTACGAGTGGATGGAGTGCACCAAAAAGAAAAATAAAAAAATGTCACCGAAGAACCCAAGCAATCAATATTAGGAAACTTTTCAGTTGAATGCCGACCATTGTTGTGATTCTATTCCGAAATACATGTCTTAATGCCACAAATAAAACATCTTAAGATGTTCTATATGTCCAGGAGATATCTGATGCACGGTCAATCTATGGTGGGACACAATAGATCAATGACCTGGATTATCAACCGTGACATCCTAACCTGATATCTAAATTGATATCTTTTGGATAATCTCAATCAAATCACGAACCATGCTGATTTTTGGGCCTCATGGTTCAAATGGAGTGGGCACATCTAATGATTTGATGGATTTCACTTAAACATTAAATGGTTTTGAAACCAACAAAGTCATTTCCATGCAAAGAAGAGAAGTCTAGTAAAAATATTATGGGATATGGCCATCATGATGTTTATGTAAAGTCTACCACGATCACCAAGTGTCGCTTAATTTGAACGATAGGGCATAAATATTAAATTGATCTATGATTCAAGTAGGCCATACGAAGGGAAACAATAATATTTATTCTCCAAACTATTTCCTTTCATGTGGCCCACATGAAATGAGGATGGGTATGCTTTTTTGTATGTACGCTTACCTTTTAGCTATGTATGAAATGGTTGGAGTGGATTTCATATAATTATCACAATGGACCCTTAAAAAAATAAATAAATAAATAAAAATCAAGATTGAATGTCTTTCTCCAACATTTTTCTTGGTACGCCCCGCATGTTGATTTTTGCATTCTATGGTTAAATTAAGGGGCCTTATCCACCAAGGTGAATTTCACGTGAATCGATAGTGGAGCTCACCAATTCTTGAAAAGTCTACAGTTAATTTTAATACTTTTGTCATCCATGTAAATGGTGGTGACGTGGTAATGGGATTTGAAAACGGAAATGAGATCTACCTGACCATGGGCCCACTTTGATGTTTGTGAATGTTATAGGAAAATATATTAATTGACCATTAAAAGCTTCTTGTGGGCCACAAAAGCTTTGAATCAAGATGAGCTTTTAAAATAGTTGGACGGTGTGGATTTTATACACATGCATCAGTGTGAGCCCCACAGTCAGGGTCCAACAGACGATTAAGTGGGAATGGAAATGTCCACAGTTGAAACCTTCATAGAGCCTACCAAGATCCTTATATGCTATCCAAACCGTTCATAGTGTTACTATAACTCAGATAAACCGTAGACACAAATATCATCCTCATAAAAAAATTTTGTACCCCTTTCAACGGTGGGTGTTCAATCTCTATTGTTTCTTGTGTTCTGCCCCGCATGAGTCTTGGATTATTATAGTATTTTTTATCTCCAAAGCTTACCGAAATAGGTTTGTGACGTGAATCTATTGAAAGCGGATTTGCTGGTGTGCACGTGTCCTTCCAAGACGAGCTTCTCGAACTCCTAGATGTACGAACGGTTCAAAGTATATAAAAGTTATCACCAAGGTCATTTTAATTAGATCTAAAAAATAATTATATCCAAAACTCGAGTGGACCACACCACAAATATCTGTAGTTAAAATGATTCTCATCGTTAAAGCATATTCCTGGAGCCCATCAAACGTTTAGTTTCCATCCAATCCGTTCATTGGGTCAAACAGACCCAAGTGAAGATTAAAAACAAATATCATATTGATCCAAAACTTTTATGACTCCAAAAATCTTTCAATAGCAAACTTTCCATTTCCACTGCCTTTTGCAGTGTGGTCCATTTGGTATTTGGATCGTCTTATTTTTCTACTAAACCCTTGAAACGAACTCGCAAAATGAAAGGGCGGTTTGGATGGTCACGGATTGCGTCCTTCCCCTGCCCGGATGGTAATCCGTCTGGGTAGGGCTCTGTGGGGCCCACCGTGATGTAAGTGTTTTATCCACGCCGTTCAATGATTTTTTTAGAAAAATTTAATATGCAAATCAAAAAATGAGGCAAGTCCAAGGCTTAAGTGGACCACACCAAAGGAACATGTACTGATATGACACCGTTGAAACCTTTTTCAGGGCCCATGTGATGTCTTTTTTTTTTTTTTTTTATTACCATAAAACCTATTAATAAGGTCATGTAGACGTGGATGAAGTGAAAACACAAATATCAGCTTGATCTGAAACTTCTCTTGCTCCCAATAAGCTCTTAACGGTGGACGTTCAATCCCCACTTTATGGTCCACTCAAGCCTTGGACGTGCACCATTTTCTGGTTCACGTATTAAAATTTTCTGAAAAATCGCTAAACTGCATGGATAAAACAGTTACATCACGGTGGGCCCCACAGAGCCCTACCCGTCCCGGCGGGGGTAGGACGCAATCCATGTCCTGTTTGGATATAACACGCGGTGGGATTTATAGAACTTTGAAGTAAACATACCAGCCTGTGTCGTACACCATCCGTCACTTCTCATTGGAATCGGATTGCGTGCTGAGTAACTCATAGGCTCTTATCGTACTGAGTAAACTCAGTTGGGCCCACTGTGAAAATAAGTGGTTTATCCACACCGTCCATACGTTTTTTCAGCTCATTTAAGAAGTTGAGCCCAAAGTTGAAGCACATCCAACTCTCAAGTGGATCATACCACAGGAAACGGTGGGAATAATGATTTCCACCGTTGAAACCTTCCTAGGCCCTACAGTGATGTCTATTTGTCATCCAAGCTGTTAATAATACCACAAAGACATGGATGAAAGAAAAAAAACAAATATAAGTTTAATACAAAAATTCTGTGACACTCGATAATTTTGCAACTGTATAAGTTCAATTCACACTGTTTCATGTAGTGTGGTGCATTTGAGCTTTAGATATCCTTCAAATTTTAGACCCATGTTATAAAATTATCTAATAAAATAGTTAGATGGACGGAGTGGATAAAATACATAGATCATAGTTAACCCCACAGAGTTTACTCAGTACGCTAAGCGTACTGAGTTACTCAGTACGCAATCCGCTTCCCTTCTCATTAGTCCACGTCATTACCGGTGACTCAACTAACAATATATGCCGTATTTCTCTCTATTTTCATTAGTCTCCGTCATTATCAATAACTTCAGCTAACAGTATACGCCAGATTTATCTCTCCCAAATAGATTGCGGATTGCGTCCAACACCTACCCGGACTGTAATCCATCCGGGCAGGGCTCTATTGGCCACCATGATGTAAGTATTTTATCCATGCTATTCTTTGCTTTTCTCAAATCATTTTATGATAAGATACGGTGTTCAATCGCCATTGCTTCCTGAAACATGGTGCACCTGATAATCGTATCTTCTTAATTTTTTATTATCATACGTTAAAATTATCAGAAAAAATAGACCACGCCACTGAAGACTGTAATTTATGTGGGTCTCAATATGATGTATTTATTTAGATCCACAGGTCTATTCATATTTTTAAATAATTATATATTATTAAAAAAAATAATACACATCCAAATCTAAAGTGGGCCACGCCACTGAAGACGGTGTGAATTGATGCTACGGTTGAAAACTTATTTAAGTCATGTAAAGAAGGCTCTAATTAGGCAGATATTTTAATTTTAACCCTACAGGGGTATTTGTGAACTTTTGAACAGGTCTGATAGAAAATAAGTTTAACGTTTAGCCCTAGGAAAGTTTCAACCGTTGTTTGCTCAATCCCCACTGCTTTCTGTGGTGTGATCCATTTTCAGCTTTATATGTACTTCATTTTTTGGTTCATGCTCTAGAATTATCTGGAAAATTTGATGGACGGTGTAGATCTGACATAAAAATCATGGTGGACCAAAAAAAAGTTTAAAAGTTGTGTATTAGCAATAAGCTGTGTTGTGTATTTAACAGCAATATGTTTGATTGAGAGAAATCCGGCGTATTAGCAATAAGCTGTGTTGTGTATTTAACAGCAATCTGTTTGATTGAGATAAATCCGGCGTATCTTAACCACCGGATTCATCATAAATGACGTTTACCATAGAGAAGCGATGGCACTGGAATTTCTTGTGCGACGTGAGAAAGGAAATAGGGAAGAGCGAAAAATAGGAAAAAGGAAGAAGGATGATAGAAATAATTATGCGAAACTTCTTCCTGAAATACTCATAAATTTTCTAATGCATTTAGATCTAGTTGACTGTATTCGCGCCGGACGAGTCTGCGTTTCGTGGCGGGCGGCATGGGCAGAGATGGTTGCCCGTAATCTACACTCTCCCTCGCATCATCTGCCGTTGCTTATCTTTCCACAAAAAAACGAAATACATACTCTCTTCAATCTATCAGACAAGAATGTCTACAGTGGTTTCTTGCAAGCGAAGTAGCAAGAAGAAGAGTCGTCCCTAGTTTCGCCCTCAGCCTCGGCTGCTGCTGCTGCTGCTCCGGATTGAAAATTCACGCTCCGTTCCGTTATCTTTTACAGTGAACTGTCATGGGCGTGTCTGAGACCCGCTTCGTCCAGGAGCTAGTCCTCTACGCGGCGAGCGCCGCTCTCAGCTGTCTCGTCCTGTTCGCCGGGCTCCGCCATTTGGACCCGAACCGGGCCGCCTCCAAGAAAGCCCAAGAGCAGAAGAAGGAAATCGCCAGGCGTTTGGGCCGGCCCTTGATCCAAACCAATCCCTACGAGGATGTTATAGCATGTGATGTTATAAATCCTGACCATATTGATGTGGAGTTCGAGTCTATTGGAGGATTGGAAAAGGTTAAGCAGGCATTATACGAACTTGTGATCCTTCCATTGCGGAGACCTGAATTGTTTGCACATGGGAAGCTTCTTAGTCCACAGAAAGGAGTACTGCTGTATGGACCACCTGGAACTGGAAAAACTATGCTTGCCAAGGCCATAGCAAAAGAGTCCGGTGCTGTTTTTATCAATGTCAGGATATCTAATCTGATGAGCAAATGGTTTGGTGATGCACAAAAACTTGTGGCTGCTGTATTCAGTTTGGCTTATAAACGCCAGCCTGCTATTATATTTATTGATGAGGTTGACAGTTTCTTGGGGCAACGTCGCACTACAGACCATGAAGCCTTGGCTAACATGAAAACCGAGTTCATGGCTTTGTGGGATGGTTTTACCACTGACCAGAATGCTCGGGTGATGGTTCTGGCAGCAACCAACCGTCCACAAGAACTTGATGAAGCAATACTCAGGCGTCTTCCCCAGGCCTTTGAAATTGGGGTACCTGACTGCAGCGAGAGAGCCAAGATACTGAAAGTCATATTGAAGGGTGAGAAAGTTGAAGAGAACATTGACTATGATCGCATCGCCAGCTTATGTGAGGGCTATACTGGTTCAGATCTGCTCCAACTCTGCAAGCAAGCAGCCTACTTTCCTCTCAGAGACCTGCTGCGTGATGAAAGGAACGGTCAAGCTTCTCATGGGCCAAGGACGCTGACACAGTCAGACCTGGAGAAGGCTCTATCGACATCAAGAATGGCGAGAGCTGCGACAAGTGAATATAGATTAGGCCCAAACTCAGCTGCATGGTCAAGGCACAGAGAGCAAGATGATGACCAGGACTTGTAGTGTTGGTTTTGAAGCAGCTGATTGCTCTCATGATACCCTGATGCAATTTTTAGCCTTTTGCTCTTTTGGTGGGTTCCCACCATAAATCTGACTTGTTCAGTCTTTTCCAACATGTCATAATCATTTGTCCTGATTGGTTAAAGTCAGTGGCTACCTCTGATTATAAGTTTATCATTTTATAACACGATATTCTGTAAGTGGTTATTTTTCTTTTCCATCCCACCTATTAACTCAAGTAAGGAGTAGACTAATCTGCCTGAGAAAAAAAAAAAGAATGTCTACGGTCTACATCTTCCTCAGGCCTGCGGAGCAAGTTGTTTGGGATCTTTTGATGGATGGATAATACTGATGGATAAGATGATTGGGTGTTTTCTCTTGAATGTAACATCTAGAAACTCTATCCAGCTCCCCCATCAGATTGGTTTTTCAAACTTGGCCAGGCATCGTCACTATGTAGAAATTTTTTGGGAGCAGTGTCTGCTAAAAGATGCTAGGGCCATTTTATCATCTGACCCTACTTCAGGTGATTGTAGGGTTGTGATCATCTGCTCAGGGAATGAAAAAATGGCCTTATGTAGAGTGGGAGATCCAGCATGGAGAATCTTGAAAGGAGAACGTGATCAATATCAATTCATATCTAGTATCACATTCTATAGTGGCCGATTATTTATGTTATGCTGTATGATCAATGGACTATTTAAGATGTATGAGTTGGATCCCAGTCTTAAATCCACTAAATGGAAGATGATTCAGCACCTTGAAATAAAATATCCTCACAATGCTTCTGAACTCTATCTGGTTGAATCATGTGGGGAGTTGTTAATGGTTTTAAGGTCTGTATACTATTTGGAAGGATTTTGGCATCCTAGTAAAATAACGACAACATTCGGCATTTTTAAGATGGAAGGTTTCCGTTGTATCAAGTTAGAAAGGAATAGTTTTTTAAAACTAAGTTGTTAAGGCTTTGTAAAGCTAGTATTTCTGTTGGTCCACGGTCTCTCCATCTGCCCCCCCCCCCCCCCAAATATCAATTCGACTCCTTTCATAGCGCTTTCCATCAAGCCGGGTCTTCCAGGAAAATGAGACTGCAGGGGAGGGAACGGGGTTCCCTCCCAAATCATCAGCTTCCTGCTTCCCAAATAGCTACGGGATTCACCGTTTTTGTGGGAAACCTCCCCTTTGACTGCTCCAGCTCTGATGTTGAACTGATTTTTGCAAGGTATGGTAAAGTACAAAGCATTTCGATTCCAACATTCCCAGGTACGATAAAGCCCCGGGGATTTGGATTTGTTTCCTTCCTCTACGAAGACGACGCTCGGGCTGCCATAGGAGTTCTCAATGGAAAGCGGATCGATGGGCGTGTGGTGACAGTCCAACCTGCGATTTCAAAGCTAAGAAAACAGCCATTCCGCATTCACCCTCAGACCCACACCCCGAACCCCCTAAATCCCAATTCGTTTAGCTCCGTGCTCAAGAAAAACCCTCCTGCGCCTCTCGCGCGGTCCCCTCTTCAGGTTGAGCGACATTGCGAAGATTGCACGGTTATTGCGGATGAAGCGGCTGTTGCAGTCCGGATGCGAAAATTGGAAAACGCTCTAGTTGGTTACCCTTCTGATCTGAGTACACCAATCATCCATCTAATCCGAACCATCAGAAACTCCACTTTCGCTGCTTCAGCGGTCGACATCACAAGGTTGTCTCCAGACTCCTTCCTCCTACAGTTCCAATCTTCGAAAGAGAAGGACAATTTCTCAAAGATTCAAGGTCTTTCGCTGCAATGGGGTTAGAGAGACTTACTGACTGACATCCTCGTGCAGTGCTGGACTATGGGGGTATATGGGTCAGACTCTATGGAATTCCTACCCACGCATGGTTCGAAGCTACAATCATTGACATTGTCCAGCACTTTGGAAAGGTTATCAAGCTGGATCCGATAACCAGGCTCGGCATTTTCCAAGCCTTCGCAAGGGTTAAAATCGCTCTCAGGCCAGGGAGTGAAAGCTTAAAGGTCATAAACTTGAAAGTTGGACTGGATGCCTACCCTATTCTCGTCAGATTTGAGGACCCAGGAGATGCTTTCAAACACCCCTCTCATACACAACCCCTTCCTAAGGATCCTCCTCCCTCGTATCAAAACACCAAAGACTGGGTCCTCAGGTCTTTCCATAGGAACAGAGGAACTGTTACTGATCGCTCCCCACCTGTTCGACGATATGCCTCTCAGGTTCTTCCAGCAGCCTCCCCTCCAAGTAGTCCAGTTAGAAGTACAACATCAGTTCATTCTTCCCAGTTCTCGATCATTCCGGCCACACCTTCCTCCGAACAACCTCGGGCAATAGCATTCCATTCCAAACCTCTCAATCTACCCAGCCAACAGGACTGCAATCCCCAAGCCCTGCAGACTGAACTGAGGAGAAGTCCACAGCACCACCCAAACCTGACTCCCCCACTTCAGGTCCCAAAGGTCTTTTCTCACAGCCCCTCTCTAATGCAGTTCAAGCTCCCGGCTCATCAGGGATCCCCTGCCACGCACCACCTCGACTTGGTAGCTGAATGCCACCAGTTTTCCCTCCTTCCCATCAAAGCCTCAACCAGACCTGATACCCCTCCCAACATCCTGACCCAATCACCAGATGTCCCTGCCGTAAAGTCCCCCCACCCCCACCCATTCGAAGCAGCCCCTCCAGACAACGGCCACATCCACATAGACCTATCTCCAAACTTCATCAGGACTTCCAACCCCCAATCGCCTTCTTCCCCAGCTCACAACCAGTCCAATGAATCAGAATTACATTCAGTCTCCAATTCTGGAGCAGGAAGCCCCATCAGTAAGCAAGCCATTGCAACTGCTCCTCCAGACATTGCAGTTGATCCTCCAGACATTGCAGTTGATCCCCCAGACATTGCAGCTGATCCTCCAGTACATAACCTGCTCCATTCAGACTCGGCTTCTGGAGCAGGAAGCCCAATCAGTGAACAACACATTGCAGCTAATCCATCAGAGTCGGAAGTAGACAGGGAAGAAGACAACACATCAGCAGATTTTTCCGACGGTACTCTCCTCATGAGCTATCTAAAATCTTGGCGAGGAAAGAAGAGAAGCAAATACACCAGGGCCATCAACTCCGGAACCATCTCTGATGGATAGTATCCTCCTCTGGAATGTGAGAGGAATAGGCAATTCTCCCTCAATCAGGCATGTGAAACAGCTCCTTTCCAACCACAATCCTTCCATCCTCATTCTTTTAGAACCTATGTTACCTGATTCCAAACGGCTTCCCACAGGCCTCAAGCTCGGATTCCATTGTTCTTTCTCCAATGCTACGTCCGGGGGCAAAATCTGGGTTTTCCACCATGCTACCATCTCTGTCGACCCTCTTGCTTCCACAGACCAATGGATCTCATTCAGGGCCACGGCTCCTCAGCTTCCTCTAGCGCTGTTTGTTACCTGTGTGTATGCCAAATGCGAGTATTTGCGAAGACGAGAGTTGTGGGCAGATTTGGTTAATCAGTCTAGAATCCTTGCTGATCCCTGGTTGGTTTGCGGGGATTTTAATGCGGTCCTTGCTCATTCCGAGCGGATTGGGGGTAACCCCTTGGTGGGTCCCAGCTCTTCAGACTTCAGAGAGGCCATCAATCAAGCTAACCTGATTGACGCGGATTTCTCGGGGAGCGCCTTCACCTGGTGCAACAACCGCTCTGGGTCAAGCAGAAAATGGGCAAGGCTCGACCGTGCGCTCTGCTCCCACAGCTGGCTTCAAGCATTTCCTCAGTTCAATGTGCAACATCTAGCCAAAATTCACTCAGATCACTCCCCGCTCCTTCTATCTTCCCCCTCATCCACCCTCTCCTCCCCTAAACCGTTCCGTTTTCAGAGAATGTGGACCCAGCATGAAGACTTTCAACAGGTAGTTGCTGAAGCTTGGAATTCTGAGATCTTCATCAATCCAATGATTCACCTCCTCACAAAAATGAGGAACACCAAGGAAGCTTTGAAGCGATGGAACAAGGAAGCCTTTGGTAACATATTCGGGCAAATCAATACCTCATCAGAGAAGTTAGAAATCCTTGAGCAGTTGGCTATATCCTCGCCCTCTCCGTTAAACCTGTCCAACCTTGAAAAGGAAAGAGCTAATTTATCCAACCTTGAATTCCTTGAGGAGTTGTTCTGGAAACAGAAATCCAGGAATAGGTGGCTTAAGGAGGGAGATAGAAACTCAAAGTTCTTCCACGCCTCAGCTGCGGACCGTCAAAGACGCGCTCAGATCAGGCAGATTGTGCAAGCAGATGGTACCACCATTTCCGACCGCTCTCTATTGAAGGAATTTGTGGCTGATTTTTTCAAGGCCCTATTCACAGCTGAACCGACAACTCAGGAAGCTGATTTCACTAACATTATCCCAAATCGGGTCTCTCAAGCACAACGACTTTCTCCTAGCCCCGGTCTCCCTAGAGGAAGTCAAGAATGCTGCATTTGCCATTCCTCGATGGTGCTCCGTGCCTTGATGGGTTCTCTCCGGGGCTTTCTTTCATTCCTGGCCGATGCTAGTGGCGCTGGACTTCAGCCGCATCAACTTCCTTTTCCAAGGAGGTACGCTCCCTCGTGCTTTTTCTACTACGCTCCTCTGTTTAATCCCCAAATGTATAGCCCCAAAGTCCTTCGCTGATTATAGGCCTATAAGCCTCTGTAATTGTGTATACAAGATATTTTCCAAAGTCATTGCAGCTAGGCTCGCCACACTCCTTCCCAAGCTTATCTCAGATGAACAAATGGCCTTTGTTAAGGGGAGATCAATTACAGATAGTGTCGCTCTGGCCCAAGAGCTCCTTCGAGACATTGACAAGAACACAAGGGGCAGTAACATCATTTTCAAGATCGACCTGGAGAAGGCCTACGACCGCGTCTGTTGGTCTTTCCTTAAAGATGTCCTCCACAGGTTCGGCTTCGGTCAGCCCTGGATCACGTTGGTGGAGAAGTGCTAGGCAGGGGCCTAGTTCTCGGTGATTCTCAATGGGGAACCAGCTGGTTTCTTCAAATCAGAGAGGGGTCTCTGTCAGGGAGACCCTCTCTCGCCTAGCCTTTTCATCCTCGTGATGGATGTGCTCAACCGAGGTATCCAGAACCTCATTGCTTCCAACCGGTTTTAGTTTCAAACCGGAAGAGGAGCCCTGGATCATCTCTCACCTTCGTTCGCAGATGATACAATTATCTTCTCCAATGGTAGCATTTCCACCGCGTAAAACCTCATGGCGTTTTTGCATAAGTTCAACAAAGACACTCGGTCTCAAAATTATGCTAAAAGCTCCTTCATTGCATCCTCCAAAATGTCCAAGTTAAGCGAGTCCGGCATCCGGAAAGGATCTCGGGTTTTACTAGAGCGCCTTCCTCTTTCACCTTCCCGGGTGTTCCCTATCTAAAGGGACTGTAGAACGTCCCTGTTTCAAAGTGATAAAACTTTGTCGCGCATATCGGGTTGGAAGGCTCGTTTCCTTAATCAAGCCGCCCACTCGGCCTCATAAAGCATGTCCTTGCCAAGATCCCCATCCATACCCTTCTTTGTCGATAATAGGTCCCGAAGAAGACTCGGCAATGCCGGGAAGTCGCCTTCACGATTTCTTTTGGGGTTGGTCCGAAGGTAAGAAAAATCTCCATTGGATTAATTGGCGGAAAATTTCTTCCCTACTAAGGAGGGAGGCCCGGGAATTTCCTCCTTGGCGGAAATGGCGGCCGCCTTGAGGTTGAGGCAATTTGGCGTGGACCATTTTCTTCGGCCACGAGAGCAACATCCGGGGGTCGTTCATGCGCTCCAAATAGTTTTAATGCCATTCGAATGGCCTCGATTCAGCAACAGGCCGCCTCCCCTTTGTGGAAGAAGTTGGTGGACTTTTGTCCTATTACAGAACTTTACGTTTGTGGGGAAGGAAACAAGCAGCTTC
Organism: Magnolia changhungtana; assembly: GCA_030180095.1. Taxonomy (NCBI): domain Eukaryota; kingdom Viridiplantae; phylum Streptophyta; class Magnoliopsida; order Magnoliales; family Magnoliaceae; genus Magnolia; species Magnolia changhungtana. The sequence continues at coordinate 1,781,544 of JASAUF010000642.1, read as the reverse complement.
TAGAAGCCAACCGATATTATTGCATCTCATGCAAGGAGATGTCCCTCCTCACCTCCGGACCTTGAGGATCAATGACGTCTTGGGCCATGTGGGGGTTGTGGCTCCCCTCCCTCCTGGTCTTCCTGACTCCGTGGCGCGCCACATCGCGGCTAAGGGCCTGACCTTGACTCAGGAGGCTGACAGAACAATCTGGGCCAGGGAGTGCTTGGGTGCTTTCTCCATCCGTTCAGCTAGGGACCTCATCCGCTCCCAAGGCCAGACCCGTCTGTGGGCCAAGTGGACGTGGCCGGCTCAGCTTCCTCCAAAAATCGCAATGTTCATCTGGAAAATTATTAACAACGCTATCCCAGTTGACTCCAACGTCTAGTCCAAAGGAATCCATTTGGCCTCAGCCTGTGTGTGTTGCAATGCGACCAACCTTCACAAGGAATCCCTTGATCATCTTTTTGCAGGTGGCGATCTTGCGGTATCAATTTGGGGCTATTTCTCGCCAATCCTCTCTATTACTTTGCGCCCTCATCAACCCATTAGGGGTAGGCTGGCTCAGTGGTGGGCCTTGGCAAACGACTCTTCTCCGCAGGGTGTCATAAGAGGGATTCTCCCAGCCCTGATCCTCTGGGAGATTTGGAAATCTAGGAACAACCGGCGCTTTGAGGGAGTCACAACGACAGCTCAGCAATCCTTGTGCAAAGACCCTTGCTTGGCTGCCCCTCATCTTTAAGGAGTTCCCCCTCCCCTCGTGTAAGAACAAAACTGATAGAGATGTTCTCTTTGATCTCAGCCTCCCCGGATCCCATCTGCATCCCCGCCCCCTTTTCGTGGTGAAGTGGTCCAAGCCTGCCCATGGGAGAGTAAAGCTCAATGTTGACGGATCTTCTAGAGGGAATCCGGGCCCGTCTGGGGGAGGTGGCGTTTGTCGAGGCGCAAAGGGCGAGTTCCTTTTCGCCTTCTCAAAGGCGTACGGGCAGGGATCCAGCTTCCTTGCCGAAATCAAAGCCATCATTGACGGCCTGCAGATTTGTGTGAGTAAAGGTCTAACTGCGGTGGACGTGGAAAGTGACTCGCTCTCAGTGGTTGACGTCTTGACAAAGCCGGTTAATGGCCCTTGGCGCGCTTATTACTGAAAGAACCAATTCAACTTGATGCGTGCGTCTTCCTCCATTGACATCTCCCATTGCCTGAGAGAGGCAAACAGGGTTGCGGACAGCCTGGCGCGCTGGGCCAGCTCCAACCAGAGCTCTACAGTTTTCGATGTGGTTTCTGCCCTCCCTCGCCGCACCCGAGGGGAGCTGGTGCTAGATAAGACTGGGCTTGGATCTGTCCGGTCTTCTTAGGCTCTCGGCTTCCCGTCTGCTATGGATCAGCCCCCTCCAGCCTCTCCCTGCCTACTTTCCCTTCGTGGGGAGCTGGTTGTTGGTTTCGTGTCCTGTTCTTTTGTGCCTTTTGTGTAGTTTACGATAGGAGGCCTCGGTCTTTTTGTATGGGTCCTCCCGAAAAAATGTACATGAGCTTCTTGAATGAAAAAAAATGTGGAAGTTGTTTCAAAAAAAAAAAAAAAAAAAAAAAAAAAAAAAAAAAAAAAAAAAAAAGTTAGAAAGCTTGGGTGATCAAATGCTTTTCTTAAGCTACTCTAACTCCAAGTCTGTTTCCGCTAAAGTATTGCCAGGCTTCAAAGGGAATTGTATTTATTTTACAGAACATATTTTGATGCCTAATATTAATAATTATTCGGGTATGTTTGACTTAAAGGATGGCAGTATCTCACTGGTTTTTTCAAGCATTCCTATTGGCATTCACGACCTGTCTCAGTATAAGGCAATTTGGGTAACACCATATCCGAAAAAGTAGTTTTTATTTATATATTTACTTTTCATTTAATGATAGTTGTTTTTGCATTCAAATAATTTATTTAAACAAGAGAATTAATATATTATATTCAATTCTTAATAGCTTGATTTTAGGATTTTGATTAATCAAAGTTCTCATGGTATATCATTATGCTATGAAGAACGATCGTGTACATTGAATGCAAGTTCGGTACATATCGTTGTGCATGACCCACCATTATATGCCTGTGCCATTCCCATGTTAAACCCATCATCAAAATGTATGGACACTGATTGCATTAGTTCTTCAATTATCATATATCAATTGTATCAATTGTTTGGTAGTTAGGACTACTTAGGGTGGATTGAATGCACCAAGAAGAAAAAGAAAAAAAATGTCACGAATTGGAAGACCCCAAGCAACCAATATTAGGAAACGTTTCAGTTTGAATGCCTATCATTGTTGTATTTCTATTCCGAAATACGTGTCTTAATGCCACAAATAAAAGATGTTAAGATGTTCTATCTAGGAGATCTCATGCATGGTCAATCCATGGTGGGACACAATAGATCAATGGTCTAGATTATCAACCGTGGACATCCTAACTTGATATCTAAATTGATAACGTTTGGATAATCTCAATCAAAGCAGTTTCAATTTGGATAATCTCAATAAGAGCGCACACATACTCTCTCTCTCTCTCTCTCTCTCTCTCTCTCTCTCTCTCTCTCTCTCTCTCTCTCTCTCTCTCTCTCTCTCTCTCTCTCTCTCTCAATGCTCTCGGAGCATATATTACTGTGCCCCAGTTGCATTGAGATACTTGTAGAGTCCAATCCATTGATTTAATTGGCCTTACACATGGGCGGTTGAGGTCTTTGCATGAAATTTAAATAGTCTAATCAACAATTTGATGGGACCATATAGATTGCTTATGATTCTAAAGAATCAATTTTGTTTAGCAATTTAAACCATCCCATCCATGGCTCAGAAAAAAGGATGGCTAGAAAAAATAAGGCCAAATTAATGATTTGGATTAAATCATCCAATCAGTTTGATTTTTGCATGATAGACTGTGACATGGGAGCAATCATCAAACTATTTGCATGACTAAAGAATTCAATAACCATTATTCAACACACATGACCCATTGAAAGATGCAGTTGATAATTTCGTAGAAGATCTTATCCGAAGAAATCAATAGAAAATTGAAAACCAGTCCTGATTTCAATTTATGTTCAGTGCAAATAAAATTCAATCACTGAAAGCTGATTCAATATTGCATATGATGTTTCTAAAACTCCTATATCAGCTAGTTCTATAATCACCATACTCACGTTCGCCATGATAATTTGTGGCAGCTCGATCATCCAATGTAAATGCTGTGTGTTTATCTTTTGAAAAAAAAAAAAAAAAAAAAAAGAAAGAAAGAAAATGCTGACCCACCAATCTAGATTTATGATCATAGTTATAAGGCCATAATGATCTGACTTGGCACCCACCTTGTGGATGGCCAGACTAATGTTCATAGGGTCCAAAACTCACCTAATGAATGTGTGTGGCCTATTCTCCACCATGGATAGGGTTGATTATTTGACAGTCTAGATTGCTTTTTATGTCATGTGCATCTATTTTTTATGATTTCTTTCGGCTGAAACCAAAAAGAGAAGCAGGTCTAGCCTATCATTTACCGAACCAAAACCAAACAATACAATTAAAAACAACATGACCTCAAACTATGCAAATGATGCATGAATATCACCAGCATCCAAAACTCCACTGAACCAACACTAGGGATAAGGCATCATACTCCATCGCTATGTAGGCCATGCCTCACTTCAGTAAAAAAAAAAAAAAAAAAAAAAAAAAAAAAAAACAGGATGACAGCTTGAAAAGAGTTAACGGTTCTGATGACCTCTCAATCAGACAGTTTCCTCCAGCTTGATTAAACAGCCAAAAAAGGAAAGACTGCTTCGCATGCCCCATATATAGGTTCAAGACAGGGGAGAACAGAGGAGCTCATCATTGACTAGCAAAACCCTTCAAAGGATTAATGGCAAAGCAACCATTAGGTGGGAGATCGGGGATATGTGGGTGGATGGAGAGGGGAGCAGGAGGCTAGGGACGGTTGTCTTGGTTGATCGGGTTGTTGGGGAAATGCCCTGGATTTTCATGCTGGATGGTTCCACCATTTTCAAATATGATATAACAAAAGAATCAAACTTACCAAGAAAGGCCCCGGGAGACATTTCGTGCGGGTTTGTTGCTTTGGGGGGAGAACTTAACGTGATGTTTGCACTGCGATTTGACATGAAGGCCCGAAGGCCGCAAGTGGAGAGGATGACATTGTTCATTCAAGTGTACAATCCCAAAAAGAAGACATGGAGATGCCTACCAACCAAGCTACCTCTCAGCCTGTGTGTAGATTTCCATCCGGCCGTCATGTGTTCGATTCGGTTGTAATGGTGTATATCTCCCTTTTTTTTTTCTTTTTTTTTTTGTACATATGCATTAATTTAAAGATGTATTTCTTGTGTTTATGCTGTATGGCTTTCCTACCCAGGTTTGTAAATTGTGAAAAATCTATAAGGACATGGATGATATATATATTATTTTGTTCATTAAATTTTAAAAAAAAAAAAACAAAAAACCATTAGGTGGAAAAACAACAACCCAAGGACATGATCAACTGCCACAACTGCAACAGACAACAAAACAAATGTGGATATTCTTCAATGGACTGAAACAGACCAGCTGCCACAACTACAACATACATCAACCCAAGCCACCAAACTTGCCAGCAGCATGATCATCCAACTGAATATGGACTCCCATTGGACATCAGCAACAACACCAGCTGCCACAACTTTCACCCTACAATAGCAGCAGCAAAGAAGAGGACTTCATGGTGGCGCAGGGAGGGACGTGATGAGGTTGATCACCGTCTTCCTCAGGGGATAACTACTACAAATCCACGGAGCTCTCTAGACTCCTCATAGAAATGCAGATAAAAGCATGAATAATTCCTAATTAATTCGAAATAATTTGATTGATGATAAAAATGAAATTAAACTCTCTTTAAATAAGGAACTCAAACCTACGATGAAGTTTTAGACTTAGACTCCAACTCAAACATCCTAAAAACGTGACTTACTAAACTTACTATTTATAGATGACATCTATTCCTACTAGACATAGTGTCCAATTTGGCCCAACCACGTTATTCTCCTAACCCTTTTAATGTTGGGCACAACTTCTATAACTCAAAGGATCAAAAGTTATAATCGAAGAAAAACTTATTATTTATAGTAAAAATGAAGATAAATGGGACTTTTGACTGTCCATCTTATGGAATCTCACAAATCCAGCGTGGGCAACCTGGAATGGCAGGGTTTGGTTGACTTAAGTAGGTTCTCCAACCCCAAAATCATATGTAATATGTTGAATAACTCATCCCGATTTGCGAGATAAGACTGGTTTAAGGTCCTGACGGTCCGGATCGTTTCCGCCTCTAATCGGGCCTTCTCTGGTCCATCTTTGTCATGAAAGTGTCTGTGATCGGCTCTACATCACATGGCCCATAATCCTGTTAACCAATACCGTTATGCCATAGAGAGGAAGATCCGTTGTTCCTAATCATGCCCAATCCCACATCATCCATATAACCAGCCTCCCAATTTCTCTCAGGAGCTTCTCTCCCCCAGAATAGTCTCCCTTCTATGCTGCTGCTCCCAAGTTTAGCCAGGCCATCCACCATTCCCTTTCCTCTCTTAGGGTATGAGAGACAATAACATTGAGGTTAGAGCTCTTGAAAATAACTTCTCCTACCCAATGACAGATTTTCCATGGAATTTGTGTGAGGGGATTAGATATTGTCTCTGTGATTACTTTGGAGTCGGATTCAGCTATGATTTACGCCCATGTTCTTGCAAATCCTAATTCGGTAAAGCATTGCTTGGGCCTCTGCGACCGTGTTAGAAACCCGGTCCTCTGAAACCAGATGCACACCCACTGTCTGAACTATAGTATCAACCGAGATGGTCTTGTTCATAGTTTTCCATACAAAAATCACAACCCTCAGCGAAAGGAACTTGTTCCAAACCCACCTAGTTGAAGCTTGCTTGGTCCTCTTGGCTTGGATTAAATCCCAGGCAGCATTCAGAGAATTTTCCTGTCGTATGAGTTGCCATCGTTGAGTACTTCATGGCAAACACAAGTTGAATATCCATCAGATAATTCGTTGTAAAGGAGTGAAATCATGTTCATTTAACCAATAATAACCTAAGTGGAGTAAAATATAAGAAGGATTTTGTGAACCTCTTTGAAAATTTCAGTGGTGAATAATTCCTTACCTGTCATCCCTGTGATCATCAAGATCTGCTACTACAAGATCACCAAGAGTAGAGCTACTTTATATAAACAAGATGAAATTTGCCCAAGATGGATAAAGAAATTGGAGACAAACGATGTTTCTTCTCTATTGAAACATCTATGGTAGGATCACTTCTACAGCGGAAGAATCTTGTTTTGTTGAGATTGATCTTTTGTTGAGAGCAACGGTTATTTTGCACCCATTAGCCAATCTCATGGAGTTGATCACATTTAGTGGAACGTCAAGGAGACCATGCATTTTTACCCCATTGTTGGCCAATCAAACGGAAAGCAAGATGTATTAGAAATTTTCCTCTCTCATCAATCAGCTCTACTCAACAAACAAACCCAAGATTAGCAAGATAGAGGTTCTAGAAATATACAGATTGCTATTACTTAAGATCATCTTCATCCTTCAATGGTTATATCAGTAACATTGGTTGCAGGAAAATGATAGCACTTAAAAGACTAATAAAAGTCATATTTCTCAAGAAGTTTTTCCATGAAGACCTGGCCCTTTTGTCACACCATTTTGGTGATCCAGACTCTTCATCTCGCCAGACCCACAATGTATGGCTACATGACAAAAATGTTGCCGGTGATAGATCCTCATTGTCCATACACATTGTTGAAATCTGAAACCATTGTTTACCTTGCCTTTTATGGACTACAAAGATCTATGTTCGCTTAATTCTTTGATGTGCAACCCATCCATGCAAGTACCTTCTAGATGAATAGCATAGACCACAACATGGTGGGGCAGCCGGGATGAGACTTGTGAGGTGAACCACCTTCTCATATCTCTTTTCATAATATGATCAATACACATCCATGGATGTAAATAAAAGAGGTCTACTAGAATACATCCCATTTTCAATTAGCTAAACCACTAATACGATGGGCCGCACCATGGATGGGGTCAGGTCAGGTCAAGTTGATTTTGATAGGACCCAAACCACTAGTTTTGGATCTAATGGCCCATCAGGTCAAGTTGGATCTAATGGCCCATCAGGTCAACCCGACCCATTTGCACCACCACCTGCATACCACATTTATATTGAATGAGTTGCCACTAATTACCATGGCGAACGCATTTGAGTTCCCAAATGGAACTAGCTCACCATGAGAGCTTTATAACATAAGAGGTTTAGAAACATTATATGCAATATTGAATCGGTCTTCAGTGATTGAATCTTTTTTTTTTTTCCCCTTTCTATCTGTTTCTTCAAGATCTACAAAATTCATTTAGTTTAATCTTTTGATGAGCTTAATCTTCTTTTTTTTTCCCTCTAATGATGTTCACTGGCTTCTTTGATTTCTCTGGGATATTAAATTATTCCTTTTGATTTCAATTCCAATGCTGCTGAGTTTGTCATATACAAACTGACATGAAAGAGATGGAGAAAATTGGACAAGATGATATTGTGCTTTTGATGAAAGAATTTGAAGATCTTGATGCTGATTGATGGGTTATTTTTGACCCATCTTCGACCGGTCGAGAGCCCTGCTCGACTGGTCGAAGGCTGGTGTCGACCGGTCGAAGGTTCGAGTCGAAAACTTCGACTCAAAGTCCAGCGAGTAATTTTGCTGTTTTTTACTGTAGCTTGGACTGGTCGAAGGAACCTTCGACTGGTCGAAGGGGGCCTACAACTGGTCGAAGGGATGCTTCGACTAGTCGAAGGTTACGCAGTTTGTTCCGCGATTTTGCGCAAAACTGCGGATTTGAGTCCTTTCGCAACTGGGATGCGGAAAGAAGTTTCCCAAAACTATAAAAGGGGTTTCCTAGGGTTTTTTTCTAAGCATCACAAATAGCAAGAGGGTTTCCTAAAGCTTTACAAGGTATTTGCTAAAGGGTTTAGGCCTATCAAAGGTGAGAGAGAGGGAGAAAGAGAGAGAGGAAGCTTATAGAAGGGAGGTTCTTCTTGTGGAGGTTCTCTACTTTGCAATCTACATCTCAGCGCTTCTATGTCCTCGTAATCGGTTAGATCTCTCCGTTTTCTCTATTTCTCTTATTGTTTATCCACTCCTGCGTGAGTGAAGAAGATTGTAACGTTCTACTTCATAGTGGATTGTTGATCTGGACGAGGTCCCGTGGTTTTTACCTCTTTGAGGGTTTTCCACGTAAAAATCTCTTGTGTGGTGTGTGTGTTTATTTCATTGCTTTATCCATAATTCAGTGATTGATCCCAACAAAGCGGTATCGAGCTAAGGGCCCATTTGGCCTATGGATTGGATTGGAAGGGATTAGATGGTAGTGGAAGGGATTGGATGGTAAATCTTTGATTTATTTCATTGCTTTCCATCCATAATTAGCGTGCGACGTTTTGTTTGGGATTGGGAGGCTTTAATCTTTGGATTGGTAGATCCTAAGGTTTGTGGATCTCAAGGCATCCCAACAAAGTGGTATCGAGCCAAGTTCATTGAATCCACCCGACCAAACGATTCAGGATCGGATAAGATTATTGAATTATGGAAGGTGGCTCAAGGATGATCGGCCTCAATGGTTCTAACTGGACCATATGGAAGGCTAAGATGGAGGACTTGCTTTATTGCAAGGACCTATATTCTCCAATCTCAGGCATATCAGCAAAATCCAAGGATATGATTGATGATGATTGGAAGAAAATGGACCGAAAGGCGGTGGGGTTTATCAGACAATGGTTGGATGATTCTGTGTTTCACCATGTGTCTACAGAAACCTCAGCCGCAAGCCTATGGCTAAAATTACAAGGGCTGTATGAGAGGAAGACAGCCGGTAATAAGATATTTCTGATAAGGCGACTTGTAAATCTCAAGTTTAAGGATGGTGGTTTTATGGCCGAGCACATGAATGAGGTCAGCAATATAGTGAACCAACTCACCTCTATGAAGATGGTCCTGGATGATGAATTGCAGGCTTTACTATTGCTTAGTTCATTGCCTGACAGTTGGGAGACATTGGTGGTGTCTCTAAGTAACTCCGCGCCAAACGGAAAGATATCCATGGAATAGGTAACCAGTTGTCTCTTCAATGAGGAGACAAGGAGGAAGTCTCAAGGGTCTACTCAGCAAGAGGCTCTTGTGACGCAGGAACGGAGGAGAGGAAAGAACAGGAAGGGCGGGAAGGCCCGAGATAAATCAAGAGACAAGTCGAGTAACAGAAAAGAGGTTGAATGCTGGAATTGTGGCAAGAAGGGCCACTACAAGCATGAATGTCGTGGTAAGAAGAACGACAAGAAAGGAAAAGAGAAGGAAGATGAATCCGATTCCACTGCAGTCGCTTCAGATGGCGACATGGTAGTTATTCTTTCTACAGATCACGATGTATGTCTCACGGCTACGAGTCAGGGCACCGACTGGGTGATAGACTCGGGAGCTTCTTTTCATGCGACTCCACACAGGGACTCATTCACAAGCTACAAGTCAGGTGACTATGGGGCCGTGAAGATTGGAAATTCTCGGCGTATCAAAGATCGTGGGAGTCGGTGATATTTGTGTGAAGACCGATGTGGGCTGCACATTGGTTCTCAGGGATGTGAGGCATATCCCAGACCTTCGCCTCAACTTGATGTCGACGGGAAGGCTGGATGATGATGGCTATGAAAGACGGTTTGCTGGTGGGCGATGGAAGCTCATCAAGGGTTCATTGATCGTGGCTAGAGGAAAGAAGTGTTGCACCCTGTACAAGGCAAGTGTCAGTATGTGCAAGGGTGGATTGAACGCAGCGGAAGATTCAGCTATTGACATGTGGCACAGGCGTCTAGGCCACATGAGTGAAAAAGGGCTTCAGCTACTAGCGAGGAAGCAGCTCCTTCCGACGTGACAGGTATGCCTCTCAAAACCTGTCTTGATTGTTTATCAGGGAAACAGCATAGAGTTTCATTCATTAAAACTGCTTCTCATGTTAATAAAGTGCATGCATTAGATTTGGTTTATTCTGATGTTTGTGGTCCTATGAGGACAAAAACCTTGGGTGGGGCATTGTATTTTGTTACTTTTATAGATGATGCATCTAGGAGGGTTTGGGTTTATGCTTTGAAATCCAAGGACGAGGTCTTTGGTGTGTTTAAATTGTTTCATGTTATGGTCAAGAGAGAGAGACAGGTAGACCATTGAAGTGCATCCGCACTGACAATGGTGGTGAATACATTGGCGACTTTCATGAGTACTGCAAGTCCCAGGGTATACGGCATGAACAGACTATTCCTAAGACCCCCCAGCATAATGGTGTAGCTGAGCGAATGAATCGCACCATTGTTGAGAGAATCAGATGCATATTATCCCATGCGAAGTTGCCCAAGACGTTCTGGGGAGAAGCAATGCGCACGGTGGTGTATTTGATAAACAGGTCTCCATCAGCCCCGTTGAATGGAGAAGTACCTGAGAAGGTGTGGACTGGACAGGATCCATCATACAGTCATCTCAGGGTGTTTGGATGCAGGACATCCGTTCACGTACCAAAGGACGAGATGTCCAAGCTCGATATGAAGATCAGGCAGTGTGTGTTCTTAGGGTACGGTGATGAAAAATTCGGTTACAGGTTATGGGATCCGACCGAGAAGAAGCTCGTCAGGAGCAAAGATGTGGTTTTCTTTGAAGATCAGTGTATCGAAGACATTGGTAAGCCAGAGAAGAACCAGCCTAGTTCAGGTGAGCTAGAGGACATGGATCCGATTACTCCTCCCATGGTGCCTGATAACGGGGGAGTATAGCAAGGTGCAGAGGACGAGGGAGTTCCTTCAGAAGATGGACCAGGGGAGCAACCCCCACTTGATCCACCTGTTGAGCCACAGGTGAGGAGGTCATCTAGGGACAGACAGTCGTCCAAGAGATACTCGCCGCATGAGTACATTATGCTAACCGATGGGGGAGAGCCAGAAGATTATTCTGAGGCCCTAGCCGACGAGCATAAGGGGGAGTGGTTGAAAGCTATGCAAGAGGAGATGGAATCCTTGCATAAGAACCAAACCTATGATATGGTGAAACTGCATAAGGGAAAGAAAGCTCTGAGTAACAAGTGGGTGTTCAGAAAGAAGATTGAGCAGAAGAATTCACAGACGAGGTTCAAGGCCAGACTTGTGGTGAAAGGGTTTGGTCAGAGAAAGGGCATAGACTTCGAGGAGATATTCTCACCAGTGGTGAAGATGACATCCATACTGGTGTTGCTTGGGTTGGCGGCTAGCATGGATTTGGAGATAGAGCAGTTAGATGTTAAAACTGCCTTTCTCCATGGTGACCTGTAAGAAGAGATCTACATGCACCAACCAGAGGGGTTCGAAGTCAAGGGCAAGGAACATATGGTGTATAGGTGAGGAGGAAGAGCTTGTATGGGTGAAACAAGCTCCACGACAATGGTACAAGAAGTTCGACTCGTTTATGTTGAAACATGGGTATGACAGAACGGAGTCAGACCACTGTTTGTTTATGCGCAAGTTCTCAGATGGTGATTTCTTAGTCCTACTATTATACGTTGATGACATGCTCATCCTGGGAAAAGACATGAAGAAGATTGACAGGCTGAAACAGGAGTTGGGCAAGTCTTTTACGATGAAAGACTTGGGGCCCGACTAGACAGATCCTAAGAATGGAGATAACCCGTGACGTATGCGACGAAACTTTAGTCATTACAAGAGCGGTATATTGAGAAAGTCCTAGAGCGGTTCAATATGAATGCAAATGGCCTTCGGTCAAGACTCCACTAGATGGTCACTTCGATTGAGCGACATACAGTGTCCCAAGACGAAGGCAGAGGTGGAAGAGATGCAGAAAATACCCTACGCGTCAGTTGTAGGAAGTTTGATGTATGCTATGGTGTGTACACGCCCAGACATAGCATATGCGGTTGGTGTAGTCAGCCGGTATCTTGCCAATCCTGGCAAAAAACATTAGGCAGCGGTAAAATGGATACTACGGTATCTAAGAGGCTCATCCAGGTTGAGCCTATGCTATGGTGACGGTAAACCTGTGTTAGAGGGCTACACAGATGCAGATATGGCAGGTGACATAGACTCCAGGAAGTTTACATCGGGATTCATGTTCACGTTTGCAGGGGGAGCGGTTTCTTGGCAGAGCAAGCTACAGAAGGTCGTAGCATTGTCGACGACAGAGGCCGAATACATTGCGATCACGAAGCATGTAAAGAGATGCTTTGGATGAAGAGGTTCCTACAGAACTTAGCCTAAAGCGGGAGGAGCACGTGGTCTATTGCGATAGTCGAGTGCTTATACACTTGAGCAAGAATCCAAGTCGGATTCCAAGTCGAAGCACATAGAGATTCGGTATCACTGGATCAGGGATACTTTGGAACAGAAGGTGTTACAGCTTGAGAAAGTCCACACGGACGATAATGGGTCAGACATGATGACCAAGGCTTTGCTCAAGGGCAAGTTTGAGGTTTGTAGAAACCTGGCTGGCTTGAAGAAGGTGGATCCCTCCCGGGTCAAAAAGGGGAGATTTGATGGGTTATTTTTGACCCATCTTCGACCGGTCGAGAGCCCTGCTCGACTGGTCGAAGGCTGGTGTCGACCGGTCGAAGGTTCGAGTCGAAAACTTCGACTTAAAGTCCAGCGAGTAATTTTGCTATTTTTTACTGTAGCTTGGACTGGTCGAAGGGGGCCTACGACTGGTCGAAGGGATGCTTCGACTAGTCAAAGGTTACACAGTTTATTCCGTGATTTTGCACGAAACTGCGGATTTGAGTCCTTTCGCAACTGGGATGCGGAAAGGAGTTTCCCAAAACTATAAAAGGGGTTGCCTAGGGTTTTTTCTAGGCATCACAAATAGCAAGAGGGTTTCCTAAAGCTTTACAAGGTATTTGCTAAAGGGTTTAGGGCTATCAAAGGTGAGAGAGAGGGAGAAAGAGAGAGAGGAAGCTTATAGAAGGGAGGTTCTGCTCGTGGAGGTTCTCTACTTTGCAATCTACATCTCAGCGCTTCTATGTCCTCGTAATCGGTTAGATCTCTCCGTTTTCTCTATTTCTCTTATTGTTTATCCACTCCTGCGTGAGTGAAGAAGATTGTAACGTTCTACTTCATAGTAGATTGTTGATCTGGACGAGGTCCCGTGGTTTTTACCTCTTTGAGGGTTTTCCACGTAAAAATCTCTTGTGTGGTGTGTGATTGATGCTTTGATTTATTTCATTGCTTTATCCATAATTCTGGTTTGTTTCGGGAGGCTAGATCCTAAGGTTTGTGCAAGGCATCCCAACACTGATCAATCAGGGAATTTGTCTGCATCTGACCTTGTGCTTGTGCAATCTCCTCAGAAGGGACCTAACATCGAATACGACAATCATAGAGAGATTGGGAGCTGGAAGCTGTGTTTTCTGGAGTCTTCTAATTTGTACCAAACAGATGCTTGCTCAAGAGTGAATGTGTAGAATTTTAACTATACCCATCGACTTCTTTTTCTCTCTTGCTCTGACCAGCTATTTTGAGAAAATCTGTGCATTTTGGATGTATTTTATGTATGTATGTATGATATTTGAATTGATCGTTTTCCATGCAGATGGTTTGAGGAAATCGGAAGCGGAAAAAAAAAAAAAAATTTAAATGCAGTGATTGAGATTCTTGGATAAAGGGCAGAGTGTTTTGAGATGGGCATTTTACCTCATTTGTTTAATTGCGAAAGTAAATGGGTTGGATCAGGTTCATTTTGGTTTGAAGGGTGGCTTGATTTGGGTTGATTTTGACAGGCTCTGGGCCCAACCCATTCAGTAGTTGGGGTGAACTTTTGGACCCAGACGTGGTCCAATAGGTACAAATACAGGTCCAAACCCACTTGTTGGGTCAACCTGGCCATTTGCACCCATACTCATAGAGGTTATATATGTTGGGGAAAGATAGGAACTGTTCATCTGGTTCGTCCATTATGGATGGACCATACCCAAAGCTGGATAATCCTAACCATGAGATTAAAAAGCTTTTGAAGAAAAGGGGACAGCTAAGAAGCGTCGTTAATGTCATTATATGATAAATGAAACACTTTGGACATCCAAACCGACAAAGGTGAGATAGCTTTATCGTTTTAAGGGTACATTCAGGTAGGCCACACCACAGGGAATAGTTGGGATCGTAAACACCCTTCCGGATTGTGTGTGGGGTCCACCGTGTATTTTATATGGCATCCAATCCATTCAGAAGATAACGTGGGACCAATTGAAGTGGATGCCGAAAAAGATCAAGCCATCCACAAACTTAAGTGTGACACGCCATGTGATTTAGGGCTTTTAGACATGGTTTTACATGCTGTGGCCCACCTGAGTTTTGGATTGCCCTAATCTTTTGGTGCGACTGATGGATGGTTTGGAAGCAATGCAGTGGGCTATACATACATCACGTTTAGTTTCCAAAGCTTTGTAGTGGATGGGTCATCAAACTGTTTAATGGTTAATTAATACTAAATGTCTAGAAGTGGAGGGAAAGGCGCGATTTTCAAACCACAGTCTATCAGCAATTAGGGCCATCCATCTAGTGGCCCTCCACATCAGGGGATTCCAATTTTTAGACTGGCTGACTTCAGATCAGACCATCCAATACGGAGAAGTGTGTGGACATAAGTACATGTTGAAGTGCCCTAGGTGCCAACGGTGTGGATCGCCAGAACATGGGCCCTAATTGTACAAACCCTATATGCACCTCTACAAATGGACGGACATGGGACATGCATTCGTGTCACGTGTGTGGCACATCGGAGCCTTGGATCACGTGGCAATGGTACCCACCGTGTGATTCATCTGTGCCATTCAAGACGTTAACGTGACCCCTAAGAAGGTTTCAACGGTATATGTCCATTCCCCACCGTTTATTTTGGTGTGGTCCATTTGAATTTTTAATCTACCTGATTTTTTAGATCATAACCTTACGTGGCCAGAGAAATGGATGGATGGAGTGGATATAACACAGGCATAAGGGTGGGCCCACAGAGATTATGGTTAGAGTAAATTAGATTGCCTACTGAGTTACTCAGTATGCTCTTATCGTACTGAGTAAACTCAGTTGGGCCCACCTTGAATGTTGTGGTCTATCCACGCCGTCCATCCATTTTTAAATCTAATTTAAGGGGTTCATGCTAAAATTGAAGCGTATCCAAAGATCAAGTGGATCATACCACACGAAACATTGGGGATAATGATTTCCACCGTTGAAACCTTTCTATGCCCTACAGTGATGTTTATTTGTCATCGAACCTGTTCATAAGATCATAAAGACATAGATGAACAGAAAAAAAACAAATATAAAATTGATCCAAAACTTCTATGGCCCCCAAGATATTTTCAACGTCAACCATTTCCTGTGGTGTTGTCCATTTGAATATTTAATATACTTCATTCCTGGGCTAAAGCCCTAAAATTATTTGGGAGAATGGATGGATGGAGTGGATAAAATGCATAAATCATGGTAGACCTCACAGGCTTTACTCAGTACGCGGATCGTAGTGAGTTTCTCACTAAGCAATCCGCTTCCGGTTTAGAGGAAGTTAAGTCCGGTCCCGATAGTTCCGTTACAGGTAGGGATGTACGCAAGCAGAGTTATCTGGGTAGCTCGCTCCACTCGACTCGAAAAAGCTCCATTCAACTTGGTTCGAAACTGAGTTCGAGCCGAGTCGAGCTGATTTTTTTAGCTCGAAAAAAATTTCTAACAGAGTTCGAGGTTGCCCGAGCTCGACTCAACTCGGATTGAACCCAACTCGAATCAAACTCAGATCGATTCAGTTCGGTGACTCGGTTACTTTGATGTTGTTGTTGCTCATCAAGTGTTTGATGAAATGACTCAATGAACACTACACCAAAGTTATCAGGAGTGGCTATAGTTGTGGTTTAGAAACGGTTTTAAGCCGTTTCTAAAATTTTTTAGTTCATATATTAAAATTTTCTGAAACAATTGTTAAACGGCGTGGATAAAACACTTACATCACGGTGGGCCTCACATAGCCCTGCCCGTCCGGGCGCAGGCAGAATGCAATCCATGTCCGGTTTGGATATAACATGTGGTGGGATTCATAGAACTTTGAAGTAAACATACCAGCCAGTGGCATATAACCGATGACTTCAGCCAATGGTATACGCCGGATTTCTCTCTATTTTCATTATCAATAACTTAAGCTAACAGTATAGGCCAGATTTCTCTCTCCCAAGTGGATTTCGGATTGGGTGTTACACATGGGCGCGGATTGCGTCCAACACCCGCCCGGAGGGTAATACGTCCGGGCAGGGCTCTATGGGGCCACCGTGATGTAATCATTCTATCCATGCAGCTAGCTTATTGCTTTTCTCAAATCATTTTATGATACGATACGGTGTTCAATCACCACTGCTTCCTGAAATATATATGGTCCACCTGATGATCGTATCTTCCTAATTTTTTATTATCATACTTTAAAAATTATCAAAAAAATTGGACCATCCCACTGAAGACGGTGTAATTTATGTGGGTCTCAATATGATGTATTTATTTAGATCCACAGGTCTATTCATATTTTTAAATAATTATATATTATTAAAAAAATAATACAGATCCAAATCTAAAGTGGACCACGCCACTGAAGACGGTGTGAATTGATGCTACGGTTGAAAACTTATTTAAGCCATGTAAAGAAGGCTCTAACCAGGCAGATATTTTGATTTTAACCCCACACAGGTATGTGTGAACTTATGAACAGGTCTGATGGAAAATAAGTTTAACGTTTAGCCCTAGGAAAGTTTCAACCGTTGTTGGCTCAATCCCCACTGCTTTCTGTGGTGTAATCCATTTCAGCATTAGATGTACTTCATTTTTTGGCTCATACTCTAGAATTATCTGGAAATTTTGATGGACGGTGTAGATCTAACATAAAAATTGTGGTGGACTAGAAAAAGTTTAAAAGTTGTGTATTAGCAATAAGCTGTGTTATGTATTTAACAGCTATCTGTTTGATTGAGAGAAATCCGGCGTATCTTAACCACTGGATTCAACATAAATGACGTTTGCCATTGAAAAGCGATGGCACTGGAATTTCTTGTGCGACGCGAGAAAGGAAATACGGAAGATGCGAAAAATAGGAAAAAGGAAGAAGGATGATAGAAATAATTATGCGAAACTTCTTCCTGAAATACTCATCAATATTCTAATGCATTTAGATCTAGTTGATTGTATTCGGGCCGGACGAGTCTGCGTTT
Organism: Magnolia changhungtana; assembly: GCA_030180095.1. Classification (NCBI taxonomy): domain Eukaryota; kingdom Viridiplantae; phylum Streptophyta; class Magnoliopsida; order Magnoliales; family Magnoliaceae; genus Magnolia; species Magnolia changhungtana. Next base: position 1,764,215 of record JASAUF010000642.1, on the reverse strand, counting down.
CGTGGCGGGCGGCATGGGCAGAGATGGTTGCCCGTAATCTACACCCTCCATCGCATCATCTGCCATTGCTTATCTTTCCACGAAAAAATGAAATACATACTCTCTTCAATCTATCAGACAAGAATGTCTACGGTCTACATCTTCCTCAGGCCTGCGGAGCAAGTTGTTTAGGATCTTTTGATGGATGGCTAATACTGATGGATAAGATGATTGGGTGTTTTCTCTTGAATCTAACATCTAGAGACTCTATCCAGCTCCCCCATCAGATTGGTTTTTCAAACTCGGCCAGGCATCGTCGCTATGTAGAAATTTTTTGGGAGCAGTGTCTGCACAAAAATGCTAGGGCTATTTTATCATCTGACCCTACTTCAGGTGATTGTAGGGTTGTGATCATCTGCTCAGGGAATGAAAAAATGGCCTTATGTAGAGTGGGAGATATAGCATGGAGAATCTTGAAAGGAGAACGTGATCAATATCAATTCATATCTAGTATCACATTCTATAGTGGTCGATTATTTATGTTATGCTGTATGATCAATGGACTAATTAAGATGTATGAGTTGGATCCCAGTCTTAAATCCACTAAATGGAAGATGATTCAGCACCTTGAAATAAAATATCCTCACAATGCTTCTGAAATCTATCTGGTTGAATCATGTGGGGAGTTGTTAATGGTTGTAAGGTCTTTATACCATTTGGATGGATTTTGGCATCCTAGTAAAGCAACGACAACATTCGGCATTTTTAAGATGGAAGGTTTCTGTTGTATCAAGGTAGAAAGCTTGGGTGATCAAATGCTTTTCTTAAGTTACTCTAACTCCAAGTCTGTTTCCGCTAAAGTATTGCCAGGCTTCAAAGGGAATTGTATTTATTTTACGGATCATATTTTGATGCCTTATAATAGTAATAATTATTCAGGTATGTTTGACTTAGAGGATGGCAGTATCTCACCGGTTTTTTCAAGCATTCCAATTGGCATTCACGACCCATCTCAGTATAAGGCAATTTGGGTAACACCATATCCGATAAAGTAGTTTTTATTTATATATTTGCTTTTAATTTAATGATAGTTCTTTTTGCATTCAAATAATTTATTTAAACAAGAGAATTAATATATTATATTCAATTCTTAATAGCTTGATTTTAAGATTTTGATTGATCAAAGTTCTCATGGTATATCATTATGTTGTGAAGAACGATCGTGTACATTGAATGTAAGTTCGGTACATATCATTGTGCATGACGCACCATTATATGCCTGTGCCATTCCCATGTTAAACCCATCAGCAAAATGTATGGACACTGATTGCATCAGTTCTTCAATTATCATGTTCTTCAATTATCATATATATCAATCGTATCAATTGTTTGGTAGTTAGGACTACTACGGTGGATTGAATGCACCAAAAAGAATGTCATGAATTGGAAGAACTCAAGCAAGCCCCAGCTCGACTCGACTCGGATCGAATCCAGCTCAAATCGAACTCGGATCAAACCAGTTCGGTGACTTGGTTACTTTGCCATTGATGTTGCTCACCAAGTGTTTCATCACCATATCATGGTTTTCAGCATCCACCAAAAACTGGAAAAGGATTTCAATTGAAACATAAGTGTCCTATATTCACAAGGCTCACACCAACTGATAGACTTCTTATGTCCTATATTCACAAGGCTCACACCAACTGATAGACTCGAAAGGGCCCGTATCTACTTCATAGACTTCATTCCAGTTACGCTGCCAGCTAAGTTTTCCCTGGGAGCACTTGAATGCTTCTTGACTTCATCCTCGAATGCAAACTTCAGGTGATCGAGCTCCTTGTTTAGATCTTTAATTGCTTGATCATATGCCTGCATTGGAGACGATTGGCTCATCGTGTGAATCCTGACGATGATTTTATATTAGAGAGGGTGCAGAAGCTTGTAACCAGCGAAAAGGACATTTGGGTCCCTGTGCAGCTGCATGTGTAATCTCATTTTCTGCAGTGAAATGACAGTGGAGAAGTTGAGTATTGTTGTTTTTTGTTGTGTTCAAGAGCTTTGCTGCAGCAACTCTGTTTTTTGCATTGTTTAGAAGGTGCAGTCCAGGTATTTTGAAGGTGCAGTGTAGGTGTTTGAGGAAATGCCTCAATGGCGAACTCGGCTCGAACTCGACCCGAGCTGGCGCAAGCTGCTGACTGAACTGAGCCGAACTAGCCAGTCAGGCTCAAGGACCGAGTCGGGCCGAGTTCGAGCTGCGGTCAGTTAGTGTTTGAGCTAAGCCGAGCTGAGGCCAGCTCAACTCGGTTCGACTCGATGTACACCCCTACCTATGCCTCAGCTCGACTCGGTTCGACTCGATGCACACCCCTACCTATGCCTCAGCTCGACTCAGTTCGACTCGATGCACACCCCTACCTATGCCCCTCCTCTGTGGCGACATGGGGGCGCATAAAGGAAAGAGAGGGATGGGCTCTCTCTCGCTTTTGGCAGAATAGGCCTCCCTACAGTACGTAGGCCTGCAAAGTCTATTAGCTCAGTAGTAGAGCGTGTCCCTGATAATTGCGTCGTTGTGCCTGGTCTATGAGGACTCTTAGTCACATGGATAATTCAATGTGCTCATCGGCACCTGACCCAGAAATGTGGATCCAAAACTTTTGTGACCCCAAAAATCTTTCAATAGTATACGTTCCATCTCCACTGCCTTTTGCAATGTGGTCCACTTAATATTTGGATCCGTCTTTTTTTTCTTTTTTTTTTTTTCTACTCAAGCCTTAAAACGAGCTCGCCTGTTTGGATATAACACGTACCTTGTGGTCGGATTCATAGAACTTGACGTAAACATACCAGCCAGTTCAGTGGTGTGTATGTTGTGATCTCCATGACGTCCAGTCCCACACGTAGGAGTCCTTGTTCCACTTGTTCATTGGCAGTAGATTGGCTCAGCGGCTATGGTCTTCGGTTGGGAGGATGTTCGATATCCAAGTTATGGCAGCTCTATCCATTGAAACCCGGTTGGAGTAGTGGTGGAGCGGCGCGGCTGCTGTCAGGTCGAGAAATTCAATGGCCCATATGCTTGCTCCCTGCATAATCTTGTGGGAAATCTGGAGGGCCCGAAATGCGGCTGTTTTTTACGGAAGACTGATCTTCATCTCTGCTACCCAGTGCAAAGTCAGATAGTGGATCTCGAACTTGACCTTGTCTGATAGTTGTGCAAGTGCCCCAAAGTTGGAATCACTGCGTCGTGCCGCAGTGCAGCTGACAAGGGAATCGGTGTTGGTTTGTCGACCGGTAGCAACAATGGCAAGGCATTGTTGGTCAAGTGGATGAGGCCCTCCCCTGGGTGGGTAAAAATCAATGTGGATGGCTCAGCCAGGGGAAATCCTTGAAACTCTGGTGGCGGGAGTGTATGCAGGGGAGAAAAGGGTGAGTTTCTGTTTGCTTTTGCATCGGGCTATGGAGTGGGATCGAACTCATATGCTGAGTTGCGCGCCATCCACGACGGTCTAGCCCTCTGCCTCCAAAAAGGCTTCTTCAGGGCCATTATTGAATCAGACTCGCGGTTAATTGTGGATGTGCTGAATGGGGAATATAAGCCAGGCTGGAAATGGGGCTCCTGGGTATATAGGATCGACTAGTTGAAGTGTAGAGGTCAGTTCCTTTTTGTACATACCTTCACAGAAGGAAATTCCCCTGCGGATTATATGGCCCATTTGGGCAGCGTTTTCCAAGCTTCAGCCTGGTTTGATTAATTTTCGGAGCTTCCTTTACAGCTCAGAGGGCTGCTATTCCTAGATAAGGTTGGGCTGGGCTCAATTAGGATAGCTTAAGAGCCCACTTTTGCAGTTTTTCTTTGTTTTGTGCAGTTTTGTATTTCCTTTGCTTTTCGCCAGGATAGGTTGTCCCGGTGTATTTTTTGTGACGTGGGATGGCCCAAATGTAAATTCGGGCTGATTTGTGAATGGAAAAGTGAAGGTTTTAACAAAATATATATATATATATATATGTCATTCTCAAGTGGACGACATTATAAGAAACAGTTTGACCATTAAAAACGTTTTGGGGGCATAAAAGTTTTGGATCAAGCGATATATATATATATATATATATATATATATATATATATATATATATATATATATATATATATATATATATATATATAGTCTTTATGACCTAATCAATATATTGGATGTCAAATAAACAGTCCAATACCCTTAGGAGGATTTTAATGGTGGATATCCAATCATTATTGTTTTCGTGTGGCGTGGTCCACCTAAGATTTATATCCCTATCATTTTTTCTATCAATTCCTAAAACGATCTTTAAAAATGGATGACCGGAATGGATGAAACACATATATAATGGTGGGGCCCACAGAGCACCGACCACTACCTTAGGGGCTGGTGCAGGGGGAGTAGCTAGCCAATCCGTCTCCCTTCTCATTAGTCCACGTCATTACCACGTTGCACCCCTACCCGAACAGTTATCCATCCTGGCAAGGGCTTTGTGGGGCCCAAAGTGATGTAAGTTTTTTATACGTGTCCTTCATCATTTTTTACCAAATCATTTTAAGATATGAGAAAAAAATGAGGTAGGTATAGGGGTGCACACGGGTCGGTTTGGTCCGGTTCTGGGGTGAAACCGGAACCGAACCGTTCCCAACGGTTCTAGGATATTTGGAACCGGAACTGGACCGTTGGCACCCTAGAACCGAACCGGAACTGAACTATTAAAACCGGTTCGGTTCTGGATCGGTTCCACGATTTTAGGCTTTTTATAATCCAGCCCAATTGCAAGCCCATGTCCATCCATGTTGTGGTCCATTTGATGAATGGTTTAGATATTGTATAAGGTGTACAAAAATACATTTATAAAAATAATTATATTGTGCATTATAAACCATTAATCATGAGTCAAATATGGAAACAACAAAGGGTTCTTGATTCGGTTCCAAGTTCGGTTCCAGGTTCGGTTCCACGGTTCGGTTCTACGGATCGGATCCATGGTTTTATTCTACGGATTGGTTCACGGTTCGGTTCGGTTCTACATACCCCCAAACTGAGAACTGAACCGATGTTACCGGTTCTTTGATTTTTGGAACCGGAACCGAAACCGGTGCACTCTAGAACCGGACCAAACCAGACCGTTTGGTCGGTTCCGGTCCGGTTCCACGGTTCTACTGGTTAAATGTAAGGTCTTAAGTGACCACAAAGTGGGGATTGAAGGTACACCATTAAAATTTTATTGGGAGCTGGAGAAGTTTTGGATCAATCTGATATTTGTGCTTTCACTTCATCCATGTCTACGTGACCTCATTAATAGGTTGGATGGTAAAAAAAAAACATCGCGATGGCCCTTAGAAAGGTTTCAACGGTGGGTGCCATTATCACTGCAACTTCCTTCGGTGTGGTCACTGGAGCCGTGGATGTGCTTCATTTTTAGCCTTATACATTAAAATGACATGAGAAAAGTAATGCACGGCATGGATAAAACACTTACATCATAGTGGCCTCCACAGAGGGGGTAGGACGTAATCCACGTCCCAATGACTTCAGCTAATAACGGACGCAGATTTCCTATGAAAGCCTTTGAGAAACTTCCAACTGTACGACCAGTATATGGCCCACAGCTTTTTAAAGCCCACTTGCTTTTTACCTTCCAAGAATAATCCCTAGCTGTACGACCCCATTTCTCAGGTCGAAAATGCCCTTGCTTTCCTTCCTGAGGCGGATCGCCTGGTGCTCGAAGAAGAGCGCTTACGGTCCTCGAACTCCAAGTTGTACAAACGGTTCAAAAGATATCAAAGTTACATGGCCCCATAGTTATGTATTTATTATATCCACAATGTTCATCCATATTTCGAGATCATTTCGGAGCATTATCACCAAAAAAAAAAAAATCATACCCAAAGATCACTGAACCACACCACAACGAGCAACGGGAAAATTGATTTTCCACATTCAATCCTCCACTGTGCGCCTTTTACGGTGTGGTCCACTTGATAGCTAGATCTGACTTATTTTTTGTCTCAAGCCTTAATATGAGTTCACCAAATAGATGGACGGTTTGGATATAACACATACATCATAACGGGACCCATAAACAATGAGAGGATTACAACAGGGAAAAAAAACCTGCCTGACCCAGTCGACTGGGTCCAAACCCGGTTGACCCTGACTCGCTGTCAGACTGACCCGGTCGACCCAACTCATTGTTCCACCTTTGTACTTTTTTTTTTTTTACAAGGAGAACTTTTCCTCTCCTACATTTTTCTCTAATACATATTTATATAAATATGTGTATATAAGTATATAAAAAAACTTTCTCTCTTTTTATTCACTTCGTTCATTATTCATTTAATAAACATATCTCTTAAAGCAGAATGAGTTACTTGACATACCATATAGGATTTGGGAGTAGGAGATGCTACTTTAGCTAACCAACCTACTTATTTTCCAAGATTCTATCAGGTCGATGGTCGAAAATTCATTTCATTCACTTTGTGGCCAATTTCAATCAGGTCGTGGTCAATTTTATTCATTTCATTTCACGTTCAATTCCATGCATTTCACGGTCAATTCCCTTCACCTTCATGGTCAATTCGCTTCACTTCACGATCAATTTCATTCGTTTCATGGTCAATTCGCTTCACTTCATGGTCAATTCCATGCATTTCATGGTCAATTCCCTTCACTTCACGGTCAATTCGCTTCACTTCATGGTCATTTCCATACATTTCACGATCATTCCCATCGATTCCGTGTTGATTCACGGTCATTTCCATGCATTTCACGGTCATTCCCGTCGATTCCGTGTTGATTAACGGTCATTTCCACACATTTCACGGTCAATTCCCTTCCCTTCACTTCACGGTCATTTCCACGCATTTCACGGTCATTTCCATGCATTTCATGGTCATTCCTGACGATTCCGTGTTGATTCACGGTCATTTCCATGCATTTCACGGTCAATTCCTTTCACTTCACGGTCAATTCGCTTCACTTCACGGTCATTTTCGTGCATTTCACGATCATTCCCGATGATTCCGTGCTGATTCACGGTCATTTTCACGCATTTCACGGTCAATTCGCTTCACTTCACGGTCATTTCCATGCATTTCATGGTCATTCTCGGGCGATTCAATGTTGATTCACAGTCATTTCCATGCATTTCACGGTCAATTCGCTTCACTTCACGGTCATTTCCATGCATTTCACGGTCATTCCCCGCGATTCCATGTTGATTCACGGTCATTTCCATGCATTTCATGGTCAATTCCCTTCACTTCACGGTCAATTCCCTTCACTTCACAGTCATTTCCATGCATTTCATGGTCAATTCTCATCACTTCACGGTCATTTCCACGCATTTCACGATCAATTCGCTTCACTTCACGGTCATTTCCATGCATTTCACGGTCATTCCCATCGATTCCGTGTTGATTCACGGTCATTTCCACGCATTTCACGGTCAATTCCATTCATTTTATGGTTATTTCCATGCATTTCACAGTCAAATCGCTTCACTTCACGGTCATTTTCATGCATTTCACGGTCATTTTCAGCGATTCCGTGTTGATTCACGGTCATTTCCATGCATTGCACGGTCAATTCCCTTCACTTCACGGTCAATTCGCTTCACTTCACGGTCATTTCCATGCATTTCACAGTCATTCCTGTCGATTCCGTGTTGATTCATGGTCATTTCCATGCATTTCACGGTCAATTCCTTTCACTTCACGGTCATTTCCACGCATTTCACGGTTAATTCGCTTCACTTCACGATCATTTTCATGCATTTCACGGTCATTCCCATCGATTCTGTGTTGATTCATGGTCATTTTCATGCATTTCACGGTCAATTCCCTTCACTTCACAGTCATTTCCACGTATTTCACGGTCAATTCGCTTCACTTCACGGTTATTTTCATGTATTTCACGTTCATTCCCGGCGATTCTGTGTTAATTCATAGTCATTTCCATGCACTTCACGGTCAATTTGCTTCACTTCATGGTATTTCCATGCATTTCACGGTCAATTCGCTTCACTTCATGGTCATTTCGATGCATTTCATGGCCATTCCCGGTAATTCCGTGTTGATTCATGGTCATTTCCATGCATTTCACAGTCAATTCGCTTCACTTCACGGTCATTTTCATGCATTTCACGGTCATTCCAGGCGATTCCGTGTTGATTCACGGTCATTTCCACGCATTTCACGGTTAATTCCCTACACTTCACGGTCATTTCCACGCATTTTACGGTCAATTCGCTTCACAGTAATTTCCATGCATTTCACGGTCATTCCCGACGATTCCGTGTTAATTCACAGTCATTTCCATGCATTTCACGGTCAATTCTCTTCACTTCACAGTCAATTCCAAGCATTTCATGGTCAATTCCCTTCACTTCACAATCATTCCCACGCATTTCACAGTCAATTCCCTTCACTTCACAGTCATTTCTACGCATTCATGGTCAATTTGCTTCACTTCACAGTCATTTCCATGCATTTCACGGTCATTCCAATTCTGTGTTGATTCACGGTCATTTCCACGCATTTCACGATCAATTCGCTTCACTTCATGGTCATTTCCATGCATTTCACGGTCATTCTAGGCGATTCCGTGTTGATTCACGTCATTTCCATGCATTTCACTGTCATTTCCCTTCACTTCACAGTCAATTCCCTTCACTTCACGGTTAATTCGCTTCACTTCACAGTCATTTCCATGCATTTCACAGTCATTCCCGTCGATTCCGTGTTAATTCACGGTCATTTCCATGCATTTCATGGTCAATTCCCTTCACTTCACGATCATTTCCACACATTTCAAGATCAATTCGATTCACTTCACGGTCATTTCCATGCATTTCACGGTCATTCCCGTCGATTCTGCGTTGATTCACTGTCATTTTCACGCATTTCACGGTCAATTCCCTTCACTTCACGGCCATTTTCACACATTTCACGGTCAATTCGCTTCACTTCATGGTCATTTCCATGCATTTCACGATCATTCTCAGCGATTCTTTGTTGATTCACCGTCATTTTCATGCACTTCACGGTCAATTCGCTTCACTTCACAGTCATTTCCATGCATTTCACAGTCATTCTCAGCGATTTAGTGTTGATTCACGGTCATTTCCACGCATTTCACAGTCAATTCCCTTCACTTCACAGTCATTTCTACGCATTTCACTGTCAATTCGCTTCACATCACGGTCATTTCCGCATTTCACGGTCATTCCCGGTGATTCCGTGTTGATTCATGGTCATTTCCACACATTTCACGGTCAATTCCCTTCACTTCACAGTCATTTCCACGCATTTCACAGTCAATTCGCTTCACTTCACGGTCATTTTCATGCATTTCACTGTCATTCTTGGCGATTCTGTGTTGATTCACGGTCATTTCCACGCATTTCATGGTCAATTCCCTTCACTTCACAGTCATTTCCACACATTGCCGGGAATGACCGTGAAATGCATGGAAATGACCGTGAAGTGAAGGGAATTGACCGTGAAATGCGTGGAAATGACCGTGAATTAACATAGAATCGCCAGGAATGACCATGAAATGCATGGAAATTTCTGTGAAGTGAAGCGAATTGACCGTGAAATGCGCGGAAATGACCGTGAAGTGAAGTGAATTGACCATGAAATGCGTGGAAATGACCGTGAATCAACACGGAATCGCCGGGAATGACCGTCAAATGCATGGAAATGACCGTGAAGTGAAGGGAATTGACTGTGAAATGCATGGAAATGACCGTGAATCAACACGGAATCGCCGGGAATGGCCGTGAAATGCATGAAAATGACCGTGAAGTGAAGCGAATTGACCGTGAAATGGGTCGAAATGACTGTGAAGTGAAGGGAATTGACAGTGAAATACGTGGAAATGACCATGAATCAACACGGAATCGCCGGGAATGATCATGAAATGCATGGAAATGACCGTGAAGCGAAGCGAATTAACCGTGAAATATGTGGAAATGACCATGAATCAACACGGAATCGCCGGGAATGACCGTGAAATGCATGGAAATGACCGTGAAGTGAGGGGAATTAACCATGAAGTGAAGGGAATTGACTGTGAAATGCATGAAAATGATCGTGAATCAACACGGAATCACCGGGAATGACCGTGAAATACATGGAAATGACCATGAAGTGAAGGGAATTGACCGTGAAATGCATGGAAATGACCGTGAAGTGAAGAGAATTGATCGTGAAGTGAAGGGAATTGACCGTGAATTTCATGGAATTGACCGTGAAGTGAAGCGAATTAACCGTGAAATGAATGGAATTGATCGTGCAGTGCAGCGAATTGACCATGAAAGTGAAGGGAATTGACCGTGAAATGAAGTGAACGAAATTGACCATGAACTGATTGAAATTGGCTACAAAGTAAATGAAATGAATTTTTAATCATCGACCTGATGGAATCTTTGAAAATAAGTAGGTTGGTTAGCTAAAGTAGCATCTCCTACCCCCAAATCCTATACGATACATCAAGTAACTCATTCTGGTTTAAGAGATATGTTTATTAAATTAATAAAGAAAGAAATGAATAAAAAGAGAGAAAATTATTTTATATGCTTATATATACATATTTATATAAATATGTATTAGAGAAAAATGTAGTAGAGAAAAAGTTCTCCGTGTTTAAAAAAAAAGTACAAAGGTAGAACAGCGAGTTGGGGTCAACTGGGTTTGGACCCGATCGACCGGGTCAGTGGGACGGTGACTCGAGGTCGACCAGGTCCAAACCCTGTTGACCCCAACTTGCTGTCCACCCTTTTTCAATTGGCGGGTTATGGGTACGACTATAGTTACAGTTATAATCCGTAGCTAAAGGTAGCCCAACTTAAAATAGCTGAAAAGCAGGGGCATTTTTAACCTGAGAAATGGGGCTGTACAACTGGGGCTTATTCTTGGGAGGTAAAAAGCGAATGGGCTTCAAAAGGTTGATGGGCCATATATGGGTCGTACAGTTGGAAATTACTCAAAGCCTTTGGCAGGGAGTTCTTGCGCTCGGAACCTAGGTGGGGCCCACCATGATGTTTGTGAGAAATCCACCTCGTCTATCCATTTTGTGAGATCATTTTAGTACATAGAGCCAAAAATGAATTGTATACAATACTCAAATGAGACTAAAACGAGAATTGAATGTTTACAGTTAAAATATTCATGGGCCCAGAGAAGTTTTGAATCAGGGTAATATTTATGTTTTCATGTTTTCGGTTCATCCTAGTATGGATGGCATGCAAACATCACTGTTGACCCAGGGAGGTTTCAACGGTAGGAATTTCCCTACCCACATTTTCCTTTAGTGCGGCCCACTTGAGTCTTGGATCCTGCTAATGTTTAATGTAAGTTTAAAATGAGCTCAAAAAACGGATAGATGGGTGAATGTCTTATTGGGGATTTGTGCTGCGGAATCACACAGATCTAGATCTAGGATAGCAATTCAATAGTAACAAGCAATCACAGAAGAACACAAAGTTTTTAACGTAGAAAACCCTTGCGGGAAAAAACCACGGCACAAAGCTACAGAAATCCACTATGAAACAGAAATTACAAGAGAGAGGCTTACCCGATTCAAACAACCTTGAATCTCACCCTTGCTACACCCTTTAATTTCCCTAGAACCCCTTTAGAAAGCTTTAGAAATATTCCCCATTATCTCTAGAAAAGCTCTAGGGATCCCTATTTATAGTTTAGGCAACTTCCTTTCGCACCCTACGAAAGACTGACTCAAATTTCCGCAGTCCGCATCAGATTCGGAAACGAATCTACGTAACTACGACTAGCCGAGCTGAGGCTACGACTGGTCGTAGGACCCCTACGACTAGTCGAGACATCCCTACGACCGGTTGAGCAGCCCAGACACAAAAAATTCAAGTCGCCGGACTTTGAGTCGAGCAAGCTACAACTCATTGTGTAACCCCCACGACCGGTCGTGCACGGTAATTTTTAGATTTAAGACATCTGACAACAATCTCCACCATGTCTCAACCTTCAACCGTGTAGCTCTTGGACCTCTTCTCTTATCTTTTCATCGCATCATAGCTTCAATCAACGCTTCTCGTGCACACTCCGTCTTCTTTTACGCCATCACCAAGCCCAGAGAAGTTGCACAGAACTTGAACTTCTCTGTAGGAACGACCTTGGTGAGCATGTCTGTTGGATTCATGCTGGTGTGAATCTTTTCCAGTGTGACGCCTCCTTCCTCAAGCACCTATCAGATAAAGTGGTGACGAACATCAATGTGTTTAGTACGTGAGTGATAAACAGAATTTTTAGCCAAATTGATAGCGCTCTCGCTATCACAGTTAACCGGCACGGCCTCTTGCTGAAGTCCCAACTGATTTATCATGCCTCTGAGCCAAATACCTTCTTTAAAAGCTTCCATCACTGCCATATATTCTGCTTCGGTCGTGGAAAGAGTCACCACGGACTGAAGCTTCGACATCCAACTAATTGCTCCACCTGATAATACAAACGAGTATCCTGAAGTAGACTTCCTAGAATCTATACTGCCTGCGTAGTCAGAATCTACATACCCTACCAACTTTGTCCCTGTTTTCTCAAAAGTTAAGACGTAGTCTTTTGTACCTCGAATGTATCGAAGTAGCCATTTCACCGCTTCCCAGTGTTGCTTACCAGGGTTTGACATGTATCTGCTCACAACACCGACTGCCTGTGAAATATTCTCTCTCGTACAGACCATGGCATACATTAAACTGCCAACCGCATTCGAATAAGGCACATAAAACATAACCTGCTTTTCCTCATTGGAATTAGGACATTGTTCTGAGGAAAGCTTGAAGTGAGCCGCATGGTGAACGCTCACCGGCTTTACCTGATCCATCTCATACTTGATCAATACCTTTTCAAGGTATTCTGCCTGTGATAACCAAAGCCTACTCCTATTCCTGTCTCTATGAATATCTATGCCAAGAACCCTCTTTGCAGCCCTCAGATCTTTCATCTCGAATGTCCCTGATAACTGAGTCTTCAGTATGTTAATTTCAGGCATATCATGACTGGCGATCAACATATCATCAATATACAGTACTAGGATGATGAATTTTCCATCACTCAGTGTCTTGTAATAGACACAGTGATCGTATTCACTCCAAGTAAATTTTTGACTCACCATGAAAGAATCAAATTTTTTATACCACTGCCTAGGTGACTGTTTCAGGTCTACAACGATCTCATTAACCTACAAACCTTTTTCTCTGCCCCTTTAACTTCATAGCCCTTTGGTTACTTCATGTAGATCTGTTCTTCTAATTCCCCGTGCAGGAATGCAGTCTTCACATCCATCTGTTCCAGCTCGAGATCGTATTGGGCAACCAGCGCCAACACAAATCTGATAGATACTTGCTTTACCACTGGCGCGAATATCTCTGTGAAGTCGATCCCTTCTCTCTGAGCATAACCCTTCGCTACCAACCCTGCTTTGTATCCATCCTGTTTCCTTTTGAATAACCACTTGCATCCGATCGCTTTTCGGCCCACAGGAAGCTCCACCAACTCCCATGTGTGATTTTTGTGCAACGAGTCCATCTCATCGTCCATAGCCGCCTTCCACTTTTCTACATCAGGCTCATCAAGAGCCTCCTGAATGGTAGACGGATCTCCCTCATCTGTAATGAGGGCATATGCAATATTAGAGTCGTCCCTGAATCTCGCTGGTAACCTGCGATCACGCGGTAGATTCCTTTTCACAGGTGGCTGCTCTACTTGATCATGTACCTCTGTCTTCGTATCTGTCTCTGCCTGAGTATCATCTGTGTCACTTTGGATGTCTACGATCACCCTTTCTGGTTCCTCTTACTCCGTTTGATCATTCTTACGAAATAGGGAGCTTTCATTGAATCTGACGTCACGGCTAGTGATGACCTTGCGTGTGACCTTGTCGAGTAACCTGTAACATTTCACACCAATGTCATAACCAACAAAGATATACTTTTTGGCCCTATGGTCTAGCTTATCTCTCTCAACTGACAATACATGAGAGCAAGCCTCACAACCAAATATGCGTAGATCTGAGTAGTCGATATTCTGACCACTCCATATTTCCTCTAGGATTTTACATTCAATTGTCGTTGAAGGAGATCGGTTCACCAAATAACAAGTTGTGTTAATGGCCTCTGTCCATAGGTCATTGCCCAACGTAGCATTACTTAACATGCATCTGGCCCTCTCTAGGAGAGTCCGATTCATTCGCTCAGCCACACCGTTTTGCTCAGGCGTGTGGTGCACTGTGTTATGCCTGATGATCCCTTCATCCTTGCAATACTCATTAAACTCAGTGGAAGTAAATTCTCCACCATTGTCAGTCCTTAAAACCTTTATTTTTCGCCCTGACTGTTTTTCCACCATTACCTTCCATTGCTTGAATATGGTAAAAACTTCAGATTTATGTTTCATGAAGTAAACCCAAACTTTCCTGGAGTAGTTATCAATGAATGAAACAAACTATGACGACCCTCCAATGGAAACTTCTGGCGATGGCCCCCATACGTCAGAGTACACATAATCAAACACTTCTTTACAAACATATTTTCCAAATTTAAAAGACAGTCTAGATTGTTTACCATATATACAATGCTCACATATACTTAAATCAGAATTTTTAAAAACTGGAATCAAACATCGATCAGAAAGTACCTTCATGCCTCGCTCGCTTATGTGGCCCAGACGAGCATGTCACATACGTAGAGACGTGGAGTCTGCAATAGCTGTTGTCACTTCACCTACTGAAGTGCTCCCAATCAACTTGTAAAGGTTTTCGTACCTTTGCGCTCTCATAACCACGAGCGCCCCTTTTAAAACTTTAAGAACACCATCAATACCGGTGAGCTTGCACCCTATAGTCTCGAGTACACCAAGAGAAATCAGACTTTTCTTAATATCAGGAATGTGCCTGACGTCAGTCAAGGTATACTCCATCCCATCAAACATCTTGATTCTAACCGTACCAATAGCCACAACGTTACAGGCATTGTCATTGCACATAAAAACCTGTCCACCATCACATTCCTTGTAACTGGTAAACCAACTCCGATGAGGAGTCATGTGATAAGATGCTCCTATGTCAAGTATCCATTCGTCTTTATGATTGTCGTGCAAGTGACCAATCATGGAAACAGACAGAACATCACCACCACTTGATTCTTCATCAGATGTGACCACATTGGCCTCCTTGGAAGAAGCCGCTGAATTTTCTTTCTTCGTTTTAGGATTTCTACAATTCTTCTTCATGTGTCCAGACAACCCACAATTCCAACACTTTAATTTTCCCTTGCCCTTGCCCTTTGATTTGGATCTAGGTCTTGAGGATCCTATACCTCACTCAGAATCTCTGCCCCTAGTAATCAGTACATCAGAAGATGCCCTCATGTCGCCGTTTAACTTTCTTATAGCCTTCCCTTGAAGGGCTAAGATAACGGTGTCAACACTTAGGGTTTTATTTGTGGTGCACATCGTGTCCCTGAAAGACTCATATGATGCAGGAAGAGAATTCAACAATATACATGCATGTTCCTCATCTTTGACCACTTCCTCCACATCCAGCAATTTACACATCAATTTATTAAAGTTGTTGATATGGGCTTCTAGATTTCCACCCTCTGCCATCTTGAAAGTATAACATTGTAGCTTCAAGTGTAGGTGATTTTCAGAGGACTTCTTGCATAGATGTTCTCTAACCTCGCCCACAAACTAGCCGCAGTTTTCTCCCTCAAAATATTATAGAGAACTTCATTCGTGAGACATAAACGGATAGAGGCTAAAGCATTATTATCAAGGTTTTTCCATTCATCATCTTTTATGGTCGATTTTCGCTCCTTAAGAGCCTTAATCTCGCCTTGCTTGGTTAACAGATCTTAATCTTCCATAACTCAAAATTATTTTTGCCTGAGTACTTCCCAATATTAAACTTGTCATTTCCCATTATTACTAATCCTGCAAAATCAAATCTGTGCCCCAACGTTTGCTTTGATACCACTTATTGGGAATTTGTGCTGTGGAATCACACAGATCTAGATCTAGGATAACAATTTAATAGTAACAAGCAATCACATAAGAACACAAAGTTTTTAACGTGGAAAACCCTTGCGGGAAAAAACCAACGCACAAAGCGACAAAAATCCACTATGAAACAGAAATTACAAGAGAGGACTTACCCGATTCAAACAACCTTGAATCTCACCCTTGCTACACCCTTTAATTTCCCTAGAACCCCTTTAGAAAGCTTTAGAAATATTCCCCATTATCTCTAGAAAAGCCCTAGGGACCCCTATTTATAGTTTAGGCAACTTCCTTTCGCACCTTGCGAAAGACTGACTCAAATTTCCGTAGTCCGCATCAGATTCGGAAACGAATCTACGTAACTACGACTAGTCGAGCTGAGGCTATGACTGGTCGTAGGACCCCTACGACCAATCGAGACATCCTTATGACCAGTCGAGTAGCCCGGACACAAAAAATCCAAGTCGTTGGACTTTTAGTCGAGCAGGCTACGACTCGTCTTATAACTCCCACGACCGGTCGTAGCAGTCTCACGACCGGTCGTGCACGATAATTTTCAGATTTAAGACATCTGACAACATGTCTCACAAACATTACGGTGGGCCCCACCTAGGTTATCAGTGCAGGAACTTCGCATAAAGGGTTTAACAGGAAATCTGCGTCCTCAGCTAACAACATACGCCGAATTTCTATCTATTTTCATTACTCCACGTCATGGTCACAGATTGTGTCCTTCCCCTCCATGGCAGGGCTTTATGGGGCCTATCATGATGTAAGTGTTTTATCCACGCCATTCATAGATTTTCTAAGATTATTTTAAAGTACGATCCTAAAAATTAAGTAGGTCTACAGCTCTAGTGGACCACATCAAAGGAAGCTGTGGTGATAATGACACCCACTGTTGAAACCTTTCTAATGGCCACCGTGATGTTTTTTATACCATACAACCTATTCATAAGGTCATGTAGACGTGGATGAAGTGAAAACATAAATATCATCTTGATCCGAAACTTCTACAGCTCTCAAGAAGTTTTTTGACGGTGGAAGTTCAATCCCCACCTAGTGATCCATTTAATCCCTGGATCTGCCTCATTGTTTTTCTCATACCTCAAACTTATCTTAGAAAAATGATAAACCACGTGGATAAAACATTTACATCATGGTGGGCCCCACAGATCCTTGCTTAAACGGATTACCGGGCGGGGGTAGGACGCAATCCACGTCTCCACGTCATTATCGATAACTTCAGCTAACAGTACAGGCCGAATTTCTCCCTCCCAAATCACGTCATTACCGATAACTTCAGCTAACAGTATAGGCCGGATTTCTCTCTCCCAAATAGATTTCGGATTGGGTGTTGCACATTATCTTTTTAAGGTTTAAAACTAATCTTGCCCTCACAATGACATCCATCAATTTCTATATATCATTTTAAAACATGAATTTAAAAATAAGCACATTTGAAGCTTAAGTAAATCACACCACACGTATTGGGAATTTAACAATTATCCTAATGCATACTGTGGAGTTTGTTTGCCATCTAACCTCTTTCTAATATCACCCACGCATAGATGAATGGAAAACACAAATATAAGCTTGATTAGAGCTTTCCATGGCCACGATAACTTTTCAACAATAGCATTCAATTCCTATTATTTTGGCAGCGTAGCCTACTTAGCCTTAGATCCGCTACTTTCTTTGTATCATTTGATAAAATGGTACCAAGAAAATGAGCAGATATGATATGAAAAAAAAAAAAAAAAGAATAGAAAGTATTGATCTTATACACATTTCATAATGGAGTCCATGATTTTCTTATCTTGACCTATTATGTATTATTCTGTCCATTCATTTTTTTAGAAAATACAAATATCATCTTGATAGAGCTTTCCATGGCCACTAGAGTACTACCAAAAAACAGGGCAACGCCGACGGCTAAAAACAATCGGCAATGATCTTCCCCAATGGCTTTTAGCCGTCACAAGGTCCGTCAGCAAAGGGTCCATCGGTGATGCACGTCGTCGGATAAAAACCGTCGCCGGCTTAAATCCAAATCCATTGACGTTATTGGTGGCTAAAAATTGTCGATGTTGTCGGCGGCGTAAATCCGTCGGCATTATCGGCGGCTAAAATCCATCGGCGTTATCGGCGGCTAAAAGCCGTCGGCGTTATCGGCAGCTGAAATCCGTCGACAGTTTCGGCGGCTAAAAGCCGTTGGCGATTCTCGTTAATTAAAAAAAATGAGAATTTGGATGATATATTTGATTTGATTTCTTCTTTTGTGTAAACTTTTCCTTCTCAAATAAGTTGGCTCGTTAGGGCTTTGGAGAAATTGTTATATCTAGTTTTGAATGTGTATTAATCAATGCATACATCCAAAACTAAATATACCCATTTCCCCAAAGCTCTGAACGAACCAACCTATTTGAGAAGGTAAGTCTACACAATAGAAAAGGAAGAAATCAAAATCAAATATATCATCCAAATTCAACCAAAAAGAAAAATATAAACATATCTAGTTAACTCCCCCTGAAGTGACACCTATACCAACCTGCAACAATGGAAAGCAGATTAGTCCCAAATGTGTACTTAGCAATCAAGGCTTCAAAAAAATGTAAGAGTACCTTTGGGGTGAGAACCAGCCAGTGTAGCTTCAGCAGATGATCCTGCTACACTCAAAACCAGATCCTGCAAATAAGAGTACCTCTGGCATCAGCATTTGATTTTAAATCACTCCATTTGAATCTAAACCCACAATTTCCACGGTCAATTTCAGTTCATAGTCTTCCAATAATTGAGGAAAAGTCCTCAATGCCAAATGTTGGCTATTTGCCATCCTGAAACTTTCTTGGAAAGCAAGTATGAAGGTGGTATATTTTCAAAGCAGTGTTGTTTCTAGTTGGATGAACCTGTATAAATCAAATAGTTAAATCTCGTAATGATTAGTGCAGTGAACTTTACTCATTCGTGAAGGCAAAGATGGTAGAGGAAGGCCGATAGTGGCTTAACAGTTGATTATCTCTGAATTTCACATATTTCACCATGCAACATGTTGATTATAGACCATAGTTTAAAAACATGAAAAGTCGACTTGACTCAATGTTCATTTGGGTTATGGGTCGGTTGACTCAAAGACTCAAGGGACCGGATTCGATAGTTAATGCCAATAAACCGAAATAGGAAGGAAAATTTAATTAGTTATCGATGTCTTTGATGAGAAATGAGAAATGAAACAATTAACAATTGCATAGTTTGGTTGAGTGTGCACCTGTGACAGAGGTCCGCGACTCAATCATATCAGAGCCTAGCCACTCTTAAGATTTGAATTTCACTAGTTTCAAATCAAGTCAGAGAGTCATAAATTTTTTTGCATAAGACCAAAAACTGCACAGCAAGCTAATTTAGCATGATATACCATTGTCGATGGGAATTACACATGCATAGAAAAGCATATGTAGTTGAAGAGAAATAACATTTTGTTTTGGAAGGAGAAGTTATATCCAAATGAGCTCCAATAAAATCAATTTAAACAATATGGGAGTAAGTTCTTAAACATATGTTCCTGCAAGAAAATGAGAATTCTGTTTGTGGATGCACTGAGATTTTAACCATTTACTTGAGGCAAGCAATCCTAGTAATTGTATGTAAAAAATAATTAAAAAATATATAAATAAAAAAGATAGAGAACCCATCTGTAGCTATTGACCCTAAAAATTTACATTAACTTGATTGCCTAGCCATGTCCAGATTTGCAAACATTTAATTGACAGTTAAATGAAAAGCATCAAATGGTCCTAATTCAGCAGAAGGGTTTAGGAATCAAAGTCTAAATCCATTATACAAGTCTTATTTTTGGGATACCACCTATATACATTTAAATTCACAGAATGGATGGTTTAGTTTGAGTTTACATGTGCTGCGTGTACATTGTCCGAGTGCCTGCATATTAACCATCACATTACTTCTTTTGAGGACCAAGACTTCTATGTTAGTTTTTAACCATTAGAAAAATGGTGGTAACTCACCCTCCCATTAAATCTGATTGAAAATAAACGAGCTCCCTAATCTAATTGAAAATAAAGGCAAATATATACCAAAGACTGGCAGATTTTTATTATTTTTTTTTTTTGCGAGGTTCAGATTGGTAGAATCTATCTGCAACAATATTAAAAGAACTTTTAAAAGAGCCATATGTGTCACATTTTAAGCCCTCCAACAGGATTTAGTGGTCAACCAATAACATGGAGTAAAAGAAGTACCTGACTGCAATAACCAAGTTTTTTATATCCATACCCCATAAATGTTGTTGTTGCCCACCAAAAAGAAAAAGGAAAAATGTATTGATTCATGGGAAGATGAAGCTGCAACAACCTAAAACAAACAAAGAACTGTTAAAATGGAATATCCATCCACAACAAAGAAACGCAAAAAAGGGAAATGTATTTGTTGCCTTTTCTTGCAATGAATCATTAGGGTACAATTTTTTTTTTAAAGGACAATCTTCTTCACTCGCTTTGAGGTTTCGTTGGATGACAAAACCTCACTTTGTAATGTGAGCTTTTTCCTCGAAAAAATAGAAATGACAAAGCGGCTAATGGCTGACTTTTTAGGTACTCCAAACTCATCTTTTCCTTCCAGAAGGGAAGGGAATCTTGGGTTTTGTCAAATATGAAGAAATATTTAGTTCTTTGTTTGGCCGAAATCAATGACCCGTAGAAAAGAAAAACACATACATGCACATGAAAGATAGAGCACGGAAGAAAACAAACTAGTTGAACTCACCAACTGGAATTTCCAAAGTGGGGTATGTGTGTGAGATTTGTGCACTCATCACCATGGCTTCAAAATTGTTGTCCAAGAGAATGTTGGCAGTTTTAATATCACGATGTATAATCTTCGGGTGGTCTGGCAAGTAAATAGAAAAAAAATATACATATCGCTACAACAATCCCCACCATGTCTCCTCAGTTAAATATACACATAAATATACATGCGAACACTTAGCATATCATTACATAAATATTAACTCATACATATAGAGCACAAAACAAGGTATCCATTTAAATAGAAATACATTACGGATATGTTTGGGTGTATGTAAAAACTTCCTTGCTATACACATATCATTCCTGTGGGACATGTATGCATTACCCTAGCCATTGGTATGACGACCAATCATGGATGAGTCATGCCCCCAAAATCTCCAAAATTAGAAGATGCTAGCCCCATAAAATTTGGCCATTTCCTCCATTGAATATGGATCATTGGTTTTCTATCATGTTATCTATGTATTTGTATGCCAAAAAACAAAAATTTTGAAGAGATTCTTCGATCATGGTCCATCCATGATGGGAGCCACAAGCTCAACTGTCTGGATCTCCGAACTAAGGCTTCAACTGTACCAACTCCATGCACAAGCTCCATTGGGGTCCACATATACAGATCTTTGTTCCAAGTTGAATTCCTACATTATGTTAGACAATGTTTGTCTTAAAATCTCCTTATATGAGCTTCTAAATGTAAAATCTACTCTTCCGGTCTTTAGTTAAAGGTTACATGGAAGAATTTTCATACCTTGCATTGAATCCATTCCATCTCAAATAACCCACTAGCAGAGGGAAACCATTCCTGGATTAAAGGAATGGTGTTTCAACGCTGGAGACCCTTCTCAATTAGGCTTGACAGCAGTCTCTTGTATCCATGACTGTTCTTCATACCGCTGAGGCAGTTGAAGGGCTACTGTTTGTTTCCTCGGTTGAAGGCACAGACCACTTGTTTAAACGTGTGGCAGCCTTAGCTACCTGCAATGGAAATCATATAAACAATAGTGTAAATCATATAAACAACGGTCCATTTACTTTAAAATAATAATAATAATAATAATAATAATAATAATAATAATAAATCCTTAGTCATTTGGGTGCCTATAACTTTTTAAGTCAGAACAACTTAGACTTGAAAGTCACTTTTAGGCAAGATATTCAATAACAGTAGGGTTCCAGTCCTTATCTTAGTGGTAGACTCTGAGGAGTTTCAACACGAGATCTTGGGTTCAATACCCATAGGTGGTGAAATCCTACTACGGTGTGCGTGGGTGTGTGTCGGGCGCATGTGTAAAAAAAAAGAAAAAGATATTCAATAACAGTAATGGCCGGCCATTGGACATCACAGTGGGCCCGTAGAGATTTAATTTGGGTTACATGCAACTCCTATCCCTTCTTCTTTAATGGCTTCTCTCCATCCACACACACACACACACACACACACACACACACACACACACACACACACACACACACACACACACACACACACACACATATATATATATAGAGAGAGAGAGAGAGTTGTCCAGCAATTCTCCTTTGTAGCCAATCTTTTGAAAACATGAGGCTTTAATGAGTCAGCTCGCTGACTTGATGAGCTTTGTTGATTCAGCACCAAGTCGCACTCACAAGTTCTCTAGAGACTTGGCTCAAAATCTTGTTGGGTCGGCTCAGTTGAGTTTTGAGCTGAGTCAGTGAGTTCAAGTGCACATGAGAATCACTGAGTAGTTGTAGCATTCTCCTGCAACTCACCTGGATGACAATGGAATAAAGCGGTAAGGTGCTGTAGCTGCAGAGTAACTAAATAATCAATAAAAAATAAGAAAAACAAGCGCCTGCCCAATGTGTTTCCTGTTTTGTGACCCAATCCAAATGATAAGGTGTATCATTGATTCCTCCGAAAAAATCCAAACAAATCTTGATTTCTTTGCTGAACCTGATTCCTTGGCTCATGGAGAGGGCGGGTGGACCTAGACTCGGGTCCATAGCTCATGGACTGGACTTGTAAATGCCCCTGCCTGACCAAATTGCAATGCTACATGAAACAAAATATGCAATTAAGGCCACATCCTGATTGCCTCCTTTTGGAAAAAGTAGTATGGTAGGTAGTAACTTTCAAGGTCCTGTTTGGTTGAAAAATTATTTCATCTCATATACAAGTAACTCTGCATCTATTTCATCTCCTACACAAGTAACTCTGCATCTATAGTAAAAACACAGAGAAGGAACCACATGCTTCAACAATTTAAAACAATTCAATCACATTGACAGTGAAATTAAGATATTACAAACAAATGCACCAAATGGACAAACAAGATAGTTTATATGTTCAATGTCTTGTGCATCTATTTTTATTTCATGTTGGGAATCACTACTTTTGCAATTGATGCAATATTTGAATGTGGCCCATCATTTAGCTTATCTGGAACAGACGAAGGGTGCAAGTCAGACAGTAATGATGGTTGTAGAGTGAATACGGGTGCACAAATCTTGGGTTTTATCTAGTAACTTAAAAGACAAACCTGGCATTATTGATGATGAGATGAAGCCACAAATCACAGAAGGTGCCCCTGTTTACAACTAGATAGAATGTCACTAAGAAGTCTAAGAGTGGTATGTATTTTACCAACTCTTGGTAGGGTTCTATGCATGTTCAAAAAGCAAAAGACAAACAAAATTTTAGAAAAAAGAAAATGAAAAGTATTGCTTGCGAATAATATATACAACATTTCCAAATAACTTCATGAGCAACATAAATTAGGAACACAAAGATAGAAAGTTACAAATAATAATAATAATAATAATAATAATAATAATAATAATAATAATAATAATAATAATAATAATAATAAAGAAAACAATATCTGCTCATACAATACTTTGATTGGAAACAAAAGCTGAAATAAGAAAAAAGTACCCTGACTTGCCAAACAATGCACCAATCTCATCCATCTCTTCATGGTTAAGCATCCATTGGAAAATCCAAACAAGCCTTTTGTACTATTTTCAAACTGAGGGCAGTCATCAACTATATCGCCCACATCGTACATAATTTGGTCACCAGGCTTTATTCTCATTGGATCGAAAGCTTAAATTTCAACATAAATCAAGAGAAGTTAAGAACTAAAAGCACTTATGCTAACATATAGCCTGAAGAATTGCATGATTCCTCCTGGTGTTCTTCCATTCTAGTCACATGCGAAGCATCTTCCTCTTCCTCCAGTTGTCCTTCCATTTTGTAACTCGGCGTTCTCGGCGGCAAAATGATAATAGCCTGGCTCATTGCACATTCTCACCCATGTGGTGCTCGGTTGTAGGTACACCCTCTGTATGACTACACATAATCATGCTAGCGCAGTCTTTTTTCATTTTTTTTTTCTTCTTCTTCTTCTTCTTCTTCTTCCTTCTTTCTTTTACCATAACAGAAGATGAGGCCTTTGTAATTTTTGACCAAAATGGGATTTATAAAGCTGACCCCAAGTAGCAGCTGGAACAAGGCTAGGATGATGACGGTGCCAACTGGTTTATAAATCCCTCAATAAAGGCATCGGTTATGCCCAACAATAAGATCAAACATATGCTAATGAGTTAAGAGGGGTTGACATTATTTATTCAAAAAGTGAAACAAGTGACCAATTGAGCATTTCCCATTCAAGTGGGAACAAGTGATGGAAATGGAGCCTGCCACATAGCCTAACATCCCTCAAAAACATGATAAGGCAAGATGAAGAAGAATATGTTGAAGGTTGGAGAGGAGGGAAGAGGGTACCTCCAATGGATGCTCATTGCCCCAGTCAACAGCAAACTTGATAGATTGACAAAGGTTGGTGGGACTAATGGGCCAATCGTTTTTTCTCGGCATAAGACCCCGGCTGAGGAAATCCTTGTACTGTGGATGTATTATTAGTGAAAGAGAACCACATGCGATTATATATTTTAAACTCACTGACTATGCATATCCTTCAGCGTATATTTTATACCTGCAGAATTGTGAATCAAGTGTCAACACAAAGAAGTAACATGTGCAGAAAATGCATTTCTCATACTCTCTAACATATATTATAACAACTTAGCAAAGTGACTCACCAATAATTACATTGATTTGCTAGTTTGGACTGCTTGAACCTGGCTCTTGCTTCTTCAGCCCAATCCTAAAATGTAGTGCAGATATGGTATGTCTGTCAAAACAGGGTTGCCACCATACATGCAGCATGGATTGTACATCCAAGTAGAGAACTGCCATTAATATGCTCAAAGGACTTACTTGATACATGATCTGAGCACCCCATGTCTTGGAGTTATTACAGCTTAGTAACTTTGTACGTATGGGAGACTGAACATCTGGATTACCTTTCCAGACTGAACATCTGAACAATGGAGCTCATCAGATCACCGCAATGGATCACATAACCATTGGCTCCACTTTTACAAATTGAATAACCAAGCACACTACGCACATGATTTTACTAAGCCAAAGTGCATGTGAAGCCTGACCATCCGCATGCCATACGTGCGCGAGATTCAAGCATTCCATTGGATGGGCCTCACTGTTTGCATGATTTGATAGTTTTTCTAAGTCATGGTTAAAGGAGTCAACAATCAAGGTCTTAGTCGCGTAGACACCGTGTCTGACGGAGCATATATATGATGGTACCCTCGCTCAAGAATCAGTTTTTTTTTTAAAATTTTACGATCTGGACTCAAAAATTAGTTATATCCAAATCTCAGGTGGACCATACAACAAGAAACAGTGTTGATTGAATGCCCATAATTAAAAACTTTCTAAGGCCCACCGTAATGTTTAGTTTCCATCCGAACCGTTGGTAAGGTAAGAAAACCAAAAAAAAAAAAACTTGGATCAAGGGAAAATTCAGATGTCGTCTTTATCCAAAAATTAACACAATCTAAAATTGGAAAGAAATCAACTTAGATTGGCTGTTAAAAAAAAAAAAAAAAAAAAAAAAAAAAAAAAAAAAAAAAAAAAACTAAACTTCTCAATAAGGTAACTTGCAAACCCAACAAAACTTAAAAGCTATCTTTGACTTGAATTTATCCCAAATGATGAACTCGTCAGACAAAAATCTATTGCAAACTTGCCACTTTCGCATTCATTAGCTAATCCGTGTCCGTAGACACCTCTCATAGACACGCACGCCACGCATATGAAACGTCGTTTTCAAACCAAACTACACTTGTTATTTTCAAATCTCATGCGGCCACTTCATTCCCCCTGTCTCTCCCTCGATTTCCCCATTCTCACCTCTTCGTCTCTCTCTCTTGAAGCAAAAAAAGAAGGAAAAAAAAAATCTCTTTTATGTTTTTTCAATCCATCTTCCATTTTCTTCTTAACAAGAAAATCCATATTTACTAATATTCCCATTTTTCTATTTTTCAAAAGAATGAGTTCGGACTCAAAAAGCGTCGGCTCCAGCACTTGTACTTTCAGCCCAAACCCTAACTAAGAAGGACTCCAAAATTACCAAACTGATACTATGCGGGAACCCCCCAAATCTAGGAAAATCTAATGACTTGCAGTAAACTGTTGCACAGTATATGAACCTCAACATATATAAGTATTAATAATATTTGCCATCATCCATCTACACTAGTAATAGTAAGCATGCAATGAGCCAGTCATTTCAAACAGAAGCATTACAAGAAGCTAACAAGCTACAGAATGTTCACTAACATGTCAATTCATCAGATATTTTAACTTGCAAAATTTACACTTCATGTAACACACAACAACCACTGCAATAAGTTCTTGCAAGGGGAAGATGGAGAAATCTCACAACACCACCACAGTTAAATTTTTTTTTAAAAAAAAAGAGGGGGGTAAAGCAAAGAACCTAACCTTTGATTTAAATAAGAGCACACCATCCTGTTATGAGTGCACTGCAATGTCCACATTTCTCTGCCCTGTCATCTTACTTTGAGGGGCGGATTTGGGGCTCTCCCTCACTGGTTTATGGCTACCTTTATCTTTGCAAGCACCATTTCCATTCCTTGCAATATTGCTGTGATCTTTGCCATTGTCTTCTTTGTAATTACCCAGGCTGTGACGGTTTGCCAGTGCACAAGTCGCAGCACTCGTGTCTCTTTGAGATGGATTAATTGCATCGCTGCAGCTCTTTCTCCGCCCCAGCTTTTGCGATTTGGCACGTGTAGTAGGCAGCTGTCATCCAATAGATGAAAAAGATATCAAGATCAGTCTCCTAAAGATATGTTTTTGAATTTCTTTGGAATTACTCATCGGTGTGGAAAAAGCCCAGAACCATGTATTCAACAAAGATGTAGAGAAACAGAGGGATCCGAAAGAAAGCACAATCCCAATTTCGTGAAGGACATTTTTTTTTTTTTTTCGTTTCACATCATAAACAAGGGGTATTTTTACGGTTCAATAGTTTCCAAGGGCATGATGTGTCAGTCTTTACCACCACTTTATATATAAAATGGCAACAGAATCCATTTTACTACACAGAATTCATATACGTTCATCCAGACTGTCCAAACCAGTGGCTCCACATTCTAAATGTAGCATAGCGACTAATGAGATGATCATAGCAATTCAATTCACCTTTGGAATGGGACCAATCATTTCCATCTCAAACCGTCCATTTGTTGGCCACCAATGGGACGATTAGAATCATCCATCAGTGTTAGTTGGGGCTTGGCCAAACTGAATTAACATGCATCTATGTGACATGAACAGAGGATAGGTCTGTCCCTAGGTAGTGGGAAGTGGATACCATATTCAGTCCCACACCAAACTAAACAGCTAGTTGCCATCATTATGTCTAGTAAAAATTTCAATGGCATTTCCTTCCTAAAGCTAAAGCTGGTTTCCCATGCCATTTCCTCATATTTCAGAAGCCTGGTCAGTCGAGGAACACCTAATCCTATTGCACTATATACAGAATAGAGGGAAAAGTTCATGAGAGTACCTATTTAAAGAGAAGAAGAAGTAGAAAAGAAAATTAGTGGGGGTGGGGGAGGGAAGGAAGAACAAGAAGAAGGTTGATAGAGTACCTTTCTAAGTTCAACCTTAGGAGGAGGTCCCTCATGGTAGAAGCTCGGCATTGGAGTTGCTTTAAACGTCAAGCTCTTCCTAAGCTGCTTTAAAGCTACATCCCGCTCTTCCTGAAAAGATCAGATTGGTTAAATTTCAGATCAGATTGGTTAAAAGCAGAAGATAATAGAATCATGTATGTTTATTCAACAGCTTTCCCCTCTCATATTGCCATAATTAGCAAAATAAAGAAATTAAAATTAAAAAATAAATAAATAAAGAAGAAGAAGAAGAAGAAGAAAGAAAGAAAGAAAATGGATGTCATGTAACACCTGGCCTCTAGAGATTTTTTTTTTTTATTTTATTTTATTTTTTTTTAAAGCAACCTATAAGATCCTCAGATAAGTATGCAAGTTTTTAAGCATGGGGTAAGCAAACAACCCCACCCAGAGAGTTTTTAAGCATGTTGTAGAAAACAAGTCCCAACTAAACAGATACTAAAAAAATATTTGCCTTTTCTGCCTCCATTGGATGCCATCTACCAAAATCCGCTTGTCTGCCTCCATCAGATGCTCGTCTACCTGGTACTTGTCTTCTCAGCGGTACTTGATGAAGCCAATCTCCTTGGCATTGCTGCGGAAACACTGCCTGTAGCACATAAGCCCATACTTCCTGATCAACCCATGTGGGTTTCCGCAAACTTGGCAGGTGCGTGATCCAGGGCCGTAGTTCTTCGGATGAGAATCCAGACGTTGATGTGGCCCATCTTCCTCTCTTCAAAAACCCTAGTTTTAGAATCGTGGTTCAGAAGTGCGGCTGGCCTCTCTAGAGATTTATATATGATACATGATTGGAAAAGGAAGTGCCATTTCATATAATATCACTTAAAAAAACAAAAGCCGGCCTCTACTAGTGGTGGCTTTCTGGTTATATGAAAAAAAAAAAAAAAAAAGTGATATTATATGGATACTGACAGGGACATGGATAAAAGAACAAGGAAATAGCCCTCCATTTCTCAAAAATCTAATATGGATATGGGTATCCTATTCGTAATATGATTTTTATATTTAGTTTTATGAAGAAATATTGGACGCGTCTACTTACTCTTAGTTCTGCTAAACAAGCTGTTGCTTTTTAATCTTTCTGACATGTGAAAATTTATCAGAATTGTAAATGTTTACTGTTTTTACAGCATACAGAAATTATTTCATGTTTGACGATTGTCAAAATATCTTAAAGTGACTAATGAACTGCACAGGATACCAATATGCTGAAGTATCCATTTACCTAATTTGGTATCATGTCGTGCACAACACAATGCGTTAAGCATATGCAGGCATCTGGGTATCAAAAACAAAAAGTGATCTCCTATGTTTGAGTTGGAGCTTTACAAATACCACTTTCCTCCAAAGAGCTAATGACTAATAGCAAGAAACATTTAGATATGAAATGTAACTACATAAAGCAGAAAAAAAAATAAAAATCATCTCAGTTAAAGAAAGCTCATTATAAAATTTCTCCACCTCAAGCAATAAGGCAGTGGCATTAATGGCTGATCATAATACCTAATAAAGTAGAGGGATATCTTAAAAATGACATGCATACCTATTATTTCCTCAGAACACGTCTGCATAGGGTTCCTCCCCAGTTAAAAGTTCCCACATGACTATCCCAAAGGAGTAGACATCAACCTATAGAAAAGGGGTTCGGAGGGCTATGTCAGCTCTAGTTGCAACTAGCAGCCAGGAAAATGGAAGAAACAAAAAAGAGAGAGAAGAAAGGGAAAAAAAAAGGACTGCAGCATATTCTCCAACAGTTTCAAAACAAAAGATACAACCTTTTCAAAACAAAGATACAACCTACAAAGTTCTAATCCTGATTTAACAGCACAAAGTGTAAAATCCCAGAAAAAAGTCAACCTTCAATCCATCTCAATATTCTCGAATTTCCTACAGATATCAGCCAATGATACCAAAAGATCTCAGACTTTGAAAAGGAAAATAATAAGGGCAATTAGTATGTGGGAAGGAATTTGAAAAGGCATGATAGACCCAAAACACGTTCTCAATTTCAATGGACATTATTGCTAGTGAGAAAACATTGTGCCATCCGATTCCTAAACTGTAAACAAAAACACAAGGTAATGAAAGAGAGGTGATATACATTAATCATCACAGGGAAACCAATCTTATGAGCAAGCTTGATAGTAATCAAAAAAGATAAAGATTCAGTAATCAATACCAAATTTAAGGGTAATAGTAAATATGCTCCTACAATTAACCAATGTCCAGACTCCAGAAAGCATATGGCTTGTTACCTGTAACAATCCGTTTATTGGATTTAACCAATGTCTAGAAGATCCTTCTATAAAAAAAAAAGAAAAAAAGAAGTATATTGGATTTTAAAACTTTGTAGAAGCAATCCTTGAGCAATGTTCTTGACCCAGAAAACAAACCTGCAAATGTTGATAGTTGGAACTTGAATAGTTGCAATTGGCCCAGAAAAGAAACCTGCAAATGTTGTCTGGAAATTGTTTTCAGAAAAAAAGGTTTCACTACTTCCGAACTTCAGTTGGGAAATCTGTAAATGCAAAGGGAAAAATAAAATAAAATAAATAATTGAGTGGCGCCTGGACGAAAGGGCACAAGACACAGTCCCAAGGTTTCCTCGGGTTGATATGCCATGTAAAAGGTAAACACTTTCTAAGAAAAATATGAAATGGCAGTGTCACTGAGTTACAGACAGTTGAAATTCCTAATGGACAAAACCTCGATTTGACAGTGAAGTTAGTAACCACCTAAGTTTCTCATCTTTTTCTACAAGTCCATTTCAGGAGAAAAAGAAAACAAGATAAAAGAAAAAAGGAAGACTACAAAGGGTGAGACTCAGCTTTTTACATCATAATTTTCTATATTAACTATTGGAAGAGACTGAGCTTCGATGATGATGACCATTGAAAGAGACAAAAAATTTAATGCCTTGAACAATTACATCAGCATAGTTGAGTACTCACCATCCAAACTGGATTTAAGGTATGGAACAATGAAAGCTGAGGAGTTCACTTGATCAAGGCAGTGCTATCCAGCAACGTGTCAACACATTGAAAGGCAGCTTTCCTAAGCTCAAGGCCATCGTCTACAATGTGCTTAAAAGGACCAAGATTGACTGTCCTGATCAATGCTTACTGCATCAGAAACAGTAAATTACCAAAAGGTGACCATCAAATTTCTAAATTGTTCAGTAAAAGAACTGTTGGGGGAAAGACGGAAGAGTCAATGAGAAGGCAACTAAGCCAGGCCTCTGGGTCAGCCCATACCTGGCTGCCCGATTTTAGCAAGAATCAAGCCTGTGACAGGCATAGACATCTAAAGCTCAAGCCTGGTTCAGTTCATACTCTATAGGAACATAAGCTAGCAAAAACAATGAAAGCACCTCATCTCAATAAATGTTGCAGCTCATTTTCTTTTAGTATAGACAGGAAAAGAAAATCTCCTGTAACTACAATAAAAAAGGCCTTTAGCCTCAGTTCAAAACTGTGGCTAAAAATGTTAAAAACTGAGGCTAAAGCCTTTAGGTTGGCAATCAGCTGATTCTCTAAAACTAGATAATTGAGGTCTCCACATCACAAATATGTCCACTTTCAGTCAGATGAAAAGAACTTATTCCACAAAATCAACAAGCCAAGTAGAACCTAGATACTAAATCATGTAAGATTCGAATGAAAGCCATACTCCATTCCTAGGCAACCAAACAGAAATTGGAACGTTTTCCATAGCTTGTTCATGAGTTAGAGCATGTAAAACATTTCCAGAAACATAAATAGGAGATGCACTAAATTCCCTTTTTCCCAGAAAACCTAAGACATTAGAGAAATAAGGGAGAAACTAGGGAAAATGCAATATAAACATCAATGAAGAAAAGGCTTTGGAAAACTTGGTCTATTTGCAGAATCTATACTAAATTTATTTTCAAAAAGAATTGAGATAAAAGGAATTTCAATCAGGAAATGCCATTACCGCAATATAGAGCACCCCAGTTTCTAGCTCCTTGGCCACAGCTGCCGTCAACGCTGCTTGTACACCACGTGAAAAACGGAAAAAAATGACGGATTTAGAGACGGTTCTGAACCGTCTCTAAAATTGCTTGGTTTAAAGACGCTTTAGAGACGGCCGTAAACCGTCTCTAAATTTTTAGACGGCCCTTGACTGTCCTTAATATTGTCTTAAAAACTTTAACGTCTACAAACCATTTAAGACGGTCAAAAACCGTCGTTAACTGCGGATAAAAGACGGCCATTGACCGTCTAAAATAAGAGACGGTCTCTGACCGTCTTATATGCGACCTTTTGAGACGGTCAAAGACCGTCCGTATTAGAGACGGTCATTGGCCGTCTCTTACTGGTAATTTGAGACTGTCATGGACCGTCTCAATTTGAGACGGTCATTGACCGTCTTTTCCTATAATTTGAGACGGCAAAAAAATGTCTGTATTAGGGACGGTTCTTAGCTGTCTCCATTTGAGACTGTCAAGGACCGTCTCTATTAGAGACGGTCTTTGACCGTCTCATATGCAGTCATTTGAGACGGTCAAAGACCGTCCGTATTAGAGACGGTCATTAGCCGTCTTTTATTGGTAATTTGAGACTGCCAAGAACCGTCTCAATTATAGACGGTCATCGGCCGTCTTTTACTGGTTTATAAGTTCCGTACACGTAACTAGTAGGTTCCATTTGAGACTGTCGAAGACCGTCTCTATTAGAGACGGTCCTTAGCCATCTTATAGTGGTCATTTGATACCAAGTCAAAAATTAAGAACAAAAAAATTTATGAATTTCGAAAAAAAAAAAAGTTAAAAAGCTTAGAAAAATAACTAACAATGTTTAAGAAAAAAATTTAGATTTTGAAAAAAAAAATGTAATTTTATAAAAATCTAGATTTTGAAATAAAAATTAAGAACTTTGAAAAATGTTGATAATTTTGAAAAGAGAAAATTTGATAAGAAAATGATATTTTGAAAATGAAAATTTAAAAAATTAAACAAAATTGTGAAAAAATTGACAAATTGTAAAAAAAAAAATATTTTTTAAAAAAGAAAACTAGATTTTGTATTTTGAAAAGAAAAATTAAAAAGTTATATAACAAAAGTGATATTTAAAAAATGATATTTTGAAAAATAAAATATAAAAAATTAAACAAAATTGTAAAAAAATTGACAAATTGTAAAAAAAATATATTTTTTAAAAAAGAAAACTAGATTTTGTATTTTGAAAAGAAAAATTAAAAAGTTATATAACAAAAGTGATATTTAAACAATGATATTTTGAAAACGAAATTTTAAAAAATTAAACAAAATTGTGAAAAAATTGACAAATTGTAAATAATATATATTTTTTAAAAAAGAAAACTAGATTTTGTATTTTGACAAAAAAAATTAAAAAGTTATAACAAAAGCGATATTTAAAAAATGATATTTTGAAAAAGAAAATTTTAAAAATTAAACAAATTTGTGAAAAAATTGACAAATTGTTAATAATATATATATTTAAAAAAAAAAGAAAACTAGATTTTGTATTTTGACAAGAAAAATTAAAAAGTTATATAACAAAAGTGATATTTAAAAAATGATATTTTGAAAAAGAAAATTTTAAAAATTAAACAAAATTATGAAGAAATTGACAAATTGTAAATACTATATATATTTTAAAAAAGAAAACTAGATTTTGTATTTTGACAAGAAAAATTAAAAAGTTATATAACAAAATTTAAATTTAAAAATGATATTTTGAAAAAGAAAATTTTAAAAATTAAACAAATTTGTGAAAAAATTGACAAATTGTAAAAAATATATATTTTTTAAGAAAGAAAACTGAATTTTGTATTTTGATAAGAAAAATTGAAAAGTTAGATAATAAAAGTAAGATTTTGATGATGTGTTGTCACCCCTATGTTTCTCCAACTCATTTTTGGGCCAGGTAATAATGTAAAAAAATTTTAATTTTTAAATATTTTTGTCGGTAAAAATGAGTGTGTGTGTGTGTGTGTGTGTGTGTGTGTGTGTGTGTGTGTGTGTGTGTGTATATATATATATATATATATATAATTAAAAGGTAATATTTAAATGATTTGTAATATCACAGAATATTGAAAGGTTTAGAAATTTTAACTGTGTTTAAGAAAAATTTTGAGAATATAATAATGCTTTTGAAGAAAAAAATTGGCATTTTGAAATTTTTGAGAAAAAAATTAAAAGATGAGAATTTTTGAGATTTTTAAAATAAAAATTCAAAATTTATATTTTAAATTTGATGGATTTTCCTGATGGATGGAGCAAACACAACCCAATAGTGGACCTAGCGTTCGTGTCCCTTCACAAATTTCTACATGGGAAGATCCTAAGCTTTCAATAACCATCCATAAGTGATAATAAAGTAAAATAATTAAATGATTAAATGTCAAATTATATCAATAAAAAATTAAATCTCATTGTGGTTTCTTAGAATAAAGGAGAATTTACTATTATGAGACGCGTTTTGTACTTAAGCCTTTGGGCTTGGATCATTAAAAAATGATCCAAGCTGTTCACATGATAGGTCTCACCTTAGATTGAGTGACCCAAAAATGAAATTTTACCTCTCATTGAAATATTTTAACAAGTTGATCATGACTCTTTTTTTTTTTTTCAGATTTTCTCCTTTAACTTTTGACTAATTAAATGGTTGAAATATTTCAATATAGAAGTATTTTTGAACATCCTGTCTAAGGTGAATCATGTTGTCTAAATGATTTGGGTTATCATAAAGGACCCTAGTCCTACAGCTAGAATACTAATGTATCCTATTGCAATCCATCTTGATGTATTGTAGGAAAACTCTTATCTTTATACAAAACTCAGGTGGGCCATAGCATCTAAAACTATGTGAAGACATCCTTAAAATATATAAAAGTATTTAATCGGTAGGGCCCACATGAGTTTTGGATATGTATGAAACTTGGGCCGACTCCTCATCCAAGTGGGACACACATAATGAATGGGCTGGATCTATGAACCACATCTAGGTGGGCCCAATAAATGATTCTGAATGTTTTAATGGGAGGGTAACCCTCTCAACTATATATAGTATGTGGTGTGGCCCACCTAAGTCATGGATTGACTTTATTTTTAAGCTCGTGGCCCACCATGGAATGATGCATCTGACTGACGGGGCAGATCCAAATTAAGTTCAAGTGGACCCACCATAGAAAAGAGTGGGATAGTGACACCCACTATTGAAACCTTCTTAGGGCCCGCACGCCGCGATGTTTATTTGAGATCCAACCTATTTATAAGTTAATACTAGTGCTGGACATCGGTTTGAGTCGGATCGGATTGGATCCAACCCGATCAGATCCGAAATCTCAATGGCTTAACCAGAACCAGATCCGAACCGGGATCGAGTTTAGGTCGCCGGCCTCGAACCGACTCGAAGTATACATGTCCTAATCCGATCCGAGTCCGACTCGGTCAGGAAAACTGAGTCGAATCGGATGGGGCACTATTCGGATCGCTTCAGTTTTTTTACAAATTTTTTTTTAAAAAGTTTGAGTAAAAACAAAAAATAAAATAAATTACCAGGACATCTTGGTAGATGTAATCCTTCTCTGCTCTGACATTCGCCATTAAAAATTATAAAGAGCCCATCATAAGGTTTTAGTAATGTTTATTTGCAATCCAACTTGTTGATAATGTAAAGAAGATCTAGATGAAGGTACTACAAAGATCAAATTGATTGAAAACTTTTGTGGCATTCAAAAGATTTTTAATAGTTATTCATCATTATTTTGATTGGTATGGCCCACCTGAGATTATTGAGTTCTTATGATTTGAAATCACATCCTAATATATGATGGAAAAATATATGGACGGTGTCGATATACATAAAATATATCAAGGTGGGCCCTACATAGTTAGAGTAACACTCATGAAGGAGTTACCTAAATAGTGAAATGGTACTATAAAGTCACCTCATGGGAACTTCCCATGAGGTTAATCTGTGTGCGCCCCATATATAAAAGCATTTGGTGGGGCCCACATGAGTTTTGGATGTGTATGAAACTTGGTTTGACTCCTCATCCAAGTAGGACACACATAATGAATTAGTTGGATCTATGAACCACATCTAGGTGGGCCCAATAAATAATTATGAAATGTTTTAATGGGAGGGTAACCCTCTCAACTATAGTATGTGGTGTGGCCCACCCAAGTCATGGATTGACTTTATTTTTAAGCTCTAAAACGTACCTCCCCATATGACCTTATTAGAGATTGACGATGCTTAAGCGGCTCCATGGGGCCCATTTCAATATATTTGTTTTATCTAAGCCGTATATAAATTTCGAAATATTATTTCAGTGCATGAGCTCAAAAAGTAGAAAGATTAAAAGTCTAAGTGGACCACACCATAAGAAATAATGAAAAATAAATTTATAACATTAGTATGTGGTGTGGTCCACCTACAGCTTCGATTTGACTCGTTTTTTGGATCAACCCTAAAAATGAGCCGTTAAAATTAATGGTCGGAGTGGATAATTAACATACACAATGGTGGGCCCCACAAGTCCTAAAATAATGAAAATTCGGGATCAACCTACACTGTTCATCCATTTTTTGAGATCATTTTAGAGAACTATCCAAAAAATGATTCATATCCAAAAATTAATTAAATGAAGCACACCACAAATAAGAGGAACAAATTGGCTACTCCCCTCACACCATCCAATGGCTTGTGGTTGGTGCTATGTGGGCCCCACCATGATGTATGTGTTTAATCCATGCCGTCCATCTATTTTTAAAGATCATCTTATGACATGAGACAAAAAATGAGGCATATCCCAATATGAAATGGACCACATTATAGGAAAAAGTGTTGAATGAGCGTCAACCATTTAAAATATTTCGGGGGCCAAAAAAGTTTTGGATCTAGATGATTTTTGCTTTTCCCCTTTATCTAGGCCTGTATGACCTAATCAACAGATTGAATGTCAAATAAAAAGTACAATGGGCCTTAAGATAGTTTCAACGGTGGGACAGTGATGCCCACCATTAAAAACTTCTAAAGGCAACAAAAGTTTTATATCAAGATAATATTTGTGTTCTCACATATTTCATGTATTTTTTAACTTTTCAACAGGTTGGATTTCAAATAAACATTATGATGGGCCTTAAGATAGTTTCAACGGTGGGAATCACTCTCTTCGCTGTTTTCTGTGGTGGGGTCTGCTACATGATTTTTATCTGCCTCATTCTTTGGCTCATGACTTAAAATGATATCTCAAAATGGATGGACAAAGTGTGGATATAATAAATACATCATAGTGGGGCCCACAAAACTTGGTGTCATCACGGTATGACATTCAGGAGGAAATAGATTAGCTACTCCCCGACACCATACATGTGGCTGGTGGTCGGTGCTCTATGAGTCCCACCATGATGTATGTGTTTCATCCATGCCGTCCATCTATTTTTACATATCATATTAGGGCTTGATATAAAAATGAGAGGGATATAAATCTCAGGTGGACCACACCGCATGAAAACAATAGTGATTGGATATCCACCATTAAAACCCTCTTAAGGCCCACTTTGTACTTTTAATTTGACATCCAATCTGTTGATTAGTCATACAGCCCAGATGAAGGGAAAAAAAAATCAGATTGATCCAAAACTTTATATGGCCCCCGAAAGGTTTTTAATGGTCGACGCTCATTCAACACTGTTTCCTATAATGTGGTCCAGTGGAGATTGGGATATACCTCAATTTTTGTTTCATACCATAAAATGATATGGAAAAATAGATGGACGCAGGATGAAACACATACATCACGATGGGGCCCACAGAGCACCGACCACCTACCCTTCGTCATTGTCGGCCGCGAGTAGCCAATCCGTTTCCCGAGAGAAGTCTCTCGGCGTCCTCTCTCTCTCTCGGTCTCTGCATCGCGCACCCTCTCTCTCTCTCGGTCCTCTCTCTAGCGCATCCTCTCTCTCTCTCTCTCTCTCTCTCTCTCTCTCTCTCTCTCTCTCTCTCTCTCTCTCTCTCTCTCTCTCGGTCCTCTCTCTCGCGTATCCTTTGTCTCTGTCTCTCTCGTCCCTCTGTCTCTCTCGGTCTTCTCTCTCTCTCGAGCATCCTCTCTCTCCGTCTCTCTCGGTCCTCTCTCATGCATCCTCTCCCTTCTCTCTCTCTCTCGCATCTCTCTCTCTCTCTCTCTCTCTCTCTCTCTCTCTCTCTCTCTCTCTCTCTCTCTCCCCCCCTCGAGCTCGGGAACCCTATTTTCGGCGTGGACTCGTGATCGGGCTCCAACTCAAACAGAACTTGCTCTCTTCCTTTAAAGCTCGGTTGACCATGAGGTATATCTCTCTCTCTCTCTCTCTCTCTCTCTCTCTCTCTCTCTCTCTCTCTCTCTCTCAATCTCAATACTCGATTCAAACGATTTGGGGATTTGGGGATTTGGGGATTTGGGGATTTAGGGATTTGCGGATTTAGGGATTTGGGGATTTAAGGATTTGGGGATTTAGGGATTTGGGGATTTAAGGGATTTGCGGATTTCAATGCAACAGAGCATCTGGATCTGCCATGCAATTTTTTTTTTTTTTTTTTTTTTTTTTGGTTTCAAAGAGATTTCTGGAGCTCTTATTTCATGAAAATGATATGGATCTTATCATAGTTATGACATAACATATTGCTTGGTTTGTGTAACCGTCTCCATGAAGATAATCCCCTTTTACTTGAGACATTCCATTATATATTTTTGGGCCAAGATCCAAGGTTGATTGCCAAAGCATCACATAAGGGCTCCAAGGTTTGTCCTCCCTTTCTTTCCCACGTCTTTCGATGCATATGATAGATGAGTCATGAAGTAGATTACAGAGGAAATGAGTGATGCCCCATTGGTTTGATCTGGAAAATTTATTACAACTAACCTTTTTAAGTAATTGGATGATTCGTATGGTTTGACTTGGAAAATTTATTATAACTTGTAGATAGTTTTTCCTTTCATCCAGGTTTTTGTGACCTTGTCAACAAGTTGGATGAAAAATAATCATTATGGAAACATGATCTTAGCCCCTAGGAAGTTTTTAACGGTGAGGCATTCCATCCCCACTGTTTCCTTATAGTATGATCTACCCGAGATTTAGATCTACTTCATTGGTTGCCCCATGGCCTAAAATGACGAGGTAAAATGGATGGACAACATGGATGTAGAATACATACATTATGATGGGCCACACAATAAGGGCCGCACCGATCCACTCTCCATTAAGACAGACTCCGATTGCAGGGTGCACAACACAACACCCAGCGTTGACGTGGCAAAGTTCTATGAGCCTTATCATGATATATATGTGGTATATCCACACCATCCATTCATTTTTTCAGATCATTTTATGGCCTGGGCCCAAAAATGAGTAAGATCCAAAGCTCAAGTGGACCACCAATGTGTACATATTACACCTAGGTGGCCCACACTACCTAGCCACCAGAAAGGTCAAGTAGGCCAACCCAAGTTAAGGCAGATCCCAGTTCAAGTGAACTGTGCCTTGGGTAGCAACACCAACTGGGCCACCTTGAAGTATGTGTTGTTTATTCACGTTGTCCATCCATTTCTACCGCTCATTTTAGAGCATGGACTCAAACATGAGACCGATCCATGGCATAGGTGGACCCCACACTAGACAGTGGGGCCTACTCATGTTTGTCCAAAGTGTGGTCCCCTTTTGGTGCATCCTTTAGGGCCGCCATGGCACCCCACCATGATGTATATGTTTTTTCTCGCACCATACATAAGGTACAATTTGCGATCCAGTTAGGATTGAGCTCAAGGGGGCATTACCTTAACATGCTCTTGATGATGTGAGTTTGAACAATTCCAGGCAGGAAGGACTAGTTCACAAGGTACTCCAATGTTACTTGTGTAGAATGGAGGGTCAGGTTTGTCTTTGCAGATGCGATACCATCTCACCGAAATGTCAGGGATCGGGCATGTCGTTCCTATTTATTGAAATCTTTTTATCTGAGAACAAAAACCTCATTTTATTGGGGGAAAACCTCAATGCATAGTTTTTTATTTCTTGATCATTTTGGGAATTTCTAACACTAGGTGTGGAATGATCCCATTTGACTAGTTTGTATGGCACTTTGTTCCAAATGAGTTGTATTGGAGATAAGGAAAATCTAATCCTCGGATATGGACTATCCATCTGATCCGACATGCTCTTTATAGGACATATGACAAAAATATTACCGATCAGAATACAAGTTGCACTAGGAATTCATTCATTTATTTATTTTTTTTACTTGGAAATTTCTGTTTTGTAAACTTTTCAGTTTTGGTTTATTATTAGTTGTCCAAATCAAGAATTACCAAAAAGAATTGAAAGAATAGGTAAGCTTTTTCTTCATTGCGTGTATCAAAGATTTGGCCCATTTACTATACAGCCAGTAATTTCTACCCCATATACAAACATGTGTAATACAAGTATGAAATATCTATCTACTTGTTCCTTTTTTCCCTTTTATCCTTCACTATAGTCACCTTTGATGGCAATCCTTTTTTCAACTCTAATTGTGATACTCGAATCCAAACCCGAACCCGAACCCGAATTCCTAAACCTTAACCTAAACATATAACCTATAACTTGAGCCTATACCTAAACCTAAAACCTTACTTATAACCTAAAACTATTCTCAAATCCTTAAACCTAAACCTTAACCTATAACCTATAACCTAAACTTATAACCTATAACCTAACCTAAGCCTAAAACCTAAACCTTAACCAATAACCTAAAACCTAAACTTAAACCTAAAACCTAAATGTATTCTCAAATCCCTAAACCTAAACTTACACCTAATCCTAATCTCAACTCCCTAACCTAAACCTAAACCTAAACTTGAAAACCTAAACCTAAACCCGATCCCGAATCCGAACCCGATTTCCTAAACCTAAACCTTAACCTATTCTCACCCTAAACCTATAGTTTATAACCTAAACCTTAACCTAAACCTAAACCTAAACCTAACCTACACCTAATCCTAATCTAAACTCCCTAACCTAAACCTAAACTTAAACTTGAAAACCCAAACCTAAACCCGAACTCGATTTCCTAAACCTAAACCTTAACCTATTCTCAAATCCCTAAACTTAAACCTACACCTAATCCTAATCTAAACTCCCTAACCTAAACCTAAACCTAAACCTAAACCTAAACTTGAAAACCCAAACCTAAACCCAATCCCGAACCCGAACCCGAATTCTTAAACCTAAACCTTAACCTATTCTCAAATCCCTAAACCTACACCTACACCTCATCCTAATCTCAACTCCCTAACCTAAACCTAAACCTAAACTTGAAAACCCAAACCTAAACCCGATCCCGAATCCGAACCCGATTTCCTAAACCTAAACCTTAAGCTATTCTCACTTCCCTAAACCTATAGCTTATAACATAAACCTAAACTCCGAACCTATAACCTATAACCTAAATATATTCTCAAATCCCTAAACCTACACCTACACCTAATCCTAATCTCAACTCCCTAACCTAAACCTAAACTTTCTACTTAAAAACCCGATCCTAAACTCCGATCCCGAACCCAAACCCGATTTCCTAAACCTAAACCTTAACCTATTCTCAATTCCCTAAACCTATATCTTATAACCTAAACCTTAACCTAAACCTAAACCTAAACCATAACCTATTCTCAAATTCTTAAACCTACACCTACACCTAATCCTAATCTCAACTCCATAACCTAAACCCGATCATCGAACCCGAACCCGATTTCCTAAACCTAAACCTATTCTCAAATCCCTAAATCTAAACCTACACCTAATCCTAATCAAAACTCCCTACCCTAAACCTAAACCTAAACTTGAAAACCCAAACCCGAACCCGATTTCCTAAACCTAAACCTAAACTTGAAAACCCAAACCTAAACCCGATCCCGAACCCAAACCCGATTCCCTAAACCTAAACCTTAACCTATTCTCACTCCTAAACCTATAGCTTATAACCTAAACCTAAACCTAAACCTCAACCTTAACCTTAACCTAAACCAAAACCTATGACCTAAAACCTAAATGTATTCTCAAATCTCTAAACCTAAACCTACACCTAATCCTAATCTCAACTCCCTAACCTAAACCTAAACCTAAACTTGAAAACCCAAACCTAAAACCCTATCACGAACCCGAACCCGAACTCGATTTCCTAAACTCGAACCTTAACCTATTCTCAAATCCCTAAACCTAAACCTACACCTAATCTAATCTAAACTCCCTAACCTAAACCTAAACCTAAACTTGAAAACCCATACCTAAACCCGAACCCGATTTCCTAAACCTAAACCTTAACCTATTCTCAAATCCCAAACCTAAACCTACACCTAATCCTAATCTAAACTCCTAACGTAAACCTAAACCTAAACCTAAACTTGAAAACCCAAACCTAAACCCAATCCCGAACCCGAACCCGACTTCTTAAACCTAAACCTTAACCTATTCTCAAATCCCTAAACCTACACCTACACCTCATCCTAATCTCAACTCCCTAACCTAAACCTAAACCTAAACTTGAAAACCCAAACCTAAACCCGATCCCGAACCCGAACCCGATTTCCTAAAAACCTTAACCTATTCTCAATTCCCTAAACCTATAGCTTATAACCTAAACCTAACCTAAACCTAAACCTAAACCTTAACCTATTCTCAAATTCCTAAACCTACACCTACAACTAATCCTAATCTAAACTCCTAACCTAAACCTAAACCTAAACTTGAAAACCCAAACCTAAACCCGAACCCGAACCCGATTTCCTAAACCTAAACCTTAACCTATTCCCAAATCCCTAAACCTTAACCTACACCTAATCCTAATCTAAACTCCCTAACCTAAACCTAAACCTAAACCTAAACTTGAAAACCCAAACCTAAACCAATCCCAAACCCGAACCCGAATTCTTAAACCTTAAACTGCGTTTTCAAATCCCTACACCTAATCCTAATGTCAACTCCCTAACCTAAACCTAAACTTAAACTTGAAAACCCAAACCGAAACCCGAACCCGATTTCCTAAACCTAAACCTTAACCTATTCTCAAATTCCTAAACCTACACCTACACCTACACCTAATCCTAATCTAAACTCCCTAACCTAAACCTAAACCTAAACTTGAAAACCCAAACCTAAACCCAATCCCGAACCCGAATTCTTAAACCTAAACCTTAACCATTCTCAAATCCCTAAACCTACACCTACACCTCATCCTAATCTCAACTCCCTAACCTAAACCTAAACCTAAACTTGAAAACCCAAACCTAAACCCGATCCCGAACCCGAACCCGATTTCCTAAAAACCTTAACCTATTCTCACTTCCCTAAACCTATAGCTTATAACCTAAACACCTAAACCTAAACCTAAACCTTAACCTATTCTCAAATTCCTAAACCTACACCTACAACTAATCCTAATCTAAACTCCCTAACCTAAACCTAAACCCGAAAACCCAAACCTAAACCCGAACCCGAACCCGATTTCCTAAACCTAAACTTTAACCTATTCCCAAATCCCTAAACCTTAACCTACACCTAATCCTAATCTAAACTCCCTAACTTAAACCTAAACCTAAACTTGAAAACCCAAACCTAAACCCAATCCCGAACTCAACCCGACTTCTTAAACCTTAACTCATTTCAAATCCCTAAACCTAAACCTACACCTAATCCTAATCTCAACTCCCCTAACTCTCCCAAAAACCTAAACCTAAACTTGAAAACCCAAACCGAAACCCGATCCCGAACCCGAACCCGATTTCCTAAACCTAAACCTTAACCTATTCTCACCCCTAAACCTTAACCTACACCTAATCCTAATCTAAAGTCCCTAACCTAAACCTAAACCTAAACTTGAAAACCCAAACCTAAACCCAATCCCGAACCCGAACCCGAATTCTTAAACCTTAACCTTAACCTGTTTTCAAATCCCTAAACCTAAACCTACACCTAATCCTAATCTCAACTCCCTAACATAAACCTAAACCTAAACTTGAAAACCCAAACCGAAACCCGATCCCGAACCTGAACCCGATTTCCTAAACCTAAACCTTAACCTATTCTCAAATCCCTAAACCTTAACCTACACCTAATCCTAATCTAAACTCCCTAACCTAAACCTAAACCTAAACTTGAAAACCCAAACCTAAACCCAATCCCAAACCCGAACTCAATTCTTAAACCTTAACCTTAACTCCGTTTTCAAATCCCTAAACCTAAACCTACACCTAATCCTAATCTCAACTCCTAACCTAAACCTAAACCTAAACTTGAAAACTCAAACCGAAACTCGATCCCGAACCCGAACCCGATTTCCTAAACCTAAACCTTAACCTATTCTCACTCCCTAAACCTATAGCTTGTAACCTAAACCTAAACTCTTAACCTTAACCTAAACCTAAACATGAACCTATAACCTAAATATATTCTCAAATCCCTAAACCTACACCTACACCTAATCCTAATCTCAACTCCCTAACCTAAACCCAAACCTAAACCCGATCCCAAACTCGAACCCGATTTCCTAAACCTATAGCTTATAACCTAAACCTTAACCTAAACCTAAACCTTAACCTATTCTCAAATTCCTAAACCTACACCTACACCTAATCCTAATCTAAACTCCCTAACCTAAACCTAAACCTAAACTTGAAAACCCAAACCTAAACCCGATCCCGAACCCGAACCCGATTTCCTAAACCTAAACCTTAACCTATTCTCAAATCCCTAAACCTAAACCTAATCCTAATCTAAACTCCCTAACCTAAACCTAAACCTAACCTAAACTTAAACTTAAACTTGAAAACCCAAACCGAAACCCAATCCCGAACCCGA
The DNA here is from genome assembly GCA_030180095.1 of Magnolia changhungtana. Classification (NCBI taxonomy): domain Eukaryota; kingdom Viridiplantae; phylum Streptophyta; class Magnoliopsida; order Magnoliales; family Magnoliaceae; genus Magnolia; species Magnolia changhungtana. The sequence goes on along the minus strand of JASAUF010000642.1, from coordinate 1,719,427 downwards.
ACCCGAATTCTTAAACCTAAACCTTAACCTATTCTCAAATCCCTAAACCTACACCTACACCTAATCTTAATCTCAACTCCCTAACCTAAATCTAAACCTTAACTTGAAAACCCAAACCTAAACCCGATCCCGAACCCGAACCCGATTTCCTAAACCTACCTTAACCTATTCTCAATTCCCTAAACCTATAGCTTATAACCTAACCTAAACCTAAACTTATTTATATGTATTATGTGTGGATGAATGTAATGTGAATAAGATTGTTTGTATTTGGATGAATGTAGTTTATGTTTGGATGGATTTATGTAGTTCGGGTTTAGATGGATGTGAATGTGATGAAATGTGGATAAGATTGTTTTTTTACTTATGAAGTTAAACTTATATGTATTATGCGTGTATGAATGTAATGTGGATAAGATTGTGTTTGGATGGATTTACGTAGTTTGGGTTTAGATGGATGTGAATGTGAATGTGATGAAATATATTGTATAACAGGTGTATAGCAGGTGTATATCAGGAAGATTGTGTTTGGATGGATTTACGTAGTTTGGGTTTAGATGAATGTGAATGTGATGAAATATATTGTTTAGCAGGTGTATATCAGGAAGATTGTGTGAGTTTGGGTTTAGATGGATGTGAATGTAATGAAATATATTGTTTAACAGGTGTATATCAGGATGTGATGTGAATGTGATGAAATATATTGTATAACAGGTGTATATCAGGATGTGATGTGAATGTGATGAAATATATTGTATAACAGGTGTATATCAGGATGTGAATGTGATGAAATATATTGTATAACAGGTGTATATCAGGAAGAAGATACAGGTCAAATTTGAAATGTCCTTTAAGGGTGATAAGAGATGGCCCATAGCAGTCCTTTAAAAGGACGGTCCATGACCGTCCTTTTAAAGGACGGTCTATAACCGTCCTTTGATGGCTCATACGAGACGGTCCATAACAGTCCTTTTTAAGGACGGTCCATGACCGTCCGTTTAAAGGACGGTCTATGGCCGTCCTTTGAAGGCTCATATGAGACGGTTCCTGACAGTCCTTTTGAAGGACGGTCTATGACAGTCCTTTTAAAGGACGGTCCATGGCCGTCCTTGTTGGGCTCATAAGAGACTGTCTATAAGTCTATTTTAAGGACGGTCTATGACCGTCCTTTTTTAGGACGGTCCATGACCGTCTTTTTTTCGTCAATAAGAATGACGGTTTTCAACCGTCCTTTAAGTAATAGGACACGTCAAAATTTGACGGCCTATGTGACGGTCCATGACCGTCCTTTTTGATCATTTGAGACGGTTTTGGACCGTCCTTTTTTCGCTGTTTTAGCGTAGTGGTAGAGGAGGATTTTCCATATTGTGAGTAATACATGTTCAAGCTCTAAAGGTTATAAAAAATAAGTTATCGTGCCATGACCAAATACTCATATTGGCATGCCTTTGTACGCATTTATGTTGTGCCAAATGCAAAAAACATGTAAATACCTACTTTCATACACAACCAAATATATGTGTGTGAAAGACATCTGGAGATGCTTGCAAACTATGAAGTAGAGTGCAAGGCTATTTATATGAATGACATAACTAAATTGTGTGCATGCATGCATGCATGTTCTTCCATTGTATTTTGTTAATCATAACATGACTCACACAAACTATTATGAGATTGGAACTTGTGCTTTTAGATGGACTAATTGAATTGAAATTAAGAGTCAAATAAAGTGGACATGACCATATTCTAGTTTCTTTAGCATTCATATTGAGGGATGTGGGTGCCAAATTGCAATTACATTACTTTCAAGTTTCACTAGAAAGAAATGAAATGACAATTCAAAGGCAACTTTAAATCATTACCATTTATCATTTCCCTTTTGTTAATTGAATGTTTTTTTTTTTTTTTTTTCAAAAGCGGGCTCTTGCCACGATTCCATTAATCACTGAAATTATACAATACTTCGGGTGGGCCCCAACAAAATAAGAAGGGCCTCACCTATCATGTAACCTAACTGATATAAAATACGGAACAAACCAAAGAAAGGAGGAGACACAGTCCAAAGTCGCACTAGGCTAGCAAAGAAAGGTGAGTCTAAATCCCCCTCCTCACTGAACCTAAAGACAATCTTTCTAAGAAGAGCAGTGCCCGGACTGTCTCGGAGGGAGATCGGCGAGGAGTAAAATTAAGGTCGTCTTTTGACCTTCGCTCCTCACCTTGGCGAGGGCATCCGCTGGTCCGTTTCCTTCTCTAAAAGTATGAACAAATTTTACATTTCTAGAGTTGGAGAGGTGGTTTATTCTGTCTATCCAACATTTCCATTTCCAACCTAGGAACAGCGAGGCCCAAAAGAAAGTTGATAACGAGGAGTGAATCAGACTCAACAAGGATATTGGTGTACCCCAACAAAATGCAATGTTGAAGCCCATCGTGAATTGCCCGAAGTTCTGCCCGAGTATTTGAGGCGATGCCATAGCCCGAGTGAAAAGCAAAAAGGAACTCGCTCCTCGCACCTCTGCAAACGCCTCCTCCCCCAGCTGCGCCAGGATTACCCCTAGCAGACCCATCAACGTTTAACTTTACCCAACTCGGCGAGGGCTTCCTCCAAAACACCACATGGGAAGAGTATCTTGGCTGAGCCGGCACGATAATGCCCATGGCCCCCAGCACCCTACTTGTTGAATCAGATCGGGAACGTGGGACACCCCATCTGTTGACGATACAATGAACCCAACTATAGATGCGGGAGATGATGATCCGATGGTTCATAGGCACCTCTTCATAACGCGCCAAATTTCTGCTCTTCCAAAGCTCCCAAAGGATGAAACAAGGAATAATCTTCTTGAAAGGGGCTGACGGACCATTCCCTGATCGAGAATCCCACCAATGGGCTAGACCGGCCTGAACTGAAGAAGAAAGGGGCATATGGACATCGTAAAGGGAAGCAAAGTGGGACCAAATGGCACGCGCCATCCCGCTCTGAAAGAAAAGATGGGGAATGGTCTCAATCTGCGGTCTGTGGCCTTCGCTACTGTCAACATTACAACAAGAAGCAAATGGAAGCAAGGTGGATGCCACAAGCTTGCACCCTCGCATCTACCGGAAGAGCTCGCAAGATGATTCTCCACACCAGCACTGACACCTTCGGGGGGACCTTGACATGCCAGATTTTGGGGCCCCAGATCGAGGTGGGCCTACGCATCCTGATGACGTCCCACGCCGATGCAACAGAGAAGGCTCCTGTGGGATTTCTGGGCCAAATGGGAAGATCAGGGCCGTTCGAAAGACAAGTCCCTGCATGGAAGATGAAGTCTAAATCCCGTTGAGACAGAATCGTGAGAGCCGCCGAAGGCAGTAGAGGGCCAGAATTGCCCACAAAATCCTTAATTCTAAGGTCTCTGAGAGGGGGGGCAATGTTGAAGGATACCCTGTTTTCCAAGGGGCCTAAACCAGTCCAATTAGCTGTCCATAAATTCTGATTTCCGTCGCCAATTTGCCATTGCATGTGGATATCTAGAAGCGGGAAGAGAAGTCTGATTCTCTTCCACAATGGAGAGAGATTGGAAAACGGTTGAGAATTGCCACCCGTCCGAAAGTCTTGGGCGTATTTGGATTGAACAAACCGACACCACAGCCCTTTGTGTGAACTAAACTTTGCAAACCAGGCCATCTTTAGGCGGAACGCCACCATCACATCAAACAGACTTCTGATTCCGAGGCCCCCTTCCGATTTCAGGGCTGAAATGTGCTGCCAAGATTTCCAGTGCAACTTTTTCCTGCCGTCAGCCCAGCCCCAAAGAAAATCTGAAAATCTTTTTTCTAGCGATTTTAAAACTCCCGACGGGATATGCGTAGCAGCCAAAGAGTGAACCGGGATACTTGTCAGCACATGTTTGACCAGCGTGACTCTGCCAGCCATCGAGAGCCACCTGGCTTTCCAACCTTGAATGCGACCGTCCACTCGATCAACCAGATTCTGGAAATCACTAATTTTCCGTCTACCGACTGATATTGGGACCCCCAAATAGCTAACGCTGTTAGCTGAGTTTGTGATCCTCAGTTCCCTTTGGATAGTAGCGATTCTGGTAGAGTTCATGGTTTCTGCACATAGGAGGACACTCTTATGGAGGTTGATCTGTTGACCGGAGACCCGCTGATACATATCGAGAAAACCCTTTGCCGCTCGGATGGAAGACAGACCTCCATTAATGAAGAGAAGAGTGTCATCTGCAAAAAGGAGGTTAGACACCACCACATTATCCCTTCGGCCTTTAAAAGGAAGACAGGAACCAGAAGCCACGAGCTTGTTGAACCCTCGACTAAGAACCTCAGAGGCTAGGATGAATAAACTGGGGGAGAGTGGGTCGCCCTGGCGGAGACCTCGAGTGGACTTGAAGAAGCCACCCGATTCGCCGTTTATGAGAACCGAGAACCAACAGTTGCTCCAACAGCGTTCCACCAGCTTGATCCAGTCTTGGGAGAAGCCAAAGCGGTCAAGCACTCTTTTGAGGAAAATCCAACCAACTCTATCATAAGCTTTTTCCATATCCAATTTAATGACGATATTCCCACCTCTGACTTTTCGATTTAGATCCCTAAGCAGCTCCTGTGCGAGGGCAATATTTTCTGAGATGGAGCGCCCCTTCACAAAAGCACCTTGCTCCAGGGAGATGAGGGAGGGAAGCAGTCCACTCAATCTGCTCGCAATAACCTTGGCAAAGATCTTATAAACCACGTTACAGAGACTAATGGGCCTGAAATCGGAGAATTTTTTTGGATCTGCCTTTTTGGGGATAAGGGCAATCAGAGAAGTAGTGAAGGCCCTAGGGAGAGACCCTCCTTCGAACAAATGAATGACTGCCTGGAGGAGGTCCTGCCCCACAATGTCCCAGCACCCGGCGAAGAAAGAAGCAGAAAAACCATCCGGACCTGCCGCCCCATCTACGGGGATGGACAGGACAGCCTGATGCACTTCTTGAATCGTAGGCTTGGCCATCAGGCCAGCGTTATCCTCTGCTAACACCGAAGAGGGAATGGAGGAGAGAAGATCAGCCCCCTGGTCCACCTCTCCAGCAGAAAAAAGGTGGTGGAAGTATCTGGCTGCCTCAATCTTAATGTCCTCTTGCGACTCCACAATCCGCCCAGAGTCCAGATGGATTGCAGAGATAGCGGCTCTCCTGGCCCTTTCAGTTGCAGACGCATGGAAGAAAGCAGTGTTCCTATCTCCCTCCTGAAGCCAGTTGTTACGGGCTTTCTGTTTCCAGAAAGTTTCCTCCATCCGCTCCAAATTGGATAAGGTGGTCCTCGCCTCATGGAGCTGACGCAGGAGGGGGGCAGACTCTGGAACCGGCTCCTCGATTTGCTGAAAATTCTCCTCCAAGGTGGACAGCCTCTGTTCGGCTTCTTTGACTGCTGTGAAAATGTTCCCAAATTCAGCTTGATTCCAGCACTTCAGATGGGCTTTAACAGCCTTCAGTTTGGAGAGAATGTTGATCATGGGATTGGAGTCTTCAGTGGATGACCAGGCTTCCTTGACCTTAGGCAGGAAAGCGTCATGGAGGAGCCACATCCGCTGGAAACAGAATGGTTTGTGGCCAGAAAACTGTTGCCTAGGGAAAACAATTAACAGCGAAGCATGATCGGAGTTATACCGAGGGAGGTGGCGTACCTGAAGAGAGGGAAAGGAGATGCTCCAAGCCGCATTGATCAGCACACGGTCCAATCTAGCCCAAACTCGGGCCATGCCTGCCTGGTTATTTGACCAGGTGAATTTACTGCCTCGGAAACCGGCATCCAGAAGGCCAGCATTGTCAATGGTCTCCACAAAATCGCGGGAGCTCCCGCTTTCAAACCTCCTTCTGCTGTGCCTCTCCGAAGAGCTGATGACCGCGTTGAAATCACCACCCACTGCCCATGGGCCCTGAATAGAGCGGGAGAGACTGGCCATCTCGTCCCAGAGGCCTCTGCGTTGGACCCTGGAACAGCTCGCGTACCCCACCGACAGAGTGATTTGGTTGCTGAATTGTTGCAGCTTAAGTGATAAGGTGATCATTTGGTTTGATCTGGCAACAACAGAGACAGGGGACTGGAACTTGGAGAATATCCAAATCTTACCACCCTCATCAACATTAGAATAAGAATAATGAAACCCAAGGCGGAGACCGATTGTAATGCGTCTGGAGTCCCTGATCATAGGCTCTAAGATCGCTACTATCCAAGGATTGTGGGTCTTGATAAGCCGCTGTAAAGTCCTGATAGTTGGCTTGTTGCCAATTCCGCGAGCGTTCCACAATAGGATGTTATCCGTCATTGGATTCCTTACTTTTCTCGATCCTCCTCTGTAGACTCCTCAATCTGGATAACCAGACATCCCTTGAGACTGCATTCAGGGGATTTTTAGGGGCCCTTTTGCCTCCTCTATTCCGAGTCCACTGCAACTGATTTGGTGGAGATTGGTTGCGAGCTAGGGGTGGGAGACACTTGGTTTGCTGTCGGTTCTTCTGATCCGTCCAATAACTGATTTAAATTAAGCTGCTCCAGGGGTGAACGCGGACTAGTGAGTAGATCAGTCTGTGAGCCTTGTTTCGCTGAGATGCTATCCCAAGCGTCCCCTGATGGAGAGAAGTAAGGGGAGAGATCCACGACAAGCCCTCTGCTACCCGGGGTTCCAACATTCATCCCATGACTGGGAGTCCGCGGAGTAGTAGGTGGGGAAGAGTCATCGGATCTGTAGGAAGAAGTATAGGACCGCAGGTCAGCATCCTTGTCTAAATGCAAGACTGTTGATGGATATGGCCCTACTGAGCTACCCCGGTTGAAACCCATGGAAGTCTTCCTTCGAACATATACGAGCGATTTACTGCGCCTCTGAGTAGCACCAGCCTCCTTGCACTGAAATCTGGTTGTGAGAAGTTCCTTGAAGCAGGTTCGATCTTTGTCTGGATCAGCCTCTTCGTTAGTTCGGTATCCAAGCAACAACTGATGAGGCTCTGGGTTCCGAGGAACGTGTAGGGAGAGCATGCCATTTCCATGGGCGATGTTGACCCCAGGCCGAACATCAATCGGTTGGAACTCTTCCACGATAGTCAAAGCCTGCCTGAGAGAGTGATCATCAACATTGGGGTTTACCAAGGTAGCCTCTGATGGTTCGGGGGCAGGATCATGAGTATTCTGCTGGTTACTGCCGACATGAAGAATAGGCACAATCTCCTCAGCAACTGGTGTCATTTGCGCATATCCACAAATAGCTAATGAGCCTTCAATTGGAACCTCAGAATCCGTTCCCAGTGGGCCAGGCTGCGGATTCCCAGCGTCATCGTTATGGGATTTGAAATGGTCTTCCACCCACGCCTTGGTGCTGCAGTAGTACCGAGAAGTAGGTGGAGCTGAAACAGTTTCCATTTCCCTGCTTGCGTCAACCTTCTCTATTTCCAACATGGCATGGATTGGATATTGTCTCCCTTCAACAACCAATCGCAGGACTCTGTGCAGATCGATACCCAGGTGGAGCTGAACTTTTATTCGAGCGAACACCTGAAATAAACCGAACCTACTGATAGAATCTATCATCAGAACTTTACCAAAGTAGTTCCCCAAGTCCAGTAGGACGGATTCGAACCAAGCATGTGCCGGGATCCCAAAGAGCCGTAACCATGTACCCCCGTCTTCTCCTGTTGCCGGGGGTGTCCACGGGGTAATTTCGACTAGACCCATCTTCTGTTGGAGATCCGCATCAGCCAGGAACTGTTTCAAGTCATCAGCAGATTTCATTCTAATAAGAAATGAAAAATGGGACAAACGTACCACATCAACACCAGAGGAAACTAATCCAGAATCATTGATCGATCGGATTAGATGGAGGATCGAGATAAACGAGGATGTCCGCCCAATCAATCCTAGCTTCAGCTCCTGCTTCTTTCTCTGAACCGCTGCTAGGTCTGCAATGGTGGTGAAATCATCTAGTTGGTTCACCCGACTCTGGTGACCCTGTCTTGAGGTTCGATGCTTCCCCTGATTATTCGTCTCCATTGCTGCGTTGGTTACTGCGGCTGCATAGGATTTCAGTGTTGGGCCGGGATGCAAATTTGGGGATTTCGAAAAGGTTGGGGGGTTAATCGGTCTTGCCCTGGAGGGGTTTTGAGATGTGCCGGGATGTAGATTTGGAGTTTTTGAAAGGGGTGGGGGATTATTGGGTCTAGCCCTGGAGGGCTTAAGAGATCTAGGGTTGGCCCACTCCACTTTCGCTCGCCTGCCATCAATCCGCCTTCCACCCAGGATATCTTTAGCATTTTTTGCGTCCTGTTCGTAGAGAAACCGTACAAATGCGAATCCCCTAGGGAGATTGGTTGATGCCTGAAGCGGGATGTAGACGTCCTGGATTCTTCCATACCTACCGAAGATTTGATAAAGGTCCTGGTGGGAGCAGTCGTACGGTAAGTTTCCGACAAATAAGCTGAAGTCGTGAAGGGATGGAGGACGCGATCTGGGGATGGCTCCTCCTCTGGTAGACGAAAGGTGGGCAGCCGATCTCCTACGATGACGGAGGACGTCCCGGCCCATAGGACGGGTCATTAGCAAAAGGGTTGTAACCTACAGACTTTTGGTAATTGAATGTTTGAGATTCAATTCATTTTTGCATCCAAACTCAACCTTGAGATACTATACTCAAATACTTAAACAAGAATGGAAACAGAACTTGTTCATTTGCAAAAGAAAGTATGAAACTACATCCATGTTTATCACTATACCAAAATTCCTCTTTAGGAACGGTTGAAAACCGTTCCTAAATGGTTTAGGAACGGTTTTCAACAGTGGCTAAATAGGGTGTCGCAAAAAAATAGGGACGGTTGAAAGCCATTCCAAAATTGAAATTTTTGAAATGGTTCTCAACCATTCCTGAAATAGGGCGTAGCAAAAAATTAGAAAAATTTTCAATTTCCAACCCAATTCTAAATCCTTCTTAATTTTTGGGAACGGTATTTTTTTTTCTTATTTGGAAACAGTTTTAAACCAAAAAACCGTGCTTGAAATTATCAAAAGTGACATTCTCTCACGAGTTTAGCATATGACATTGACTCAATTACTTGCTTTATGATATTAATCAGTTGATAGTGTCGTGAGGTATCTACAAATAAATATATACAATGTATCAAAAATCATTTTCGCGAATAATGGAAACAATTTTGACAAATTTAAATTTGATGATGACGAAAAAGATAATTGCAGCATACCAAGGAGAAGCCCACGAAATGCAAATCTAGGTTCATCTTGAATATACCAAGGTGCCTTGTTCACCTCAACGGTTTTAGTTTCATAATTGAAGGTACATAATTGGCTGAATGTCTGGAAAAGATAGAAACTTTAACAAGTGAATCCCATCCCTATATCATCCACTAAATCTAAATGAAGGTAACAAATTGATGTTATAACACGGGAAAGGTAACTAGAGTTCAATCAATCACAAGAAAAATGTATAACAATTAACAACTGTATAAGAATTTCAGGTTTGAAAAATATGTCAGGGTAACTTTTTGAAGGAACAAGATGAAACGTATCAGCTTCACATCTCTTGCCTGATACTAGATAAATTATATCTTTTACAATTTATTTCAAAGCTTCTGGGAAAAAAACACCTGCATATTTTAAGCAATGGATCAGAAAGAAATTAATGCTTGACAAAGCCAGTTAGAAGTCCACATAATTCTAATAAGCCAATGTTCTCGCAATGTCAGTTGGTAAATTATATCTTTTACAATATATTTCAATATTTCTGGGAGAAAATACCTACATTTTTTAAGGACTAGATCAGAAAGATATCCATAGCCAAATAATAATTGACAAAGCCAATTTAGAAGTCTACATGGTTCTTCTAGTAAATCTTTTCGCCATTTAGATGTTCCTAATAGGCAGACAGTTAAATTTTGTTTGTGATACATGGTTTAATGAAATTTGTTTTACAAATTTGTAGGGCACGGCCGAGTTCCTTTGACCACCTGAATAGGAATAAGAGTCCAAAAATCAGGAAACTAAACATCAAACAGAAATTTGAGGAATGAACAAGTTCAACAGGTCACCCAAAAAGTTCCCTACTGCCAACTACAGCAGCCAAAAATTTGGGGTCATCTTGCTGGTGCAGTCCATGGTGTTGGAAGGGTCCAAGGCCATATAAGACGAGGCTTGCTGCGAGTTCGATTAAGTACAAGGGTGCAAAAACACCAAAGAGGCCATTGTACACCTGCTTCTTAGAATAAAATGAATTTTATAAACATAATCAGAAAAGAATCACCTGAAAAGTATTCTAAGAGCTCCCCATCTTCACATAACCTGAAATATACAACAAATGAATCACGAGGATTCCAAACTACCATCTTTAATTTACCCAATTCATTTATCAGATCTCAAATAGCCACACATATTTCCATGCACATGATAGAGGAATTTCAGTGACTATTATATCATATTAGAACTATTCAATGCTAGATAAGTTTGACACTAAAAGTTCAACAATGCCAAGTTCAAATGTTCCACCATCTGCCATCAATCGCATGCACTCACTTGATGAATTACTTGCCTTAGAAGAAAGTTTTGCCGTTGGAAAACAATGGAGAGAGGGATTTCAGGATTGTAGCATCCAACAAGAAATACAATAACAGATTTCTAGCACAAACGAATGTGGCATCATTTCCCAAGCAAACTGATAATGTGTCTGCACTGTTCTCCTCTTCATTAAACCATCCAACTTCATTCTGCAACATGGCTGAAAGGAGCATGATACCTCGGATGCAATGATAATTCTCTTAGAAGATCAAATTTGGAAGGCTTAGATGATGGGCTATGTAGTTGGTGAGAAGGACTCTAATGGCCCTAGGACAATCTTCATTCAAGTGCCTATGGCCCACCCCATCAATGACTTATAGGACGCTTAAATCAATAAAAAGATTCCCCACAAGATCAACATGAGTACAGCCAGAAACATACCACTTTCTCACCATAACAAGAACAAAAATGTCTCATTATGTTCAAGCCTTCCTGTAACAGCCCGAATTTTTGCCAACCTGGGATTAGACGTCCTTAGGCAATGGGTCGCTCCTGACACCTTATTAACCTGTCAGAACTCAATTCCAAAGTCTAAAACCACTTTTGAACCCATTTCCTTCACAAATCTCACCCTTCACCACCTTGATCTTTCAATTTTTCTAAGTACTTTCACCCTAGACACTATCTTAAACTAGCTAAGTAGTACAACTTGGATCACTCTATATACAAACTACAAAGGACTAAGTACCACCTCAGACGAAAATCACTTAGGATTAAATCCTTTAGAAATTTGACAAAGTTAACTAAGTGCAAAACTAGATTAGCTACAAAATTCGCTAGAATCACTTTAAATACGATTTGTAAGACCCAAAACTTGTAGAATCATTGACGCTAGGTTACCCTAAAATCTCGGATCAAACTCATTACCCGACTGCTCTCGAGAGCACGTTGAAACTTCGTATCAGATCTGGACCGCACATGGGGAATCCGAATAATACGAGGTTAAGGAATTAGGGCCACCTCACTGGGCTTGACAACCATCTCGGAAATTAGACCCAGACAGTGTCCCACTGCTGTTCGCTTGAGTCCGGAGCGAGGGAGTGTGAAAACACTTATTTTCTTTACAAAATAAATATCTTGAATAGTAATCTGAGACTTGTCGCTTGCGGGTCAGTATTAAGCAACCTGACCATCAAAATCAGGCCAAATTACACCCTCGGATCAGGAGAAATTTCATACACATTTACATGTACTCGGAATTTCGGATCTAGATCCGCTGACCGTTGAACTGAAACTGACCCGCCACGCGTGATCTGAGAACCCAACTGGAACAAAAACTTAATAGAACCTAGATCCATAGTTTGTGAGCTTAAGTCCGACCTTTGGCTCAAGGAGGCCCGCCAGAAGTCCTCCGTTGAGCTGAAACAGAAACCCTTTGGACAAAACCCAAGTATACCTTGTTCCCAAGTCTATTTCGGTGAAGTTTTAGGCTATATAAGGACCTTAAACCCTCTCTCATTTCAGCCATCCGAATTTGAGAAAAACCCTAGGGAAAGAGAGAGAAAGTGAGAGAGATGTGAGAGATTCTTCCCTGCCTTGCTTCCCCGCTGCTATCCATGCTTAACCGCTCCATTCTAATCGCATTCCCGGCGATTCCGGCTCCGTTTCTAGGTAAGAAACCCTAACCCTAACCCTAATATTTTTTGGGGTTGTTAAGGTTGTAGGTTATGAAATAGTTAACCTATTTCATTCTATAGGTTGTCAAACTGCCGAATACGGAAGCTTAGCAAACCTATCAACTCCGTTACGATTCTACGACACAAGGTGCGGACTTTAGGTGTATAGGTTATGGTTTTCAATGCTTTCAATGTCAGATAATAATAGATTCATGATCTGCATGCAATTGCACATGTACAAAGTGCTTTCCATTTTCTGTTTCGATTAACGATGTAGATTATGGAATTTTACATATTCTAGGTATTCGTAGAAAATACCGTATACATATAAATTTTGGAAATGTGTTTGACATGATTATTTGTTATATGAATATACGATATATGGATAAAATACTTATTTGGCGAAAGGATTCGCCCAAATACATGTTTTACTAATATACACTATGTATGTAGAAATACTGTATTGTAGAAAGTACCGTATACATACATATTTTAGAGATGTGTTTGTCATGATTATTTATTGAATAAATATATTATCTATGAGTAAAATACTTGCTTGGTGAATGGACTCGCCCTAATACATGTTTCCTAACATACACTAAGTATGTTGAAAAAGTGTATGTTAAGTGTTTGTGAAAATGCTTGTGTGAGTAAGTGATTGGATGTTGATGCCTTAGGAGGGTGTTGAGATGGGATTCTCAACTACCTTAGAGATATGTATGATTTCCTCTATGAGGTTGTTTACTTAAACCGCTTATTTGTGCGATATATGTGTTTGTATTCCTATTTATGTAGTGCTTTATATCATGCTTTATAACATGCTTTATGACATTCTTACTAACATGCTTGAATTACTTTGCTTATTATGCTTTACTCCACATACTATGAATAAGGATTGATTTAGTTTGGGACTATGTCTATAGTCCAGACAATCGGTACCAGACTTGAGATCGTGGTTGAGATTCGTGTCACCACGTAAGATGTGTTTGACGAAACTGTGACGTACTTCAGTTGGCGACAGTGGTTAGGCCACGCGAAGTGCTTATGCACTTCATGTCGTCCAAGTGATTGTGCGCTCGATCTAGTCAGGCTCGTCAAGTAACCCGATATGTCTAATGTATGTTCGCCATGTTTGGTCACCACTGCTTAAACCTAGGGTACCAAACTTACCAGTGAAATCTCTTTTAACCATGGTACCTCGATCTGCTAAGACTCATGAGCCAAGCATGGTGGTATGGGACACTGTGGTCGAGCTGTCGGCCTATGCTAGGTCCACGTGCCTCCCTGTAGTGACCAGTGAGCAACCAGACTCGTGAGCCGATTACGGTGGTATGGGACACTATATTCGTGTTGTTGGCCTACATTAATAAGGTGATGGGGGAGTGGTGTAACGAATGCGAGCAACAGCCCTGGCAGCCCTTTGTAGTGACCTCGAGCATACTCTAAAATTGTGGTGAGCCTTAGAGTTTTGCCACAGTGTAGAGAGTATGAACTAGGCCTGTTTCTGTATAGTGATGAATCGTTTAAGAGGTGATGGGGGAGTGGTGTAACCTTTGTGCGTAACAGCCCTGGCAGCCTTTGTAGTGACCTAGAAAACACACCATCGTCTGAGATTAACTAGGATTGACGACCCTAGAATGGATCATGTTTGGGAATGATACAAGGGAGGTACCTTAGTTTTCCAATCCTGCTGTTTGAAATGAACTAATAAAAACTCGGTACTCATACTCATCATGCATTGCATGTGCCTGGAAGATGTGGAGCACTGAAGGATGAAAGCATGCCGCGAACGTAAGATGGTGTCGCACGAGGGAGGGTGTGGTGAGGGCATCCATCATGACTGCATTCATACTTGCATTAATAAGAGTAGTTAGGAGTGTTTGATTGTCCTGCTTTATCATTACTGCTTGACTGTATTGATCACATGTTAACCTATGCTTTATTGTTCCACTGAGTTAGCTACTAACTCCCACGTTACGGGGACGGTGTTGTACACACCAACCAGATTTGTTGAGTTTCAGGTGATGGCGATGCTTATGAAGCAGAGCCGGACTACTACTATGATGTTGAGGAGGAGTTCTCCTACATGTAACTCTCTTACAGGTCTATGAAGACCTGGTATTGTATTGACGGGGCTTTGACACTTAGGATAGAAGACATTACACTTCCTCATATTTGATATATTTTAGAATTGTGCTTGTAATTATTTAACCTGGTAACATTATCACACTCTAGAGACTCACCACAGTTTTTATATTCTATATGTCTATCACAGTCTTCCGCTTGTAATTTAACTGTCTCTGGAGTATGATATGCTGTTTTGGCTTAATCTCACTCATGTTCAATGCACGAATACAGTCAAAATTCAATCATCATTCATTTTGTTGCATAAGTGATGTTCTGGAACTCGGGAGTTGAGTTACTACTCGACCCCCGATTTTCGGGATGTTACACTTCCACCATGTCTCTGTAATGGCTTTTCAATCTGCATAAAACCAAAAAAAAAAAAAAAAAAAAAAAAAACTTAAATGTGTTATTGACTCTTTTTTTTCTAATGAGTACCCAAATGCAGATCTAATGAGTACCCAAATGCAGATCAGATTGAATTGCAACTAGAATGATATCACTGAATTTTCAAAATTCAATTCACCTGTGTATCTGGTACCCGAGTTTCAGAATGCTAAAAGGTTCCTACTTACCTTGGCTGTCCGACATTTGCCTTCGCCATTGTGGATGGCGTCAATCAATAAAATGTAGTTCCAGTTCTTGATGACATTGTACGGGCCATCATAGATCTCAACTTCGATAGTGTAGCCTTATCCAAATCTTCTTCACAGAATAAAATTGCAATTAGAAAAGGAGAAAAAAAAAATGCAGAGTTAGTGAGTTGTTTGGGAAAGCAGATATTTTCACAGATGCAGTTGGCTGATGAGATACCACAGATTGAGGAATCTATTAAGGTAGAGTTCATGAGCTGTTAGGGAAAGCAGAGATTTTCATTTGCAATTATATATATAATCAATTGCTTAGATTCAAGCTTCAGGGTTAGTTTTCAGGTTTGTTTCTAAATTCTTTTACAAAGATAATATTTTCAGAAAGCACATGTTCACCAACAAGAGGAGAAACAGCAAACTCATGAATTGACAAACCTTACAGTTATGGAATCCTGAGTTGCATTTGGATGATACTCCACCAGCGACAAGGAGAGTACATACATACTCAGGAAAAGTGTATTTAATTCCATAAACCAACGTGCCCACCAGCATCACTGCATGAGGCCACAAATGCATTGATCAATCAAGAGTTGAAAGCTATTAATCTATGAAACTTCTTGATCCAAAATGAAGCAGTAAACCTCTGACTGAATGCAAATGTATTAATCTTTAGATGTTCACACTTCATAAATTTTGGTATAGATAAATAACTGTGTTTAGATACTCTGAATTCTAATTGTTACAAAAATTTTGACATGGCCAGACTCAACATACTTTTTCTTTTGCATTACATGCATCAAACATCCAACAACTATAAAGGTACCTTTGTCATTTTACTCACCATTCCATTGCTGACCATCCAATGTTTTCACTTTATCCTGATTGTTGTTGTTTTTTCCCTTCACTATCTATTTGCAGGCCACTCATCAAAGTGTTAGGATCTTCTAATCTGGAAGATGTCTGGGGCATCCCTTGTCCATGAAGGGGCCCATCAGATCAACAGTCTGGGTATGAACCATGGGGCCCATATGTACATATAAGAGGTCGGATGCACTACAACATGATGTGTGTACCTATCATGATGTGTTCATGACATCCCAGTTAGTCCCTAATATAAGTTTCCACGTGTTATCCTTGACACCCAAAAATGCAGGTAGGACCCACCATCTAAAATTATGCCTAAAACAGCTAAAACCCCATGGAGTGGCCCACATGACTGTGGAATGGCCCTTGGGGTGTTCGTTAATCTTGGTGGGGCATATCTTTTGATAAATAGTCCAAAAAACCCATATCCCAACAACTACGTGCACATCACATACAGAAATGTGTATTTTACATTCAAAGCATAGCTACATTCTAATAGACTTAATGATATTAAATACACCAACTATCCATCAGGCCTGATCTGAGCTTATCCCAGATGCCTGATAATTAAAAAGGTAAGCAAACATGTGAGGCCTATGTTTTGTTGATCCAAACAATTGATTTGATGGGCCTCACTAACCTTTTTGGTCTACTTATTTTAACAATCTATTTATTGGCCACAGATCAAAGAATAAGTTCTCCTCTCAATCTGGAGTTTTCAACATAGTCTATCAGTGACTAGACCCATAAGATCTACATATGAATCACCTAACTATCAAGCCAACATGTAGCAAATGAAATAAGAGAGAGGGAAAGAGTCTTACTTGACTTGTTAGGGTTACCAATAGAGCTGCCAAGGGATGGATTTTCCTATGAAAGAAAATCTTCGTTTGTGACACAATTATCAGTGCATATGCATTTTAGTATAATGCATCGTTGATTTCATCTACATAATACTTGAATCATTAGTATAATGCACTTTAAAGGTGGATATTTGTCAAGCTTATGTGGGATCAACGACCAAATTTCTTTTAGAAAAATCACCAAAATCTCTGAAATGGGGAAAGAGCTAAAATTTCAGCTTAGAGTTTAACATCCCTTCAATCAAAACATCGTTCTACACACGCACACACACACCAAGAACAAAGAAAAAAGAAAAAGAAAGAAAAAGGGGATACATAATCAAGCCAAAAAAAGCTGAAAAAATATCAAGAAATGTTAATAGAAATTCTATCTGTATGATATCCAAAAGACCCCAGATGTTAGTTTCAAAACCATCCAAAGATTCGAAGTGGGTAGAACCAAATTGACAACAATCTCAATATTCCTCACATGAAATCCATTAATTCTCCTGAAAAATCAAAACCAATATACTAAAACAAGGAACCAATTGAAGAAGTCAACAAAATTTCCACAGCTAGTGAAGAACTAAATATATCTAAATTCCAATGTGGCATATGCAAAAACACCATTTTCCAACAATACCCAGATGCCTAATCAGAAATTACTGAAAAAAAAAAGAGAGCATAAAAATTATTACCTTTGTATTCATTTCCAAAAGAACCGTACATTAAATCAAATTCAGCTACAAATATAAACCGGATCCAATGCTCAAGTGGACCGAAAACGTGATAATTGAACATCCACAGTTGAAATGTTCATGGGGTGACAAAAGTTTTGAATCATTCTAATATTATATCTGGTTTCTACAAACTGTGGGGCATCTTGTGTTCCTTCAGCAGTTCAAGGTGCCGACATGGTGTGTTTCAGTTATAAGTGCTGCATCACAAGTGTCATGCTCACAAGTAGTTACTCTGAAGAATGCACAAGTGCCCAGAATATTACAGCATTACCTCACAGACTGTGTAAAAAGCAGGCGAGTCAAGGGAGAATCCAATTTTCACCAATGCCTACAGTTCAACTTCAGTGCTTCATTCAGGTTAACAAGTGAAATGGAAGTTAAATACTATAGCCTTCAATCACTTTCAAATGCAGTGGAGTTTGGTTCCATGGTCCAATGATTATAACAATACAAGTGTAAGATGAAGAGAGAAATGAGGTTATTGAAGTTTTGAAATCGCAAGTTCACGCAATAACAGAAGAATGCATGCAGTTTCATGCTATGCTGATAACACTAGCATATGCAAGGATGTGCTGGCCTGGTCCTAGCGAAAAAATCTCACTCAATCATGCCATGGAGTTCATGCTAATGGAATTTGCATATGCAAGGAATCACAATTACTTTTTTTTGAAGAAGTAACAATCAAGAAGACTCAATCATGCTGATGTAAGTTGCAGAATACTTTCAAAGACAACACATCTTCCACCACACACCAGGTAGAGAAGAGGAGCAAAGAAGTGGTTGTCAAAAGTGGGAGATGACAGGTAGAGCCAGATGAACCAGAATATGGCAAAACCATCTTCCACCACACACCAGGCAATATAATAAATTGATCAAATCCATTCATGTACTGGGCTCTAGCATGGATGGCTCATGTTTCAAAAATCAAACCTATTATTATTTATTAATATTAATATTATTATTTTTGAAAGATGATGAATTTTATTAAGGCCAAAAGCCAGCAAGATACAAAGAAAAGCAGAAAAACAAAAACAAAGCAAAGAGAAAAAGGAAACGAACAGCAGGAAACCTGAAAAACCTAGAAAGAAAAGAAAAGAAAGAAGCTATATAAACAAACCCAAACAAATAAGGAAAAAACACCCTCAAGGACCTCAATCCCTAATACAAGAGGCAACCCTACTAAACACCTCCAAAGTTTTTTCCCCCTTTTCTAGAAAGATGGTGGGAAAGGGATATTGTATTATTTCTACCTTTGCCTCCATTTTAAAATATACTAGCATTTACCTCTGTCCAAAAAGTAAAAAAAAAAAAAAAAAAATTCTTTGGTGAAAGAGCTATAAGGTGTAATAATCTGATAAGGCCGACGAATGGGGCTAGGCTGGGTGTGGCCAGGCTGAAGCATGCTCAAGTCCAATACATGAGCTGAGGACCTGAGTCGAGGCCCACATGAATTGGGCACCTGCCACCCAGGGTGGATGACAGAACCAACAGTCTGCAAGGCTCGGCCCAGTCTCTTCGTCCCCTGCATACAGTTACTGCTCTTCTTAACCATCTATTTGTAGGCCACAAATAAAAAATGTTAAGAATGGCATTAGTTAACAGCTCACCAAACTAGCAGAATGGACAATATATTCCTTCTCTTTTTTACTCAATAACTTCAAAAAACACAATACCATGAATTTCATTACTACAGCTTCTTTTCCATTTTCGTGCCAAAAACTAGAATGACCCTTTTAGCATTAGAGCTTTGGAAGCTCCAAATCAACACACCAAACCAAACACCCTTTGGAATTTCTTGTAATGGGTATCTAGAAAAAACCCCCAAAAAACATCAATTTCTGCTGAAATTATTTAGAAATGGAAATTTGCAGGACTGGTTTATGGTTACAACAGACACAATAATAATACTTTTTTGCCAAATGGGGTGTCTGAATTCTGGTCATAAAAATCTATTAATTAAAATAAATAAATAAAACAAAACAAAACAAAAACAAAAATAAAAACAAAAAAACAAAAAAAAAAAAAAAAAAAAAAAAAAAAAAAAAAAAAAAAAAAAAAAAAAAAAACAAAACTCACCAAATGGCCATTTAATCTCAAAATACACAATACAATTTTATATCTTTAAAGAAAAGTTCCAAATTCCACAATAATCTCCCAACATAAGAATTTTATATCTTCAAATCAAAACCCAACAGCTAAAAAAGGGAAGTAGGAGACACCCTTTGAAAATTTCTCAACTTGGGTACTTACAAACACCCTAAAAGCATCAATTCTGATGAAATTCAAAACAACTTGAAATGGGTGGGAGTGATTTATGATTTTAACAGACACCCAGAAGAAAAAAAAAAAAAAAAGCACTATCAGACACCCTTAGAAAATTTCCAACAATGAGCATCTCCAGAAACACTAAAAGCATCAAATTCTATGAAATTCAACAAAAATGGTAATAGGTACGATTGATTTATGAAAAAAAGCAGAACTTCTCCCAAATTCTATACTAGAAGCATAGTTCTTTGAAAAATATGTTTATGGCTCTCACCACAGTTCACAATGCCATTAACTGTGTTAAAGGGATTCGAAACAAGAAGGCCAATGAACATTTGAAATAAGGTAAATCTCCTCTGAGATTGACAACTTATGCAAAACACCTACACTCAAACTTGCTCTACTGGGTTTTGCGTTGAATTCTTGACTAGTAAGTCGATTGCCCAACCAGGCTTATTCAACTTACTTTTACAGTTATCAAACAAGAAGTATCACCTTTCTTCTGCCTGTTTCAGGCAAACAATTCTGGCCAACTACTTTCCAAAGTTCTGACTCAAAACTATCCGTTGGCAAGTTTTTTTGGCTTTCAAGATCATCTATAGACAACACATCTTCTAACTCCTTCCTTCATGTGTGCGGGCGCACACAAACAAATGGAACTAGATCATCTTTTACCTGAATATATGTAAAGAAAAGGAGGAAAGCCAAACCTCAATTTCAGACAAGTAGGCTTCCCCTTCCTCATGTTTAGATTTCAGAACATCAGACAGCATACCTATATCCCTGAAATATGAATAAAGGCTCGACATGTGATTCTTGCTCAAAATTATTTGTGCCTAATAGCCACAGTTTCAAGGAAAATATAATCTTAAAGACACTACAACAAAAACGTGCATACTCGGCACTCTCGGTGCGTCTTTCAGCGGCGCTATGTCAAACGGTGCCACGCATTTCACTGCATTTAAAAGAAAAAAAAAAAAAAAACCACTCCCTCGTTTCGCTCCCATTCTCTCTCCTCCTCTCTCTCGTACCCTGTCCCGACTCTCTCTCTCTCTCTCTCTCTCTCTCTCTCTCTCTCTCTCTCTCTCTCTCTCTCTCTCTCTCTCTCTCTCTCTCTCTCTCTCTCTCTCTCTCTCTCTCTCTCCATTTCTAGGGTTTTGATCTTTCATTGAAGTACAGAAACCAGATCGGATCTCTGATGGTGGATTCAAGCACAGCAATGCAGACGCCACGACTCCATCTCCTCGCCATCCCGTCTTCACCTCGTCCTCCTCATGCGACGCAACCCGGCCGTCGATTCTGCTGTCGTCTGATTCCTTCAAGGGCCGTAGGAAGGGTTCCTCAATCGCACGTGCACGTTGATGATCTTATCATCCTCCTCCATGGCTCCGACCCTGTCAGGGTCGAGCTCAACCGCCTCGAGAATGAGGACCGAGGTCGGGTTTTCCTCATCTTCTGTTATATCTCGGCTGTGGATTCATCGGTTTTTTGCTCGATTTTGCTGGGTTTTGGGGGTTTAGGGCTTGATTGGGGCAGGTTTAGGGTCTTTGAGGTGTTTTGGCTGTGTCAGTGCACGGCCGCCCAACCTCCATCGAAAGCCGCTACCATCATAAGAGGCCGCCCGTCCCTCATCATCAACAACCAAACACATCTCCACCTGCAATCGTCCACCATCAGTTCTGATTGGTAGGGATTTTTTTTTTTTAAATTATTATTTTTTATTATGGATTTTTGTTTTGAGTTTTCTGATGGATCGGCTTTTAGGTCAGGCTTTCGATTAGGGTTTTTCTGTTTTGGGACTTATTATTAGGGCTTTTTCAGTGTTTTTATTATTAGAGCCCTCACAGCTGATACCTTCGCAGACAAGGTGAAGGAGATGATGAGCCACTATTTTGTTTGGGTTTTTCTAGTGCTATTTTTTTTTTTTTTGTTTCAATTTATAATGACTATAGAACTTAGCAATTAACCTGAGGATGGGTTTGTTTTTTTTTGTTTCAATTTAAGCGAATCTTGGGATGGAAGAACGCGAGCGAGTCGCCCATCGCACTCAACCTGAGGAGAAGGATCGGTGGCAGCGGGTTTCGTCCCGGAAAGCTCAGACTTCTCAAATCGGTTTCTCCCTTTTCGCAGCTAACCTTACTTTTGACACCACAGAAAACGACCTCCTCCATATTTTCGGGCGATTTGGAAAAATCAGGGATGTTTTCATTCCCTGGAATCGATTGTTAAATCGGTCTCGTGGTTTTGCGTTTATCCGGTTCTGCTATGAACAGGATGCGCTGAATGCTATCCACTGTCTCCATGTACGTCGCATTGATGGGAGGGTCGCTCATATTGCTTGGGCGAAGAGCGTTTCCACCAGCAGGGTCGAAATCTCTCCCCCTTGCTCATCAGAACACCAGCAGAGGGTCTTGTCAGAACACCAGCAGAGGGTCTCATCTACTGCTCAGCCTTTTCTCAGTGCGGTTCGTAGATCAACCACCATCGTGCAGAACGCAATGGAAGTGCAGTCCGGGATTTCCACCATCGCCGATTCTAGGGCAGTGGCGATTCGGCTTCGGCGGCTGAATCTATCTATGGTGGGGACGGTGATGGCCCGGGATGTCTGTATTGATCACCTATATGAGTCTTTGAAAACGACGGAGCTTAAATCTTCTGAGGTCGAGATTGTCCGGATCTCAGCTCTGAAATTCTTGATCTCGTTCAAATCTGCAGCAGATCTGGATGTGTTCAAAGGAAACACTGCCCTTCAAAGTAATATGGGGCTTCATTCCATAGAAAAGTGGAATCCTGAAGAAGTCATTGGGGGTGATGGCGTTTGGATCCGATTGTTAGGGATTCCAACACACGCTTGGTTCGAGTCTGTGATCCTCGGCCTGGTGAACTATTTCGGAAAGATCGTCCAAATAGACCCAGTTTCGAGATTCGGGTTCTTCCAGGTGTTTGCGAGAATCAAAGTCATTCCCCGTCCGGGTGTGAATTTCAACCAGGTGCTGCGTTTACAAGTTCTAGGGAAGGATTATCCCATTTTTGCTGAGCTGGAACCTCTGTTCAGCTTCGGAGATTCTCATCTTTCCACTCCTCCTACGGCTGAAAGAACTAAGGAGTGGGTACTAAGAAGGTTTCATGGGCCCACCGGGCCCACAGCAAATGTTTGTGGTAATGCCTCAGCAGGGGCCGAAATGGCTCGCAGAGGAATTGTGGGGTCTCACCAAGCAGTCTGTAACAATACTCATAGGGGAGAGGGTGGTTTATCCACCTTGGACACGGGTGGAACCACCACCACAGAGGGCGGAACCCTGCTTATCTCTGAAGTGGGCGGTGAAGATAGTGGCGGAGGAGTACAGGAGGTGTTTGTGACAATGCCGCTACAGGGGGAAGTGCTAACACTGAAAATGTCCGTCAGTCAGGGGCTCAGTACGGAACTGGAGCTGCGCATTTGGTTAGCCCAGGTTGTTTGGAAGATCAACGAGAGCCTGATCGGCCTCCCCTGCTACAACCAGGTACCTCTCCATGCCGACAGGAGGGTCATCTTTCAAGTTTGCAGGTTTCTAATCATCCTAATCAAGCTTCGCAGAAATCTATGCTGGTTACTGTCTCCCAAGGGGAACATGATATGTTGTGTGGGCTGCAACCTTATGTTTAAGCTCATCCGTCTAAGGTGCTCGAGTTGAGTCCTCTGGATTTGATACAACCCGATGATCTTTGTTTGCTGAACTGTCATGGAAACCAGATGTTAGATCAGGGCTTTGGTGTTCAAGGGGAAGAAGACCCGATCATCGGTCTGCAGCACTTCGTCCAGGCACAACAGCACAAAGTCCAAGCAGATAGTAATTTGGGAATGAGACAGCCCAAGAATGTAGAAGCAGGGGCTAGTGCAGGGAATATGAGTGACCATGCTCATCCTCGGGACCAGTCTCAGGAAATTGGGCAGGCCGCTGGTAAGGAAAATCTTCCACCTGGGGCATGGAACGTCTATTCGCGCAAGCGTTCAGAGGGGAGGCACCTTCGGGCTGAGTGGCTGTTGGATGGGGTCAATGGCCTGGCTAAGGCCCATCAAACCCTCCAAAGGTCAGAAATTGTCTCATCCTCCCAGGGCGAATTACTGAGGGGTTCAGAGCCCTACTCCCAGCTTACTAACACCCATCAGATTGATAAGGATGGAAATGTCCCTCCTGATAAATATGCAGTGGTAGGATCTGAGGTGCGGCTGGCGGATCTCAGTTGTAGCAGCCCTCCTTATCACAGGAGTCACACTCTCAGCGAGGTGAACAATCGGGATAGGCCTAACTCTTTCAGGGAGAGAGCAGCCCTTGAGGTGGACCTCTCCCACTATTTCCCCACAGTAGTTAGGCATGCTAGTGCTCCTACGGGGAACACAGTAGTTGGTAATGTCAGCCCAACAGCTTTTCAGGACCATGTTTTCTCCAGGGAGATCAGGGCACAGGACTCAGCAGAGCTTGGGACTCAGCTAGAAGATGCATATCCGTCGGTAGTTAGGGGAGATAGATTGCTGAGTAGAAACAGAAACTTATACACAAAGGGAAACTGGACTTCCAGACTGAGGAAGCTAAAGCGTCGGGCCGTAAATTCTGGAAGTGTTACAGATGGATAACGCCATTATATGGAATGCGCGCGGGATTGGCAATGCGCTTACAATCAAGTCCCTTAAACAGATGGTAAAGAAATTTAATCCCTGTCTTCTGGCGCTCTCCAAACCTATGTTAGCTGATAGCAAAAGGGCAGCTCTCGGCCTAAAGCTAGGCTTCCATGTTTCGTTCTCCAACAGTGAACAGGGGGGAAAAATTTGGGTTTTCTGTCGAAACCAGCTGAATGCCCTGTCCATCTCAGCCTCAAATCAGATGGTGACTTTGTCCTTTACCCCTCCGTCCTGGAATGTCCCCATCTCCATTTCGATTGTGTATGCGAAATGTTGTAAAATTCTGAGGAGAACGCTGTGGTCCGAAATGGTAAATATTGGCCGTTCGGTTCAAGGTGCTTAGGCCATTGGAGGTGATTTTAATGCGGTGATCAATCCGAACGAAAGAAGAGGGAGTCGGGTGGCGGATGGCTCAAGTATGGAGGAGTTTGCTGATATGATTAACAAGTCCGGCCTTATTGATGCAGGATTCACCGGCAACCAGTTTACTTGGTGCAACAACCGTGAAGGTAATGCTAGAGCTTGGGCGAGGCTGGACAGGGTGCTCCTCAATACTAGTTGGGTCTCTGCGTTTCCACAGTTTCGAGTTGAACATCTCCCTCGTATAAACTCCAACCACGCGCTGCTTCGTCTGATAATCCCTTCCCAGGAGCCCCCAAAGGTCAGACCTTTCAAATTTCTCTCGATGTGGACATTGCATAACTCTTTTCATCAGTATATTCATAAGGCTTGGGAGGGTACATGTTCTTCAAACTCGATGATTAATATCTAGCTTAAACTGAAAAAGTCCAAACAAATCTTAAAAATGTGGAACAAGGAAATATTCGGCAACGTTTTCCTCCAGATCCAAACAGCTGAAGATGAGCTAGAAGGGATCGATTTCTGCATGCAATCGGCACCCTCTGAAGCCCTCTCCAGGCAATACGATGACCTCAATCAGAAGCTTAATCATCTTCTATCCATGGAGGAGGCTTTTTGGAAGCAAAAATCTAGGATCTCATGGATCCAAGAGGGAGATAAAAACACACGGTTCTTCCACTCCTATGCGAATGAAAGAGCCAAAAGATCCTCCATTTCTTCCATAAAAAATGGGGTAGGGGAGCTTTTAACCTCTTCTCAGGAGATAAAAGATGAAGCAGTGAAATACTTCGAAGAGCTGTTTCGAGCTGAGCACATTGATTTCGACGCTGATTTTCTTCAAGCTATCCCCCAGGTCATCTCCCATCAAGATAACATTTCCCTGCTTGCTCCTCCCTCTATGGAGGAGGTTAAAGCCGCGACGTTCACTATTCCTAGGGAGGGGGCCTCGGGTCCTGATGGCTTCTCGGGGGCTTTTTATGCTTCTTGTTGGGACATTGTTGGCGCGGATATCCTTAAAGCAGCAAAGGATCTCATGGAGGGGATCGCGCTTCCAAGAGCTTTTACTTCAAATCTCATCAGCCTTATCCCAAAGTCCACAGAAGCCGCATGTTTTGCTGACTTCCGGCCCA
Source organism: Magnolia changhungtana (assembly GCA_030180095.1). Lineage (NCBI taxonomy): Eukaryota > Viridiplantae > Streptophyta > Magnoliopsida > Magnoliales > Magnoliaceae > Magnolia > Magnolia changhungtana. The sequence continues at coordinate 1,693,640 of JASAUF010000642.1, read as the reverse complement.
TAAGCTTGTGCAATGTTATTTATAAAATTTTTGCAAAGCTCTTAGCTAACAGATTAAGCTTGCTGTTGCCTAAGTTGATTTCGCAGGAACAGGGTGCGTTTGTTAAAGGAAGATCAATAGTGGAGAATATTGCGTTAGCGCAGGAATTAATGCGCGACATCAACAGGAAAATCTGGGGAGGCATTCTCATTCTCAAGCTCGACCTCGAGAAAGCCTATGATAGGGTGAATTGGAACTATTTGAAGCATGTGCTTTTCAAATTCGGATTCTGTCAAAGATGGGTCCGGATCTTGGAGAATTGCTGGGGGAACAATTGGTTCTCTGTCCTCATCAACGGGGAACCGACGGGATTCTTCAAATCCTACAAGGGGCTGCGACAAGGGGATCCCCTTTCCCCGGCCCTATTCATCATCGCCATGGAGGCTTTCTCCGTCAATCTTAATCTTATGATCAATAGTGGAGGGTGTCAACAGTTTGCTACCCGTAGGGGCTGCCCAATCACGTCCCATCTCCTTTTTACCGACGATATCTTGCTCTTCACCAATGGCCAGCGGGAGTCCCTTCGTTGTATCAATCAGTTCCTGGATGCTTTCCAATCAGTCTCAGGTCAAAAAATCAGCCTTCGCAAGAGTAGATTCACCTGTTCATCTGCTCTCTCTTCAGCCAGAATCAGATCCACTGAACGCATCCTGGGATTCCAGAAAGCTAGGGGTGACATTACCTACTTGGGTGCCCCTCTCTGCACTGGGAAAATCAAATCTATGGATTTTCAACCCCTAGTGGAAAAGGCGGATAGAAGAACGTCGGGCTGGGCGGGTAGGCTCCTTTCTCAAGCAGGCAGAACAACGCTAATCCATCATGTATTAAGCAGTATTCCCATCCATATTATGTCAGCGATTCATATCCCGCGCCAAGTGATGGAAAAGCTAGAAAAAAGATTCACAAACTTCTTTTGGGGTTGGACCGAGGGGACCGGGAAACACCACTGGTTGGCCTGGATAAAGATTGCCCGTCCCATCCAGGAGGGCGGCCTGGGCATTAGACGCTTGGATGAGGTCATGAAAGCCCACCACCTTAAGTTAGCATGGTCGATCAAGTTTGGGGATCCTCCTAGCCTGTGGGCAAAGTTCATGAGATGCAAGTATGGCAGGGATATCCACGCGAGTGATGTGGCGCTTTTCTCCTCAACTTCTTCGCCTATGTGGAAGAAAATACGGTCTTTATTTCCCTCTCTATCGGAGGCAACCCAGTGGACTGTTGGAGATGGTAATTTAAATTTCTGGACTGGAAATTGGATGGGTAGGGGCCCCCTCCATCGCCATCTTCCCTCATCCATCCCCCCGGACCTCTTGGATCTGAAAGTACGAGATGTCATGGGTCGAGCTGGCCCCTTCCCTCCTTCCCGAGTTTTCGCTTTCCTTCCTCAGCATATCAGCGACGAAATCATCAACGGTGGTTTCTCTACATCCGATGACCCTCCCGAATGCTTCTGGCCGCATGAAAAGTCAGGCAGATTTTCTGTGCGTTCAGCCTGGCGGCTGTTGAGGTCCCCCTCTCCGGCGCCTGTGTGGGCTTCATGGATCTGGTTAGACTCCCTTCCGCCAAAGTTCTCCATATTCATGTGGAGACTCCTGCAACATGCGATCCCCGTTGACAGTAGAATTCAAGATAAAGGTGTTGCCATGGTCTCAAGGTGCAGATGTTGTAACCAAGGTACGAATGTATCTCCCCATCGGGAATCTATCCCCCATCTTTTTCTCTTTGGCCGCCATGCTCAGTCCCTCTGGAACCACTTTGGCTCAATTTGCGGTATCCCGGCCCTGGTCCATAGTTCTGTGGCTGGAAAGGTGTCTTTTTGGAGAAGCGCTTCGGCTCCTGGTTCAGCCCATAGTCGAGTCCGCCATATGCTGCCGATATTGATTCTGTGGGAGATCTGGCAGTCCAGAAATAAGGCGGTTTTTGAAAACACATCAATGAATCCTGCGGTATCAGCGGCCCGCATCAGATGGTGGGTAAACACGATTTTCGGCGCTGATTTTTCAGAGGCTGCTGGTTGGAAACGCGTCAACAGGCAAAAGAATTCGGTACAGGTGCAAAATAGGGCTGCCGCTTCCCTGGTGAAATGGGATAAGCCTTCCCCGGGATGGGTCAAATTAAACGTGGATGGATCAGCGTTGGGCAATCCTGGATTTTCAGGTGGGGGTGGCATCTGTAGAAATGACAACGGTAACTTCCTGTTTGCTTTTTCTACGGGGTATGGGGTTGCGTCTAATAACTTGGTTGAACTCCGCGCTATTCACGACGGGATGCTTCTCTGTTTGGGTAGGGGCTTTGACAAGGTTGTTGTGGAGTCGGACTCAGAGCTGATGGTTCACTGCCTCTCAAACCTCACCAAGCCCCATTGGAAGTGGCAACCTTGGTTGAAAAGGATCAAGCGTTTAAGTCAGCTAGGCAGTTTTCTGTTCACCCACATTCATAGAGAAGGTAATGGCCCAGCCGATGGTTTGGCACGGGAAGGGAGCCGCCTTCAAATTTCTGTGATCCATATTCATACCCGCTCACTCCCTCTTGCGGTTCGTGGCATGATCCTTTTGGATAAAGTCGAGCTTGGCGGGATCAGATTGACAGCCTAGTAGGGCCATTTTTCCTGTTTTTCATAGTGGGGTGGTGATCGCAGTTTCTTTCTCAGGCCCCTGTTTTTTTATATTCAGTTTTTTCAGTTTTCTATTCTCATATGATAGGTGTGGGCTATGGCCTTTTTGTTCAGCCACACCTGAAAGTTTGTAATTTCCTGTGATTAATACGAGCGGTGGCAGCTGTCCACCTTCTGAGAAAAAAAAAAAACTTAGCAGTTAACCATCTGTATGGTACGAAGCCATTGTAAACTCCTCGACTTCTGTTTATCATGCATGATTCATTGCTCATTTGGATCTATGTTCAATCATTGATTCAAGCTCTGTTATTATTGAGGCTTTTTTTTTTCCGTTTTTCTATTGGATCTGGTTGATTTATTATTATTTTTTTGACAAATGGCGAAAGCCTTGCATAATGCTGGAATTGAGGTATGGTAGATCTTCCATTGTTTTAGGCAGTTTGCTTTTTCTCACATAGTGTGCATTGATTGGTGTTTCCATCTGCTTTAAATCTATCAAGTATCAACGGCTGATTTCGGTGGGCGTCACCAGCATTGGCAAGATCCAGACCGATCGTTAGGAATCCATTTCGAATGGGCTATACTTCCAAATCGTACTGACCGAATAATCGTAGCCGTTCTGCGGGTGGAAAGAAAGAAAATGGACGGTCATAATAAGTGGAAAAGAAAAGTCCTCCAATCCAGAAGGGCTGGGATTGTCCAATGCGTGTGGATTTTGTAATATGGTCCAGTCAGGGGTAGGGTCAAATGATCGGTTCGGATCTTGTTCACCTCCCAAATCAAAGCAAAAGGATATAAGAAATGGGATTTTCTCAACTCTCTAATAATGCATGCTAAGGTCCTAAAAAAAAAAAAACAAAGTGCATTGGATTGGATGGATGGTTAGGAATGCCCGCATTGATCATATTTTAGTCCACGGCGTCTTCAATCGGTGGCCCATCTCCTGGACGGTCCAGATTGATGAGGAGGTCCACGGATTGTGGAATAATCGCTGTCGAAATTTTGAGGATGCTTTGATTGGTTCGAATTATTGAAGATGGTCAATTCAAGGGGCCCTCAGTGATTGGATGGTTCAGATTGATTAGTTAGTTTGCTTGTGCTTTTCATTAGTGCCGTGTTAAAGAACCGTGTCGGTCGGTGGGTGGCTATGTAGTTGTACTCGCCCAAAATAAATCTGGTCCATTCAGCAGGTGGGCCAAGCAGTTGGACGGTTGAGAGAACTTCAGCCAGGTATTTATCTTTTGATTTGTGGCCTATCTGACAAGTGGATGAATCTGATTTCCGGGGAGAGCATCTACATAGTGGTTACCCTACTAATGAATGGATTGGATATCAGGATATGGTACCGTAACTCTTTCAGATGAATGGTTGGAAACCGTACTCACGTGCCATGCTAGCACATGTGTGGCTTGCACATGAGCTGCCCTGCATAATGCTGGAATTGAGGTATGGTAGATCTTCCATTGTTTTAGGCAGTTTGCTTTTTCTCTTAAGGATAGTTTCTGATCAGCAGTCTGTTTGACATTGATTTTATTTGTAATTCATGACTTCTCAATAAGTAGCTTGTGATTTTTGGGTTAAAGCATATTAAGATAGTTTTCATATGTGAATGGCATCTATCCTATGTAATATTCTCCTTTTAGCAAAGCTTGGCAATGGGTTGGGCCTGGCCAGCCAAATCAAAATTTCAAAATCAAAATCCAGGCCAACCTTCAACTATCATGAAGCAATATAATTTTGTGCATTACGATTCCTCTTTCATTACAACTGTGGCCAACATCAAACAACATTGATCTTTGGTCATGCACATGCACAATCAGGGACACTGTCAGACAAACTCGACTTTCTGCATGAACTTTGTATTGAAGCATGTTGAATATCTTTTTACACATCCATATGTGCATTTTCATGGTTTGATAGCTCCACCCATTTGTTAGTTGTGCATCTACAAACATTTTGAAAACAGAGCAATGATCACATTCATCAGGCAAACTTCCACATTTGGATGAAACCATTGGATCATATAATTATTATTATTATTATTATTATTATTTTTTATGCCAAATCCATACCATGATGTGCATTAGCACCACATGAATTTGCTTAAGCATCACAACCAAGAATTGAGATTCACTCTTCCAAAAGGGAGAGAATCCCTCATAAGAATAGAAAAAAAAAAAAAAAAAAAAAGTAGCCTAATTCTATGTTCGACTATCATCAAAGGAGGCTCTACAAGCATGTATAAGTATGGAAAAATTTCAACCATCCATACAATCTAATTGTAGTCATTAAAAAAATTCACCTAAGTAGTCCCTCACATTTTTCTACTTTTGCATAAAATAAAAATAAGACCTAACCAAATTCTAAACAAATTAGAAGGCCAGTTAAAAACCTCAAAACTATAATCCCATTGTATTCTTGTACCCGCTATACTTTGGCAATAACTTCCTAGAATCATGGAGTGATCACATTATCAAGGAATCATTTTAATGCTAACTCAAAATGCTTTCAAATGAGATTTTTTTTTTTTTTTTTTTAATTCCTCAGCCGGACATCGTTTCACACCCAAAAGATGGCCCCAAAGTAATTGATGGAATTGCTCCAGCAATAATTCAATCTATTCACAAGGGACTCATCATTGAGATCTTGTATAGGTGCTTCCATTTCCATCTGATTAGGTACATTGACATCTTGTTTCTTGTTTCTTCATTTTCTCCTGTCCAATCTGAAAAGAATCCTTTATAGGCTCTATGACTCGGCCTTTTATGACACTGTTTACAAAAATTGCCCAAGGTTCATTTCAATTGAGCCATGAGTAAGACTCAAATATCAGCATGATTTAAAGCCCTAAAAAGGTTTAAGAAATGTTTACACATTTTGAGGATCATGCCCTATCATGCCCTAAAATGAATTGGCAAAATGGATGGATAGTGGGGATAAAAACATACATCGAGATCAAGTCCCCGGCTTATCATGGGGTCCCCACAGCATCGATCCAACACCGTTTTGCAAGCTCAATCTAGGGCATGAGCCAAAAAATGAAGCAAATCTGAAGCTCAAGTGGACCACACCACAGGAAATAGCGGGGATAATGAAAAGAATGATTTATATATATATATATATATATATATATATATATATATATATATATATATATATATATATTGTTGGACATTGTTTGTTTTTTTATTTTTAGTAATGGTTTTAAGCTCTTGACGATTTCTACTATTTGACATTTCACTTTCAACTCATTGAGACTTAGGTCAGGGAGGTTCATTGTAAGACCAAATTAATACAATGTGAACGCAGCCTGATTCGCAAATGCCATTACTTCAAAAAGAAGGAAAGTGGCTTGTTTGGATTTTCCAACGGTTGCCTTAACATGGATAGATGGGATGCACTCTATGAATTATTTTCAAGCCAAGGGTAAGGATCTCTCTTTTAGTAGTGTTATTCATGAGAGACTACATTTTGGAAAATGCTTGTATATAATTCTATTGAAAATGACAAAAATATATAGAATAGGTTACTTCCATTATAACTCACAGTATCCAAATATATATAATTCTCTTTACATTTATGTCTGTCTGTCTATCTGTATGTATTAATCTTCTTTCCTTCAAAGCTAGATACCATTTTTTAGAATGTAGGGTTATAGAGTCCCCAAGTGAAAAACAACATAGACTTTACTTTTTCTTCACTTGTAGTTGCTGCTTGTAGTTCATGCCTACTTTGTTATCTAAGTACCAATGCATGACAAAAGCATGGCACTTGCCAAGTTTCTTGCATTTGACCTTTTAATCAAGTGTCCACCATCCTAATCTTCTTTCTCCTGTATTCATGTCCACCTTGTATGGGTGATGATTGTTTTGGAGTTGAGAAATAAATGTTATCTCAGTGCTTTTATTTATCGGACCATTCTGATTGAAATTACCAATGGCACAAAATTCCAACTGTGGTGTTATGATTGTGCCGGTTGGATTTCTGATAGGCTCTGACTATGGTGTTATGTGAAAGAAGATCCCTTTAAGCAATCAGTTGAATCAAAACATCAAAAACTTTTCTAAAACCTTTGACTATATGAACTATACTAGAAATGCCAACATTTCTTCTAAAAAACAACAAATTGCCCCTACTCCTTACCATTCTGGTGTTCAATGCAACACTGCAAGAGCTTATCTTTGACTTCATGAAGGGATTTTCGTGGATGTGCTTCATCTTATTCCTCTCAGCTTTTCTTTTCGAGTTAATATCTTAGTTTTTGCGCAGTTGGGATTACCTCGCGCTAATGTTGCTTACAATCAGCAGTTCTCTTTGGCAAATGTGTGCCTGATCGAGCTTTAAATAGATGGATGGCTAGAAAATTGGTTTAACAATCAGTTTATTTTAAGGAGTGAAACAACCTGAATTCACAGAGATGCATACATGAACATGCATGCTCACACATACGCTAAGATTTTCTAATTTATTTTATTTATTCTAATTTATTTTTTTTTGATTTTATGGGAACTTCCAAATATTTTATTATTATTTCTTCCCCATCAAAGAAATTCCTATCTCAAACAATGAAATGAAATCTTTGCCAGCACTTTCAAAATGCATGTTTCTAAGAGTTCTTTTTTTTTTTTTTAACAGGTAATCTCAGCTCGAACCAGAGACCTCAATGTTGAAACAACATGCATGTTTCTAAGAGTTATGAGAGCTATCTGCATCATATAGCTAGTAATAGCATTTCATTGGCAAATGTTTAACAGAAAATTTGGGTGCAACACTCACAGGATGAATATTTTGATTGGGCCTCATGTCTTTTGCAGAAAGTTAGCCAACATGATTTACTCTTGTTCTTATCAATTTTCTTTATAACTCAATGCAACTCTTGTTCTTTCCAAGCCCGGGTAAAGGAGGAGGGAGAAAGGCTTGAGCATCAAGGTGAGTTTGTATCAAGGTGAGTTTGTATCAAGGCTTGAGCAGATGTCTTTGAGTTCCTAGATCTTAGAAAGAACCATGGAAATGTATTGCTCATAGCCTATTAAGATCTTATGTGATTGGAATAGTTCTGTAGTGCATTTTTGAGAATTACTGGCATTTTGTTTGGTATCATCTTTTTGTTGATTCGGTTAACTCCTTCACTGCTTCTAACACAAGCAAAACCCAATTGAAATTGGTGAACTTTTGGCTTGTATTTTGGGCCCATTGAAATGATATATTAAAATGGAAGGACAATGGATAAAATACCTACATCACCATGGCCCCGCATAGCCCCTACCAGTTGGGCATGAATGCTATGGGACCCGAGCCAGTTAGCCTGGTATGGATACCACAGAACCCAACCAAAACCTGACCTATTGACACCTCGATATTTCACAATTTGGTTGGTTTGGGTTAATATATGCCATTGGTACCATTTTCATGTGTTTGTGCACAAGTACCGTACAGTAGCCAGATTATCAAATATCTCCTCATAAACCGACGCTATCCAAATCAGATTAATATGTATGTACGGTTCAGATCTCAAGTACATGTTGATTCCAAGGGCCATGATTCTAGCGGTTGCCGTTTGTATCCATGGAATACCAATGCCATCTAGGCAGCGCCTGATGACAGGCGCACATTAAAATAGACACCATTTGAAGAGCGCATTAAGTGAGACCACGACTCACCCAAGATGGTGCAGCCATTACTTTGGATCCCACCTAGATCTATGTATTCTGTATCCACGCCATGCAACTGTTTTTCCAGATTATTTTAGGATATGCTCCAAAAAATGAAGCGATTCAATTATCAGGTGGACCATACCATAGGAAATTAAATAGCTAGTGATAATTGAACCATAAGGGCCACTGGTCAAGATGTCTGACATGTACATGAGCTGCCTTGTGCATATGCCACTGGTCAAGATCATACCATGGGGGCGTTCTTCACATACATGAGATTGAGGGAGCAGGAAATTAGAAATCTGATTTAGTAATGTGTGGCACAGAACCTGAAATCTGATATACCATGGGGCGTTCTTCACATACATGATATTTGTTCCATCATTCCTTGACTTCCTTTGTTCTGAGATTATAAAGATGAAAAGAGAATTGCTTCTTCACTGGCTATGTAGATCCATAGATCTGCTTGTATTGTAGCATGGTGCAAAACACACATGCTAGATTAACACTTTTGTTTATTGCTTTTTCTCTCTGTCCTCCTTGTTCTTTTTATTATTATTTTTCTCGCTTTCTAGCCTGTTTCTAATGATGTGCATGATTTTTATTGTTTTTTAAAATTGAAGGTCATTAATGAAGCTCTCGGATGATGTGGGAACATGGTCAAGTTTGTGCACTGAAAGGCCCTCAAGGATGTCAGATTTAAAGGTACACCATCCACTTATGGTGGACCTTTTCTGTATATATGTTTATAGAATCATGCATGTAAGAGCACATTTATTATAATGTTCCCACAATTTGTATTAAGAAACTAAATTTATGTGGTCCATTATTCAATTCCATGTGGATAGAAGGTCCTCCCGCCGATGTCGTACATCTAGACAGGAGCTTGAAAGTCCAGGAGAGGGCAAATGGATGGATTTGTTTTTATTTATTTATTTATATTCAAAACCATTTTTAATTTATTGTAATAAATATTATATATTTTTTTTTATTGTCTAGTAATATAAATATTGTTTAATATTCAGTTTTATTTGTGTAACATCATTTTGATGTTTCAAATATTTAAAAAATACAGGTTTCGATTGAATTATATATAATAATAATAAATTACTGGAATGCCAGGGCCTTTCAAATCTATACAAGAGCTTGCAGCTACTTTACTTCCAGTAACAAAGGTACTTCTGATAATTTATTCTCTCTTCCTCTGCACTAAGATGTGCTTTATTCATAATAGTTCTTTGGGCTTTTGACCTATGGTCTGACTGAAGTTATGGCCCTTGATTGAGTGGAATGGCGGAAAAAGGATTCTTGTAGCCGAGCCCTATTAGTCGGGATAAGGCTTAGATGATGATGATGATGATTTCTCTGGGCTTTTCTTTTCAGTGCTGATTGACTTTTAGGTAGTGTGTTTAAGTAGCACTTGGTTCTGCAAATGTAAATTGTTGTTTCAGCTTGTGCCTATGAGCCCGTTTATAAGTTCCATATGAGATCAATGATTGACATTTGTCAGTGACCATTTGATGGTTTCTTTGACTAAATACCTTTAGCATTTTTCTGGACCATTGATCATCTATGCAAATGTTGGTTGCCTCCAGTGGTTGTGGTAAAAGTTGTCTCACAAACTTTTCACCTGTGGATGCTGATGACCTGTTTTGCTTCTCACTCAAGCTGTTTGTGCTATTAAACAGGCCAGGATAGCCCTTGAACGAAGGAAGTTCATTAAAAATGCAAATGTCAGCTGTCCATAGGCAAGCTACATGGTCAAGCTTGGCCCATGACATAACTGCTTGAGTTTTGTGGTCTTTGTGCTGAAGAGGTAGAGGGCAACTCTTATTCTGCAGAATTCATGTATTTTTCCTAATCTGCCATTATATCATGGATATTGTTATTCTTTGTTTGTGCTAATATTACTTACTGCTACAACTATTGGTTAGCTGTGGTTAGGCCAGTTCTTCGTGAGAGATCCTTTGCATTAGAGAATACATGGTACAATTCTTCTTGCATTAGTCAGATCTCCATCACAGAGTTATCTCTACTACATTTGGAATAATTTTCTTCTCTGAGAAGTCTTTGACTGATTTTACATTTGGAATAATTTTATTTTCTGAGAAGTCTGACTAATTTTAGTCTCTCATTGTCAAGGTTATCAAGAATCTGTTAGGGTGATGTGATGATTAGCCACCTGCTGCTACTGAGTTCAACCTCCACCTTAATGGACCTTCCAATATTGTTAACTTTCTGTCAGAGCACAGATGGTTGTGAGAGCATTTGCAAGTACCTCCCTTTGTAACAGATGAGTCTCTTCCTTATTCTGTTAAACATGTAATAAAGTGTACCCAATTAGTTGTTTTTAGATGATTATTAGAACTGGTCCTAAATTGTGATCATGCTTGCCTTTGTTTAGCTCATTGCTTGCAGGTTTCATGAATATAGGTATGTATTGGTTGGGTTGAATCAAGTTGCGGGAGTCCACAACTAACCCATTTTATAACCAGTGCCGAGTTCACCTCAAACTCAATCCAATAGTATATGCGTCGGTCAACTTGGATTGTGGTTGGGTCTTGGTTGGCTCTAGGGTAACAGTATCCGAAACAACTCATTTACATAAACCCCACAACATGCCACAAGGTACCATTCCCAAAAATACATCTTTGATAAAAAGAACCCCAAAGAATCGATTAGTGTGAGGAAAGAGCAACGAGGACCCAAGCAACACCAAATTATAGGAAGACAAATCCCCACCATATCACAGAAAGCAGAAACAAGTGATCCACACTTTCTTCATTTTTTCCAAAGACATGGCTCACATGTTAGGCAAAGGGTATCTTATGTTTTTCATCTTTGTGCTCTCTGATCATTTAATGTATCCTCCTGCAGGGGAATGGTGCAATGTTTTGTAGGCTCCATGTTGATAATGGTCGCATTGGAGGTCCAACTTTTCTTAGAACTGCATATAGAAATGTGATACAATGTCGTGGTTGAGTGTAGTCTTGCTGTCTCATGGTGTTTTCTTCTTTTGCATCGGTTGGTAATCCTCTGTTTTTGGATTAGCCAGTTTATTTCTCTTTAGTAAAATCTTCTATACCATTCATTGTGTGTATGGGAGAGAGACAATTGTCTTTCTTTTCTTTTTCTTTTTTTTTTTTGCAATTGCTCTCTCTCTCTCTCAACATCCAAGCACAGTTCCTGATTTCCAAGTAATCAAATTTTGGGTTGCGAATTCTCAAGGAATTCTCAAATTCCATCTCTCAATCAATCAATCAATCAACGTCAAAGCACAGTTTCTGATTTCCACAATCAAATTTCAGTTTGCTAACTTTCAAAAAATAAAAAAATAAAAAAAACAAAAAAAAAATCAGGTTGCCAATTATCGAGTAATTCCCAAATTAAATTTCTCCAAACAACACCTGATGCAGTGACAGTCCATGTTCAAAGTACAAAAATCGGGCCAAAGACTATACTGCAAGGATCTTCCACAGTATCCAGTTTTTTTTTTTTTTCCCCAGTATGGTCCATCCACATGAGCCCAACTGATCAATGACCAGGATCACGAACTAAGGACCCTTGGAGATGACACCATTAATCATTCCCAGCTGGAGAATCATAAACTTCATCTTCTACTCCATTAGCAGAAGCTGAGCGTGGAATTCCTGACAAACTCAAGCGGGTTCGAGCTGTATTTGATAAGGCAAGCCATAAAGCTATATACTCACATTTTTTTTTTGTGTAATTCAAAAATGAACAAAAAATATGCATCAAACCTATTTTTCCAACCGGTTTTGGACAATTATCCATCCAGGTGGACTCAAAAGATCAATGGACTGGATTATCGCACCATGGGCCCCACTTTTCATAATTGAAATGCATGTACACCGTGCGAAGATGTGGGCCATGTACATCATATAGTTCCCAACTCTATTTGTAGTTTTTTTTTTTTTGTTTTGTTTTGATCTTTGTCATGTTAAATAGGAAGAGTTCCTCTTTCAAGAAACAAGAAAGGAAAGGACAACAACTGTTTTCTTTTGCATATGTGTGTGTTTTATGTTTTGATTTGCTTGGAATTTGGGTAGATATGGGCCAACAATCTAGTTTTTAATCTCTGTGGTTTTACTCAGTCTATCTTTCCTGTTTGATTCTTTAGTGTATGTATACTAAGTACTGCTATGCTGAAATTTTATATGAGTTGTGCTAAATGGTGCAGTGCTAGGAGCACTTGAGAAGCTGCCTCTTGATGAGAGCTTTAGGAATTGTGGAAACTGTCAAACATCTCCTTGGCAGGCAATAGGAGCTTGAAAGTCCAGGAGAGGGCAAGAACTTTGTTTGATAGATGAATTTGTTTTTATTTATTGTAATAAATATATATTTTTAATTGTCTAGTAATATAAAATTTGTTTCATATTCAGTTATATTTGTATTGCATCATTTTTATGTTTCAAATATTTAAAAAATACAGGTTTTGATTGAATTATAATTAAAAAAAAAATTACTGGCATGCTAGGGCCTCTCAAATCCATAGAAAGGCTGCTCTCGCCGCTCGTGCAGAAATCTTACGGCGCTTTTTCATGAAAAAAAAAGGTGTCCCCAGACCAGTTTTAGCGGCGCTCAAAAGTCTGTAATTATGGGCGCTCATACAAGCGCCAATAAAAGCATATTAGCGCCGCTAATGCTTTTAGCGACATACCCATTAAGCGGCGCTTGAGTGGCGCCGATAATAAAGTCAGCGGCGCTTTTTGGGTATTTTGTCGGCGCTTTAAAGCGCCGCTAAAAACCGATGTAGTGCATAACAGTTTGATTTGTTACACCCCAATACTCGAGTGTTACCATGTAAACTAATTTGGTATAAATACAAACCTAGGTTAAGGAAATGCTCACGTGCATTCTAGCCTAAATTTGACCATTGAAAGCAGTCCACACCCATAGACCAAGCTATCCATCCGTTATTCTTCAAGATGGACCATTACATCGTTAGAAAAACCTATTCTTGGGATTCTAATTTCATTGATAGACAAATCTAACCGACCATCATAAATTTAAAGCTATAGATCACAAGATCCACCATTCATCGTGTCCACAACGCCCTATGGTCAATTCTTCACGTGATCATACAATTCAGATGCCTGATCACTTAGGCAACCTTTAAAATGCCACCTGGACTAGGCTAGAAGCCTTGATAACCGTTGATGGTCATAGTTGAATGCAATATGGCCATCGGATCAACTGATTCCAAGGTCTAAAAGTATGGTCCACAACCTTTATTCTACCAATTCATCACTCAATCATCATCAGTGAATCATTTGATCATTGAGATTACCATTATTTCCCACATGAGAAATCCCTAGGACCTTTTGACTGTCGATAACCGGATTGGAATCAATCTGATCATCGAATCAACACAATCTGCACTAAAGGACCATAGTTCCGTTAGTTTGGCCCACCTAAACCTTGGATATGTTTAATCTTTGGCCATGGGCCCATCTGGACGCTTCAAATCAAATGGAGGGAGTGGATTTGTCAAAAAAAATCTATATGGGCCCCACACTTGTAGAGTGTGTACACTAGGGTGTAGTGCACCCTCACCACACCGAAAATGGAGGTCGGTCAAGTCGGTTTTGACCCGACCGCGCCCGAAGAGGAAGCCTCCTTCCTCTCTTTCGTTTTCTTGCCATCGACAGAGCTGCACCTAGATCTCGAATTTGGGCCACCGTCACAGCTCCTATGGCCGATCCAGACCGTCCATCTGGAGAAGCAACAGGCCTCGATCAAAATATGAGCTTCCTCGTTGGAAGAGGGACACGCGTGGGAGCACAAGACCGGACGCATCTTGACTACGCACAACCACCTCTCCGAAAATGGAAAACCCCATTCCTCCCTCCACGCTGGTGATCCGCGTGCCTAGTTTCTGAGCCATTCCAGCCCTCCATCTTGGCGTATCTCAGCGCTCCTTTCGGCGCCAAAAAGGGGCAGGCAACCGTTTGCTAAGCGAGATGGCATGGGAAGCTTTTCCCCTTCGGGAAAACAGGCTGGCATGATCTAAGCCTTCCGCCCAAGCCTCATCGATGATCCCAACCACCCACGCTAGGGCAGCCTCAAATCTAGCAGTTGGGTAGCTGAAACCCCAAGAAAAACCTTCCTTGCACGATATGCGGCGGAATATCTCCCGAGTTGTCGCACTCGGGGGAAGTGTGATGGGAATAGTTGGACCCCACAGAGGTCAATGGCCCCATCTGCTCCATCCAGATGGTTTGGATTTCCATCTTAACCTGTCTGCAAGAAATCGCCATTAGTGGCAGCTTCATCTTCTCCGTCTAACCCAAGGACCCACCACGATGGAATGGGCCCCATCTTATGATCAGGGACACTCGTCCGGTGGGCCATGGTGATGGGAGATCCATTCCACCGATGGATTGCCCCCATGTAAAGCAGAAAGCAAATGAAAGCAAGGGATGTGGCCACCTATCCCAACCGTTCTCTGAAACAGATAAGGGCAGTCCTAAGCGTGCCCTAGTAGAGCTGTACACGAGTAGAATTAGCTCGGTAACTCGCTCGACTCGGCTCGAAAAAGCTCGACTCAACTCGAATCAAAACTCTGTTCGAACCGAGTTGAGCCATTTTTTGGGAGCTCAGAACATTTCAAGTTAAGTTCGAGCTAGACCTAGCTCGACTCGGTATTGAGCTCGACTCGAGTCGACTCGGCTCGTACTCGACTCGGATCGAGTTTTAAGTGCATATATAAGTGTTTAAAAAAAATAAAAAAAAACCCTCCTTCGCCATCCTTAATACACATTTCGCCTAACCCAGAGCAACCCTAACCCAGCGAGCTTCCAACGCCCAAATCGTGCGACCCTGACCCATTTCTCCCTCCCTTTTCACCAAATCGATCGTCTATTCGCCTGATACTCTCACCGTTCTCCACCGCCCGGCGAAATTCGTCCTTCCAGCATTTGTTCGGACAACCTCCTCTCCCAAAGTGAGTCCTCTTCTCCCCTCTCTCCATTTTTTTCCGGTGAGTAGCATCCAACTAAATAGCGGAACCCATCTGACCAACGACCACTAGCCGGGTGGCTCTAGTACAGTCAGACGAACCCATCCGACCAACGACCACTCGACTCAATAACTCAGCTCGAACTGGATCGAGTTGCTGGCCGAGCCGAGCACGAAGCTGTTGTTCCAAGCTCGAAGGCCGAGCCGAGCCGAGCACGAGCTGAGACTCAACCTGTATGAGTCCAACACGAAATGGGCAAAGCTTGGCTCGGCTTGACTCGTGTACACCTCTATGCCCTAGCCTTTATAAGGACCCATATTCCCTCGAGATTCCCACTACCATTTCAGGAAAGCAAGGAGAGAGAGGGAAGAAGGTGGGTTGCTGACGAGGTCCCTCCTTAGCCAAGTAAGTTGACTCGGTTGGTAGCCAAGTTGATTCGAGTTCGGATTGAGTTGGTGACCCTATTTTCCATAAGAAAGAGGATAGGAAAGGAGGAGGAAGAATAGGAAAGAAAGGAAGGAAAAAGAGGAGCAGGAGTCGATACGTGCTGCCGAGTTGACTCGGCTGAAAATCGCCGAGTTGAGCTACTCATGGGGAGCAAATCGAGCTTGTGGGTTGGATTGAGCCGATTAATGTAAGTCAACTTTCTCCCCAAGGTAGATTGTTTTTAATTATCTTTGGCATACCATAATTATCGCGATTATTAAACTTGATTAGCCACTAGCATATTACTTATACTAGTATTAGTTATTATAGGAAAAACTACAACTATTAGATATTAGAATTTTATTCACCATTCCTAAATATATATTATCATTGATAGTAAAAGTGTACTAATTACTTCCATCATAATGATTACTACTACTATGATTAGCTAATATTAATATTATTATTAATTGTAATAATTATGTTATGGTTACTAAATTAGCATGGTAATTAATTTTACATCAATTAGCGTTCAAATCCTAAAATATAAGTCTACCACTAAACTCTAAGATGAAATCCTAGACCTAAGTAATCCAGACCCTAGGTCAATACTCTAAAACATAAATAGTGTGTTAGGTTTGGATCTAATTGAAGAATTTCATAATTCATGGTAGGATCCAAGTCTAAGGGCGTGCGTACTTCCTAACGACATTAGTGGACAACTTGACATATAAGGTGATGATTTCTTCCCCTTGAGCTGTCTATTTTTTCATTAGCTTAAGTGATAGTTTATGCTTTAATTTTGGTTGATAATTGATATCTCTATCTCATAATTATTTGTACCAATTGTTGGAATTGAATTCTAGATTATGTGCTCAATATTTATCCAGCATGAACATCGATATGTTGCACATGTATATGTTCTCATGCTTATAGATTGCTTGTGAAACTTAAATTGGTACATCGTAGAAAAACCCCACTTATAGATGTACATCCAGACTTGGGATGTAACTTGATTAATTGTGATTATAATGGACCTTCGACTTAGTGGTTATTTGAATGATGGTTTAAATGGAATATTGATGTGGGCCTACCATCCATGGGTTGTTGTGTCTAAGTGGTTTTTGAGGATGATCTTTTATCGCATAGTTTTGATATTTGTCTTATGTGGCTTAGTTTTGATATTTGCCTTATGTGGCTTTGTTTTGGTATTTTTCTTATGTGAGCTCGATGTATTATTTTTGCACAACCATGCGATGGTAAGCCCCATATACTAAATTATGATTGGCCACTAGTCGATGGGCTTCCATTAAACATCCTAAGGTGGTAGTCTCATGAGTCGGGGATGGTGATCATGGGACACTATGCCCGAGCTGTCGGCCTATGCTAGGTGATGAACCCCCTGTAGTAACCTTTGAGCTTTTTTAAATTGGCTGGTTGTAGGCGTAATAATAATGGTTTGGCTAATCATGCATTCATAGCATACGGGCGATGACGGGTGGCTAATTCTGGATGGTGTAGCAAATATCCTTAGTCGTGGCATCGTTTCGCTAGCTCCCAGACCATCGACTATCAACCCACCTTCGGTGAGTTTGGCACACGCATGTACAATGTACTTTCACTGGTGACCAGTCACATCATGGGTTTTGCCCAAAAGCCAACTGGATGAGCATCCCCAGTTGATGTGTACTCACGCATCCATGCATTTAATAAGACTGCATTGTGTATTATTTTGAATGTTATTCTTTTATTTATAACTATGCTTACCTAATGCGGCAATGTGTAATCTTGAGGGGAATTCACACTGAGCTGGCCACTTGTTCATCAAATATATAACCGTACAGGTAGTATAGGTGGCTTAAATGATATGTATGTTCAGATTTGATGAGGAGCAGGGCACAAGTGTCAGGGATGCATGGTTGTATCTGCCAAGAGAAGTTGCGCGATCATGCAGCTCAAATTTATATACATTGTATTATTTCTCATACATAAATTATGTAATTCTTATATTTGTTAATATGAAGACATTGATTTGTATAAG
Organism: Magnolia changhungtana; assembly: GCA_030180095.1. Taxonomy (NCBI): domain Eukaryota; kingdom Viridiplantae; phylum Streptophyta; class Magnoliopsida; order Magnoliales; family Magnoliaceae; genus Magnolia; species Magnolia changhungtana. The sequence continues at coordinate 1,675,884 of JASAUF010000642.1, read as the reverse complement.
TCATTATGGACAGCCACTCATATATTCTAAATGCAAATAAAATTTTTCTTTATGTTTGATTTGTCCACCTTTCGCTAAACTGCTAACTCTGAAAAAAAAAAAAAAAAAAAAAAAAACCAACCTAAATTTGACTATCTTTAAAGGTTGACACTCGGGTTTTTGGAAAATGAGTCATATACTCAGGTTCCGAAAACTCGCGGCGTTACATAATTTGAACTTGTAAATGAGGGAAAAAGGCTAACTAACAAAATAACAATTTTGAAAGCATGCTAGCATTGAATAAAACCACCTTGGTAAAAATTGCTTGCTAAGGTACACAACTCATTATGACAGAACACATAGATCAACAGAAATGATTGAAGAATCAAATTAAAGTACATTGCCTCCACTTCAGAGTTACTCTAGGTAAACAAAGGTACATGCAGAGTGCCTCAATGGTCTGGAAAAACCACAGACAGAGAAGCTGCAGACTATTAAACCAAGATGCTTGCTCAGAGTTAGTTTTACACGATAAGGAATTTGCAGCAAAGGAAAATGATTTTTGAAGAAGCCAACCTTCCAGAAGCTTCCAACTTCCGCCTCAGGTCAGCAATCTCAGACCACCTTCAAAATCCTAAAGACAAGGAAACACCAGATTGTGACAGTAACACCGCAATATCAGCTTATCAGATACTTATGGAAATCCCTGGATGTTGCTGGCAATTCAAGTGGGTAATTATGGAATTGTATCAATAGAAACCAGTCTGTAGACTACAGAAAACATCAAAAAAATCCCAAATCTTGCCACTAATCTATCTGAACATCCTCATTTAAGCTATAATCAGCTACTGTGGTGAATGTGAAAAATTTTGGAGCCAAAGGTGATGGAACAGATGACACAAAGGTACCCCATCAATGTAAATATGATTTTAAAAAGGAAAAAAATAAAATAAATAAATAAATAAAATAAAATAAAAAATCATAAGGTTGTAGTTTCTTTGCTATTGAAATCTCATAGCTGATGTGTGAGTTCTTGTAATTTGTTTTTGTGTGGATTTGAAGAAGTCTTACATTTGTTTGGTGCTATTTGGACAGGCATTTGAGAAGGCCTGGAAGAAGGCTTGCTCATCATCTCCTGTTCTTGTTGTGCCTGCAAAGAAGAACTACCTTCTCAAACTGATCACCTTTTCAGGCCCTTGCAGAACTTCCATTACAGTGATGGTGAGATGAATCTAAAAACTAAAATATCAACCATATCTTCTTCAAAATCGAAGATCGGTTTACAGAGTTTCTTCATTTTAGTTATCTTTGTATACGTGGAAACATAGATATCTTTGTATGCATGCATTTAATTTTCTTTCTATGAGAGAATGAGAGAGAGAGAGAGAGAGAGAGAGAGAGAGAGAGAGAGGAAGTGAATCTCTTACATGTTTTATGTTGCTTCAATAGGCCTTAACCTTTTATTCATGCAAGAACTTGATATTAAATGACCTGAAGATCAAAGACAGCCAGCAAATACAAGTTTCTTTTGACAGTTGTGTGAATGCATTAGCTTCCAATCTCATGGTAACTGCACCGGAGACAAGCCCTAACACTGATGGTATTCACATCACAAACACCCAAAATTTTCAGATCATGAATTCTGTCATCAGAACTGGTAAGTGAATGATGATAGAAAATCATTGTTCATAAGTTCTCTTTGTAACATTGTTCATAAGAAAGCAGACGATATAAGAGCCTATTTACAGAATTCATTGTGCATTTCAAGGAAATGAAGCTTTTAAATTTTAGCAGAGAAAGGTGCACAACTCCAACCCTAACAACAAGCAATTGTGCAAAACTCAAAAAGAAACCATCAAATGATATAGAACTAAGCAAACGTTCTTTAATTATTTATTAATCCTCCATCAAATGAAGCAAGCAACCAATTCAGCTATAACGAAATTGTAATTGGGTCAATCTAAACCAAAAAAAAGAGGGAAACAACACTTGGACTAGCTGTATCAATGAAGAACCCTATTGAATTCTCCAAAAGCTATACCAAGCATCATAAGTTTAAAAATCATACCACATAATCCGCAAAAACTCAGCAACAAGAGGAGAAGAAATGGATCGAAACAGAAAAATCTAATAGTCAAGTTCAAACAAGTAGGAACAAATGACTGCTGGAAGACAATCCAATCATGAGTGCACCGCCCTCAACTCCTCAAGTAGAAATCCTTATCCAAAGAATACGGCATTAGCAAAAAAGGGGAATATACAGTTAATGTTTTAGTATGAAAGAAATGAAGATTAACTATGAAGGTGATCAAGGCACAGAAGGGTACATGGTAAAGTTATAGTTCTGATATCAACAGTTTCAATTATAAAGTATTAGACTTTTACTGTTCAAATGAAATTACTAAATAGCATGAAATGTATATGGACACAATCAGTATATAAAATCATCTATGCAATTAGAACTGAATACAGAGTTTGACCTGAGTTTCACGCATTAGTTATTTGCCCATACTCACCAGTTATTTGGTAATAAATATAATAAAACAGCAACTGGCAGAAGTGATAAGATGAACTCAGAAGATCTTCTTCCTTTTCAGCAACAATATAATGACAAAAGACTGGATTTTTTCTGGACAAAAACCAATGCTCAGAATCTCACTGATTAACAGGAACTGTAGAAGGTCAACTTGGTTCGATCTGTCCAGGCTCTATTTACCGAGCTAAACTCCAATTAAATGGATAATTGGCCAAGTTGGTTTCCTACTTTCATTCATACTGTAGTCAGGTCTGGTTAGAATAATTTTCCTGAGCCGAATGCATCATTAAGGGACCAATTTCAGAGTCGGGTTCAAGGTCTTGAAAAAGCAAGATAAACCCTGTACACAGTTAACTGACAATCAAATAGAATCATTTTATGTTATTCAATGAATTATTGCCCTGTCAACCAACTGGTTCCTGAAACTCTGTAACTGTGATTTTGTATCAAAGAATGCAAGCGACTTTAGAAGATTATATTAGAAGGGATCCCCTAGGTCCTGGTTTCTCAACTCAGAAGATGCTTATAACAGAGAACCTTGCAGAAGATGCCGAACATAAGGTTGAGACGGATGCCAAAAAGTAGTTACACTGGGTATTTGTTTTTAACATGTTCCCTTACATTCTTCCTTTTGGATTCTCGTAGGATCTTACTATTTTCTCTCTTTTTTATTCCATGGCTATTGATTTATTGTTTGATCCATTTCTTTTATTGAAAAGGTTTTAAACAATGCTTGGGCGAAAAGTTTGTATAGTTAGTAAGTTTTAGGCTTTCACTTGGTGTAAGTGGAACCCATGATGTAGTGAACCATACCATTGAGATGAGATGGTGCACCTCACAGTGGATGGATCATGCATAAAAAATCCTGCAAACTGGAAGATCCTAACCATTGCATTTTGATTATGTGTTGACTGTTGCTGTTTTCTCTTTCTTGCCCATCTTTTTGTTGAATGTGAACCTCTGAAATGGCCAATTCCAGAGCATAAAACAGGAAGGTTGATCTAATGTGGGCAATCAATCCTAAAACGTCACCAATCTACCATTTAAAAGTTGACCCCAAACTGTTGGAGAAAGGCTAGGATGGTGACAACATTAGAAAATCTTACTCTTGGCCAAACCTCCACCTTGATTCTTGGGTCGACACCCTGCACCAGAAATAGCAAGAATGAGGGAAAAAGAAAAAAAAAAAACGGAATTATAGCAAATTGTGGCCATTGTGTTCATTTCTTCTATTTGATGAGGTAAGCTCACTTGCCATTTGTATTTGAAGGATGCCCACTCATTTCCTCTATTTATGCTATTTCCAAAATTGTCACTTTGATATAGAAATGAAAGAAACCTTGCAAAACCAAGGCCAATTGTAAAGACCTTTGGCTAAGCCCAATAGATCACATAAACAAGCCTCAAAACCTGCTGTTCTACAGATTTTTTTTATTTATTGAAAGGTTGCACAAGCATAGGAAAAAAAGCCTCGAAACCTGCATTTCTACATTGAACAATCATTGTTGGTAAAATGACAGGATGCACAACTACATAGGGAAACAAGCCTCAAAACTTGCATTTAACACTGAACAAAATCATGGTTGATAAATTACAGGATGCACAAGCATAGGAAAAGAAGCCTCAAAACCTTTATTTCTAGATTAAACTATCATGGTTGGTACAAATGACAGGATGAACAAGCATAGGGAGTCTTCAGTCATAGTACTTCTGAAATTCTTACTTTGGCATATTGGGTTATATCATCGTACAATCCAAAGAAGCAGCTTCCTACTTGATGGATGTGCCTCAAAGAGGATTCTCAATCCTCTTTGTACCAATATCCTTAGCATTCATGATGCAGCATTTAAGAGTTGCTGAAATAACATTTAGAACAGCAATAGGACCAAGACGTTATTTGCCATAAAAATTATTGAGTTGTTTCAATTTCAGGATATGGTCTTTCCACATGCTAGAATGCCAAAGCAATGGCCCCATCACTATTTACGTTCATCAAGTGTGTGGTGAGGACCATGCTAATGGACAGCAAATGCATAAAACACATCGGTGGGTCAATGGGTGAGAGAGTGGATTCAATAAGGCTCTGACATGGCGCGATTTGATTGGGTCACGTGTTGCTGCCAGAGTCAAGCAAAGCATGTTTGAAAGTGGGGCTGGGCCAATCAAATCTAGCGAAGCCGAAGTCAGGGCCTCACTAAATCCACTCCCAGTGGGTGAAGAGTCTGCATAGTACCCATGAGAGAATTGACCAAACAGCTTTGATAAGCCCACAAGTGTAAAAATCTTCTCTCCTATAGACTGCCACATTCACTTGAGTGGCAAATAACATGATATCCATTTATCAGGTGGACCATACTATAGGAAACAGTGGTGATTGAACGTCCAATCATTAAAAACTTCCTATGGCCCGCTGTAATGTTTTCGTAATGTTTATTTGCCATTCAACCTGTTGATTAGGTCAAATAAACATGGATGAAGGTACCAAAAAAAAATAAAATAAAGAACAAATATCAGCTTGATCCAAAGCATTTGTGGCTCATTAATGGTCAATCACCACTGTTTCCTATGTAACAGCTGACCTCTATCAAAATCATCAGCTAACAGGCTTTCATGGTCATAATGCCTAGGTTAAGGATCTATAAATCTTGATATCTTAAGAAAAACACAGGAAGTCAATCATGCCTATATAACTGTGACCGATCATTTGAAAAATATGGCCAGTCAAATAAATAGGTGGGCCAGTATCTCCACCACAATGGAGGAACCAAAGAGTGGACTGACCCAATTTCAGTGAAGAGAGATAAGCATGGTGGAACCAACATGATGGGTGCCTTGGGATCTCATGCTCAGTTCACGCTGCCACATGGTGGCATGTTCACGAATTGCCCTGTGCATGCTTATGGCCTAAGCAAAAACCTCATTGTAGATATACAGATCTGAAACCAGCAATTAGATTTCCCTCTAGATTATAAATAGAATCAATTGAGACTTTAGTGACATTCATAATATTGTTTGGGGGAAAACAGAAACTAGAAAATACCTAAGCAAGCGCACCTTATGGATGGAGATACGTAAGTGTACGGACCAAATCCAAACTCCAGCAGCTCCACACCTGCGAAATCCGATTGTCGGAAGCTCAATCGGATCAATGGCTCGAAGAGCACTGTTTCTGTTGAAGGGAGAGGAAGAGGGAGAGAGGGAAATAGAGAGAGTGAGAGAGAAAGAGAGAAGGGAGCGCAAGAGAGAGGGAGAGATTGAGATGGAGGGAGATCGTCCATGAGGGAGTGGGAGATGGATGGGGAGAGAGAGGGAGAGAGATCGAGAGGGAGTGACGGAGTGAGGGAGAGATATAGAGAGGGAGAGAGATCGAGAGGGAGGGTTGGGAATGGGGAGCAGGAGAGAGGGAGAGATCACGCAAGGGAGTGATGGAGCGGGAGGGAGATTAGGGCTGGAATAGGGCTTGTGTTTGGTTCTGGCACGGCTTAAAACAGTTTCAAATTTGGCATGGCTTTAAGACGTGCCAGAACCAAAGACATACCCATTCCTGAATGGCCCTTTTGGTGTAGTGTATAAGCATGATTATACATATATATATTATCAACAAGAAGTCTTAACTGATTTATTTTTTTCACCCACAAAATAATCAAAGTTTTCTAAACATAAGCTTCCATAGGTCTTGCATTTCTGTGCTTTAAAGAGTTGCTGAAATAACATTTAGAACAGCAATAGGCCTCCAAAAGGCTGTAGCTAATCCACAACCTCATTTAACAACTCAACGGAACCCCATAAAACCAGAACTCGCTTAACCAGATCAGAAGATCCTTTCATTTGCCATTTTTTTTGCCATTTTTTTTCTTCTTTCTTCTTCTTTCTTCTTCTTCTTCTTTCTTTTGACAAATAGCGGAATTTATAAAAAGATGCAAAATGTACCTATTAAGGCAACAATCAAGTGTAGCAGAAATACACACATATTCACGCTCTACTCCTTAGGCCAGAGAATCGACCCAAAAGTTACAATCTCTTAGAATTAAACTAAAAGAAATTATGGACAGAAATTAACCTCCTAACTTCATTTACAAAGAGCTGCCACATCTAAAAAGTCGACCTTGGAGTTTCCCTCAATCATGGTTCCATAATACCAGCGGTTTGGATAATTTAACATGCAAACTAAAAACCTGAGCGGAGTATACTACAGACTCTCTGTATGACCATTGTATTTCATCTTCAAATAAATTTCAGGATATGGTCTTTCCACATGCTAGAATGCCAAAGCAATGGCCCCATCACTATTTACATTCATCAAGTGTGTGGTGAGGACCATGCTTCATAAAACTTACATGAAGTCTGCATAAATATAGCATATCTCTTTGTAGCTTATTAAATGTTGGTACTAGTATGACTTGTAAATCTGGTTTTGTCAGGGGGACTACGAATGGAGATGGTTTTATGCGTAAACGGGAATTTATCGATGCAGCTGAAGCTAGTGGCCTTTCACAGGTGCCTGTTGCATGAGTTATTTCATTTTATATTTAAGAACTGAGTTTTTCTTTTTCAAATCATTTATGAAGGGCTTGAACCAAAGGAATGACTTTTGAACTGATTTCCCCATTAATAGGCCAGAGAAGGGTAAAGGAAAAGCTGGATAACTTCGAAGTTCACCATGGGAGTGGTATAGTGGATGGAGTTGCATGAAGACACTGATAACAAAAGGTTTTAATTATGAAATCAACCTGCCCAGCAAAATCTCTTATCATAATTATCATCATCTAAGCCTTAACCCACTTAATCGGGGTTGGCGACATGAATCCTGTTCTGCCACCAGCAAACTAATCTCTATTTATACAGGCTGAATGTGAATGTTGTCCCAAACTTGATAAGATTGAAGAAAACAAGCATTGACTGCCACCCAAAAAGTTAAAAAGTAACATCAGTCGCTAACATTGGGATTTGGGGAAAAGCATAATACCTGATAATGAACACTAGATGCTTCTAGACTTTGATACCTGATAATCGAAGGACATATGCAGTGCTTGCACATTGTCATCTAAGCCTGTTCCTAACAAATCAGGGTCAGCTACATGAATCCAGTCATTCCATTTGTCGGCCCATACTTCTTGATCAACCCATGCCCAAACCTCACACAATATTTTTTTTTTTTTTAAAAAAAACAACTTATACCTGTACTATAGAGAATACTGGTTCAATCACCCAGTGTAGCAGTTTTTTGGCTACATCTTCCTTAAGCTTATAACAGATAACAACCAATCAGACCTCACCAACCCTTTGCAAGGTTACCACCCACTTAAACAAGGCATTCTTTCATTCCACCATCCATTTCTCAAGCCATGGATTGAGAATTAACGTTCATTAGTGCAATATTCGCACCTTGGCCCTTTGACACTGGATCCTACCAACAGAACCGTTCTGGGCAGCAATATCAAGCCTCGCGTTTGGTGGGCCCGATCGGATAATGTATTTTACACCGTGGTTAAGGGACTTCTTACACAAAGGTTGCAGCCCCTAACACTTGTCAATTCCATATCCACAAGAGTGATTTAATCATTAAAAAGATTGATAAAAACACATTCTAGGAATTGAAAAGTCAAATTACTAAATTAACCCTGTAGGGGTGAAAATAACATTCTGCAAGTAAAATCTACAACTCGCACTCTACTTCCATTTCAGAAAATAATAACCATACTATCAAAACCAACTCAAGCTAATATTACAAAAAGGCACAAATCCAAGAAAGAACCTTTTACAAGCACCTGTGACTGTGAGCACTCAATATCACACACAACGTTTTTGGAAAATTTTCAGGACTTATGTGAAAACTCATTTTTGGAAAATGGGTTTTGCAAAAAATGCACTCCAATCAGAGAAAAATGTCATTTCAGGACTTTGAATGAATAATACAGGGCGGCAGTAGAATTGCAATTATTCTTTGCTACCTACATCAAAGATCCAAAAAAAAAAAAAAAAAAAGAGTGTCTCCTTCCGAAACTAAGTTATGCATTGAATGTCGTCCTTGTGCAAGAGGTTGTGCAGGAATATAGCATGGTCCCAGATCAGATACAGATGGCACACCCTCCCGATCTTGTCCAAGGATGACACAAATCCTAGTTCAACAAAACAAAAGATGCATGTACATTTTCATTAAAGCATTTAAACAGACATCTGAAATGCATGTTAATGGAGATTTTTTTTTTCCTCCAAACTCACCCCTAGTCGATGAGAGAAATTGAGAGAGAGAGAGAGCGATACCCATGATAGCCTCAGAACCGAGGCCAGCACCAGATCCGATGAAACGACGGAAGTTCCGAACCCAAGGCATGGAAGATGGAGGAGAGATTTTCTTCTGCGTGGCTGATGCTTCGTGACTTTTGCCATCGCTCGAGCCACCGTACATTATCTTCTAATTCCAATCTCAATTTTGATTTCGATTTAGATATCGATTTCTGATTTCCGATTTTTTATTTTGCTGAGATTTGATCTGATGATTTTCTGTTCTTGTTCTCAAGCAGGGTTGGAGAGAGAGAAATGAGGGGAAGAGAGATATACTGAGAGGGAAGAGACGTGAGAGATGGAAGAAAAAAAGGAGTGAGACTGAGAGTGTGATTAAATAACCTAAATTATTAGTGTTCCAATTTCTAAACCGCTGAAATTAGAAACGGCCTAAATCAGTGCCTAAACTAAAAGCTTAGCCTTCCTGATCAACGATTTTGGTGTAGTGCGATGATATACTAATCTATTCTAGAAGCTGAGAAGAACACGAACAGCACTTACGTATAGTCTTGAGCACCTTAAAAGAAAACCAATTGTATGCAAAAATGTCCAAGCGCAAGTTCTGGAAGGGGAAAGTTAAGTTCCTGGGGCATGTGGTGAAAGCTGAAGGAATAGTGGTTGATCCCGCTAAAGTGGAAGCAGTTTCTAAATGGGAGCAATCCACTACAGTCATGGAAGTTCGGAGTTTCCTCGAAATGGCAGGATATTATAGACGTTTCCTTAAGGAATTTCCCAGAATCACGCGACCGCTAACACAATTAACAAAAAAGAATGCGCAGTTCATATGGGATGAGAATACGGAAACCGCATTTCAAGAGTTGAAGATGAGACTAACGTCTGCACCAGTATTAACTCTCCTGAAGGAAGGTGAGAAGTTCGTAGTTTACAACGACACGTCAAAAATGGGACTGGGCTGTCCTGATGCAGAATGAAGAGCTAATCGCGTATGCCTCAAGACAATTGAAGAAACATGAAGAGAATTACCCGACACACAACCTGGAGTTAGCAGCCGTGGTCTTCCATTTAAAAATCTCAAGATATTATCTGTATGATGAAGAATTTTAACTTTTCTACGATTATAAAAGCTTGAAATATATATAGTTATGCAGAAGGATCTCAATATGCATCAGCGACGGTGGCTGGAAATGCTTAAAGACTTTAATTTCGAAATATCCTACCATCTGGGGAAGGCGAATTCGATGGCCGATGCTCCAAGCAGGAAAAAGAAGCACGAATTAATGGCTAGTTTAATGATTAAAGAATGGAAGATGATGAAATTCATTCAGGACTTCGATATCCAGCTAATGCTCAATGAACCGGAAGCCTACATATAGCCCTTTTGACCATAGAACCGACATTGGTCCGTCAAATTATTTCCACCCAAGATTAGGATGAGTGGCTCAGAAAGATGAAAGAAAAATGCAAGGATGGGGAAGCGACTAGTTGGAGGATTGGGGCTGACAATGGGCTTCGATATCAAGGACGGGTATGTGTACCCAACAACGCGAACTTGAGGAAAGCGGTTATGACGGAAGCACACCACTCCAAGATGACGATACATCCAGGCACCACTAAAATGTATCGAGATGTGAAAAGGTGATACTGGTGGAATAATATGAAGCGAGATATAGCGGAATTTGTGGTGAGATATATGGTGTGCCAGAAGGTAAAGACAGAACATCGCAAGCCTGCAGGCCTCCTTCAGCCCTTGCCATTAGCAGAATGGAAATGGGACAACATCTCCATGGATTTCATATTTGGACTTCCCAAGACTCAAAGAAAGCACGACTCAATTTGGGTAATTGTGGATAAATTAACAAAATCCGCTTGATTCCTTCCTATTTGCACTACGGATTCAACTAATGAACTGGCAATGTTGTATATTCGAGAGGTTGTTCGATCTTATGGGATACCCCGTGAGATTGTGTTAGATCAAGACTCTTGTTTCACTTCCACTTTATGGAAAAGGTTACAAGAAGAACTGGATACCGAGCTCAAGTATAGCACAACCTTCCATCCTCAAACTGATGGCCAAACGGAAAGAGTAAATCAGATCTTAGAGGATATGTTGAGAGCTTGCACACTCGACTTCAAAGGGAATTGGGACGACCATTTAGCCCTCATAGAATTCGCGTACAACAACAGTTTCCAAAACAGCATATGCATGGCTTCATTCGAAGCTTTATACAAACGCCCTTGTTAAGCTCTTCAATGTTGGGCAGAAGTAGGAGTAAAAAGTTTGTTGGGGCCAAAAATTGTTCAAATTTTGACTCAAGTAATTGAAGTGGTCAAGAAACAACTACGTGCCGCCCAGAGCTGACAGAAAAGCTACGCAAATAATCAGCGTCGCGACCTAAAGTTTGCAGTTGGTGATCATGTGTTCTTAAAGGTATCACCCATGAAAGGCGTAATGAGGGTCGGGCGAAAAGGGAAGCTAGCGCCCCGTTTTAGTAGTCCCTTCGAAATTCTGGACAATGTCGGAACAGTAGCCTACCGCCTGGCGTTACCCACCACACTAGCCAAAATACATGATGTTTTCCACATCCCCATGCTAAAGAAGTATAAGCCCGATGATTCCCATATTATTAGTTGGGAGCGGATTAGACTATCAGATGACGCTTCTTATACAGAAGAGTTGGTTCGTATTTTGGATTACAAGGAACAGATCCTACGCACAAAAAGTATCCATTTGGTCAAAATTCTTTGGTCACATCATGGCGTGGAAGAAGCTACCTGGGAACGAAAAGTGGAAATGAAGACCCTAAATTATTTGACGATACGACTTAGGTAAATTTCGAGGGGGTAGGTGTAACATCTTGACTTCAAGAACTTAGGATGAAATAAGTACTACCATAAGCATTACCAATATCCAAATAAAACTTGGTGTAAATTTACAATGAACATACAGGACCCACGTGTAGCACGATTAATAACCATAGTAGTACTGAATTTCGAGGACAAAATTCACTTCTAAGGGGGGGTGGATGGTAACACCCTATATTTTTCGATACTCTGGTGTTACCATTCAAGTCAAATTTTATATGAACCACCCATCAAAATATACTATGGGTCAGATTGTGAAAGGAATTTGACCGTCGGATTGACAAAAATTCGTAAATAAGTACCAAAGGTTTAGAAGTATGGTCCTCTTGAGTTGTAGATTAGTCTCATTCTCAAACCCACGACCTTACATAAGATGATAAATACAATGGCCAGAGTGGATTTTATAAGATGATAAATACAATGGCTAGAGTGGATTTTATAATACATCACGACGGACCCACTTTGCTCAGTGCGTGTGCACGAGATATGCGCATGGCCTTAATGCATCATACCCATAAGTCGGTCAAAACAGTTTTGGTTTTTATTTTTTATTTTTAATTACACACGCACACAAACCCCCACAACTCACGCTAGTGGAATTTCACCGCCTATGGGTACTTGAACCCTTGACCGGGAGTTGAAACTCGTGAGAGTCTACCACCCGAGCAAGAGTAAGGACCCTGACCCGACGAAACCCGAAAAACGGAAGGCTTCCCTCTTCTTTCTTACTCCCGCCGAACCCTTTTTAAACGGGCTGGGAGCGTCCGTGCGATCAGGGTTCCACCATCATGGACCATTACATCAATCGAAGCCGTCCATATGGTAGAGGATGCACGAACGTCCTAACCCTGGCCTTCTCCACACCTTGAAACACGTACGCAGGTGCACGGGCGCTGGTGCAAATAGGAACGGATAAGATGAGACTCAGAAAGGCGGAATGAATCTTTCTGTTAAGGGAAAGAACCAATCCCAGCCGCTGGGATGCTTCTAGAAGGAGCTTGAATGCATCACAAGCGTCCGTCTTAGGGCATGTAACAACGGTTCCAACGAGAAACTCTCTCGGTTATGCCATGGTGGACCCAACAGCTCTGTGGGGCCACCGTGATGTAAACGTCTTAACCACACCGTCCATCCCTATTTAAAGATCATTATACGGTGCGAACCCAAAAATGAGGCAGAACTAAATTTAAATGGGCTACAAAGTGGGGATTGAAGGCTCACCATTAAAAACTTCTTGGGAGCTGCAGAAGTTTCGGATCAAGCTGATATTCGTTTTTTCACTTCATCCAGGTCTACATGACCTTATTAATAGGTCTGACGGTAAAAAAAACATCACAGTGGCCCTTAGAGAGTTTTCAATGGTAGGTGTCATTATCAGCACTGCTTCCTTTGGTGTGGTCCACCAGAGATCCGGACATGCTTCATTTTTTAGATCATGCCATAGAATGATCTTTTAATAGGTATGGACGGCGTGGATATGACTTTTTCATCACGGTGGCCCCCACAAAAATCTGCCCGGACGGATTACTGTCCGGGCGGGGTAGGACGCAATCCGCTCCCTTAACTCTCACTATTTAGACCATAACTAATCATGGGATTAGTTGCTCGAAGTGGAAACTAATCAGACAGCTATAAAAGCTCTTTTCCAAAATGGAATTCCACCTAAGCACGCCCTAAAATCCAGAGAAAAGACCGAAAGAGAGGGAGCCGAGTGCAGCGTGAGTTGTGCCTCAGCGACTCGCCTGAGTCGTAGCTCGAGTCGACCAGAAAGGGAGAGGAAGGAGAAGACCGGAAAGGGAGAACAAGAAATCGTAATTATTACTTCTCCACCCCGTTTGAAAATGCAATTACGGGCCTGTTTGTTTTTCCAAATCCATGCCGTTTGAAAATGCAATAGTGCGTGTTTGATTTTCCAAATCCATACCGTTTGAAAATGCAATTGGGCGTGTTTGATTTTCCGAAGAATAGGTAAATACAGGGCAGTGATTGTTTCCTCTGGTAGATGCGGCGTTGTAACCGATGATTAGTTTTTTGAGCTCTAAAACCGAGGATAGTGTGAAATATATGGGTACGGATTGGCTACTCCCCCGGCCACCAGCCCCGTCGCTGATGGTCAGTGCTCTGTGGGCCCACTATGATGTATGTGTTTCATCCATTCCGTTCATCCATTTTTACAGATTATTTTAGAGTCTCATACCAAAAATGACAGGGATATAAATCTCAGGTGGACCACACCATAGGAAAACAATGGTGATTGGATATCCACCATTAAAATCCCCCTAAGGCCCACTGTACTGTTTATTTGACATCCAATGTTTTGATTGGGTCATACAGGACCAGATGAAGGGAAAAACCAAAGATCAGCTTGATCCAAAACTTTTTTGGCCCCCAAAAGGTTTTTAATGGTCCACGCTCATTCAACACTGTTTCCTGTAATGTGGTCCATTTGAGATTGGGATATACCTCATTTTTCGTTTCAAGTATTGAAATTATCTGGAAAAATAGATGGACGGCATGGATGAAACATGTTCATCATGGTGAGGCCCACATAGCACCGACCACCAGCCATGGGATGGCGGGGGAGTAGCCAATCCGTTTCCGAAATATATTTGGGAGCCACCTTGATGTACGTGGCTTATCCACACTGTCCATCTATTATGCCAGATAAATTTAGTGCTTACCAAAAAAAATGAGGTTGATACAAAGCTCAAGTGGACCACACCACATGATTTAGGAAATCGAATATATATCGTTAAAAACTCATCAGTGTCACTATTTCTTTTAGTGTGGGCCACTTGAGTGTTGGATTAGCCTCTTTTTTTGGCTCATGTCTCAAAATTTTACGTTAAAATGGATTGACGATGCAGATATATCATATTTATCAGGGTGGGGCCCAAAATTTTAAACTAGCCTTTCCGACGAGTTGGAGAAATGATAATTACTATCGGTGATTTGGAAAATCAAACGGTTTGCAGTTTGTTTGTAGTGTATTTAAAATTACTCCCATTTGCAATTTATTTACAGGGTATTGGCAGTGTATTTACAATTACTCCCATTTTGCATAATACTTGCCGTGTATTTACGATTAGTTTAAATCAAGAAATTTGCAAAATAGATATGAGGGCCACTGTAATGTGTGGCTTATCCACACCACCCATTCATTATGCCAATTGAATTTAGGGCATGAACCGAAAAATTAGGCAAATCCAAAGCTCAAGTGGACCGCACCACACGAAATTGTGAGAATCGAATGCTTACCATAAAAAACTTCTCGGGGCCCTTAGAAGTTTTAGATCAAGCCTATATTTATGTTTTTCCCTTATCCATATCTATATGACCCTATGAACGGGTTAGATGGTGAATAAACCTCAATGTGGGCCCACTAAAAGAATTAACTTTCAATGGTGGACAAATTAAATCCATTGCTTCATTTCATGTCGGCCAATTGAGCATTGGATCTGTCTCATTTTTTGGCTCATTCCCTACAATATTCTAATAAAATAGATGGACAACACAGATATATCATATACATTACGATGGGGCCCACAAATTTAAGTCAATATTTTTTGACTGATTTTCTCACTCATTTTCAAACAAGTGAAAAGGTAATAATTACCTATTTACTAGGTAAATACCACCATCATGTACAATCAAACAAGCCCTAAATATTCTTGATCATAACTCTTTACTCACCTAATATTATGGTATATAATCTTAAAGGGGGTTCTCTCTATGTAATCACTCATTTTAAATATCTAAAGGTATAGATAACACGGGTACAAACGTAGAGGAAGGGGGCTATGGCATAAATCATGAGGTAGAATTAGCCAGGAGTGAGGGAGAAATCCTTAGAGAGGATTCCTCTCAAAATGTAGTAAAGCTTTATGGAATTAATTAGTAGATTACAGAATACCGTTAGCTTTTAGTTAAAACATTTCGGTTTGTAATAAGTCCTCCGCTATGTGGACATATATTTGATACTACTTGATACATAATGGTCTATCATGTTCTGCTTATCTCTTATACCCTGATCTAATTTTGTCGAATGTTCAGCATTTGAGACTAATACTCAATTTTTTTGAATGTTGGATCTATACATAAGTTTCAAAAAAATACATTTTAGAGTAATACTCTAAGATGTTTTATCTATACTTAAAATAAAATAAAATTTTAAAAAAAAACTTTGTAAACGTGCCCGAGTGTTCCAATTGAAATATTCCCTTCTTAGTTGCTTTACTTGGACGCAGATTGTGTCCGGGCAGGGCTCTGTGGTGCCCACCGTAATGTAATTGTTTTATCCACGCTATTCATTGCTTTTTTCATATCATTTTAAGGTATGATCCTAAAAATGAAGCAGTTCCACGGCTCTAGTAGAACACACCAAAGTTAGCTGCAGTGATAATGACACCCACTGTTAAAACCTTTCTAAGGGCCACCGTGATGTTTTTTTACCATCCAACCTATTCATATGGTCACGTAGACATGGATGAAGTGAAAACACAAATATTAGCTTGATCCGAAACTTCTCAAGCTCCCAAGAAGTTTTTAATGGTGTAAAATCAATCCCCACCTTGTGGTCCACCTAATCACTATACCTGCCTCATTTTTTGGACGCGGATTGCGTCCTACCCACATCTATGGTTCCAGTGTCGCCCACGCTCGTGAAAAAGATGGCAGCTGATCCAATCTGCGTCCCACCATAAAATAAATTTTTTTTTTTTTTTTAAAATGCTCGTTTTCTTCCTCTCGATCAAGAAGCAGCGCCCTCGAAAAATGTAATTAGACTAGCGTCCCTTTCATTTCCAAAAATGTAATGTACATGTTCTATCGGTAATTGCTACTTTATTATCTTGTCTCAAGAAGAGATGGTTTGAGCTGATTTACATTCTAAGTTATTAGAATTCGATTTCCTCTCATCTGTGTCTCTATCGAATTCTAATTATCTTCTCTCAACAAGAGATCATCTCTATGTCTCTCTCTAGATCTGTCTCTCAAAAAGGTAGTAATTGGCTTTTATCCTAATTACATTCTAGAAATTAAATGTTTTAGTTTTATCAGCACAAAAATATGGCTGATATTGTATGCCAAATTAACCAAAATAAATGGATGGATCATTCCTATGTTAGGTGGGCCATCAAATATCGCATTCAATCAATGCACACCGATCCGGGCCATTGGGCTGAGCCCAAAAAGTAGGTCTAGTTTTAGGCAAAGGACTATCAGGCCCACGCCCATGCTGCCCTCGTGAAAATTAAGAATGTTGTAAGGTTTTATGCGAACCTTTCTCCCATAGCCACCATCACCGACTGACAGCACAACTATGGAAAAAAGGCTTGGTTTGCGAATTTAGCTGGTGAGGGACCATTCAAGTACTTAGCCTGAGCCGGGACATCTGCGGTTTCAGGCCCACCGGTTTCTTGGTCAGGTTAACTCAAGGACTTGGACAAGTCTTTGCTTGAGTTGCATCTAGAGTTGCATCAAGTTTAGATTAAGTCACCCTCACAATTGGGTTCTCTAGTGTTGAGTTTGAAGTCGAATCATAGAGCTTTGGAATTACGATTTATATTCAGTCTCATCAGGGTGAGCCTTAAAAGATCGAAGAATCATGTCACACCCCGAATCCAGCACCTGAATTCTCTCCACCCAGATCTAACACTAGGGGTACGACTCAACAGTTCAAGTTCACAACCTAAATTTCAAACACATGCCACTAAATGGTATCCATCAATAAGATTTTTTAAAAAAACTAAAGACGTGAACATTAACTTAAAAGAAATAAACACCCACTTCTTACAATCCTAAATCATTACCATCATTAACCAAGGTTATATACAAAATTCCTAGTCCAAGTCCATAATAATCAAATCCAAATAAATCTATAGAGCAATCATAGCTAGCAATCCTCTCCTCATGCACTCTGGTGAAGTCCTGATCCTGAAATTCAACATCCATAACACGTCAACGAGGATTGATAACAGCGATTGTGCTCTTGTATCCGAGGATGGTGGTTAAGACATCTATGCGATAGGTCAAAGTTGATCACGTTGTGGAGGTGGATAACACCTGGTCGGTCCTGCAATCGTCACTGGTTGCTCAAACAAAAGTAGCCTCAATTTCTCAAATCAAAACATGGTTTGATGCATGCTATGGACAAGTACACCATTATCAAGCTGTTCGAGGTCCAGAGGTCAAAGTTGACCCATTACACGCTATGACCCCTGTAGAGTACGCTACAAAAGGGATTTACGCTATTCAGCTATGCTACGTAGCGCTACGGCTAAACCATGAAGCGTACGCTGCTGCTACGCTATGAACACTATTTGAAACACTACAATTAATGAACAGCCCAGATGTTACACAAAAGTGGGTGGCTGGGCTCAGACTTGGACCATGCATTATCATCAAGGGTGGTCATGGACCTAGGTTTTACTATGCGGGCTGGGCATGGACAGACCTTGGATTGGCCCAAGCCCGGCTGCCTGTTTAAAGCCCTAGTTATCGGTGGTCTAATTGAATCGATTTCATTTGTACAAGTTAACACTCTACCCCATATAGCATAGCTGGTCAAATAGCTGTCTTATTGAAACTTCTCTCAAGTACACAGTTATGTGACACTATAGCAGGGGCAGGGCTATGATGATGATGATGATGATGACAACCATAAACAAACAACTGTATAAAAATGGCAGGGACAAAGATATGATGCTGATGACTAGCGAATGCTTAAAAAATAAAGTAAAAGATTCCAAGGAATGAAAATCTGAACTGATATGATCATTACTAACAATATCTGTAGTAAACATGTGACTTCAAAAACTAAGCTAAAGAAATTTGTTACACAACATCATTAAGGAGTGGGAAAGTCAGATATGCTCGTGAAAAGAGACTTCCCATTTACACCTTGGAGCTTATGGGCATATTGCCATGCTCATTTTGCGCAAGAAACTGGAAAGTTTTCATGGAAATTATTAGATACTCTCTACAAGAGAACATAACTGATGGATCATGAAACACAATTATATTGCTAAAATTGAGTTGAATTGCAATTACTAGCTTCCCGAAGTAGAAATGACCAAATTTTAATTACCATCCCCGTATTCATATGGGGTGGTGGACTCCAAATTGCAATTACATCACTTTCAAGTCCAACATGACAGTCAAGAAATTGCAATTTGAGGCCCATGTCCTAGTTATGGATGTTAGGAAATATCATTACTATTCAGTAATTTCTTCTAGATTTGACATGTTTGCAATTCAATTCGGTTGTGCATCCAAACACAGCCTAATGAAATTATTTACACCAGAGGTGCACCTGTAGATGTCTGTCCGGGCCAAAACTGAAATGAAGAAGAGATTTCCTGATCTCTGTTGGCCTGTACCAGTACCAAACGAAAGAAAGAAAAAGAACAAAAAAAACAAAAACAAAAAAACAAAAGGAAAACATCAGTATTTAAGAAAATAGTTTTTGTGATTGGTTCTTGTTTGGATAATTGAAGTTCCATTAATACGACAACAAGTCCTCCTTCAGATGAAGAGCAAAATGAACTTTCAGAATTCGAGGTTGGAAATGTGAAGCCTCTCAAGGAAAAATCAGAATTCGAGGTTGGAAATGTGAAGCCTCTTAATGAAGTTTTCCTTAGGAGGGATAAGTCTGGCAGGGACCTGAAGTTTCATAAATGGAGTGTTCAGATGAATGTATCTAAAATAGATGATGTCTTATACAAATGAAAATGAGATATTAAAGAGGCATAGACATGTTAAAAGGTTGATGAAATGACTTCTCTACTTCTGTCCTAAAGCATTTTCTATGACTGTTTATCTGATTAATAAGTGCCTATTATTATTTCTTCTTCACTCTTGTATGATGTGTTAGTTTCATAGTTCCCCGATCTATTTTTGCTTATGGATATTTAGCAGTACCTTGTTGATATGTTGATGGTCCTCAGCTGCAAAAATTCATGCCTAATCCTTATTTTGTACAAAAATTGGAGACAAAGTAATATGAATATTGTGATTGATCAGGCACCTTTTTGGCATCAAATGATTTAACTCATGACTCAATCAGATATTATATGTGGGCTATCTTTCTTTATTTGAGCCGGAATCCTCCAAATATGACTGAGGATCAGATGCCTTGCAGTTGCCCTTGGATATACACAAAAACTCATTCCATAATTATTTCTAAACAAGGTGTTACAGTATCCCGATCAACTTATTTAGATTCATGAAAAAATTGGACGTTCTTAATCATATCTATGGTTGTCAATTCACGGCAGCCACTAACGGCATCTCAAACATTTTCCACCAGAAATTATCATAGCATAACCATTCAGCATTCATTCAATTGACAATTTCAGACTGAGCCTAAACTATTGTATTTTTAGCAAGATGGACAACATCTCAGTCTATGAAGGCAAACAAGAACGTGTAAACAGGTTGTGTATGGGGGTGGCAGTGGTCAGTAATACAATGGTCACTGGTTGCTTAAATAAAACAAGCTGAGATTTCTCAAACTAAAGCATGGTTTGATGCATGCAATGGGTCAGAGAAGGACACCATTATCAAGCTACTCGAGGTCTGGAGGTCAAAGTTGATCCTGTTGTGGTGGTGGATAATGCCTGGTTGGTCCTACAATGGTCACTGGTTGTTCAAACAAAAGGAGCCTTGATTTCTCAAATCAAAATATGGTTTGATGCATAATATGGGTCGGAGAAGGACACCATTATCAAGCTGCTCAGTGAAAATGAGATGTGGATTTCAGTCAAGGCAGGAGCCAATCTGGACCAGGATGTGGTTGCAGGTGCATTGTTCAACAACGAACCAGTAAGGAAAATTTGCAAATGGCAGAGAGACCCTTCGACTGGGAAGAGGTATGGTTCTTGATTTAGGGGATCCCATTGGAGATGTATTTTAGAAAAGCTTGTGTGATGATTGGATCCTGTCTAGGAGAGGATGTAGCTATAGATTCAGCTACAAAAGGTGGAGAGGAAATAAGAGCAGTGAGGATCTGTGTAAGGAACGAACTGGCGATGCTTGATCCAAGGATAGTTCTTGTGATCATTGGTGAGGAGCACCTCTCAGTCAATGGTGGAAAGAGATAGGGTAGGGGGCTCCGAACAAATAAGAAGAGATTTAATGAAGGAAAGAAGTCGAAAGGTTTGATGGGATGGAACATCCTCGAATAGGGGCGAGGAGTACCCAATGCAGTGCTCTAGAGTAGGTAGAGAGTTGGAAGCAGTGAGGGGACACATGTTTCAGGCGGTAGGAGCCGGAGTACAGGAGAGGGATGTCACCTTTCTGAGCCTACAGGTGGCAGTGAGGTCGAACTCCAGGCCTCCACATGAGGTGACATGCGCTCTATAGGAAGCCAGGCTCATTAGAGAACTGGTGATGGTTCGGGACACGCATCAGGTAAAGCCTGATGCTTGGGATGTGATGCAAGACAATCAACCACTTGCTCTAAAAGCTCGAACTGTTAGAGTATGGTGAATTAATCAATTTATCTCATAGCCCAGGCCCCACATCTCATGGGTTAGGACCTTGGCCGAACCCCCTTCGTGGGCCCCAAATCACATGGGCCGCCCACCCTGAGTGTGTCCCTGCATCCCACGAGCTACCCCACTTGAGCTCGGTGTCAAAACCCCACTCGGCCGAACCCCCTTCGTGGGCCCCAAATTACATGGGCCACCCACCCCGACTGTGCCCCTGCATCCAACAGGCGACCTCACTCGAGCCCAGTGTGAAAATGCCCCTGCATTAGGATGTTACAGTGAACCATTTGAAGGAAACGCTGCCATGTAGAGGGGGCAAAGATTTCAGAGGCAAGGTGGGGGAATGGTGTGACAGGTGGCTAGGACAGACTGAGGTTGAGATGCAGATGGAGCGTTGCCATCAGCGTCATCCACACATGGAAGGGGCGAGGCCGAGGTTCTCTCTTATGTTCTCTCCAGTGCATGTGATGGAAGGGGTTTTATTGGCACGTGCTCATATCTTCAAGTAGCCACATGTGGGAGAGTGACCTCAACATCTCTAATATTTTGAAAGTGAGAGTTTGATCCTCTGGTAGGGAGTGTTGCAACGTCTAGTGGGGAGCTCAAGGAGATGAAGGTCACATGTTGTAGGATTTCGGCAACAGAAAATGGTGGTTTCTCCATGTCAACCGGGATTGATAACAGCAATAGTGCTCTTACATCCGAGGTGAGTGGTGAAGACATCTATGCGATAGGGAAGACGCATGCTGAAGTGGAAGAAGAAAACAGCACAATGGTGGTAGCTTACCAGGAGGCACTTCCAGAAGAGGAAAGAGAGGCCCTAAATGTGGGGAATATAATCTCTACTGATGACAGTTTGTCAGAGGCCCCAAATGTGACTCCATTACAAGTCATGAGCATGAGGGATGAGCAGATAATCTTCAGTGATGATTCTACAACTGCAATAAAGAGGATTCAAGCTGGTAAGGAGGGTAATCGTGATCTCATGGAAGAACAAATCAAGTGGTCTAAGGATGTGATAGAGCGTGTGGGTAAGCTAGTGGTCTATCTTTCACTCATGCGATGTTCTCGCCCTGTTCCAATTTGTAGAGGACAAAGGGACACAGAAAAAACAACAATCTCCCAATGGATGGAAGAAGTTGCCAAGCGTGGAGTGCCCGGCTAATTACAATTGAGCTGCCAAGGTCGACACAAGGGAAAGAGAGGTGGGATGATATCAGTGATCCAACGGAAGTGCTGAGCTGAAATATTAGGGGGTTGGGGAGTAAGCTCAAAAAGAACTTAGGTTAGGAATACATATTAAAGAGCAAAAGCTGAGGTAATTTCGCTCTAGGAAACTAAATTACAGTCTCTTGATGGAGCCACTTTGGATTTAGTCTAAAAGGTAAATAAGGAGTGGGTTGTTTTTTTTTTTTTTTTTTTTTTGAACCCACGACCACAAGGAGTGGGTTGCTCTAAACACAAATGTGCTACTGGGGGCATTATGGTGGATTGGAACTCAGATGTATGGAGGAATGTGCTTTCAGTCTTAGTGGCTTTGAGGGAGGTTGCATCAGGCTAGCTGTTGTTTACTATTGTCTATGGTCCCTTTTAGCCTGATTAGAAAACACAATTGTGGGAGGATTCGAACAACATCAAAGAAAGGTGGAGAATGCCATGGTGTGTGGGAGGAGATTTTAACATGATTTGATTCACCCAGGAAAAGTCAAAAGGTAGCTGCATCACGCAAAGTATGAAGAATTTCGTTGATGGGCTCCACTCGATGAAATGGACTTATCAATGGGGGATGCAAAGTTCATGCAGACGAATGGACAAGATGCAGTGATCTTGTCGCATCTCGATAAGTTTCTAGTTCTCTCTAGTGGCTAGAGAAATTCTCGCTAGTTCAGCAGAGAGGTCTCCTCTTCCTCAATCGATGCAGCCCCTATTCTTTATTTATAATTCCAGAATCAATGTCATGCTTAATAGCACAATAAGCGGGCTTAAAACGAGATTTCCACCCCCAAAAGATTGATTCTTGAAGAAGAGCTTTATCTAGTTAAGCCTCTCTCTCTAATCATCACCCAATTCTATTGGATGTGGAAGAGGAGAACTGGAGCCGACAGTTACTGATGTAGGATGAAGTTTTCTATCGTAAGGTGATGATAAAATTCAGATTTCCAAATTATATGAGCAATGAATCAAAAATTTCAACAATCTCAAAATAATCCAACACAATAAAAAAGAAAACCATAGGTTAAATCATATGCTAATGCATGCTCGTAATAGGAACTATTAACATACTTAAGCAATCGGTCGCAATGGGATTTAGAAACTCCTAAATTAACAGAGGGCTAATACTAACATTCAAGGGAACAACTCAAATATAATGAGGGTTTACTCAAAATACATGGAATTGGGGTTTGGAAAAACTGGGGGAAGACTAGGGTTTCACAATTAGGGAAAAGTCAGGTTTAGGTTGAGGGTTTAGATCAAGGTTTAGAAACTAGGGTTTCAATATAGAAATAAAAGAGAATCAAGGGGAAAACTATGAGAAATAAGTGGGGAAGAGGGAGTGCGTACAGCTGGCCATACAGTCATGTCTGTACAGTCATATGGTCAATCCTAGCTGCATACGGACTGATTTGTTTGAGGTTTTAGAATGGGATGGGTTTTAGCTCCTCGAATTGTAGGGAAAAGAAGAAAGAGAGTAAATGGTTGATGGATTGAGAGAGAGAAGAGGAGAAGAGGGAAAATACCTTATAGTTGAGAAGAAGGAGATATCTAGGGTTCACACCTCGTAGTTAACTTTAGATTCACGCCAAAGAAGGATTCACAGCTTGAAAGTCTTAAATCACATGAGAGGAAGGAGAGAACATGCTCAAGTTTCATTCAATCCAAAAGTATTTTTACAATAAACCTCTTAGTCAAAAGTAGTTTGCTTCTAACCCCTGCTTATTACAAATACCCTTGGCACTTGAACCATAAATTATTTCTACAATAAACCTGCAATGAGAATCAGCATGAATCTTACACTTTCATTACTTACATTAATCCTCCTTTTGATCTCAGCATGTAAATAGTGGATATGTTATGCAAATGCATATGCCGACTCAGATGGCCTATATGAGACGGACATGGGAATGAGATCTATTGGTTCCTAGGCTTATACCCATGCATAGCTTTAAATGAACTCGTGCCTATGGACCTATTCACTGAACTGTTGTATGCTAACTCGGCTACAAGTAAACTGCATCCAAGGTCCTAGTATGGTCTCCCACAAGACAACGCAACAAATTTCCTAGGCTCCTATTGACCACTTCCGTCTGTCCATCAGTTTGAGAATGGTATCCCGGCGAGAACTGAAGTCTCGTGCCCATCGTATGCCAAAGTGTCTTCCAAAAGTAACTCATAAAGCGTACATCCCTGTCAAACAATATGGTCTTCGGCAAACCATGCAAGCGAACCACCTCCCCAAAGAAAATCTTAGCTATATTAGCGGCGTTCGACGTTTTCAAACACGGCAGAAAGTAGGCCATTTTAGAAAAATGGTCCACCACAACAAAGATGGAATCATGCTTCTTGCTAGTCTTGGAAAACCTAAGCACGAAATCCATACTAATGTCCTGTCATGGAGCATGAGGTACTGGCAAAGGCGTATATAACCTTGTGTTCTATCTTCTCTGTTTTGCCAGTTGACAAGTCCTATATTGTGCAACAATTATGGCTACATCTCTCTTGAGACTTGGCCAGTAAAATCTATCCTCCTTAAGAGTAATAGTCTTGTCCCTCCCAAAATGACCAACTACCCTAGCGGAATGAAGCACCAAAACTAGAAAATCCTAGAGAGAGGTACGGGGAATGCAAAGTCTACCACCTTTGAATAGGAAATCATCAACAATGACAAACCCATGATCATTCCTCGTCTGATCACCTAATAATGACGCATACATCTTTCCAAAATCTAGGCATGACGGATAATCTTTTTTAAAACGCTCAAACCCAGTGACCTTAACCCTCATGGATAGGAGTAGCATCAACTTGCAGCTAAGGGCATCGGCCGATTTATTTTCAACTCTGGCCTTGTGCTTTAATACAAACAAATACTCCCAAAGAAACTAGACCCACTTGGCATTCCTTGGGTTTAATTTCTTTTGAGTATTAAGATAGCGCAAAGCCTCGTGGTCCGAAAATAAGACGAATAATTGTGGTATAAGAGAGTAATGCCAGTGGCGCAAAGACTGCACAACCGCAGAGAACTCCTTGTCGTAGGTAGAATGTCGCTGCTTTGCTTCATTCAATTTCTCACTAAAGTAAGCAACGGGGTGCCCTCCCAAGTAAGAATTCCACCTATACCAACGCCTGAAGCATCATAGACAACTTCGAAGACTTTAGAAAAGTCAGAAAAGCACATGATGGGAGCCTCTGTCATCTTACCCTTAATCTCCTTAAATGCTCTGGAAGCTACCTTAGTCCATTTAAACTCCCCTTTTTATATGCAATCCGTGATGGTAGCCACAATAGAACTAAACTATGTAATGAACCGCCTATAGAAAGTGGCTAAGCCGTGAAAGCTAGGCACCTCATGAATGTTCTGTGATTCAAGCCAACTCACTATGGCCTTGACTTTCTCGGGATCTGCAGACATACCCTCCAATAACACAACAAACCCTAAGAAGATAACTCCATCTGACATGAATGTACACTTCTTCAGGTTTGCAAATAACTTCTTTGCTCTAAGGACCCTACAAACATGCCTTAAGTGATGAAGATGTTGCTCTGTAGTGGTATTAAAAATAAGAATGTCATCAAAGTATACCACTAGGAACTTTCCAATGAAGGGTCTCAACACTTGGGTCATCACCCTCCTAAACGTGCTCGGAGCATTAGTCAAAGCAAAAGGCATGACCAACCACTCATAAAGCCAACACCTAGATCCATAAACGTGCTGGAGATACCTCGTTGAGGTCATTGGTCAAATCCAAATGGCATGACATGGGTGTGTACTAACAAGCTAACCCAAATTTTTATATATATATATATATATATATATATATATATATATATATAAAAAAAAACCCACTCATAAAGCCCATCCTTCGTCTTAAAGGAAATCTTCCATTCATCTCCTTGGCAAATACGTATTTGGTGGTACCCACTCTTGAGGTCAATCTTCGAAAAGATCGTGGTGTCGGTCATCACACCTAACATGTTGTCAAGATGCGGTATGGGTAACCGATACTTGAATGTGATCTTATAAATGGCGTGATTGTCTACGCACATGCGCCACAGGACATCCTTCTTAGGCGTGAGAAGGGCGGGCATGATGCATGGACTCATACTCTCTCGGATGATTCGATTGTGAGGAAGGTTCGATAGAGTCGACCCCGGGACAAAATCTATGGCATGTTGTATGCCCCTTATGAGTGGAAGTTCTTCTAGCAAAATCATCAAGAAAGACATCTCTAAACTCCAAAACCGAACTCACCTCACGTGGTAACTCTATGCTAACATGGGGTGTAACCTCTCTAGCTACGAGGGCATATACCGCTGAATCTGCCTTAGTCTCTTTCTCAAATTCTCCTGTGTTTATGATATGTGGAGAGTTGGGGTGGGATTTCCTTGATACTATAGGATCGCTTTTCTTAACGTCCTCCTTTTCCAAGGTGCTCCTAGGTGGAAGAGGGACCAACTTGATCTTTTTGCCCTCATGAGATAAGGGCAGCCGGAGAGGGAACCATTCCTTCATGCGCACTACCCGACGGAATTCTTTCTGATTCCGCAAGCCCACCTAACGCCTTCCGACATTTGAATTGAGAAAGAATGGGGTTCCGACGCATCCGAACGGACCCCTCTGACGTGTATAATGGATGAACAAGTATTCGAGCGACCGAATATTGTCACATCACGATCAAACAGTCAGGGCCTACCCAAGATGATGTGGCCTACGTCCATAAGCAACACATCGCACCAAAGTGTGTCGTTATAGGATCCAAACTCAATAGGAACCTGACAGTGCTAGGAAACCGGAATCGAAGTCTTGTCTACCCAAGAAACTCTATAGGGTTCAAGGTGTGGACTAGTTTTCAACCCTAAGCGATCCAGGTGCTAATGGAGATCACATATGAACAACTTCCACTATCTATGATCACTTCGCAGTTCTTTTCTCCACACTTGGAGTAAGTATAGAAAATTGTACTTCTCCACCAATCATCATTACCCCTAGCCTGTGCTAAAGCACATCTGACGACTGCAAGTGGCATTGTCTCCAATTCCTCCACTTCTTCATCACTAGCACCTTCAACGGGTTCGTGCACTTCCTCTTCATAATCGCCATGTTCTTCATTATCCGCCTCTCTGATGACAAGTGCATTATGGCGCTCTTTTGTGGGGTAATGGTGCGCAAAGTGGCCACATCCTTGGCACTTGAAACATTGGGTGTGCTTATTAGTTGTAGCACTGATACTAGCTACCCCTTTCCCTTTGACATCTCTATAACCAAGTTGCGTACCGGGCATCATTGCCCCACAAAAGAGATTCGTAAAGCACCGGTACTAGCTACCCCATTTTCCTTTGACATCTCTATTACCGGGTTGTGCACCGGGAGGGCCTTGGTTTAATTACTAATGCTTGATCTAGCTCCGTGAGGAGTAGGCCTAACTTTCGTATCAAACTGTCTCACAAACCAGGGCGTAATGTACTACTCCAGTTCTTACACCATCTAATAGGCATGCTCTAACGTGCTTACATTGTGAGGAATGAGCTTGCGCTAAAGCTCAGATCGGATGCCCTTCCTAAATAGAGATAAGATCACAGATGGGTCCTTGACGTTTTATCACATCATAACTCGTCAAACTTGGCGATGTAATCTGTCACATGCATTGTTCCTTACCCAAGGGACTGCCACTGATCCAGGAGCTTTTGTTGATAGGAAAGAGAAAGGTACTTCTCCCTCAGGACCTCTTTCATCTCGGCCCAGAACACAACTTGGCTCTTCTTCGCGCATTTCCATGGTACGTTCAACGTTGATCCAAAACAATTTCGCTTGACCCACTAACTTCATCTTAGTGAATCTGACCCAGCATCAGTTAGACATGTCATAACACTAGGAGAAGTGGTCCATGTTTGCTAGCCAGTCCAAGAAAACTTTGGAGTCCAAGCGACCATCAAAACTAAGAGCATCAACCTTGACACTCTTCTTCACCCTCTCCTTAGGATCATAGTGGTCTAGGAACTCCCTGCGGGGTGGCTAGGAACGCACCCCTCCACGGCCTACTCCCTGACCTTGATACCTCACATATTCTCTAATGGGCTCTACCCTAACTTGCCCACCTTCAACTAGTTCCTCAGCTTAAGATTGACGATCTTCCCCACTGTTAGGGTTAGCCTGAAGGGAGCCTTCCAACTGGGCTAAGCGCTGGTTAGTTGTCGTCAGTTGGGTGGCAATGGTCCAATTGTGAGTCTCAATATTTGTGAGGCGACGATTGATGTTTTCAATAGCCTCGACAAACTGTTCCATGTTCATACACTAAGAACTCTACTAGACACAACCATAAGAACTACTAGATAAAGATGAAGATTGTGACGCATGAACCAAATAACATGTGAGATCAAGTAGCAGAATTAAGATAATTAACAAATAAACACAAGCATTGTCATAATCATCATGAATCCCATGAAAACCAAAAGAACATCGTGCATGATCCTAGCCTAAGTTACCAACATCATCACACAAGATCATTAAATAAAACAAAATTAGGATCTAATGAATGTTGGGACATCCAATTAGCATAGGAAATAGTCTATTTCAAAGTAGAAGGCCCAATAAAACCTAGGGTAAAATTTGGGGTTTGGGTAATTTGGGAAAGTAGGAAAATTAGGGATTTTAAGTTTAAGGTTGGGGTTTTGGGAATGGAAGAAAGGGATTTTAATATAAGGATGATGGAAAGCCAAAAGGGGCAAGGTGTGGCCGTACAGCCAACCCGAAGGATTCACATGTGTGGTCGTATGGTCATAAGTGTGGCGTGGGATGGACGGGTTAGGTCGGTTAGGCTTTGGGATTGTGGATAGGTAAAGATGGGTTTATGAAAGGACGAGGGTTTAGGATGGGAGAATCAAAGAATTAGAAGAAAATACCTTTATGAAGGAGAAGGGAGAAGCTGGTGTGGAGATAGATGGAGACCTCACACCAATCTCCCTTCCAAATCGCATGAAAGTATCTTCAAATCGCATGAAGATGGAGGAAGAAAACAAGAGCTTCTCTTTTTTTATCACAAAATCCCATGAGGGAGATGGCCACATGCCCACCCTCTTTTATAGCTTCAAGAAAGTTTAAAAATTACAATAAGCACCATGTTTTGTGAATTTTGACAAAAATAACCCTAGCCTAACTAAAATCAACTAAAAAATACTCATAATAACGTCCAAATATAACATAAACAAAACTAAATCCTATAAACTGATAAAAACTAAGAAAAACTAATGTGGACAATCAATGATCAGTGGCCCGATCATGTGATTCAACGGCCCAATCGTCACGTCCCTCCGATCCAACGGTCTGGATCACTCCATAAAGCAGTCCATGTACATCTTCCTAATGTGGGGTCTTCCAAATGCTCGCACATGCACATGGGGTCTTCAGCACGACCACGGATACTCACTTAGCCCCAAGGAAATCGGAGTGGCCTGCCTCCTCCTCTGATACGTACACAAGGGTGTACGTGATGTCCTCATCAACCCTCCCTGGCTAAGAAGAGTTCGCCTCTGGCGGACTAAAACTCCTGTAGCGCTCCAAAATATCTGGATCTAAATGATGTAGCTCTTCCTCTATAATCCATGTACTGCCTGAAATCGGCTTGTGCTTTCACTTGACAAGAAATTTCTGAAATCCTCCATGTCAAGTGGAAACTACTTGTGCATCCAGTATGTCTTCTATCTGTTCGCTTCTGTGCTAATGGCTCGGATGATTGGTCAAGTAGGGGCAATGGATTTGGGACTAGGTCATGGTTTGTGGGAGGGTCTGTGGATGGACCAAAAGGTGAAGTAGCAGGACCCTTATATTGTATTAGATCTTCCACATTAAAAGTAAAACTAATTCCCATGGTAGGTGGAAGGTCTACTACATACACGTTAGAACCCAATTTTTGGATTATTTTGTATGGTCCTGCGTTACGCGCTTGTAACTATTTAACGGCCCCATGTGGGAACCGCTCAGGCCTCATACGAACCATGACATAATCTCTTACTTGGAATTCATCAAACCTACAATGAGAATCAGCAAACACATTCTATTTTTCATTGCTTCATTAATTCACTTCCTAATCTCGCTATGCAACTCGTGTATGTGACGTGCAAACTCATGTGCGGACTCAAATGGCCTATGAGAAACAGACATAGGTATGAGATCTAAAGGTTTCCTAGGTTTGTAGTCATGCACAACCTCAAATAAACTCATGCCTAAGGACCTATTGATGGAACTATTATATGCTAACTCAGCTATAGGCAAAACGGTATCCCAAGTTCGGACATGATCACCCACAAGACATAAGTAGATTTCCAAGACTCCTATTGACAACTTCAGTTTGACCGTCAGTTTGAGGGTGATAGGCAGATGAAAATTGAAGCATTGTTCTCATCATGTGCCATAGTGTCTTCCAAAAATAGCTCAAAGTGTACATCACGATCAGACATTATGGTCTTAGGTAGACCATGTAAACGCACTACCTCCCTAAAAAAAATCTTAGCCACATTGGAGGCATCTGACATTTTCCAGCACGGAATGAAATAGGTCATTTTAGAAAAACGGTCCACAACCACAAATATGGATCATGTTTCTTGATAGTTTTCAGTAAGCCCAACACGAAATCCATATTAATGTCCGGCCATGGAGCATGGGGTATTAGCAAAGGTGTATACAATCCTGTATTATGCTTCCTCTGCTTTGCCAGTTGACAAGTCCTGCACTGCCCAACAATCTTACCTACATCTCACTTGAGACTTGGCCAATAAAATCTATCATCCACAATGGCAATGGTCTTGTCCCTCCCCAAATGACCAACTACCCCTCTTGCATGAAGTTCCCAAACTAGGAAATCACAGAGGGAGTTACAAGGAACGCAGAGTCTGTCACCTTTAAATAGCAAATCATCGATGATGACAAACCCGCGACTGTCGGTCGACTGATCGTCTCGCAATAACGCATACAACTCACCAAAGTCTGGGCATGTAGTATACTCTACTCTCAGCCGATCAAACCCAATCACTTCCACTCTCATACTTTGGAGTAGCGCCACACGACGACTAAGGGCATTAACAGGTTTATTCTCGACCCCAGCCTTATATTTAAAAACGAAAGAGTATTCCTGGAGAAATTGGACCCATTTAGCATGAGTAGGGTTTAATTTCTTCTGGGAACTAAGGCAACGTAAGGCCTTGTGGTCAAAGAACACGACAAATTCTTGAAGTAATAAATAATGCCGCCAATGGCGCTAGGATTGGACGACTGCATAGAACTCTTTGTCATAAGTGGAATACCATTGCTTTGCCTCATTCAACTTCTCACTAAAATAAGCAACAAGGTGCCCTTCCTGACTAAGCACGCCACCTATACCTACCCCTAGTGCATCACACACAACCTCAAAGACTTTAGAAAAGTCTAGAAGGCGCATGACGGGGGCTTCACTCATCTTGCCCTTAATCTCCTTAGATGCTTTAAAGGCATCTTTAGTCTGTATAAACTCCCCTTTCTTGATGCAGTCCATGATGGGTGCTATGATGGAGGTAAATCCTCTAATGAACTGCCTATAAAAAGTTGTTAAGCCATGAAAGCTTTGCACCTTATGAATATAGCGCAGTTCAAGCCATTCAACTATAAACCAAACTTTCTCAGGGTCCGCTCTTATGCCTCAGATGATACGATGAACCCTAAGAGGATAACACTCTTTGACAAAAATATGCACTTCTTAAGGTTGGTGTATTGCTTTTCAGTTCTGAGGATCCCGCAAACTTGCCTCATATGGTAGAGGTGTTGTTCCTTTAATGTGTTATAGATAAGAATATCATCAAAATACACCACAAGGAACTTACCCATAAAGGGTCTTAACGCCTGGGTCATCACTCCCATAAATGTGCTCGGGGCATTAGTCAGGCCAAAGGGCATGACTAGCCATTTGTATAGCCCATCCTTCATCTTGAAGGCTGTCTTCCACTCATCTTCTGGACGTATACGTATTTGTTGATACCCGCTCTTGAGGTCAATTTTCGAAAAGATTGTGGCACCTGCCGTCATGTCTAACATATCATCACGACGCAGTATGGGAAACCGGTACTTGACCACAATTTTATTGATAGCTAGACTGTCCACACGCATGCGCCACATGCCATCTTTCTTGGGCATGAGAAGCGCTGGCGCGGCACATGGACTCGGAACTCTCTTAAATGAAACCCTTTTTGAGGAGCTCATCTACTTGCCAATTCAACTTTGCATGCTCCGTGGGGTTCATTCGATAATGATGAATGTTTGGTAGAGTCAACCCAGGGACAAGATCAATGGCATGTTGGATGTCCCTCATGGGTGGAAGCTCATCTAGCAAGTCCTCTGGAAGGACATCGTGAAACTCATCCATAATCGGCTTCACCTCAGGGGGTCCCTCTACACGAACCTCGGGTGTAACTTCTCTCCCCACTAAGGCGTACAGCATCATATCCACCATAGTCTCTCTCAAATTCCTTAGTGTTGATAACATGGAGAGACTTAGGTTGGGATTTCCTCGTATCCCTTGGGTTACCCGACTTCCCCTCAGTTTTATTCTCTGCATTGCTTTTTGGTGGGAGTGAAACTAAATATATCTTTTTGCCTTGATTTATGAATGAACATACATTTGAGTGGCCGTATATCGTCACATCGTGGTCAAATAGCCAAGGCTGTCCTAAAATGATGTGTCCAACGTCCATAGGTAAGACCTTGCATCACAACGAATCTGAATAGGATCCAAAATTAACGGGCATGAGACATCGCTAGGTAACAGGTATGGAAGATACATCCACCCACGACTC
Source organism: Magnolia changhungtana (assembly GCA_030180095.1). Classification (NCBI taxonomy): domain Eukaryota; kingdom Viridiplantae; phylum Streptophyta; class Magnoliopsida; order Magnoliales; family Magnoliaceae; genus Magnolia; species Magnolia changhungtana. The sequence continues at coordinate 1,642,737 of JASAUF010000642.1, read as the reverse complement.
TATAGGGCTGAGGGTGCGGTTCAGGTTTCAACCCCAAACGGGACAAAGCACTTATGGAGACCACATTGGTACAACTGCCACTACTGACGATCACCTTGCAATTCTTCTCTCCACATTTTGCATAGGTGTAAAATATCGTAGTCCGACACCAATCATCATTCTCCTTAGCATTGGTCAAGGCGCACCTGACTACTGCAAGTGGTGTGGTCGCTTCTTCTACTTGCTCATCACTAGCACCATTGATGTTAGGCTGATAAAAGTCTTCTTCAAAGTCACCCTGTTCATCTCCTCCTTCCTCACCATCATCAATTACTAGGGTTTTGTTCCTCCCTTTCGATGGACATTGATGCGCAAAGTGACCAATCTCATGGCAATTGAAGCATCGTGTTTGCTCAATTCCCTTCGTGTTTGCTCAATTCCCCTAGAGCTAGTACTTGTTATCCCTTTTCCTTTGAAATCTCTGGGGTTGGTTTGGGACCCAATTTGGGGTCTAGACCGACTCCCCATGTTATGCTTAGCCCCTTGAGAGTAAGTCTTGACACTTGGATCCTGAGGGTCATAATGCTTACCAAGTCGTGACTTGAGGTAATGTTCAATGTCTTGCACCACTTGGTACATGTGCTCCAATGTACCAACATCACGAGAATAAAGTTCTCGTTAGATCTCAAATCGGAATCCCGCCCTGAATCTAGACAATGTAACCATCAGGCCCTCAATGTCACATCGTATCATGTACTCCTCAAACATAGCGATGTAATCTGGCACGATCATGGATCCCTAGCGCAAAGCCTACGACTGGTCTAGGAGCCTTTGATGAAGGACCTCTTTCATCTCGGCCCAGTACGCAACTGTGGGCTCTCCTTTCCTTTCAATTTTATACTTCATGTTGGTCCAAAAAAGTTTGGCCTGGCCCACTAACTTCATCTTGGCAAATCTCACTCGACGGGCATCAGACATATCATACCACTCAAAATAGTGGTATATGTCTGTAAACCAATCAAGGAATGCTTTGGGGTCCAAGCGACCATCAAAACTAGGGGCGTCAACTTTCACAACTTTCATGACTAGTGTGTCTGGATCATAACAGTCATAATGCCCCTCACGTGGTGGTAACACGTGTGCTCGACCACGGCCAATACCTTGGCCACGACCATGCTCTCACCTATCAACTTGATCTCCGACCTAAGATTGAACGTCTTCCCCAGTGTCGAGGTTTGCCTGTAAGGAGGCCTCAAGTTGATTGACGCGTGCATTGGTCACGGTTAATTGAGTGGCAATGGTTCTGTTGTGCACTTCAATGGTCGTCAGATGGTTATTAATAGCATTAAGGGGGGCCTCGGCAATCTACTTTAGATTCATAGTGGGATGTAGGCCAAAACCACGTCGAGAACGAGTGGGCATATGCAAGGAAACTCTAAAAGGAAACCCTAGATGTGACTCTTAACCTAGATGCAACACAAAAATTCTATATGGCATAAATCTATTTGGAGACTCGACAAAACCTAGAAAAATGGTTGACTAAACTCAACAAAATGTCTCCTTCATAGAGTCAGTACACGAGTAAAGGGGTTCTATAGAAAATTTTGACCATAAAAATAAAAAAAAAGATTGACGATAGACTGACCTACACTAAAATTCTCTGATACCAAATCTGACGCAGGATGATGCATGAACCAAATAACATGTGAGATCTAGTAAAATTAATATAATTAACAAATAAACACAAGCATTGCTATAATCATCACGAATCCATGAAAACCAAAAGAACATCATGCATGATCCTATCCTAAATTACCAACACCATCACACAAGATCATTAAATAAAATGAAACTAGGATCTAATGAATTTAGGGACATCCAATTATCATAGGATATAGTTTATTTCAAAGTAGAAGGCCCGATACAACCTAGGGTAAAAATTGGGGTTTGGGTAATTTGGGAAAGTAGGAAAATTAGGGATTTTAAGTTTATGGTTGGGGTTTTGGGAATGGAAGAAAGGGTTTTTGATATAAGGATGAAGGAAAGCCATAAGGGGCAAGGTGTGGCCATACGGCCAACCCAAAGGATTCACACGTGTGGTCGTACGGTCACAAGTGCAGAATGGGATGGACGGGTTAAGTCGGTTAGGGTTTGGGAGTATGGATAGGTAAAGATGGGTTTATGAAAGGATGAGGGTTTAGGATGAGAGAATCGAAGAATTCGAAGAAAATACCTTTATGGATGAGAAGGGAGGTGTGGTGATAGATGGAGACCACGCAGCTCCATTGATGAAGATTAGCCTCGCACCAATATCCATTCCAAATAGAATTAAAGTATCTTCAAATCACATGAAGATGGAGGAAGAAAGCAAGAGCTTCTCTTCTTTTTTTTTTTAATCACAAAATTCAATGAGAGTCACACGCCCACCATCTTTTATAGCTTCAAGAAAGTTCAAAAATTAGAATAAACACCATGGTTTGTGAATTTTGACGAAAATAGCCCTAGCCTAACTAAAATCAACTAAAAATACTCACAATAGCGTCCAAACATAACATAAACAAAACTAAATCCTATAAAGTGATAAAAACTAAAAAAAACTAATGTGGACGATCCACGATCAATGGCCCGATCATGTGATCCAACAGCCTGATCGTCACGTCCATCTAATTCAGCGGTTTGGATCACTCCGTAAAGCAGCCCATGTGCATCTCCTAGTGTGGGGTCTTCCAGATGCTCGCACATGCACATGGGATCTTCAACACAATCACGGATACTCGCCTAGCTACAAGGAAATCAGTGTGGCCCGCCTCCTCTAATACGTACACAAGGGTGTACATGAAGTGATGTCCTCATCACTATGTGTTGACAAGAGATAACTCTAGGCCTAGACACTACAATATGATGTAGGCATGAAGCTACACTTTATATATGATGAATTTAAATGCTCTAACCCAATGGACAGCCTTAGGACACTTCTAATAATGCAGAACTGAAAATCCAGCAAAAAGGGACGTTGAAAGTCACCAAAACTGGAAACTCCAGCAACTCATCTAGGGTCTATATGCTCTATTATGAACTAGACAACTAGATGGGATGCAAAACCTATGCTAGACCTAGTCTTTGATAACAAAATTGATGCAGGATGGAAGTTTTCAAAGCTAGTGTGATAAGTGAGATCAAATTTCAGATTAACACACAATTAAATCAAGTATAAAACTCATGTATTCTACCACAAATCAGAAAATTCAGACTTAACTAGCTAAATTCCAACCGAAGTTGTCACTTGTCAGTCCACAATGCATAAACACTATAAAATTATGAAAGAATGATCCATACGAGATATGGAAATCCTGTTCTAGCATAGGATTGTCCCAACACTTGAATAGATTTATGGTTTCAAATTTAGGACGCAATCTAGGGTTGAGGGCTGAAAATAAGAAGCCTACAGTTAGGGTTTTAGAGGGGAATGAAATAGGGTGTTATTGCGAGGATCTTACAAGGAAACAAGATAAGGGGAGGGGGGACCAGTTGTGCACATCCATACGCGTAGCCACGTGGGATGGTTGTACGGCTGTAGGTTTGAAAGGTTTAGTGTTTGAGTGGATTTAGGAGAAGAAAAGAAGAAGAAAAATAAGAAAAGAAGAGGGCTTAAAGGTTTGAATGGAAAGAGAAGGAAAACAGAAAAGAATGAGTACCTTTGACGAAAGAAGAAGAAGAGATAAGTGAGGATCACCCTCTATACTTCACACCTTCTCTCCAATCCTTGGAGAGCTTGAAATCTTCACCTGCAAGTCCCATGCATGGGGGAAGAAGAAAGACTTTTCTCTTCTTTTCTTTTCTTCTTTTTTTTTTTCAATAATAATGGTCTAGGGTTGGACCTACCCCCACACCCCCCTATTTATAGTCTCAAAAGAGAATAACTCCAATAATGCCACTAGTTCTCAAAAAAAAAAAAAAAAAAACAAAGTGCACACTCTAAAAGAAGAAATCTAAATAATCAAACTCTAATCTAATCCATCAATCATGTCCAAAAAATTATAAAACTAAAATTCTTCCAATAAAGTACCCATGTGGTCCAAAATCTGAGTAGACCAACAGTCCAATGGCCTGTAGATGATGATCTAACGGTCGGATGAGCCAACGATCGCAATCCAACAGTTGAATACTTCTTTGATAGCAGCTCACATGCATTTTCCCAGTATGGGGTCTTCTAGATGCACGAACCATGCATGTGGGGTCTTTAAAGTGACCCGTCAGCAGTTTTCAAATTATCTCCGATATTATCAAAATATCTCCGACATTATCTTTATCTCCAGCTCAGCGATACTGATAACATTGGTAGCGATACCGATAACGTTGGTAGTGTCAGAAATTCCAAGTATTAGCAATGTATCACCAACGTATAAATATCGTTAATGTAATCGTCAATATTTTCAATTATGTGAATTCTAGGTGTTGCTTATATTGCCAATGCATCAATATCGCCAATGTATAACCAATATTTTTGACTATGTAAATTCTAGGTAATGCTTGTATAATAAGTGTATTGACGATATTTCAATAATATCACCAACGTATTGATATCATCAAAAAAAAAATTAATTTTTTTTCATGGGCAAATGGTTGTATGCAGTGTTCAATTTGTCATTGATAATATTGATAATATCTTGATATTATTGATATCGCAACATGCGAGATATTGAGACCACAACCTTTCGTTTCATTTCCAATTGTTGATGATTTCTTGATGAAATATCATGTGCTGTTGATATTTTGCAATATTGATGGATGTTTGGACGGAAGGTTGGATGGTTAAATAGGCTTGAGGGGATGGTTGGATTGATTTCTTACAACAACACATTCTTTCAAGTCCACATTAAATAAAAACTTGTTATGTATGCATTCTTTTTGCAATTTTTTTTTTTAATTTCTAAATATGCAAATATGTACATTTTAACATCTCCTAAAGTTTCGCTGAAAATTCTACCGTTTTTCCTATGTTTCCCCGCATTTACGGTTATCAACGATATTATCGACAAAACTTGTAGCGATACCAATACTTCGAACAATGCCCGTCGGGCCCCATATAGATGTCATCCATCCAGAATGAAACCGGGGCCCCATATAGATGGCATCACACCTCCTCCTCTGGTAGACCCTATATGATGGTGTGATGCCCTCGTTAAGAAGTCTATCAAGTATCCTGTTCAATTTCCACAATTCCCCTGTTTTCAAAGCATCCCTTCATTCTTTGTTCTTAACATCTAAGCCAAAGCGAGCTTTCTGCACCCTCATCCTTCTTCCCCCAAAGATTTCTACACCTGAGGTGGTATTGGGATTGAAGGTCAATATTGCTAAAAGTGAGATGTTGGGTATTTGTTTGGCAAGGAAGAGGTGTCGAGGATGGTCGTCGTCTTTAGGTGTAGGGTTGGGTATTTCCCTTTGTAGTACTTGGGCTTCCATTGCGTATCGGGAAGCCGGCAAAGCACCTCTAGGATAAGGTCATTGAGAGAATTTAGATGAAGCTCTCAAGTAAGAAGGGTCACCATCTTTCTTTGGGAAGACGCTTGACTCTTTATCACACCGCCTTCTCTAATATGCCATTCTCCTTTATCCCTCTTCATATGCCCTATATCTATTATGGATAGATTGGACAAGTCAAGATGAGATTTTTTTTATATTTTTTTTATTTGCGTGTGAAAAGGGGCAAAGGAAAGTGACAGTCTCCTCTTCTCATGGGGGAAGAAGGTTGAAAGCCGCTTAATGATGGTGGTGTGGGTATTAGAATGTTGGAAGCCACGAACCATGTATTATTAGGTAAGTGGTTGTGGAGATTAAGCTCAGAAGACGGGAGATTGTGGGGGGAGATCATAGCTTGTAAATACAACACTCATGAGGGAGGTTGGGGATTAAGAAATCCTTGCTACATCGAGCTTTAGGTTTGGTCCAAGTCAGGGCTGTATTTTAGTTATCCAAACTAATGATACAATGGGCCCCAATTTAGGTGGCTGATGCACCAAAAACTTCTCAAATGTAAAAATCTTAGCCCATCAATAGGTGGCCCAACAAATAGAAGGTTAAAAAAGAAAATGCAGAACAGATCAAATTCCACCAAGGCAGGTTATCATACATTTGGAAACCCAATATGGGAGAACAAATGTAGTGAGAGCGTAAACGCAATGCCAGATTTATGGAGGGGTGCTTTAGAATCTGAACTTCACAATTAGTCAGACTAAAACAAAAGTATATTGAGTGCAATTTTAGTAACAAAAGAAGTTGAGATTGCTAATTGAGAAGTTTATCAAAACAAGCGCTTTTTGTATCTTAGGTCGATAATTCATAAGAGTGGAGAGATCAAGAAGGATGTTACCATAGAATTCAAGTGTAGGGGAAGAAATAGAGATGTGACTATTGAGATTTATGTGATTGCCATGTACTACTCGGGACTGAAAGACAAATTGTATAGGATAGCTATAAGACCTGCCATACTTTATGGCAAAGAATGTTGATCAATTAAGAAACCGCATGTTCATAGGACGTGTAGCTGAAATGAGGAGGTTGAGATGAATGAGTTGCAAGACTATAATAGAATTAGAATTGAATGTGTTCAATGAAATTTAGGAGACCAAGCATTTCAGCAGTTATGAGTGAGTTGGTACAAGCTGAAGGTTTAAAAGGGCAAGGGAAGGCCTAAAAGCATGTGGCTGGGGAGTGTGGCTGGGAGGTAGTAAGAAAAGACTGGATGTCTATGGTCCAACTGAAATTATGGCCATTGCTAAAATGGAATTGCAGAAAAAAGGATTTATGTAGCTGACTCCAGTTAGTTGGGATCAGGCTTAGACGGTGTATGTATGTATATATATTCAAAAGTCACCAAAAAAAAAAGGTACTCATTTAGTCATACCCATCTTATTTGTCATGCATGATATTAGTCTCCAAAAGCATAAAAAGATATTAGAATCACTCTTATTTTTTTTAATCCCACTCTCTTTGCATAGTTAAACTGATGATCAATTTTCTTTTTTCTTTTGCAGGGGATGGCCGATGAAATCCCATTTCACAACCCACCTCACCCCGACCCATTACCAAACCAAAATCCCTTCCAACTTCACAATGCTCCTGCAGATGAAGGAATGGGAATTGGTCAAAATATAGAGCCAATTGAGAATGATTTCCCGGTTGCCCTAGAACCACAACTACCCATAGAACAAGACGTACAAAATCTTGCACATCTACATGTATGTATATGTATTCAAAAGTCACAAAAAAATTTTTTAAAAAAAATCACTCTTATTCTTTTTAATCCCACTCTCTTTGCATAGTTAAACTAATGATCAACTTTCTTTTTTTCTTTTGCAGGGGATGGCTGATCAAATTCCATTTCACAACCCACCTCACCCCGACCCATTCCCAAACCAAAATCCCTTCCAACTTCACAATGCTCCTGCAGATGAAGGAATGGGAATTGGTCAAAATATAGAACCAATTGTGAATGATTTCCCAATTGCCCCAGAACCACAACTACCCATAGATCTTAACGTCATACAAGACTTGCAAAATCTTGCACATCTACATGTATGTATACGTATTCAAAAGTCACGAAAACAAAAAAGAATCACTCTTATTCCTTTTAATCCCACTCTCTTTGCATAGTTAAACTGATAATCAATTTTCTTTTTTCTTTTGCAGGGGATGGCCAATCAAATCCCATTTCACAACCCACCTCACCCCGACCCATTCCCAAATCAAAATCCCTTCCAACTTCACAATGCTCCTGCAGATGAAGGAATGGGAATTGGTCAAAATATAGAACCAATTGAGAATGATTTCCGGTTGCCCCAGAACCACAACTACCCATAGATCTTAACGTCATACAAGACATACAAAATCTTGCACATCCACATGTATGAATATGTATTCAAAAGTCACACACACACAAACAAAAAAAAAATAATAAATAAATAAATAAATAAAAATCACTTTTATTCTTTTTAATCTCACTTTCTTTGCATAGTTAAACTGATGATCAATTTTCTTTTTGCTTTTGCAGGGGATGGCCAATGAAATCCCATTTCACAACCCACCTCAGCCCGACCCATTCCCAAACCAAAATCCCTTCCAACTTCCCAATGTTGGAGATGAAGGAATGGGAATTGGTCAAAATATAGAACCAATTGAGAATGATTTCCTAGAACCACAACTAGATCCACAACGTACTACAAGACATACAAAATCTTGCAAATCTACATGTATGTATATGTATACAAAAGTCACAAAAAAAAAAAAAAAAAAAAAAAGAATCACTCTTATTCCTTTTAATCCCACTCTCTTTGCATAGTTAAACTGATGATCAATTTTCTTTTTTCTTTTGTAGGAGATGGCCGATCAAATCCCATTTCACAACCCACCTCACCCCGACCCATTCCCAAACCAAAATCTCATCCAACTCCCAACTCACAATGAAGGAATGGGAATGAAGGAAATATAGAACCAATTGAGATGATTTCCTGGTTGCCCTAGAACCACAACTACCCATAGATTTATTTACAAAAATCTTGCAAATCTACATGTATGTATATGTATTCAAAAGTCACAAAAAAAAAAAAAAAAAAAAAAAAAAAAAAATCACTTCTTATTCCTTTTAATCCCACTCTCTTTGCATGGTTAAACTGATGATCAATTTTCTTTTTTCTTTTGCAGGAGATGGCCGATCAAATCCCATTTCACAACCCACCTCACCCCGACCCATTCCCAAACCAAAATCTCATCCAACTCCAGAACGCTCCTGTAGATGAAGGAATGGGAATTGGTCAAAATATAGAACCAATTGAGAATGATTTCCCGGTTGCCCTAGAACCACAACTACTCATAGATTTACAAAATCTTGCAAATCTACATGTATGTATATGTATACAAAAGTCACAAAAAAAAAAAAAAAAAAAAAATCGCTCTTATTCCTTTTAATCCCACTCTCTTTGCATAGTTAAACTAATGATCAATTTTCTTTTTTCTTTTGCAGGAGATGGCCAATCAAATCCCATTTCACAACCCACCTCACCCCAACCCATTCCCAAACCAAAATCTCATCCAACTTCAGAACGCTCCTGTAGATGAAGGAATGGGAATTGGTCAAAATATAGAACCAATTGAAAATGATTTCCCGGTTGCCCCAGAACCACAACTACACATAGATTTTAACGTCATACAAGACATACAACATCTTGCAAATCTACATGCAAATCCACATATACCTCCACACGGGATTCCCGGCCTCATTTTTATCTGCAGGAGAAGGTTATCTCAAAGCGCCAGACGTAGACTATACTTGAGACCAAACAATATGCAACATATTATCAATCAGCAATTCATAGTAAATGAAGCGGCTGCCCTTTTTCAAGGACTTCAAACTAGAGTATTGATCTTTGTTCAGGGACAACAAGTACTTGTAAACGCAGTGCTGGTTGGGAGGGGCAATAGATTTTTTATAAGAAGTTGGTTCAGGGGCTTACAGCCACCTTTTGCAGATATGGTACAAGAGATGCTGGTGAACAGGCAAGAAGTGAATATGTTGTTTTCTAGAGATGAAGGACATATCCGATTCGTGATACTGTAAGGGAGCTGCATGGGTTAATAAGAAGGTCAGTTCTATTTTCGCCATTTGAGATAGAGTTCTTTATAATTATTTCTGAGAACCTAATCATGTCTTGGCTTACACATTTCGTTTCATACTTTCTAGTTTGTGGTTCTTGCACTCCTTACATATTATGTTTTGTAGGTCCAGCTCCTTCTAGATTTGAACCTAAGGGCAATAATCACTATCCCCTATATGTACTACTTTTCTTTTTCTGAGAACCTAAGGGCAATAATCATTATCCCCTGTATGTACTACTTTTCGCACTCATTTTGAAACACAATTGAGAGCAAGTCTTAGGAGGCTCTCCTAAAAATAGGTTCTCTTACAAACGCTAAGGTTTGTTGGGGGACTTCTTACAAACGCTAAGGTTTGTTGGGGGACTCTCTCTCTCTCTCTCTCTCTCTCTCTCTCTCTCTCTCTCTGTGTGTGTGTGTGTGTAAATATCTACATACACACAGGGTTTAGAAGTTTTCCTAAAGAAAACAAATGGGAAGAAGAAGATACCAACCCCAAAGTAAGATGTCTGTCCAAGCCAAAGTGAAACTAGAGCTAATCTCCTCCTCTAGTATACTCTATAAGGTGCTTGGATGTCCTCATCAACTCCCCTCGGTTGATAAGAATTCGCCTATGGCAAAATAAAGCTGCAATAACACTCCAAGAGATCCGGATAGAGTCATTGAAGTTCCGTCTCTGTGATCCACCACAATCTAACACTGGCTTGTCCTTTCGCTTGAAGAGATATTTCTGAAATCCTCCATATCTGGTGGAAACCACTTGCTCATCCAAAATATTCTCTATCTCCTCTTCTCGTAGTTATAGATGTAAAGGTGGCAAAAGGTTAAGAAGAGGGATCTAGTAATAGCCAAGGGTCATAGGACGGGCCGGGTGTGTCATCATCTGGGTCCATGTGAGGATCAAGAGAAGGGCTCTGGAAAGGCACAAGATCTTCCACATTGAATGTAGAACTAATTACCATACTAGGTGGAAGATCTACAATATATGCATTGGGACCTAATCGTTTCAATATCTTATGTGGTCCACTACTATGGGCTTGTAATTTCTTTACAAATCCTTACGGAAACCATTCTGGCCTTATCCTTATCATCACTTCATTGCCTACTTGAAATTCTTTCAACCTACAATGAGAGTCAGCAAATATCTTATACTTTCCGTTGCTCACATTAATCCGTTTTCTAATTTCATTATGCAGATCATGGTTATGCCATTCAAATGCATCTACAAACTCTAATGGTCTATGGGAGACAAACGTGAGAATGAGACCTATAGGCTTCCTAGGCTTATAATCATACACTATTTCGAAAGGACTCATGCCTATTGTCATATTAACCAAACTATCGTAAGCAAACTCTGCAACTGGTAAGACTAAATCCTAAGTCCATATATGGTCACCTACAAGACATCGCAACAGATTTCCCAAGTTTCGATTAACCACCTCCATTTGATAGTCAGTCTGAAGGTATCTTGATGAGAACTAAAGTCTCATACCCATCATGTGTCTTCCCTCATGATGGGGACATCATGCACATGCCCCCCTTACTCACGTATTCAAGGAGGCGGGCCCCACCTTCGCTTTGGATCGACAACGACATCTTTAGAGGGCCTCATAATTAGGAGGCTGCGTTATGGAGCATTGGAGTGGACCCGATCATCACATAAATTCTTCCATCGAATCTCATGATCACGGCCCACTACTTTAGATGATATAGGATTTTGAGTTTTGATTATTTTTGTTATTAGAAACATCATGAACGGCTTTGATTGCTTAGGTTAGTTATTTTATTTCCTTTAGCTTTGGTATTAGTGAGCGCACATGGTGCAAGGGTAGTTTCGTCTTTTTTGGGTTTAGGGTTTTCTTATAAATAAAGCAACCCCATGTAGGTATTCTTAATGATGTTTATGAATAAAAATTCATGCATTTTCTTTCTCTTTTACTTTGGGTTGAAGAATCGAATTGGGGGCAAAGCCCTCCCTTCCTCGAAGGGTTAACTACTGTGGTGCAAAGCCACATCCGCTCTAAACCATCTCCATCTTCTTACGCACCAATTTCATCACCCTCGACACCCCTTCCATCATCAAATTCACCTCTTTTCGCATCCAAGTTTTCTCCTACAGCAGTGCACAAGCAGATTTTCATATTCTGGCCCATTTGAGGGGCTGAAACTTCGGCGGAGTACTATGCGCAAACCGTGCATCAGATCGACGTGAAATTTGGCATGGAACCTATCCATTCCTAGCCGATCCCCAGCCTAGAAGGGGTTTCTCGATTTTGTGGGCCCCACACATGTGCGGACGACCTGTCATACATGTGCGTCCAGGCCCCTTGGTTGTCCAGCGTGCGCAACCCATTCCAGGCAGTCTCTTCCCTTCTATATTCTTCCCTTTTGTCTAAAAAAACCTCTTCATCCAAATCCCTAGCCCTAAAGAGTCTCAAATCTCAAAAAAAAAAAAAGTCCTAAATCTCAATTACACCCAATTTTCAAACCCTAGATTTTCCCCGAAATTGAAACTTAGTGAATCTCCTGAGTTGGGAACAATCCTTTGCAAGAATGGATGACTTTACACTCATTTGGGCTTGTTTGGCTTATAATTTTATTTGATCCAGCCCTAAAGTTGTGTAGGCTTGGACCCTCATAGATTCCCCTTTTTTAATATTTGATAGTATGCAGTATGTGGAATTTTGTGAGTATTCAATATTAGTATAATCACACGCTTGATTTCTTGCACTCCATATTTATTTCATGTACTGCATCAAATTTGGTATCAGAGCATAAGGTTGTCATAGGGGAATACAATGCATGATTAGGGATTAGTTACTTTAATTTTCTTATGCACCACACCCATTCAGTTTGGGCTCGCTCTTTAGAGGTCCGTAATTCATGATATAGGCTGCTGAAATTTCTGTTATCAAAAAGTTAGCAATTCACATTGCTGAATTTTCTGTTGTCCATTTATTTTGACAGCCATATTGCTGGATTTTTGTAGGTTGTGTAATTTCGTCCATATAGTGTCCTGTAAGTTCATATAATGTCATTAGGGTGCATATAGTGGAGTCTAGGCGCATATAGTTGCATCTTAGGACCCCTTGAGTTGTGTAGTACATGCCCACGCGTACTGGACGTGGCTTTGGTCTGCACCCTATCATGAACACCGAGCAACTTACCAAGTCTCTCAGGAGAATAACTCAAAAGTTGGACGCCATGGATGCAAGCATCAAAGCATCTTCGTAATAGGTTAATAATCGTTTGGACCAATTAGATGCACTCGTCCATCAAGTTGAGACCTCCACCCAGGCAAACCCCGTCATTGGGGAAGATGCTCAATCTTAGGCAGGTGGTCAAGATGATAGACAAGGGAATGAGAGTGGCCAAGGAAATGGTCCTGGGCGCACACCCGTGCACCCACCCCGCGAGGGGTATCGTGATCATTATGACTGAGATACGCAACTCCTCAAGGGAGTTAAGGTAGACGCCCCTACGTTTAATGACCACTTGGACCCTAAAGCTTTTTTAGATTGATTGGCAAATATGGACCACTATTTTGAGTGGTACGACATGTCGGATGTTCGTCGGGTCTGATTTACTAAGATGAAGCTTGTAAGCAAAGTAAAGAGGTTTTGGACTACCGTGGAACGAAAGAAAGAAAGGTTGAGGGAACCCCCAATAGTCCATTGGGAATAAACGAAAGAAATTATAAAAGAGAAGTATCTCCCTTTCTCTTATCACTTGAGGCTGGTTGAAGATTGGCAATCTCTTCGACAGGGAGTGTGGCTGAATACATTGAGAAAGTTCGAAGAGTACTTGACCTGGTGTGAGGTTAAAGAGGATCCCGTACTCACTCTTGCTCGATTTAAGACGGGCCTCCGTTCTGACATTAGGAGAGAGTTGCTCGCCAAAGACATAAACACTCTTGTACAGATGTATCAGGTAGTGTTGAAGATCAAACAATACCTCAAGGCATCTGTGGGAAGGTGGTTTGAGTCCCGTGATTCTGGCGCTAAGGCCAACCCTTCTGGGGCTAAGCCTGGCACTGGATATCAATAAAAGCTTTCCAATAGTTTTCAGTCTAAGCCCAAGGATGATAAGGGTAAAAGAGTTGTTGGGTCAAACTTGCGTAGAGGCGATGCAACTAGGTGTTTTAGATGTCAGGGGTTTGGTCACTTTGCCCACCAATGTAGCACGAAAGAGGGCACCGAGGTGTTCCTTATTGATGGGCAAGTGGAAGTAGTGCCCCCAGAAAGTGACAGAGAGGAAGAAGAATACGAGCTAGCGGATATCCCTAGTGATGAGGAAGAGGGAGCGCAAGAGACTGCAGCACTTGCAGTTGTTCGTTGCGCCTTTGCACAAGTAAAGAATACCGACGATTGGCGTCGTAACACGATCTTCTATACCTACGCAAAATGTGGTGATAAGAGTTGCAAGATGATCGTGGATAGTGGTAGTTGTGCCAATGTGGCATCAACTAGCACTGTGAGCCGTTTGGGCTTGAAGCTTGAAGCCCATCCTCAACCCTATAGAGTGTCTTGGGTTGATAAGACTTCCATTCTAGTCTCGCACCGTTGTCTTGTTCCTATTCAGTTTTGATCATATAAAGACACTCTAGTGTGATGTTGTTCCCATTGATGTTGGCCACATCATTTTGGGTAGGCCCTGGTTCTATGACAGGGATGTCACCATATTTGGTCAATCAAATGTGTGTACATTCTGGTTTGAGGGCAAGAAAGTCAAGCTACATCCTCTCCCACCCACGAACACGACTGGAAAAGAGTCCATAAAGTGGTGTGAGCGGCTCGAACAAATTGAAGGAATCGAAGTCCAAGTCTAAGGCTCTCCATATTCTAAATGTCAAAGACTTTGACAGAGAGACTGAGTAAGATTCAATGGTGTACGCCCTTGTGGCTAGGGAGAGTGCACCAGATACTAGTGTAGAGTTACCCATTGAGGTCATTTCGGTAATTGATGAGTTTCGTGATGTATTTCCTGATGATCTACCGGATGAGCTTCCCCCTATGAGGGATATACAGCACGCAATTGATTGTCTCTGGGGTGACTAACAAACCTCTCTCATTACAGGATGAACCCAAAGGAGCATGCAGAGTTGAAGAAGCAGGTTGAAAATCTCCTAGAAAAGGGTTTCATTCGAGAGAGCATGAGCACGTGTCGTGCCCGCCCTTCTTACACCTAAAAAGGATGGCACATGGAGGATGTGTGTTGATAGTAGGGCCATCAACAAAATCAGAATCAAGTATCGGTTTCCCATACGGTGTCTTGATGACATGTTGGACATAATGGCCAACGCTACTAACTTCTCGAAAATTGACCTCAAAAGTGGTTATCACCAAATCCGCATACGCCCTAGCGACGAGTGGAAGACGTCCTTCAAGACGAAGGATGGGCTATACGAGTGGCTAGTCATGCCTTTTGAGTTGACTAATGCCCCGAGTACCTTCATGCATGTGATGACCCAGGTGTTGAGGCCCTTCATGGGGAAGTTCCTGGTCATCTACTTTGATGATATCCTGATTTATAGCATGACCAAGGAACAACACCTCAACCATTTGAAGCAAGTTTGTGGGATCCTTAAAGCCGAAAAATTGTACGCCAACCTAAAGAAGTGTGTGTTTATGTCTAGTAGTATTATCTTCTTAGGTTTGGTTGTGTCATCTAAGGGTGTGTCGGCGGATCCCGAAAAGGTCAAAGCCATTATCAATTGGCCTGAACCGCGCAGTATACATGAGGTGCGCAGGTTTCACGACTTGGCCACCTTCTATAGGCGATTCATTCAAGACTTCAATTCCATTATGGCTCCCGTCACGGATTGCACCGAAGGCCTTTAAGGAGATAAGGTCAATGGACGAAAGCAGCCTCGAAGGCCTTTAAGGAGATAAGGTCAAGATGACCGAGGCTACAGTCAAGCGACTTCCGGATTTTTTGAAAGTTTTTGAGGTCGCATGCGACACGTTAGGAGTTGGCATAGGAGTACTTAGTCAGGAAAGGCACCCTGTTGCCTTTTTCACTGAGAAACTTAATGAGGCGAAGCAAAAATACCCACCTATGACAAAGAATTTTATGCCGTAGTGCAGTCGTTGCCCCACTAGCGTCATTATATATTGCTACAAGAATTCGTCTTATTCTCAAATCAAAAGGCCTTGAGATATCTAAACTCTCAGAAGAAATTAAACTCTAGACACGCCAAGTGAGTCCAGTTCCTTCAAGAGTACACTTTTGTACTTAAGTACAAGGCTGGTGTAGAGAATAAGCCTGCTGATGTGTTAAGTCGTCAGTCGCGTTACTAAATTACATGAGTGTAGAAGTCACGGGCCTCGAGCGTGTCAGAGAGGATTATTATAAGTGCCCAGATTTTGGAGTTATGTACGCATCGCTATTAGAGAGTTTGTCAGGAGTTAGCAACGAGTATTTGATACTGGACGGATATTTGTTTAGGAGTGACTGTTTGTGCATACCTCGTACCTCCCTCCGCAATTTTCTTATCTGGGAGTTACATTCAGGAGGGGTCGCAGGTCATTTTGGTCGAGACAAGACCATTGCCCTCTTGGAGGATAGATTCTATTGGCCAAGCCTCAAGCAAGACGTTGCCAAAATTATAGGGCAGTGTCGTACTTGTCAACTGGCAAAGTGGCAAAAAGCAGAATATGGGGCTATACACACCTTTGCCAGTTCCATTCGCCCCTTGGCAGGACATCAGTATCGACTTCGTGCTTGGGCTCCCCAAGACCATTCAAAAACACGATTCCATATTTGTTGTCGTGGACTGCCTATTTCATCCCTTGTTCGAAGAACACTGACGCATCCCATGTTGCCAAATTGTTCTTTAGTGAGGTTGTCAAACTTCATGGGTTACCCAAAACCATAGTGCCTGACCGTGACGTGCGGTATGAGTTATTTTTGGAAGACACTATGGTATATGATGAGTACTACGCTCCAATGTTCTTCTGCATACCGCCCTCAGACTGATGGTCAGATGAGGTGGTCAATAGGAGCCTAGGAAATTTGCTCAGGTGTTTAGTGGGGGAGCACATCAAGACATGGGACACTGCACTACCTATAGCCAAGTTTACATTTAATATTTCTGTCAATAGATCCACAGGTTTAAGTCCTTTTGAAGTCATTACTAGTTATAAGCCTAGAAAGCCTATTGATCTTGTCCCTATGTCTGTCCCATAGGCCATCAGAGTCTACAGAGTCCTTTGCACATCATATTCATTCATTGCATCAAGAAATCAGGCGAAAGATCAATAATAGTAATGAACAATATAAATTTTCTACAGACCAACATAAACGATTCAAGGAATTCAATGTAGGGGACTGTGATGGTCTGCATTAAGCCAAAGTGGTATCATCAGGGAACCGTTCGGAAATTACACGCGCGTAGCGCTGGACTATTCAAAATTTTATATATATATATATATATATATATATATATATTATATATATATAAAGGGTCTCAATGCATATGTGGTAGATCTTCCACCTTCCATGGGACTCAATTCCACATTTAATGTAGAGAATCTAGTTTCATTTCAGGGGACCACTGACACACTGTCCAACCTTTCACCTAACCATCCCAGTTCCCCAAATCTTTCCCTTGACCCATGGCCTCTTCCTTACCCATCTCCCCAGCCTCTACCTCCTATACCTACCATTCCCACATTCAGAGAGGAGATAGAGAATATTCAAGACCATCAGATTGTATCGACGCTAGATGGCAATTTTCAAAAGTTTTGTCAAGTGGAAGTCACGCTCAGCTTCAGAGCGTACGTGGCTTACTGAGGAGGAGCTTCAGGGACTTGATCCAGACATCTTAGAGCGGTTCAGGAGCTTTGTTTAGTCAGTGGCAAAACCTTCGCAGCCGGGGAGAGTTGATGGGGACATCATGCACACGCCCCCTATAGGCACGTATTCAAAGAGGCGGGCCCCACTTTCGCTTTGGATCAACGACGACATCTTTGGAGGGCCTCATAATTAGGGGGCCGTGTTATGGAGCATTGGAGTGGACCCGATCATCACATAGATTCTTCCATCGGATCTCATGATCATGGCCCACTATTTTAGATGATCTAGGATTTTGAGTTTTGACTATTTTTGTTATTAGAAACATCATGAACGGCTTAGATTGCTTAAGTTAGTTATTTTATTTGCTTTAGCTTTGGCATTAGTGCGCGCGCAAGGGTAGTTTCGTCTTTTTTGGGTTTAGGGTTTTCTTACAAATAAAGCAACCCCATGAAGGTATTCTTAATGATATTTATGAATATATATAAATAAATAAAAAATCATGCGTTTACTTCCTCTCTTTCTTTAGGTTGAAGAATCGAATTGGGTGCGAAGCCCTCCCTTCCTTGAAGGGTTAACTACTGTAGTGCGAAGCCACATCAGCTCCAAACCATCTCCATCTTCTTACATACCAATTCCATCACCCTCAACACCCCTTCCATCATTAAATTCACCTCTTTTTGCATCCAAGTTTTCTCCTACAGCAGTGCACAAGTAGATTTTCAAATTCTGGCCCATCTGAGGGGCTGAAACTTCGGCGGAGTACTATGCGCAAACCGTGCATCAGATCGATGTTAAACTTGGCATGGAACCTGTCCATTCCCGGTCAATCCCAGCCTAGAAGGCGTTTCTCAATTTTAGGGGGTCCACACACGTGCGGACAACCTGTCACGCACGTGCGACCAGGCCCCTTGGCTGTCTGGCATGCGCAACCCATTCCAGGTGGTCTCTTCCCTTTCTATTTTCTTCCCTTTTTTCTAAAAAAAAACTCCTCATCCAAATCCCTAACCCTGAAGAGTCCCAAATCTCAATTACACCCAATTTTCAAAAGCTAGATTTTCCCCCAAATTGAAACTTAGTGAATCTCTTGAGTTGGGAACAATCCTTTGCAAGACCGGATGACTTTACACTCCTTTGGGCTTGTTTGGCTTATAATTTTGTTGGACTTTGATCCAGCCCTAAAGTTGTGTAGGCTTAGACCCCCATAGATTCCCCTTTTTAAATATTTGATAGTACGTAGGATGTGGAATTTTGTGATTGTTCAATATTAGTATAATCACACGCTTGATTTCTTGCACTCCATATTAATTTCCTGTCCTCCATCACCTCATGAATCTTACATTTCTATCAAACACAATAGTATTGGCAATCCATGCAAGCAAACCACCTCCCCAAAGAATAGCTTTACAATGTTGGATGCGTCAGACATTTTAGAACATAGTAAAAAATGGGCCATTTTAGAAAAATGGTCTACCACCACAAAGATGGAATTGTGCTTTTTTATTGTCTTGGGAGGCCCAAGCATGAAATCCAAACTAATGTCCAGCCACGGAGCGTATGGCACTGGCAAAGGCGTATATAAACCTTTGTTCTGCCTTTTCTGCTTTACCATCTGACAAGTCCAACACTGCCCGATAATCTTGGTAACGTCTCGGTTGAGACTGGGCCAATAAAACCAATCTTCTATAAGGGCAATAATCTTGTCTCTACCAGAATAACCAGCTACTCCTCCAACTTGAAACTCCCAAATTAGAAAATCCCAAAGCTAGGTGCAGGGAATGTAGAGTCCAACACCTTTAAATAAGAATTCATCGATCAGGATAAACCCACTATCACTCCTCGACTAGTCCTCCAAAAGTGACGTGTACACTTTTCAAAATCTAGGCACGCAAAATATTCTCCTTTCAATTGTTCGAACCCAGTGACATCTATGCTCATGGATTGGAGTAACACCACTCTATGACTAAGGGCATCAGCAAATTTGTTCTCAACCCCAACTCTGTGTTTCAAAACAAAAGTATACTCCTAGAGAAACTCGACCCACTTGGCATGCCTTAAGTTTAATTTCTTTTAGGAGTTGAAGTATTGCAAAGTCTCATGGTCAAAAAACAAGACGAAACTCTTATTGTAGCAAATAACGTCGCCAACATCACAAGGATTGAACTACCACATAGAATTCCTTGTCATAGGTAGAATATTGTTGCTTCGCCAACTTTGCACTAAAATAAGCCCATCCTGGCTAAGCACTCCACCTATACCTACACCAGACATGGCACAGGTAACCTCAAAGACTTTAGAAAAGTCAAGAAGGCAAGTGACAGGAGCCTCAATCACTTGCCCTTAATCTTTATGAATGCTCTGGAGGCCACATTAGTCCATTTGAAGTCTCCCTTCTTAATGCAATCCGTGATGGGAGCCATAATGGAACTAAAGCCTCGAATAAACTACCAATAAAAGGTAGTTAAACCGTGGAAGCTACGCACCTCATAAATGTTATGTGATTTAGGCCAACTTACTATGGCTTTGACTTTCTCATGGTCTATAGACATGCCCTTCAATGAAACAATGAACCCTAAGAAGTTAACTTTGTCAAAACACAAAAGAACACTTCTATGAGTTGACATATAACTTATTTGTCCTAAGGACCTCGCAAACTTGCCTCAAATGGTGGAGATGTTGTTCCTTGGAGGTATCATAAATAAGGATGTTATCAAAATATGACGCCAAGAACTTACCATAAAGGGTCAACACTTAAGTCATCACTCTCAAAAACGTACTCGGAGCGTTGGTCAGCCAAAAGGCATAACTAACTATTCATATAGCTCATCCTTTGTCTTGAAAGTTGACTTCCATTCATCTCATGGGCGAATAAGTATCTAATGATATACCCACTTTTGAGATCAATCTTGGAAAAAATCATGGCACCCACATCATGTCCAACATGTCGTTAAGACGCAATATAGGAAACTGATACTTGATCGTGATCTTGTTAATCGGCTGACTGTCCAAGCACATGTGCCAAGTGTCGTCTTTCTTAGGCATGAGGAGCAAGGTGTCGAAAGTTCTCGAATGAACTCGGTTGGTGTAATCTGACCTCTAAAACCAATCTGGGATCTGGTAAGCTTAGGCAGCGATCTGGTAATGTAACGGTAATAATGCATAAAAAAATTTTTTTTGCCAAAAAAATATGAAAAAATATGAATTAAATCCGGAATATTCTAAGCATTCCAAATATGCATTCATTTATATATTGGAACATGTTTATGGTGGTATAACGGTCCACTTTTTGGTGAGAAGTTGCATCGGTCTGATGAATTTATGAACCAGATAACCTGAATTTGACTATGAAATTCATATATTTAATTTTCTAACTATCTACTATCAATGATAGATATATTAGAATGAATGTAATATGAAGATATCTTACATTAGGTGTTTGCAATTATTTTTGAGGAATTTCTCGAACATACCTGTGCACGTGACTGTGATTCCTGTCTATGACCTATCATCCTCAAGTCAAAATGCACATTAATATGTTCTACTATGATTAACACATCATATAGCATGATTAAAACAGCAAAACAACCATTAAAAATTGATTTTTCGAATTTAAAAAAGAGTCAAAATTCATGCATAAATAGAAAAAAAATATTTAAAAAATATTAAATGGCACCCCAACAAAAGCGTTTGAATTCTTGCACCAATCATCTCTTCTTTTGAGACCTGGCTATCAAAATGCACATTAATATGTTCTACTATGATTAACACACCAAATGGCATGATTAAAACAGCAAAACAACCATTAAAAATTGATTTTTCGAATTTAAAAAAAAAAAGGGTCAAAATTCATGCGTAAATAGAAAATATATATATATATATATAATATATTAAATGGCACCCCAAATCTGTAAAATGCACATTAATATGTTCTACTATGATTAACACATCATATGGCATGATTAAAACAGCAAAACAACCATTAAAAATTGATTTTTCGAATTTTGAAAAAAAGGGTCAAAATTCATGCTTAAATAGAAAAAAATATTTTAAAAAATATTAAATGGCACCCCAAATCTGTAAAATGCACATTAATATGTTCTACTATGATTAACACATCATATGGCATGATTAAAACAGCAAAACGACTATTAAAAATTGATTTTTCGAATTTAAAAAAAAGGGTCAAAATACATGCGTAAATAGAAAAAAATATTAAATGGCACCCCAAATCTGAAAAATGCACATTAACATGTTCTATTATGATTAACACATCATATGGCATGATTTAAACAGCAAAACATATTTTTTAAAAAAAGTATAAATACCTATTTTTTACGAATTCGGAATTTCTGAAAAATGGCCCACCACTTGATTCAACCAAAATAAAATCAAGTAATATAATGTGTTTTTATCTCAAATACATGACAAGAGTTGGTCGAAATTGGTAGTAGGAGTGAGAAAGCAGAGGAAGCAAGAAAATTGAAAAAAAAAAAAAAAAAAAAAAATAATGCAAAAAACGAAAAATGAAAAAACAATGTTCTTTTTTTGATCGTTCTGATCTTGTCACCCTGATAGGCTGTAATGGGCCGTGTATCGGCCGATCTGTAAAAAAATCATAATGGCATCGACCAAAAACATGTCATCAAGTATCGGCCCCAGTGTATCGGCCGATCGTGCCGTTTCTTAGGCACACCTTGGTGAGGAGGGTTGGCATGGCACATGGACTCAAACTCTCTTGAATGAACCATTTCCTAAGAAGCTCATCAACTTGTCTCTTCAACACCGCATGCTCCGTGGGGTTCATTCGGTAATGAGAAAGGTTTGGCAGAGTCAACCCAAGGACAGGATGCATGGCATGTTGAATGTCCTGCATGGGTGGAAGCTCACCCAATAGGCCCTCAAGGAAAACATCTCTAAACTCCTCCAACACCAAACTCACTTCAGATGACACCTCTAAGCTAACCTCAAATGTGGCCTCTCTTACCACGAGGGCATACAACAATGAATCCGCTTTAGTCTTCCTTTCAAACTCTTTGGCGTTTATTATGTGGAGAGACTTAGGCTGGGACTTCTTCACATCTTTAGGATCACCCTTCTTGAGATCCTATTTCTTCTTTGGGGTGCTTTTAGGCGGAAGAGGATTTAGTTATATCCTCTTACCTTCATACATAAATGAACACGTATTCGAGCGGCCGAATAGTGTCACATCACGGTTGTACAGCCAAGTTCTACCCAAAATTGTGTGGCCTACGTCCATAGGCAAAACATCACACCACAGCGTTTCTTTATAGGAGGCAATTTAAATGAGAATAATACGCCATTGAGAAACCGAAATCAATGTCGCATCAACTCATGAAACTCAATAGGGCTGAGCGTGAGGGACGGGTTTCAACCCAAATGCGACAATGCTAGTGGAGACCACATTGGTGTAACTACCACTATCAATTATCACCTTGCAGTTTTTTTCACCATACTTGACAAAAGTGTGAAAAATTGAATTCTTGCACCAATCATCTCTCTTTAGACTGGGCTAAAGCACATCTGACAACTGCAAGTGGCATGGTCTCAACTCCAACTTCTTCATCACTAACACCAATTTCGGGTTGATATTCTTCTTCTTCGCAATTGCTTTGATCAATCACATCCTCATCAAATTCGCCAATTACAAGGGCCTTACCTCGCTCTTTCATAATTAGTAGGCGAAATAACCATATCCTTGGCAATTGTAACATCGCGTATGCTCACCTTCCCTCAAACTGGTACTAGTTTGACCTTTATCTCTCACATCCCTATTGTTGGATTGAGTTCAAGTTGGGGCTTTGGATTGACTCACAAAACTAGGCTCAGCTCCCTAGGAAGTGGCCTTGACGGATTCACGAAAGTCAAATCGCCTTATGAATTGAGGTTTCAGATACCCCTCAAGTTCTGCACCACTTGATAGGTATGCTCTAGGGTGCTGACATCATGAGAAATGAGCTCATGTTGAAACTCGGGTTGGAGGCCCGTCCTAAAACGGGAAAGCGTCATTAATGGGTCATCGATGTTACAACGCATCAAATATTCGTCAAATTTGGCGATGTAATCAACCTCGACCATTGATCATTGACAAAAGGTTGCCACTAATCCAAAAGCTTTTGGCGGTAAGAGAGAGGAAGATACTTTTCCTTTAAAATCTCTTTCATCTCGGCCTACAATGAGATCGGGTCATTTCCAGACCTCTCCATCTTCCACTCGACATTTGTCCAAAACAACTTGGCTTGGCCCACCAACTTCATCTTGGCAAACCTCACCCAATGGGAATTGGACATATCGTACCACTCAAAATAATGATCCATGTCACAAGCCAGTCAAGAAAGGCCTTGGGGTCCAAGTGACCATCATAGTTTGAGGCTTCAATCTTCACACTCTTCATGACTCGATCGTCAGGATCGTGGTAATCTAAATACTCTCAACGGGGTGGCTGGGTACACACCCCACCACAACCAACACCTCGGACACAGCCTCTTCCACGTCCTCCAACTTCACTTCCCGCTTGAGATTGGCCATCTTCCTCATTGTCAAGGTTTGCCGGAAGCTCCCAACTGGGTCATGCGAGTATGGGTGTCAGTTGGTGACTGGTGGTTCTACTTTGAGCCCCAATGGCCACGAAATGGTTATTGATGACATTGATAGCCTCGGCAAGCTGTTCCGAATTCATTGTGAATGAAGACCAAAACCACGCCTAGTACGAGTGGGTATAAATTGGGAACCTAAAGGGGAACCTAGGCACTAAAGACTCTAAATGCAATGTAATAAGAATGGGAAGAGTGCTAACCCTAGACACGGGAATATGAAAACCCTAGTCTAACTGCAACATGAAAATCATATGCTAAACCCGGGCTCTAAAACCAAACTTTGATGCAGGACAGGTGACCTGGATGAGAAGAAATTATAAACGGATTAAAGAGCAATTCAAAGCATAAGATATACTAACCTACCACAAATCTAATAAATCAAATAAAGAATAAAATTCAGATTTCAAGCTAAATCACAATCCCACAATAAACTAAACCAGATAAAACATGAATTTCAAAAGATCAATGGAAGGTAGAACTTCCACTTTAGCATAGGCTTAGGTAGGGCTGAGAGGCGGGGGGGTTGGGTCAGGTTGGTGCTCAACCCTAGACCAACCCAAGGCTCCTATACCTCAACCCTAACCCAACCCAACCTCGGGATGGGAATTCTCAACCCAAGCCCAACCCAAGAGGGCTCAGTCGGGTTGGTACATGCTAATATTTTCGTTATTACATTAGTCTATTATATTTTCAATATATGTCTTAGTTTTTGTACGCATAATTTTC
The DNA here is from genome assembly GCA_030180095.1 of Magnolia changhungtana. NCBI lineage: Eukaryota > Viridiplantae > Streptophyta > Magnoliopsida > Magnoliales > Magnoliaceae > Magnolia > Magnolia changhungtana. The sequence continues at coordinate 1,617,976 of JASAUF010000642.1, read as the reverse complement.
TTAATTATATAGGTAGTTATTTATAGTAAAGAACTTCGTTTTTTTCTAAACAAACAAGCAAAAATACAGGACAACTAATGCTTTAAAAGTCGTGTTGTGTAACACGCTATCTATTTGGGAGAGAGAAATTAGGCGTATCTTGTTAGCTTGAGTCATCGGAAATGACGTGCACCAATGAAACCCGACAGCACTAGAATTTCTTGTGCCTTCGACACAGGCAATCTGCACTCAATTATAATTTATCAGTAACTTATATATCGATCAGGTTCGGGTTAGGTTGGGCAACCAAAGACCTTAACCCGAGCCCGACCCAAGTTTTATCAGGTTGGTGTTTGTATAACCCAAGCCTAAGACCGAACTCGATACATCGTGCCTGAGCCCAACCCAATGTTAGGTCGGTCAAGTTGAACCAACTCAACTTTCAGCCCTAGGCTTAGGCCTAATTCAAAGGGGTTGTTTAGGTCTCTCTAGGGTTAAGGATATGAGAATCTAGGGTTAGGGTTTGAGTATGTAAGGTTATGGGTTTGAAAGGAATTAGGGTTTTGGAAGGATTTAGGGTTAGGGTTTCATCAGGAATTAGGGACTAGGGTTTTCTCGAGAATTGGGATATTAGGGTTTTAAGCTACGATTTTAAATGGTTGGAAGAAGAAACGAAGAGGGAAAAGAAAAGATATGAGAGAAGGGCTGACCGTAAGGTTGTAGAGCCCTATCCGAACAGTCGTACGAACTAAACTGTATGGACAGGCAATCCGTACGTGTGGGGTTAAACGGAGATGGGATGGGATGGGTTTTGGTGGAGAGAGAGTTAAGAGAAGATAGGTTTAGATTTGAAGAAGAAAAGAGGGATTTGACACGAAGATGAGAAAGAAGAGAGAAATACATTTTCAAAGAGGAAATAAAGAGGATGGATTAGGTTTCACACCATCAATCTCCATTCACAAGAGAATTCATTTACAGAAAGAGAAAGCTTCAACGAAGCAAAGATCAAAAATCATCCCCTTAGGGTCCCCCCACACCAAAAGACACAATCATGCCCATCTATCTAAATACATTGAGGCTATACGAGAAATAAAATTTTAAACATGAGAGTCTCGATGAAATAAAAGCTTTTCTATAGCCCAGAACACTGCCATGATGAGGAGTCTCCATCTAAATACAAACCTCCCAAACCACCATCATGCCAAATAAAAGAAATAAATCTAAAACTTCAACATCACCCATGTCTACAATCAAAAAAATGATCTATGGCTCAAAGATGATCAACCCTCGATCGAAATGTGATCAAATCTCCTTCCGTCGACCCATCACAATCCAACAACAAATCCTCAATAAGCAATCCCGCATGCCCTTTCTACGAGTGTATCGATGTCTTCACTTCCAATACCACCATGCCATGCATGAAAACCATCACTTGAGGGGGCTTGCATAAAACCAACATGTAGTGAAAAAGATGGAATGTGAAATTGAAGCCTATCTTCTCTCCTCAATTATACTACTAAGGTGACTTGGAAGATCTTCATTTTTTTCGCCCACACCATAGTCTTCCTCAATTTATTAAAAAGCTCTAAACAACGAGGAAAGAATAGAACACCAAAAGACATCATGCCCATCTATCTAAATACATTGAGGCCATATAGATAACCTCTTCAACCCTTGCCCAAATATTGTTGAAACAACAACGATTTCTCACTCCCCATATAGCCCAGAACACTACCATGATGAGGAATCTCCATCTAGCTTTTCCAAACCTCCCAACACCTCCATCATGCCAAGAATGTGGGAGCCTTTTCCCAAAGGTGACATACTTCGTGGACACCCAATCAAGCAGATAGCTTTCCAAAAATGACTCCGATAAAAGGCAAGGGACAATGGATAAAAAGATGATCAATTGTCTCCTCATTACCCATGCATAAGCAACAAATATTCAAAAGAATCATCACCCTCTTCTACAAGTTATTGATTGTAAAGATTCACTTCCACATCCTTCCAAGGCTTTATGCCTACCCCTCCTTCACTCACACCCCTTCACCCCACTTGATAAAACCAATTTCTTCCCTTCACTAAATGGATGGCATGGGATACAAAGAGAGGATTCCGAAACTACCTCAAATAACGACTTGACGAAGAACTTCTCGGAAGCAGTTTTAGCCCACACCATAGTCTTCCTCAATAGGATTAATCTTGACATTTTTAAGAAATACACCGGAGCTTAATGAGATTCATCGACCCCCCCCCCAATGACATACAATAATGACCTTTCCAATAAGCAAGCTTCCTTTCCACTCTCTATCACTCTATCCTAAAGATGGACAGGGAATGGAAAGGGGGTTTTCCCAGGAAGTTGGTATCTGGGAGATTGGAGGAACAAGAGCAAGAGCTCCCATTCAGATATCACTCCAAGTTCATGCCACTTTGGTTCTAGTTGAGTGGAACCTTTTGAAAACAAAGAGGGGCAACTGGGGAATGCTAGAGATGCACCGGACACCATTTCCAAAGGTTGGGACAAGGATCAAGGAGTCTAAGAATGTGCTCAAACAACAAACCGCATTCCTACATTCCATATTTATTGCCGTGACTAAGTGTTTTAAGTATCGACTTCTTCCCTACACTCCCCTCCATATCTTATATCCCACTTTCCCATGAAAAGCAAAGTAGTGTTCATATCCCCATGTTCGATCGCCTGTCCTTCATTATCGATTTTCGATCCTTTTTCTATAAATTATGTTAAATTAGTGTCAAATTGCAAATCCATGATTCTTCATGCCTTGCATGAAAAATCATGGATTGGGAGCTTCGATTTTAAGATTTGGAGGAGATAGGCCAAGTTTGGGCATTAAATAAGGAATGAAATAATCAAAAATTTCCCAATTTCTCGTCAAACACGAAATCATTGATGAACATAAAATCCCCCACATGTATGTAACCGCTTATCTAGTGATTCCTTTCTTTTGCTTAAATATAGCTTTGTGTTTCCACTCTCTTAGATTTATAAATTATATCCTAATAGATGGAATACTTGCAATGGAAAGGGGGTTTTCCCAATTGGTATACGGGAGATTGGAGGGGACAAGAGCTCCCATTGAAGAGAACCTTCATTCATGTCTCACATGTTGGTTCTATTATATTTTGAATTATAAGTGTGTATTAATGTCTTTTTTAACAATCACTGAAGTTTTATTGAAAATTTCAACCAATTTCCCAATGTTTTCCCATGCTTCCAACAACATCAATACATTATGCGATAAAATATATCCCATCAAACAAACCGTGGCACGTATCCTAAGGGGTAGTGATACTAAGGCGATTAAGCGAACACTTTCGTCGAATTCATGTTGTGTTACGGATGGATAGTATGTTCGTTTGGAATGCTCAGGGGGTGGAAAATGTCTCCACCGTCAGGACTATCAAGAGGCTAGTCAGGAGCCATCAGCCAGCCATTATGGAGATGCTTGAGCCAATGATCAGGGATGAAAGAAGAGTGAGGACAAGGTTAAAGCATGGATTTCACAACTCGTAGTCTAATGTTCAAGAAGGGGGTAAGATTTGGGTGTTTTACAGAAGTTCTTTAGTAGTGGAATTTATCTCTATGACGGATCAAATGTTGTCTTTCACAATCGGAATTTTGGGCAGTCAGGAGATCTTGGTGCCCACGGTTTATGCAAAGTGCTCCCGGAGGCTTAGGAGATCGGCGGATCTAGTTGCTATAGCCAACTCGAGACCAGGTGCATGGGTAGCATGTGGTGATTTCAATGCAGTCGTTGACATATCTGAGAGATAAGGAAGTCGCAACCCGAATTTGTTAAGCTCTTCGTATTTTGTGGATGCGATTAACAATGCGGGCTTGGTTGATGCAGGATTCTTTGGCAGTAAGTTTACCTGGTGCAATAATAAATCGGGAAACTCTAGGGTATGGGCAAGACTGGATCGTGTTGTGTTCTATGGAATGGCTTCAACAGTTCCCTAATTTTCGAGTTCAACACCTGCCAAGAGTCAACTTAGATCATGCACCTCTACTTCTATCCTTACTGCAGGGGCTACCTACCTGTCCTAAGCCATTTCGACTCCACCGGATGTGGTTGTTGCGTGAGTCCTTCCAAAAAGTTGTGGAGGACTCCTCGGCGTCTGAAGTTGTGGGTCAGCCTATGTTCATCCTGCAAGGCAAGCTCCTTAGAGTGAAGAAAGCACTTTAAGGTGTGGAACAAAGATGTCTTTAGTAATGTCTTCGAAACAATCAGATTAGCTGAAGATAAGGTGAGTCGGGCAGAAAAGTCCATCCGAATTAATGTGGATTAGAATCTTCGCAGTGAGCTAAATATAGCTAAAGACTCCTTAGCGCCCATCTCGAGCTAATGGAAGAAGTTTTCTGGAAGCAGAAAGCGCGGAATAGGTGGCTGGAGGAGGGAGCCCATGATACGAAAGTTTTTCATAATGCAGCTAATGAAAGGATCAGAAGAGCAGCTATTCGAGAGATGGTGTTGAATAATGGAGAGAGAATTACCAATGTAGCGAGGATCAAGCGGGAAGCAGTGGCTTTCTTCAAAGATGTTTTTAAGGCTTCTGAAACAGTCCAAGTGGGAGACTTCCTCGATTCCATACTGCAGGCTATTACAACAGAGGACAATATGGCCCTTCTAGCGGAGCCTTCTTTGGAGGAGGTGAAGCTAGCAGTGGATTCCCTCTCGTCTGATGGTGCGCCTGGGCTCGGCGGCTTTTTAGGGGCTTTTTTCAAGGGATGCTGGGATATCATAGCTTTAGATATGTTGAAAGCTGTTAGATTCCTCTCTCGAGGAGGTCACATTCCGTGAGCGTTTGCCTCTTCTTTGTTATGTCTCATCCCTAAAGATCTTTCGCCTTCCAAGTTCTCTGATTATCATCTAATCAGTCTCTGTAATTGCATCTATAAGGTATTCACTAAGGTGACTGCTATCTAGTTAAGCTCGGGTTTGCTCAAGCTAATTTCGGCGGAGCAGTCGGCTTTTGTGCAGGAAGGTCCATTGCACTTGCCCAAGAATTATTCAGAGATTTAGATAGAAAGGTCGGAGGAAATAACTTGATCCTTAAGTTGGACTTGGAAAAAGCTTATGACCAAGTAAACTGGAGTTTTCATAAGCAGGTTCTTCTACGATTTGGATTCAGTTTGGATTGGGTTCAGCTAGCATAAAAATGGGCAAATAATTGGTTCTCTATGCTAATCAAAGCTGAAGCGTGCGGGTTTTTCAAATCAGCAAGAGGTCTAAGGCAGGGAGATCCAATCTCTCCATCTCTCTGCATCCTTGTAACTGAAGTGTTTAGTCGAGGATTCAAGAGGTTGGTCGAGAGGGATTTTTGTCAGCCTCTCAAGACAGCTAGAGGGTGCCCATTGTTATCTCATTTGCTGTTTGCAAATGATACTATAATTTTCACAAATGGGAGCAGCAAATCTCTGAAAGTAGTGTCTAAGTTCCTATCCAGATTTCAAGTGGTCTCGGGGCAGAAAATCAGCAAATCGAAGAGCAAATTCTATGCGTCCCCTTCTATGGAGGCAGGCAAGGTCAAATCAATGGAAAGACTGATGGGTATTGCAAGAGCGGGCCAGAGCCTCACGTATTTGGGAGTTCCTGTATTTAAGAGTAAGTCCCGCCGTGTTTTCTTTCAGCATTTGGTCGATAAAATCAAAAAGCGAGCAGAGGGATGGAATGGAAGACTCCTGTCTCAGGCTAGGAGGGCGACGCTCATTAATCATGTCCTGGGGGGGTATGCTCATCCACTCCTTGGCTGCAAGGGATGTTCCAAAAAGAGTGTTGGCTGATTTAGAAAAATGTTTTGCAGATTTTCTATGGGGTTGGAGAGATGGAAAGAAGAAGAAATTCCACCGAGCGGCTAGGAAGAAAATATCATTGCCCCAAGTGGAGGGAGGTCCAGGATTAAAAAGCTATTTGAAGTTATGAAGAGTTTCTAAATGAAGATGGCATGGTCTACCAGGTTTACAGGTACCTCATCCTTGTAGGGAACGTATGTCAAAGCTAGATATAAGGCGGACTTTCCCGATGTGGTTGGTTCAACCCGAGGTAGAGCAAGGTCCCCATGCTGGATACATGTATGTCAAGTCCCCCCTCTTGTTACAGACAAAACTCGTTGGTTAATCAGTAAGGGTGATTGCAATTTTTGACAAACAATTGGTCGGGCCTAGGTATGATGAAGAGCTGGTGTGTGGGACATTTTCTAGATCAGTTGAGGCCTTAAGGGGCTTGCATGTTAGGGAAGTGTTGGGTTCAAATGGGTTGGAAGCCTCTAGTCCAGTCATTGTGTTCTTACCATGAATTGTTAAGGATTTTCTCAAATAGGAAGGCTTTTGTACAATTCCTGAAGATGATTGCTGCATCTGGCCCTTCAAATCCTTGGGGAAATTCTCGGTTCGATCAACGTGGGAGCTTTGCAAGGAAGCAAGGGAGAGGAGGTCGTGGGCTAAATGGGTGTGGCATGCAGAGATGTCGCCAAGGATTTCGATGTTTGTATGGAAGTTGCCACTAGGGGCTGTCCCGGTTGACTATAGGGTCTAGAGAAAAGGGGTCCAGATGGCATCTAAGTGCAACTATTGCAGGTCAGGGGTCAGCAACAACGTGGAATCTTTGGACCATTTGTTCGTGGGTGGAGGCTTAGCGTCCCAGCTATGGAATCACTTTGGAGGTTTCTTTGATGTTGCCTTCTTGGTGGGGCAATTAGTTATTTAACATCCAACCCAATGGTGGGCAGGGGCGTCTTCCTCATATAGGTTTACTATTCTGCAGGGGCTGATCCCAGGTTTTATCCTGTGAGAAATCTAGCAAAGTCAAAATGAGAGCAAATTTGAGGGAAGCCAAGTGGATATAGGGAGAACAATTGCCGAGGTCCTGAGGTGAATTTCTTTAGTAGCCCCATCCCCTTCCTCTCCTTATCAGAAGCGCCTACGTGATGTCTTGCTTGATTTTGGGGTTGAATTGGGCACTCAGCAAGGAAGGGTGGTCTCTGTAGTTAAATAGGTTCCTCCAAAGGCGGGTTGGGTGAAGCTTATAGTAGATGATTCGGCTAGGGGTAACCCGGGGCCCTCTGGTGGAGGACAGGAGGAGGGTCGTGTAGAGATGAGAGAGGGAAGTTCCTTCTCGCTTTCACCAGCGGGTTTGGAATCGGCTCGAATTTACGAGCCGAAATGAAGGCTGCCATCAAAGGGCTGTCCAACCGTGTAGACAGGGTAGGGGGTACCCGAAAATAGTGGAGTGTGATTCAAGATTGGTGGTGGACATGCCCAACAACTCTAATGCAGCCCACTGGAGTATGAGATTCTGGAAGGCCAGATTATGTTCACTAAAGGAGAGGGCAGATATTCTCTTATGCCATGTTCCGAGAGAAATTAATGTTGTGGCTGATGCCTTGGCCAGGTTGGGTAGCGGCTCGCAGCTCATCCCGCCATATGTCAAAGGTCTCTTGTTCCTTGACCAAGTGGGCCTTGGGAACCTGATGAGGGGGAACAAATTATATAGGGGCTTTGAGGGGTATAGTATAGGCGAGCCTGGGTTGTCTTTTTTGGCTTTAGGCTTGCCCGAATTTGTATGTTCCCAGTTGTATAGTTCCCTGTTTTGTGAATGGAAATATAGATTCTTTTTTTTTTTAAGGAAGCTATGATAGGCTGAAAAAACTACAAGATCCAATGAGATTAGATCTCGTCACTCTTTTACGAAAATAAGCCTTTAAAAAAATAAAACAAAATAACAAAATAAAACAAAACACAAAACAACACAACACAACACAACAAAACAAAAGCAAGAGAGAGAGAACATCATCGTCAGGAAGCAATGTTAAGCTGAAAAAATCTACAAAATCCAAAGAGACCATATCACATCACTCTTTTCTACGAAAAAAAAAAAAAAAAAAAAAAAATTTAAAAAATAAAAAAAAAAATAAAAAAAATAAAAAAACTAATTTAAGAAAAATGAGAGGAAGAGATATCAAACCTTTGGTAGAGCGGATCTGCCGTTAAGAAATAATCAACCTAATTTTGAAGGACGGAGATCTGTTAAGAGAATTTGATGAAAGATGACGAAGCAAAAATCCAAAGAGAAATCACATCACTTTTTCTGTGAAAAATGAGAGAAGAGATTCAAACCTTTGTAATCCACAGCGAAATAATTAACCGCGATCATGAGAATTTGATGATAATCTACAAAATCCAAAGAGACCGATGAGAAAAAAAAAAAAAAAAAACTAATTTAAGAAAAATGAGAGGAAGAGATATCAAACCTTTGGTAGAGCGGATCTGCCGTTAAGAAATAATCAACCTAATTTTGAAGGACGGAGGTCTGTTAAGAGAATTTGATGAAAGAGGATGAAAAAATCTACAAAATCCAAAGAGACCATATCACATCACTCTTTTCTACGAAAAAAAAAAAACTAATTTAAGAAAAATGAGAGGAAGAGATATCAAACCTTTGGTAGAGCGGATCTGCAGTTAAGAAATAATCAACCTAATTTTGAAGGACTGAGGTCATTAAGAAGAATTAGATGAAAGAGGATTGCGTCTACAAAATCCAAAGAGACCCACATCACTCTTTTCTTGGAAAAAAAAAAAAAAAAAACTAATTAAGAAAAGTAAGGAAGAGATCCGTCAAACCTTTGGTAGAGCGGATCTGTGAGAAATAATCCCAATTTTGAAGGACCGTGTTGTAAAGTATTTTATCCACACCGTTCATCGCTTTTTCATGATCACTAATTAAGAAAAATAACAAGAATAAAAATGAAGTATAAAAATGAGAGGAAAGAGATAGCTGCCGTTAAGAAATAATCAACTAATTTTGAAGGACGGAGGTCTGACCGAGTTCCAGTGAACCACATCAAAGGAAGATGCAATGATAATTATAGGCACCAAAAGTTTACCGGTTCATTCAATCGAACCTTTCTAGGTGGCCACCAAGATGTTTTTTATCACGCAACCTATTAAAATAAGATGTCTCATTTTCATACATATCTTTATAATTTAAAATGGTATGCACAAAATTTATTTACCTTGATCCGACACTTGACTTAGCCCTCATACAAAGTTTTTATGTGAACATTCAATTTTATGACTTTAAAAGTGATCCACTTTTTCAAGCCCTGAAACTAAAAAATTCAACCATTTTGCTAATGTTTCCTCATGTTTCCCATAAAATAATCATGTAAAAACGATAATGGTATGGATAAAATACTTACATTACAGTGGTCCCACATAGCCCTGCCCGGACGGATTACTGTCTGTTAAGGGAATTTGATAGGATGAAAAAATCTAATCCGCGTCCATCACTTTACCGTAATTTAAGAAAAATGCAGTATCTAACTTTTGGTAGAGCGGATTTCCGTTAGTGATTTCAACCTAATTTTGAAGGACGGAGCAACTCACTACGATTTACCGTAATGAGTAAACTCAGTGATTTATGCATTTTATCCGCTCCATCCATCCATTTTATCATATAATGTTAATGCTTGAGCCCAAAAATAACGCATATCCCATGTTCAAATGGACGGACTGTTAACAGAAAAAGTTGAAAAAATCTTAAACCATCTCACAGTTTAAAAAAAAAAAACTAATTTAAGAAAAATGAGGGAAGAGATAGCAAACCTTTGGTAAAGTCTGCCGTTGGAATCAAGTAATTAGGTCTTTGTGTTTTCTGAAAAAATCTTCATCCATGTCACATCACTTTATGATAAACCTTAATAATAAGTTAAGATGACAAATAAACATCACTTTGGTAAGTGGATCTGAGTTGAAAATCAACCTAATTTTGAAGGACGGAGCGGATCCCACAAGCGCCTCCGCAATCATTATTCCTTTGAGCCCTGCGATGGTTTTATTTTGATGACCTTGATCCTTTTGAATACCCGCTTGCCTATTTTTTGTACTTTGGATAATGAGCTCACGCGGATTTCCTGCGAAAGTCTTTCGGTGGCACTGGAAGGGTGTGGTTGGTCATTATGAGTGAGAAATCGTCTCCGTCCATCCGTTTTTTGAATGCATTTTAAGTTATAAAGCCAAAAATGAACCGTCACCAGTACTCGAGTGGGCCGAAAAAGTGATAATTGAACGTCTACAGTTGAAATATTCGTGGGGCCAAAAATGTTTAGAATCATGGTATACTTTTATTGATCAGTAATCCCAGTCAAATGACGTTATTACCGTATGGATGCTATTTATCCAGAAGTCGAATTAAGAGTGAACGGTCCCTTTCAATCCACTACGAACCAAACATTTCGTAACCACCTTTTCCTTTAGCACGGCACATTTGAGTCTTGTATCCTTCTCAATTTTGGTTTTATTTTCTAAAATGAGCTCACAAAACGTATGGACGGAGTGGATTTCTGAAAAACATCACGGTGGACCCACCTAATTTTCAAGCGCCGGTACTTCATGTGAAATACTTTGATAGTAAATCCGCGTCCTCGCTTTACCGTACTTACGGTATCCAGAAGCGGATTTCATAGTAACTCACTACGCTTTACCGTACTGAGTAAACTCTGTTAAGTTTACCATGATCTAAGTATTTTATCCGCTCCATCCATCCATTTTATCATATAATTTTATTACTTGAGCCCAAAAATGACGCTTATCCCATCTTCAAATGGGCCACACAACAGGAAAAAGTTGAATTAAACATCTACCATTTAAAAATTCTTTGAGGGCCATTTGACCAAGCTTATATTTGTGTTTCCTCTTCATCAGTGTCTTTATGATCTTAAGAACAGGTTAGATGACAAATAAACATCATCGTGGTCCTAGAAAATTTTCAACGGTGGAAATCATTATCCCCTCTGTTTCTAGTGGTATGATCCACTTTATCTTTTGATATGCTTCAATTTTGGAATCAACCCCTTAAATTATATATAAAACTGGATGGACGGCGTGGATAGACCACATACATTTAAGGTGGGCCCAATTGACCTTACTCAGTATGCTAAGAACGTACTGGATAACTCAGTAGGGAATCCGATTTCCATGCCACCCTAGCCCAATCTCATGTCGGCGCTCCTCGTTTGTTTGTGAGAAATCCACCACCGTGTATCTGATTTTCCATCTCACTTTAGAATAGCAAACCAGCAAAACAGATGGTCAAGGAGGATTTGTCACAAACATCCTGTGGCCAAGAATGCTTCAAGGGGGGGCATTTTAATCTCCATTGTTTCATGTTCATCTGGCTGAACTTTGGATGGGACTCATATTTGGTCCCGTGACCTAGAATAAGGTGGAAAAACATGCGTACGAAGTGAATTTGTTATAATCATTATGGTTGGTGCCATCAGGTCAGGCAACCCTCGCCCTCTGGACTTAATGTACATCAAACCTCTGACTGCCGTTTGATTGGCATGGTATGATAAATCCAAGGTCCACCCCATCCATCAGAACAGAACCATTATGCTAATGCCCTAGACTAAGAATCAGGTTGATCACTGGTCAGGTGGGCCACAGTTGCAGAACCAATATTGCTCGAAAAACTTGTCTGGAGTTTTCTAACCCATCCCCCTGTTTCCAGTGTTGGGCCCCATGTGCTGAGTGGGCCAGATATATTGTTGGGAAAACATATACAAGGTTGGGCCAACATCATAGATGGATCCGAGCTCAGGCCTATGTGCTGTGTACATGAGCTTTATTACACATGCGTGTGCTTAGCAAAGCTCTAGAGTTCTAATATGTCATTTGACAACCTTCACCATAAGGGTGAGCTCAAGTTTGAGCCATCTAAACCGGTAAATGTACTTGCAAATCTAGGCTCCTTAATGGATGGGATAACTATGTTGTATCAGATGTCTTAAATCTGTCTATTTTGAATTCGATGACATCGAACTAGCTTCAACGTTCAATTTAATGACATCAAAGTCACTTGATGCCATCGAGTTTTTTCAAATTTTTTCAGCCCCCGTTTTTTTTTGTCATTTTTCGATGTCATCGAAAGATTTATATAGATTTGACGCGAATCCGCATGATTTACAAAATTTGTTTCCTTTTTTGTATTGTTTTGTTTCTAAAGCTATATATGGGACTAAAAGGTATTCTAAGAGAATTCTAAAGTATTCTAATGTTTCTAAAAGGCTCTAAGGTTTCAAGGAGTAGAGAAAATGAGAGGTTTGAGGATTGCTCAAATAAGGTAAGTCCTCTATATTTGTAATATGTGCTTTCATCGTGAATTTTTCTGCCGCTTTGTGCTGTGGTTTTTTCTTGCAGGGATTTTCCACATTAAATCTTTTCTCTTGCTTGTTTGGTGCTATTCGATTGCTATCCTATATCCATATCTATGTGATTCCGCAGACCAAAATCTCAACAACCTATTGGATGAAACAAGTCTATCCGTTTGGATGATCCAAACATGATGAATGAAAACCTTTACTGGATACCTGTAAAAGAGTCCTTTGATGGTTGGCGCCATTGTAATATTGTGGATTATGCTACTGTCCCATGCAATGAATGGCAAGTTCGTTGTTGGGACCAGATCAATGACCCTGGTCCAAATCGTGGGCAGGGGCAAGGTGCCCTTTACGGCTGGTTGTGTTGGTTGTGTACTGTTCTTCTGCCTGGGAGTGGGCCCTTCCTGGCTAGTTCAAATCTGGGACCAAGCCAGCCTCTGATCCCGCAGTCCTAACTTCTATCGTGCAACTTCTTATTATATTTATCATTCTTCCTTGGATTCATCTATGAACATTAGGCAGGCTGCCTCTTGAAAAGATCACGTAACAAAAACTCAGCACCTTGTCACTGATCCAAATGATCTTATCAATTGGCTGTGAAATGTCTGCCGATTGGACGCTGAGGTTCATCTAATCAATTCGATGTTTATTGTTTTTATTTTAAATAGTTGAATATTGACAACTAAATTGTCCCATTTTGCGACCGTTTATTATGAAGTAATACATGCTACGCAACATGCACTAGTGCCGGTAGCTTTGCATTATTTTAATTCATTAAAAAATATTATGCAGTTTGGCCGCTCTTTGTTGTTGCTGAGGGATGGGTTTGCTGCAGCTAATGGAGGCATTTCACTGTTCAAGTGTAATTCACCCATTGATTATTGACCATGGCCTTCATGAACTGATGATGGATGGATGGAAATGGTAGGGTGTTTTTTTCTTTTCTTTTCTTTTTCACGGTGGTGAGGAGTATTGACTTTGGTTGGTGTACATACAGATATAATGGTTTTTAATTCCTACCTTTCACTGCCTTTTATGTGCGTGGGTGACATTTTCATGTTGCTGTTTAGTAGACATTGATTCAATTGATATTCTATTTCTTTTCATTTATGATGTCTTGTTAGATCTGTTAATATTAGGGGAAAAAAAAGATAAATATCGTCCAAAACCCAACTGATGAATGTGGACTGTTTGCTCTGTTTTTTTTTGTTTTTTTTCCGAACACAAGTGCATGGTCCATGCCTAGTGCTTCAAATTCAAACCATGGCACAAGGTGCTTGGCTAATGAGGGAATCTTGGGTGGCTAGGATCTCTCTCCCAATATTGGAGAATGGAGATGATTGGTGGTTTGGGGAACTCTTCCAAGTAATCTTTCAAAACGATACATAGCCTTTAGGGGTCATCTTTCAATGATGGTGACCGTTGAAATATTTAGGAAGGGCTAAAACTTTCCTTTATTATTGAAGGCAAAACACATCACGGGGGTTGGAAAAGAGGAATGGGCATTTAGGTAAATTTGGTAGAACTATACAGCTGCACCTTGTTCTTTCTTAGACAGATCATTCTTTTCCTTCTGCAATCAGGACTCATAGTGCATGATTCGTGGTTTACTTATTTATTTATTTCTCATCAGTTTGGTCGGGCTTTCCTGATGAATCCGGGAGGCCACTTTGATGTCCTTAGAAATCCACCCACATGTGTTTTTTACATTATTTTAAGGCATATGCCTAAAACTTAAGTAGATCTAAAGCTCAAAGAGGGCCTTGGATGACCCCAGGAAGTGTAACCCCCGAAATCCAAGTGGCGACTACTTCTATAATCCTTAAATTTTTTAGTGTCACCAATAAATGCAGAAATGCAATTTAACGAGTAAATTAATTGGCATCAACTCACTTAGGCCTGTTTGATTTTCCATGATACAGGTAAATCATGGTAAATAAGTAATTATTACTTTTTCACTTGGTTTGGAAATGTGAAAGTAATTCTACCTCAAAAATCGATACAAAAAATGTTGACTTAGATCTGTGGACCCCACCATAATGTATATGATACATCCGCACCATCCATCCAATTTATTAGAATAGTTGGGAGCATGAATCAAAAAATGAGGCAAATTCAACATTCAAAAGGCCCACATGAAAGGAAACATTGGTCTTCATTCATCCACCATTGAAAGTTGTTTCTTTCATGGGGCCTGCATTGAGGTTTTTTCATAATCTAACCCGTTCATAAGGTTACAGAGACATGGATAAGGGGAAAACACAAATATCAGCTTGATTAAAAACTTTTAAGAGCCCCAATAAGTTTTTAATAATATGTGTTCGATTTCCACAGTTTCCTATGGTGTGATCCACTCGAGCTTTGGATCTTCCTCAATTTTTTGCTCATGCCCAAAATTCAGCTTGCATAACAAATGAGCAGCGTGGATTAATCATATACCACACGATGGGCCCCACATTGATTTTGTAAATTTTTCAATTTAAGTGTTAAAAAAGTAAGTTGTTACATTTGCATTAGGAAAAATGTGGTAATTACCTTTACATGTGGTAATTATAGGTAAATAATTATTACCCATTTACATGATAATTACAATTGAACTGAAAAATCAAATAAGCCCTTATCGAAATTTAAACGAAACAGTACATATTAGCTGAAATTTAAATGTTAAATCACAATTACACGAGAAGTCATATTATCATTCTCATACATCCAACCATTGCAATTAATGGGGATCTCAAAATTAATTTCTAAAAATAATTTCTCCGCTTGATATCTCTTAATATGAATCCAATGATGGCCTCGAATTCCATCCGAGTTAGATAGTCTTGACTATCAATCGCGATAGCCTCCATACACTGTATTTGAGTAATTGGTATGTATTTTAAAATACCATCGCAGGTGAGAGCGAGTGACCAACCAATGTTACCCTTCATTAAGTTAAGCATGATATCAACACAATCAGGTTTAGGTAATGACACATTTTGATGTAGAGCGGGTTACGGACAGTTACATGGCCAAGATGAATTAGAAAAGGCCCAGTCGACGACAGAAGTGATCCAGATTGTCGGACCTTAAATCGAGCGTATCTCGCAATTCGGAATGAGTTATCTGACGTAAAATATATGATTTTGAGGTAGAACGAGCTACTTTAGCCAACCAACCCCGCTATGCCAGATTACCCAAGCCGGATTTGTGAAATACCACCAGTTCGACAGTCGTTTCCCTATTTTGATTTCGTTTTTACTATAAATAGTAAGTTTTAGTTTGATTATAACTCTTCATACTCTGACCTTTAGGAGTTGCGTCCAACGTGAAAAGAGCTTATAAAATGTAGAAAAACGGTTTGGTGAAGCCAAATAGGACACTTACTATTTTTGGCTAAAAACCTAGCATGTTCACGACCATAAGTTTAGTATTTATAGTAAGTCACGAATTCTAGAAATTTTAATTGTAGTTTGATTCTGATTTCTTTCCTATTGCTTAGTACCCCTATTTGAAGGGTTGTGAACTCGTTTTTATGAATTCATTAATCAATTTTGAATTTATTAGAATTTATTAATATTTTTTACTTTCTTTCCTTGTAGATTCGAGAAGTCTCTGTGAGGAGTCCAGAGAAGTTTCGTGGATTCGAAATAGTTATCCTCTTGAGGAAGACGGTGCTCGACCTCACATCCTTCCCTGCGTCACATTTCATCACAAAGAAGTTCCTAAACAAGTTGTTTTATGTATAAGTGCAAATGCATGGATGCACGGTCCAAATATTTTTAATGTGGGGCTCGCTCACCTACTACGACATGGGGCTCTCTAGCTTACCACACCATGGTAGGGGTCAAATTATCCATTGGAGTTCTCGTTGAACAATCAAGCTACTCAATGACACCCTATGCACGTGAATGAATGATTACTAGATCTTTATTAATTTGTATTCAAGCAGTAAGATTAGCAAAGTCAAATTACAATAGTTGTAGAACAAGTTAAATACACAGGAACCACCTGGCTCTTCAACAGATTCCTTAATCCATTTGGGATCGTCATCCAATATTCAACATTATCTTATAAGAAAATGAATTTGCCAGGAATTTAAAAGGACACCTCGATATGGCATAACTCATGGATTAGAAAATCCAAACATTTTCAAGTCGACCAGAAGAGTCACTACTGCGAGCACATAATTTTCACATCAATACTATTTCCGGGTCATCACCCAATCAATGGTGGTAGTCTCGTCACCTCAAACGATGCTTAAGACTTACTTTTAGGATCGCTCACCTACACATGTCAGAGACAGTACAGACATAGTGTACCACCGTGCCTAAGTCATGAATTGTGACAAAAAGTTCCTTAAAAAAACATACGTATCATCTATAAATGGTGACTTTATTTTAATGATAAACATGGTAGTTTGGATTCTGCGAAATATTCGTCAACATCCACGAAACAATGATTGTTCCCGCACTGGACTAATTCAATGGATCAAATGAACTTTGGATTAACCAACTTTGGGTGCAAAGCAGTCCACAGGTAGCCCGGAACTAAAGTTGATCAGCCATGTTCCACCTCAATCGATCAAGTAAGTCAATGATAGCCAAATCCAATAAAGGCGTTCATATATTTAACAATTTTCATATACTAATCCAAAGCAATACAACTCCGTAGCATATTGAACATTGCAACAAACTCACATAGTATGGCATTCAAAAGACTTCACTTAAGCATATAATCAAACACTATGCCTAATGCACAATTTCATATTTTCACCAAATCCAATATAAATGAATACCTGTAACAGCCCGGATTTTTCCCAACCTAGGATTAGACATCCTTAGGAAATGGGTCGCTCCTAACGCCTTATTAACTTGTCAGAACTCAATCCCGTAGTCTAAAATCACTTGTGAACCCATTTCCTTCACAAATCCTACCCTTCACCACCTTGATCTTTCAATTTTTCTAAGTACTTTCACCCTAGACACTATCTTAAAGTTTAAGTGATGAAGAACAATACTTAAACTAAACATTGCTACAAAAGTCTAAGTACCACCTCAGACCGAAATCACTCAGGACTAAATCCTTTAGAAATGAGACAAAGTAACTAAGTGCTAAACTAGATTAGCTACGAAATCCACTTGATCCACTTTAAATACGATCTGCAAGACCAAAACTTGTAGAATCATTAACGCTAGGTTACCCTAAAATCTAGGATCAAACTCATTACCCGACTGCTCTCGGGAACACGTTGAAACTCTGTATCAGATCTAGACCGCACATCAGGAGTCCGAATAATACGAGGTTAAGGACTTAGGACCGCCTCGCTGGGCTTGACAACCATCTCGAAAATCAAATCCAGCCAGTGTCCCAAGACTGTTCGCTTGAGTCCGGAGCGAGAGAGTGTGAAAACACTTGTTTTCTTTCCAAAATAAATATCTTGAATAGTAATCTGAGACTTGTCGCTTGCGGGTCAGTATTAAGCAACCTGACCATCAGAATCTGACCCAAATACACTCTCGGATTAGGAAAATTTTCATAAACATATCCATGTACTCGGAATCTCCGATCGAGATCCGCTGACCGTTGAACTGAAACTGGTCCGCCACGCGTGATCTAGGAATCCGACTAAAACGAAAACTTAACTCCACCTGGATCCGGTGTTTGTGAGCTTAATTCCGACCTTTGGCTCAAGGAGGCTCGCCAGAAGTCCTCCGTTGAGCTGGAAAATGCTCGCTTTGGTTATAACCTAAGTATACTTTGACCTGGAGTTTATTTCGGTGAGTTTTTAGGCTATATAAGGACCTTAAACCCTCTCTCATTGCAGCCATACGAATTTGAGAGAAACCCTAGAGAGAGAAGAGAGAAAAGAGAGAGAAAGTGAGAGAAGTGGGAGAATCTCTCGGCCGCTCTACCCTGCCACTCTACGAGCTCCACCGCTGCAATCTAATCGCTTTCCCGGCGATTTCAACATTTTTTCTAGGTAAGAAAACCCTAACCCTAACCTATTTAAGGGTTTGATTTGATTCAAGTGATGAAATAGCTAACCTATTTTATTCTCTAGGCTACCTAGTTGCCGTATACGGAAGCTAGACAAATCCATCGAGTTTCTCACGCTCCAACGGCATAAAGGTGAGGACTTTAGGTATATAGGTTATGGTTTTCAACGCTTTCAATGTCAGATAATGATAGATTCATGATCTGCATGCAATTGCACATGTACAAAGTGCTTTTTATTTTCCATTTCGATTAAAAATATAGAATATGGAATTTTACATATTCTAAGTATTCATAGAAAATACCGTATACGTATAAATTTTGGAAATGTGTTTGCCATGATTATTTGTTGTATGAATATATGATATATGAATAAAATACTTGTTTGGCGAAAAGATTTTGTAAGACCTGTATCCTAGTTCGTACTGTTCCGATGAATCCTGCGATCATTTTCGTCGAAGTCCGGCTATCCGCGACTGATAATCGACATTGCGATCGATCGTAAGTCGTATCCTTTAGATTCGAGTCGGTTTAATCCGAGACCTATATCGTTGCGACCGCACCGTCGCCACGGTTCCCAATGCGTCACACTCACGCAATCCGATCCAATACCCTCAACTGGAAGATGTGAGTCATTTTGATTTCAAGAAACGTCGCGCTTTCTCGATCCCAAGAGAATCTCTACACAATGTCAAATCAATCCCATCAATCAATCAATCAATCACTTCAATGTCAAGTATAAGCAACCCATGCTTTCTCTCTCCAAAGTCAACTCTTTCTTACCCTCTCTCTTACAACACCATACATATCAAGTACACATCACACATCACTCACCCTTTCACCTCACATCTCCCATCCCTCTCTCCTTACAAGTCTCTCTCTCTCCCTCTTTTCTCACACCATTTCCAAGCAAGAGAGAGAGAGCCCACACGTCCATGGTTTCCATAAGAGAAGAGTGGTTTTTGTGGCCCACCTTTCCTATTCCAAACCCATCATCTTAGCCATCCATTTCCCATCTCCACCATCAAAGAGGAGCACAAGGAGGGTGGCGTTCCAACGGACCGAAGAGATCAACCGGTGGGTGCTTTATAGGATAGGTTTTTCCATGTTTTTATGATGGGCCAAGTGGGGCCTATCGATCAATGGTGTGGATCTCACTTAGGACCCTAGGTGTGGCCGATGGCCCACCTTGATCCTCATGATCATTCCATAATGGGGCCATTCTCCACGGACCCCATCATGATGTTTATATTTCCTTGCATAAAGAGGTCACATAGACCATTCATTTTGGGTGGAGAGGGATCTCCACCGTTGATCTTTTATTTGGAGGGCCCATATGCAATGGGACCCATTGATGTATGATTGGATGTTTGAAACGGAGGGCCCATAATGTCGGGGTCCCTCCATCACGCGTGTCCCACTATCTTTCTATTTTATTATTTTGTATGATATTATGGCCTTATGGCCCACTTGGATGGACCCCACCACAAGGCATAACTTTTATCCAAGCCATCTATAAGTGGGGTCCACTTCATATGTGTGTACCCACACTATCAAATCATTTGGTGGCCCACCTGAGTGGGGCCCACCTTGAATGCATGTGTTATACCCAACTGTCCAGCGTCCCTAGGACGCTGGACGTAAACTGCAATGGAAAACAAAAATATTTGCTTAGTTTACTAAGCTTTGGAGTGGGTGCTCATGTAGGCCCCACCTTGATGATTGGATTTAATCCAAGCCGTCCATCCCTTTTCCTACCTCATTTTAGGCGTTGAGCCAAGAGATGAGGTTAATCTGACCCTCAGGCGGGTCATAGCATAGCAAGCGATGATTTTCACCATTTAAAACTTCCTTGACATTTCTGTACACCGAAAAATGCCCGATATTGGGCTTGATGGATTGGCTATGGACCATGGAATCCAATGGCAGGGTCAGATTCAGCTGATGCAGGCCCCACGTACAAAAATCCTCAAGAAATCAAAATTCTCAAAGGAAAGAAAAAAGAAGAAGAAGAAGAAGGCACAGACCTTCTGCTGCTCTTGTGCCGACACATGGAGGCTATGTGGTGAGCCGGCGTCGGCGTGAAACGGGCAGGGTCCCAAGGCTCCAGCCATGGGCCCCACCATGATGTATATTTTGTATCCACATCGCCCATTTGGTGGGCCACTGTCTGACGTGGCCCCCCTCCAAGAATTAGGCCAATCCAGCGCTCGGGCGGCCCACATCATAGGAAACTATGGGAATGAACGTTTACCATTGAAACCCTTTTTGGGACAGCAGAAGTTTCGGATCAAGCTGGAAATTGTTTTTCCCCTTCATCCAGGTCCGTGTGACCTTATGAACGGATTGGATGGAAGATAAACGCTACGGTGGACCCCACATGGGACCCACAGTGTTGTATGTGTTGCATGCCCACCGTCAAGATGGACGGTGGGGCCTACTTGATGTATGTGTTCGTCCACACCGTCCTCCCTGGACGGTGGGACCCCCCCCCCCTCCCTGCTGCACGTGTGTATGCAGGTGTGTGCATGCGTGTGAGTGTGCACATGTGTGTGTGCACGTGTGTATGCGTGTGGGTGTGTGTGCATGTGTGTGTGAGTGTGTGTGGATATACATATATATATATATAATACTATATTATATATAATATTGTATATATTTACTGTATATTAATTATATATTATATTATATAATATATATATATATATGATGGTGGGCCTCTATGGGCCTCACCATGATGCATGTGTTGCATCCAAGTTGTTCAACCATTTGGCCGTTGTTGAGGCCCACCTGGTGTGTATTTGTGGCCATTGTTGAGGCCCACCTTGATGTATATATGGCCTATGTGTTTAGGCCCATTTAATGTATTTGTGGCCCATGTTATGAGGCCCATTGTGATATTTTCAAAGCTCATGGGATATGGCCCATTGCAATGTACATAAGGCCCATTGGTGTGGCCCATTTGATATGCATATGGCCCATATGGTGAGGCCCACGTTGATGTACTTGTGACTATTCGTTAACGCCCACCTTGGTATATACATATGGCCCATGCGATGTGGCCCACTTGTCATATTTATGGCCCGTTGTTCAGGCCCACCTTGATATACATGAGACCTATGTTGTGAGGCCCATTTGATGTATTGGAGGCCCATTGGTCGAGGCTCAATAGGGTATACATAAGGCCCATTGAATGTGATTCCACCGTGTTTTATGTGTTGACCTATATGGTGGGCTATGCCTTGGGATCAATGTTGGTTTGACGTCCACATTGTAAGTATAATGTTGGTTAAATGTCCGCATTACGACTCTCCCTAGGGCCATTGGTAGGCCCATACTTGTTGTGTGTAGGTTGTCTAGGCCCATCTGAGTTGTAAGAATAGTTTATCACCTTATAACATGCTTAGTGTAGCTCCATGATTCATACCCATACGCATCATATGTATGCTTGATATGAGGAATGTTTAGTTATAACATGAGCCGTTGGGCTGAGACATTTATGGGACTCCATATGAGATGGAGTGCCCGACATGAGCGCATGGTACGCGCGAGATTGCTGCATATTTATACGGTGTGGTTCATGCATCTCGTATACATGTTACTTGATCATTGTACGCCCTAGCGACATCAGGGCCGTGGCCTCTACAGGCATATCGTGGATGGCCAGACGGGACACCGAAAATATTTGGTTCTAGCATACGGGCACCATAGATGTCCCTGGGTGAAAATCCCTGAACCTCCGTAGCTAGGAGATGACTCCAACGTCGAGACCGAGTGGATATATGAGCGCACGAGGGCCGAATACCAGGAGGCCGCGTCTCCTACTGTGTCGTGGTCGGTTGGGAAGGGGTGTGACCTTACCCGCCTGAGTGAGGGGACAATATCTAGGTTGAGTTTGACCAGCTTGAGGAATGGGTCCGCTATCGACGAGCTGGGCCCGATATTGGTAGGCGAATAGTGAGGTCTCTTCCACTTACCCAGTTGTGCGCTCGGATAGGGGCGGCAAGCTGGCGTAGAGTGTAATAGACCCTGGTGATGATCCCAAAGAGGAACCGTACTGATACGTGGACTTATTGAGCAAGAATTGCATACCCATTCATTCATTCACTATCCACTCGGGCTAGTGGTGCATAACTATTTGTTACGTATACCATCGCATGGCCAGGATTTCGGTTGGGCCCGCGACTAACCTGAGATCAGGAGTTTACCACATTGTGTCTGACTATCCAAATTTAGGTATGGGACTGGTTTAGATAGAAGTCCCTTGTGATAGACCCCATAGCCTGTGATACTTCGTACTATCATCCCGACTTCACGTTCTTGCATGATCATTTCATTCGCACCGCATATTACATTGCATCTGCAGTACTAAGCATTTTAGGTTAATATGTTTTTGCACTTATATGACCTAGATGGGGTTGATGGTATTCGTGGCTTGTTAGGATTTGTATATTGCATTGCATTCTCAGCATCTGTTATTGTCTTATTATATTTTGTATCGCATTGCCTTAGTACGGCTGATAACATTCATGAACTTACCAGTATACTTCCGCTTGCTCTGATGTCATATGATTCATGATCTTATTAGTATTTCTGTTTATCCCAACGATGTATGAATTATGTGCTTTATTGATACTTATCACTTACCTTACACATACTTCCACCACCCTCTAAGCTTTTGTAAGCTTATGCACGATAGATGCGCGTGCGTGGCTTAGATTTCAAAGCGTTGAGCTTGGAGCATGCAGCTGACCTCTGAAGCTTTTAGAGTTTTGATTTCGATATATGTATTTCCCTTTCAGCAGTGTATTCAAACGATTATATTAGTGGACATGTGATGATGATGTTGCCTTTATGATTTGGGTATACTTGTGGTTATGCTTCATTACAAAAAAAAAAAAATTTATACTGAAAATCCTCCTTGTAGGATCCCAGGATCGGAATCTGGCGTATGGGCGCTAGGAGCCGAGAATGGGGTACTACGGAGGCTGTCAGCGCCGGATTCGGCGATCGAAAATTTTGTAAGCCTGGTTTCCAAGTTTGGGGCGTGACAAATTCGCCCTAATACATGTTTTGCTATTATACACTAAGTATGTAGAAATAGTGTATTGTAGAAAATACCGTATATGTATATATTTTGGAGATGTGATTGCCATGACTATTTGCTGTATGAACATGTTATTATGCGTGAAATATTTATTTGGCGAAAAGATTCGCCCTAATACATGTTTTTACTAACATACACTATGTATGTTGAAATAGTGTATTCTAAGTGTTTGTGAAAATGCTTGTGAGAGTAAGTGCTTGGATAATGGTACCTTAGATGGGTGTTGAGATGGGATTCTCAACTACCTTAGAGACCTGTATGATGTCATCCATGTGGTTGTTTACTTTAACCGCTTACTTATGAAACATATGTGTTTGTATTCTTGTTTATATAGTGTTTTACAACATGCTTTATAACATGCTTTATGATATGCTTGTTAACATGCTTGATTTACTTTGTTTATTATACTTTACTCTACATGTTCTAAATAAGGATTGATTGAGTTTGAGACTATGTCTATAGTCCAGACAATCGGTACCAGACTCGAGATCATGGTTGAGGATTCATTTCGCCACGTATGATGTGTCAGACGAACCCGAGTCGTACTTCGGTTGGCGACAGTGGTTAGGCCACACGAAGTGCTTATGCACTTCATGTCGTTTAGTTGATCGTGCGCTCGAGCTAGTCAGGCTCATCAAGTAACCCGATGTGTCTAATGTATGTTCACCATGTTTGGACGCTACTGCTTGAACCTAGGGTACCAAACTTACTAGTGGAATCCCGTTAACCATGGTACCTCGATCCGCTAAGACTCATGAGCCGGGCATGGTGGTATGGGACACCGTGGTCGAGCAGTCGGCCTATGTTGGGGCCATGTGCCTCCCCGTAGTGACCATTGAACAACCAAACTCGTGAGCCGATTATGGTGCTATGGGACACTATATTCGAAAAGCAAGAAGGCCTCACACATTTTCGCGTAGCACTATATGGTCTTCGGTCGGGTTGCATCCGGGTTCCATTGTCAATAAGTGGACTGGTTGGGCTTCGAAAATAGACTGCCAGTTGGTAGGACGTTAGTGGAGTGACCTTGAGCATACTCTGAATTTGTGGTGAGGCGACGAGTTTTGCCGCAGTATATGGAGTATAAACTAGGCCTGTTTCTGTATAGTGATGAATCGTTAAAGAGGTGATGGGAGAGTTGTGTAATCTTTGTGTGTAACAGCCCTGGTTGCCTTTGCAGTGACCTAGAAACACACCATCATATGAGATTAACTAGGACTGACGACCCTAGAATGGATCATGTTTGGGAATGATACAAGGGAGGTACCTTAGTTTCCCAATCCTACTATTTGAAATGGACTAATAACAACTCGGTAATCATGCTCATCATGCATTGCATGTGCCTGGAAGATGTGGAGCACTGAGGGATGAAAGCATGCCGCGGACGTAAGATGGTGTCGCACGAGGGAGGGTGTGGTGAGGGCATACATCATGTCGTTTCATACTTGCATTAAATAAGAGTAGTTAGAATTGTTTGATTGTACTGCTTGACTGAATTGATAACATGTTAACCTATGCTTTATTGTTCCACTGAGTTGACCACTCATTCCCATATTACGAGACGGTGTTTTAAAACACCCACCAGACCCTGTATCAGATGCAGGTATCACTAGAGCACAGGAGACTGAGCCTGACTTCTATGACGATCAGGAGGAGTTCTCCTACATGTTGTTCGCTGGAGGCTTTGCATGACAAATAGGCATCGAAGGTTCACTGGGGCTACGGGGTTGATAATTTCATTGTACTATTTTGACATTTTGATTCAGAACCAACATGTATATATACGGTGACTCAGTTAGTGTTCATACTTTGGAGATCGAGAATGTTTAATTTTCTATATATATATATATATATATATATATATATATATATATATATATATATACACCTTTCAGTCTTCCGCTTACGTTTTATACATGTATTTGGAGTATGAATTACTATTTTGGTAGAATCTCACTCATGTTTATTGTAAGCAATAACAGATACAACATTTAATCATCATTATCTATGTTGCATAAGTGATGTTCTGGAACTCGAGAGTTGAGTTACTACTCGACCATTGATTTTTCAGGGCGTTACAATACCGGTTTCATACAACTCAATAAACATGTTATCAATTCCACACACATAACATAAAAATCACAACCATATAATAAATTTGACATTTAAATACATATAATCTCAATTAACACACAAATTCAGCATCTAAATCCATCAGGAATTAATAAAAGCTAACTGATGGAAGACCAATATATGAACTAAATGACATGTGAGATCAAGTAGCCGAATTAAGATATTCAACAAAAAAAATACAAAAATCGCTATAATCACCACAAATATTATGAAAATCAAAAGAGTATCACGCATAATCTTAACCTAAGCTACCAACATTGTATCACAAAATTATTGAATAAAAAAAATTAGGATTTAATGGATGCAGGGACATCCAATTAGTATAGGATATCGTTTATTTTAAAATAGAAAACCGAATACAACTTAGGGTGAAAATTAGGATTTGGATAATTTGGGAAAGTAGGAAAATTAAGAATTTTAGGTTTAGGGTTAGGGTTTGGATTTCGGGGATGGAAGAAATGAGTGTTGATATAATGATGATGGGAAACAGAAAAAGCAGCTAGGTGGGATTCACACGTGGGGTCGTACGGTCACACGTGCGGCGTGGGGTGGATGAGTTTAGGTCGGTTAAGGTTTTGATTGTGGATGAGAATGGAAAAGTTGGGTTTGGAAGAAGATAAAGATTTAAGATGAGAGAATTAAGAACTTGAATAAATTAAATACCTGAATGAGGGAGAAAAGTGTAACGCCTCGAGTTTTCGTGGCCTGAGTACATGGTCGTGTCCGAGAATTCCGGGTGTTAATAATATAAAAATTAGATGCTTCAAAATTATACCTTGTTTTTTTTTTGTTTTTTTTTTTTTTTTCCCATTTAGATCATATTCATTTACATTTACGAAGGTAATCATTGATGAGAGTAAAATCAACCGTATTTATTATTCCATTAGTGTAACGTCCTGTATTTTCATTATTTTCGATTTCCAAAAAAAAAAAACCTTAAAATTTTTCATTATGATTAACTTATGTTGTCACTTACTGACCATTAACACTCGATGTTAGTTTGTATGCAGGTGATACCAATAAAGAACTGCACAAATCTTAATCAACTGTAAGAAGCATACAAATTCAGTTGATTACTTAAACATCGATTTTAACCTCGTGATTTGTTCCCAGTGAGCATTCGGCTATATATATTTTGAGGGAAGAACATCAAGGAGACCATGCATTTTTTTCTTCCGCTAAACTTAAAATTTCATAAATACACCTGGTTTTCTACATTTTGGTATCAATACAGTACACTTTTTAGTACTACTCTACTACCAAAAGTAGAGAAACATGGTCCTTCAAAAAAAAATAAATCAAAAGCACGAGTCCTTTTTATTTTTTAATCAAAAGCATGGGGTGTATATCTCATTTCAGTAAACAAAATTCTGAAATTATTTAATTAATTAAGAAATAATTTAATCACTTAATTATGAGTTGATTAGTCTGTCATTTCTCGTTTCAATAATGTGCAAAGTATTTAAATAGGTTTGCTACGGTGTGTCAAGACGAGTTGTTACAGATACATCAGAACTACAACCATTGGATCTGAGGTCATGTCCTCAATTCAAACTGCTTATCAGAAGAGATTGACAGTCGTGGCTGACGTTCCTAAACAGTCAATCAATGCCCACAAAACAACAATTAAGTAAGGTGTCCGTATTCAAGGAGAGGAAATAGTCTAATCTGAACATTTATTTTTTTTAGGGTCCCTGATTTGCAATAAGGCCTTTTACATATATATGTAATTGTTCGTCAAAATGTTTGCACAAGAACAGTCAATACTATTATCATACATACATAGAATATATGAAGTGGAGTATCTTCTTGTCCAATCTTCCCCATCTCTTTGAGCTTTCATAAATGACAAAATGGGCAGCACTTGAATAAAAACCATATGAATACCTTAATGTCCCAAAGCAACTAAAGAAGCCAATAAACATCATTCGACACACACACAACCCATCCAAAGATGCAGTTAATGAATTTTGTAGAATATTTTATGAGAAGAAATCATTAGAAAATCGAAAACCAGTTCCTACCAATACAATATCAAGTGCTGATCTGTGGCAAGCTCATCCAATGTAAATAGGGTATATTGACCTTTCAAAAAAAAAAGAAGGAAAATGCGGATTATAAGGCCATACTGATCCCGCTTTGTCACCCACCATGTGGATTGCCATACTAAATGTTCATTGGGTCCAAAACCAAGAAAGTAAAATAAAATGGTTATTACCTTCTGATGAGTATGTGCATGGCCTATTCTCCATCATTGATGAAACTGAAGATTTTTAGAGTCTGGATTAGATTGATTTCATTTATGTTATGTGTATCTTGTATGAGTCACCATCTTTCAGTATTTTACAGTAAACATGAATTGAATGTCCATCAGACAATGCATTGTGAAGTATTCAAATCATATTCATTTAATAATAACAGCTCAAGTGCAATACAAGAAGGATTTTGTGATCATCTTTTAAAATTTGCAGTGCTGAATTTCCTTTCCTGGCATCCCTATTATCATCAAGATCTGCCACTCCAAGATCACCAAGAGTAGAGCTACTTTGTGTAAAACATGAATCCAAAATTGCCAAAGATGGATAGAGACAACCCATGTTTCTTCTCTGTTGAAACAAGGTAGGAGTACTTATACAACGGCAGAGTCTTGTTTTGTTGAGATTGATCTTTAATTTGTTGGGGTCGATGGGGTGTATCTATCGAATCCTAAGGGCTCACTTGATGGCCGTTAGACAATCTTATGTAGTTAATCATGTTTGGCAGAGCTGCGCCTGCATGTAGGTTCTTTGGAGATTTGAGGATACAAATATTTGATGAAAGCACGTCAAGGAGAACATACATTTTTTTCCCCAATGTTGGCTAACCTAGCCAATCAAGTAGAAGCAAGATGAATTAAAATTTTCATCTCTCATTGATAAGCTCTACTCGATAAACCCACCCAAGATCATGATATGGCAAATAGAATCCTCTAGACTAATAAAATTTAGACCGGGAACATAGTACAGATTGCAATCACTTGAGACTACCTTGATCTTTCTATGATCTTATCAATATTATCTGTTACAGGAAGATGATGAGGGTTAAGACTAATAAAAATTATAAATCATAGTTCTCAAGAAGTTTTGCCATGGAGGCCTGTCCCTTTGGTCGCACCATTTTGATGATCTTGACTTTTCATCTAGCACAACCCACCATGCATGGCTACATGACTGATGGGGACATCATGCGCACACACATGCCCCCCTACACACGCATGCAAGGAGGAGAAGAGCCCCACCATCAATCTGAATTGATGACAACGTCCAGGGAGAGTCTCCTAATTAGATGACTGCATTTTGGTTCGTTGGAGTGGACCTGATAGTCATGTAAAGCCCACCATGGGTTCTCACGATCATGACTCATTGGTCTAATGAATCTCGTATTTTAGGTTTTATTTATTATTGTCATTAAGAGTATCATGAATAATTTAGATTACTTTGATTAGTTGTTATTTTTCTTTACTTTATCACCAAGTAATAAGTTGCGCACATGTGTTTACTCCCCAAGTGTAGGGTTGTGATGTAGTAATAAACTCAGTAAGACCAAGGTCGAATCCCAAAGGACTAAAACTTGTACGTTATCTGAAACTAAGTAGAACTAGAACTAGACTAAGATGAAATCTAAACTGAATGAAATTTAGAAAATAATGGTAGAATAATTATCTAAAACGTAGAGAAATTCAGAGGTAAGAAACTAGGGATTCAGATGATCCACTTGTAGAGATCAGGGAGATCTTACGCCTGCTTCACGAATCATGGAAATTAACTGAACTGTCATTGATATAGTTTTCAAGAGATGAAAGGTATATGAATTAAAATGGATTCCATCACCAAACCATGTCCAAGAGGTAAAACAAACAACAGAATTAAACTAATTACCAACCAATCAATATGCTATGAGGGTTAGGAAGGGTACCGTCATCCGACCATGCCCAGGAGACGATGGTGAACAACAGGGTTTTCATAAACATAAAAAGGAGAAAGAAATACTCAAAGCCATCGCAGATCTATTGTAATTTCAGTTACAACAAATCATTAAAAATTGAAAGTATTCCCTTAATAATCAACTAAAATCAACTTCAATTCATAAATTAAATTGAAAGCATAAAATAAAATCTCCCATCTCATTACAAGCTTCACCTCTTAGCCCTAGCTAAGAGGTTTAGCCAATCACAACCATGGTTGAACTATAGATCTTAGCGAAGCATAAAAGAGAAAGAAATAAGAACCACAAAGGAAGAAGAAGAAGATGATCGTCGGCCTCCACCTCTGCTCTCTCTCTTGCTCCCACCTCCCAGCCCTCCAAAACCTCCCTGTTTTCTCTGTTTCCTTTTTTCTTTTATAGGCCAGAAAGTCGGTTGCTGACCTGCTGTGAGAAGGAGTTCCGCCCTCCTCTTTTCGCAGGGTTTTACGCAGGAGAAACTTCACGCGCAAACTCTGGTTTTAGCAAGAAACGGACAAAAGAGAAACTGCGTTTGGACTAAAGATCAGAACGTTGATCATCCCATTTTTGTGACAAAAGAACGTCCCTACGGACGGTTTTTGCATGGCTCTCAGATGAATGGTTTGGATCTTTGAAACGATCAGAGACGGTGGGCCACAAATATTGTTGCACGTCCGGTTGCAAAACAGAGCTCCTGTAGCTTCTTGCGCCGTGACATTGGTGGGACCCACAATCAGTGTCAACTTGGAAATCCACCTCGTCCATTGCGATCTCCTCGAAAAACCAATTGGAAATAGCTGGTTTTAACCCGCCGTTGATGAAGCCCACTAGATATTTCACTCCACCGTCCGTCCTGCATTGGTCGGTTGAAGACATGTTTGTGTGCACATGGGCCGAAAAGGCGACCTTGGCAAGGATCATAGCCCCCATACGGACACCATAGACGGTCTGGATCATCGAAATGAGTGAAGAGTGGGGCCCACTAGCAAGAACCGGCGGACGCTGGTGCGTCCGCTGTTTCTAGTGCGAAAAGAGTCGGGTAAGCCGACTTTATATGGGACTCTCAATCCGGTGTGGCTCGCGTGCGGACGTGCTGTGTACACCACGTCGCACGTGGGGTCCACTGCGATGCGTGTGAGCAATCCATTGTGCGTATTCCTTTCCTCTTGTAGATTCAATGGTTGAGACCAAAGTTGAAGAGTATCCAGATATCAGGTGGGCCCCATAATACTGTTTTAGTGGCTGATCTGTTAATTGGGCCACTTCCACAGAGATCCAAGAGCTGAAATTCGACGTGTACGGTTCATTTTTGGTCTTTAGGCTACATATGAAGTTTCAAGCTGAACGGATGGTGAAAACCTTGTGATCTTGCAATCTGAGCATCTTTCGGGTCACTTTTAATGTGAACGGCTTGATTTCCTCGAATATCTGGCATGTAAATTCGTTGATCTTGGTCCTCTGGAGTCCGTCCCTTGCTCTGGTTACTTCAGGGCGTCAAATTCACGCTTTTAATACTCTTTTTTCAGTCAACGCTCCTAATTACACCCTACAACAAAAATACGCTTAAAATAGGCCGTTAAATCGTGTCATATTAGTAAATTTAGGTAATAACTGGGGTCTAATATGCAATATTTGACCCTCAACACATGACGCGAGTTTTGGGGTATAAGATTTTATTATAAATAGGCACCCCTTATAGTCTTTTTGGATTATTGAAGATTAATAAAAATTTATGCATTTTTCTACTCCTCTGAGCTTCTAAGTTGTGGAAATCCAATTGGGTGTGAAACCCTTCCTTCCTTGAAGGGCTGACTACCGTGGTGCGAAGCCATATCTATTCTAATTCGCTCCCATATTTTACCATCCATACTTCTTATATTTTACAATCATCTACGCTTCAAATCCGTTATTTATTGCAACAATTTTCTTTTCTACAGTAAAATTTCAAAATCTGGCCCCACAGAAGGATTGAAACTTCTGCAGAGCACTAAGTACAAACCGCACATCGGATCAACCCGAAAATTGGGGGTTTTGGAGCCCACTCCTAGCCGACCAGACTCAAAGAGTCAGTTCGGGGCCCCCTCGCATGTGCTGCTAGACCCTTGCGCACATGCGTCAGGTCTGGCCCGCTGTCCGCGCTCGTGGACTGTCGCTAGGTTCAGATTTTCCACATTTTTCATCTCCGTCGTACTTACTTTCCATAACCCTAACCCCATATTGCATTATTTTCAATTTGTTTGCCCAGTTTTTCTAATCCTATAGAGTTTTTTGAACTAAAACATGTAAATCCCTTAAATTAGGGATAAATTGTTGTGCATGTGTAGATGAATTTATTTCTTTTTGAGTATCGTTTGATTCATAATTTTTATTGATCCAGCCCTATTATGTGTAGGTCTGCACTCGCACAAATTCTCCCTGATTGAAAGTTTGAACTTTTGTGTGGGATATAAAATTTGTGTAATTATTTTTGAACTAACATGATCTCAAGCCTGAAAATCTTACACATCTTATTTGAATTTTATGTTTGCATCAATGACTAAAATGTTGCTGGCCCCATCCTCATCATCCATACATTGTGTTGAAATTGAGTAGTTGTTTTCACCGTGCCTTTTATGTACTATGATGATCTCTGTCTGCTTATTATTATTATTATTATTATTTTTTTTGTGTTGTCTTGTCCATCCTTGCAAGTACCTTTTAGATACAGAGCCTGGACCTTGGGACGAGACTTGGACCACTACGTACATGGTGGGAATATAAATAAAGAGATGCAGGTTTGGATACATCAGATTTTCAGTATTGGTGACCCACCTCCCCTCAGTTGGGATCACCCATCACTTTTCATAGAAATTTCATGCAGAATTCGTAACTGGGAAGTTTCGTGGCCGCAGGATGAAAGGGGCTTGAAGAGAAAGGTAGGGAGGGGAGAGTCTGGAAATCTAGGGGAGGAAGACTCCTTTCAATTGGAGACGGGGGGCATTTCATTGCTGGAAAGAGGAAGGTCACTCGGACTCCAATCATTGGAAGGAAGATGTCATGCTTCAGGATTCGTAGTCTCTTCGTCAGCAACCTGCCTGTCACTTTCTCGGAGGGAGAAGTGCCCGATATCTTCGGCAAGTATGGGGTAATCACGAATGTTTTCATCCCCAAAGATCCAGATTTGAATAGACCGAGGGGTTTCGCCTTCGTCAGATTCCTTTATGAGGACGAAGTGAATGCGTCAAAGGGAGTGCTGGATGGAGGAGAATCGATGGTAGGATTGTGACGGTAAAGTAAGCCAATCGGTAGCAATCTCAGAAGCTCGGCCTCAGGAACGAGCTGGTGCCAGATCAGAAACAGGGGATTCTGTGTTGATTCATCATAAGACCGAGGTTTTGATCTCGGTGGACAGGAAGATCGTTACACCAATCTATGAAGCCTTCAAAGGTGGAGGCCTGGTCACCAGCTGTTGTGGTGGGTAGTCAAGCGATTTGGATTCGGATCTTTGGTGTTTCAGCCCACGCTTGGGACGAGGCAGTACTCCTGGAGATCACATCAAAATTTGGGCATGTTATTTCCGGGTATTTACTTGGATTAAGGTTCTAGTGCTTCCTGGGATGGATTTCGGCAAAGTACTTGAACTGGAAGTGGAGGGTAGATCGTTCCCAGTATTTGCAATGATCGAACCCATTTCAGTGTAGGTTGATTGTTCTTTGAGTTCGGGAGATCACAGCAGGATGCAGCTGCTGATGGGGACCAATGAGTGGGTTGAACACTCCTATCAGAATGGTTCACCCAAGCCCCTTGTCAGAAATGGGTTTAGCAATCTCCTCCAGCAGGATATCCAGGAGGCAAACGATACTCGCAGTGGCCCATCAGATCTTTGTGTAAAGTCCAGTGAGAAATCAGATTAGCTTCCACGGGTCAGGCTTTGGAATCTGCCGAGGATGGAGCAGTGTCACTGGAGGATCCCCACATCCCTGGAGAAGCGGTGATCAGGCCAGAAATTGCTCCATTTAAATCGAGTGACAGTGGCAGAGCTGGAAGGGGTTGGCGTGAC
The DNA here is from genome assembly GCA_030180095.1 of Magnolia changhungtana. Lineage (NCBI taxonomy): Eukaryota > Viridiplantae > Streptophyta > Magnoliopsida > Magnoliales > Magnoliaceae > Magnolia > Magnolia changhungtana. The sequence goes on along the minus strand of JASAUF010000642.1, from coordinate 1,584,575 downwards.
TTCTCAGGCGAACCTTCTTGTGTGTGTGCACTCTCTCCTGATGCTCTCAGAGTACTAGAAATTATAGTGCCCTAGTTCCAATCCATTGATCTAGACTTTTTAGTGGGTCCAACTTATATTTCATGGGCAACCGTGAAAACATCACTCTGGTTTGACAAATATGAATCATTTGATCAATGACCTTAAACATGGGTGGTTGAGATAATTTATAGTGTTCTAAGAGCACTTGTGCATTTCTCCCATGGAGTGGAGTATTTTCTTTATACTGTTATCACACATACATAGAAGACATGGAGTGGAGTATTTTCTTGACCCTGACTGGTCTGCATTGAGATATTCAAATTCTTTTATCCCAAGTACAGTATCTTCTTGTCTAATCTTTCCCATCTCTTTGAGCTTTCATTTATGACAAACTAGGCACACTTGAAGTGGAACCACACAAATACCCTAATGTCCCAAAGCAACTAAAGAAGCCTATAAACATAATTCAACACACACACAACCCACCCAAAGATGCAGTTGATGAATTTCGTAGAAGATCTTATAAGAAGAAATCGATAGAAAGAAAAAAAGAAAGAAAAACCTAGTACCTGCCAATACAATATCAAGTGCTGATTTCAATTTATGATCAGTGCAAACAAAATTCAATCACTGAAGGCTGATTCAATATTGTATATGATGTCTCTAAAGCTCCCATGTCAGCTAGTTCCATGATCACCAAAAAATCATGTGTTTTCCTGGGTAATTTGTGACAAAACCAATGTAATGTAGTATGTTGATCTTTCAATAAGGAAAAAAAGAGAGAAGTAAATGCAGCATGCTGACACACCAATCTAGATTCATGATCTTAGTCATAAGGCTGTAATGATCTGGCTTTGACGGGGCATGGATGGCCAGACTAAATGCTCACAAGGTCCAGATCGCCAAAGTGAAATAAAATGGTTATGACCACCTGATGAGCATGTGTATGCCTATTCTCCATCATTGATTGGCCTGATGATTTTGACAGTCTAGATTGCTTTCATTTATGTTATGCATATCTTGTATGAGTTGCTTTTGTCGAGTAATTCACGGCAAACACAAGTTGAATGTCCATCAGATAATGCATTGTAGAGGAGTGAAATCATATTCATTTAACCAATAATAACCCAAGTGCAATATAGGATGGATTGTGTGATTTTTTTTAAAAATTTTTAGTGGGGAATTTCTTTACCCGACATCCCTATCATCATCAAGATATGCCACTCCATGATCACCAAGAGTAGAGCTACTTATTTTTCAGGGAAAAAAAAACAAGAGAGCAGAGCTACATTTTGAATAAAGCAATTCAGATTTCGATACTTTGACCTTTCTGGTATTCAGAAGTTTAAAAGACTGTTCATATTCAAATGAAGAGAGTCAATATCAAGGTTGAAATTTTCCAATATAAGAGTTTTGATTTTAACATATCCCATGTCCAACCTATACCTCACCGTATAAAAGGTTTAGATCATTAAAACGTGATCCATGTTCTAAGGATAAAGTTCTGACATATCAATTGCTATTTGTCGGGACGTCCTTTGGGCATGAAGAAGGGGGAGGTTCTTTCCAAAGGAGAAGATGGAGAATTGTTCTTTTGGCTGTCTTTTGGGTTGTTTGGTTCAACCGTTGTTTCCATAATCTCAAGGGTTATTCTTCTGGGGTTTTTAGTAGGGTTGCTTTGTATATCAGGGAGTGGGCTCCCTGAGGGTGCTCTTTAGTATTTTCTTTCCTTGTAGTTTTTGCTTTCTGCATGTTGGTTTGTTGCATTGGTTTCTGGCTTTGGCCTTTAATAAATTTCATCTCTCAAAAAAAAAAGAGAAGAAAGTCTGCAGGTCTTCTACCAAACATGCTGTCACGTTGAGATTGAAGATGAGGAAAATGAAAATTGTAATCCAAAACCAGTGATGAAACCATCCACTACATTTTAAAGGAATACAGTTAGTATGCTAGTTGACACTCTTAATTGGAGTTCACAATTCCACATAAGTATGCTCCGAAAGCCCTGCCGAACATGAGCGTGAAAACGCACTCAAACACTACTTTCAAAACATTACCTAGCAGCTAGGATTTCATCTCAAATTCTCTTTAGAATATTTGTAGCTAGGTATGAACTTCCAATGCTCTTGATGATTTTCTCTTTACTCATATGTCCAAATTCATCGTCTACATCCAAATCATGGCCTTCAAAATTTTCTGTTTCTCAGCTTCTTAAATATTGTTTACTCCCAACAAATTCAATGATCCCATTGATGTCATATACCTATAGTTCTTGAAAATTTACTTTCTAGAGGTGATGCCGTTTTTCAAGGTGCAAAACTACCATTTTCACTACAACAATATCGAGCAATGCCGACGAATTTTAAATGCATTTTTATCGGCGCCCAGGACATAGCGCCGGAAAAATGCAATTATTTAATCTATCGCATTCTACATCCCCAATCCTGTCCCTCTCTCGGCGCCCTCTCTCTCTCTCTCTCTCTCTCTCTCTCTCTCTCTCTCTCTCTCTCTTCTTTCTATCGTCTTCTTTCTCTTCTCCAGCTTTTTTTGTTTGAAAAGAAGCAACACCTTCAGATCCGGCGATCTGATCTGTAATCGCTACCCCTGAAAACGTCGCTCGATGCCACTGCACCCGAACGCGTTTGCTATGTCCGCTGCACCCGATCGGTACTCTCTCTCTCTCTCTCTCCCGGCCCCCTCTGCCCCCGAGACCCTTCACTCTCTCTCTCTCTCTGCATCTCATTCCGCTCATGCATCTCCCAAAATGCTAGCAATTTCAGTCGATTTCTCCAAATCTCCCAAAACCCTGGAGATTTTAGTTGCTTTCTCCAAATCTCCTAAAAGCTTGTTCACATTCCAACTCTGCAACTGCCTGAACCGAAGAGACTGGTCAGATGGTTTTTTCCCTCTCTCTTTTAATCTTTAATGGATTTATTTGTTTACTTGACTGGATTTGGGATTTTACAGGCCAGTTATTTCTTACACAAAGCATGCTTGTATAGAATTTGAGCTATAAGCATGTCACGTGTATGACGAAATTCCTGAAACAAATGTGTGTAATTTTTATGTTTATTTTTCTTAATGGTTTGGTAGGTCACATGCTTGTATAGAATAGGGGAGATGGTTGCAGAGGAATATGTCTTCCTTGCTACTGATGATATTGTTGCTGGTGATGTTTATACTTCCTAGATGATGTTCATATTGATGCTGATTGCAAACGAGTGTCTTATCCACGCCCAAGTTCCTAGATTGAAAATATGTTGACCTTTTTATTGCCATTGTTACTTGATTGGCAAGTTTCATATTTACCTCTCTTCTGATGTTCTCCTATCCATTGGGAATCTGATTGCCATTGATTTTTAAATTGTAAGCCCTGATAGTAGTAGCTGTGCTGTGATGGCCAAAAAGATGATTGGAATGGGAACGTGACTTTACATGTAGCTGGTGCTGCCCATGGGCCAGATTTACTGTTCATTTGTGCTGATGCTGCTGCAAAAGCTGAAACTTGGCATGCTGAGCTGGCCCTGCCATGTAAACGTGAGTTTGGGGACTGGGTAACAGATGTCCAATTGCTTATTTCTCCAGTAGGTTATTCGGTCAGACTTCACCTTCTCTTTAATGTAATCTTTATAGTCTGAGCTGTTAGGATTTCGACTCACATTGCATCATGTACTGGGATGTGATAGCATTTGGGGTTGCGATTGTAGATGTAAAGTGCAAAAGACGGTGAGGGCTAAGTGGATGTGATATAGCACTTGAGGTCGTGATTGTAGCTGTGGAGGAAAATACGAGAATGTCTAGTGTATATCCCACCTGTGGGTTGTGGCGGGCTGTGGCGGCCGGTGGGCTGTTGCTGTCCATCATGGTTGCAGAGGTCAGGTTGAGCTTGGTGTTACTTTTGGTGCTGATGAGTGATTCCTGGTTTGGTTGGTGGCTTGTTGTCTGCTAACCCCGACTCCAATGGATCTTCTTCCATTGGTATGTCCTTTTTTTTTTTTTTTTTTTCCCTTTTTCTTGGCACTTTCTGTTTCTTTAACCTCAGTACCAAAATTGGAAAAATGGGAATGGGGTTGGATGCATAAAAAAGCATTGGATGGAAATATAATTTCCCTTTTGAATGTTACACATGTCTGAGTCAAAAGGATTTCCATGTGCATGTTAGGCTAGTGATAATAATGAGTATTGAATAGGATACCATGCTTGCGATGTTGTATCTAAATTGCTGAGGATCCATGATTGATAGCATGCCACTACTCTTTTCTCTCGTAGCAACATCTATAATTTTGTAATTTTCGAACGGATGGAATGTGGTTGTTGATTTCATCTTGGCTTCTGTGAGAAACAATTTGCCAAATTCTCATTGCTGCATTGACAACGGTCCTATGCTTTTATGCTGTTTTTCTGAGATTCTGAGCTCTTATGATTATTTTTCATGCGATGATTCTTTTACTTATATTTTCTATTTTCTTTTAGTGGATGTGTTTATACATTATCTGCTAAGATCCACCATATATTTTATTCCAAGCTTGGAAATTTCCATTACTTGGAAATATTGAAAAAGTGAGAAAAAGTACTTTTAATCATATCTCATAAGATGTTGCATCATAGTTTTTTGCAAATGTTTTTGCATATCTCAGTTCCTTTCAGTTTCAGTTTACGAATTCATGAATACAGATCACATCTCTTTATGGTGGGCCTTTGGAATTCTTATTTGTAGTTGAAAGTACGGAAGATCCAGCTTACCATGCTGTATCTCTGCTGATTAAAGAATATGAGGTAAATAATCTCTTTCCCATCTAACTCAAGTATCATGACATTTCAGGTTAGGTAAGTAAGCACTTGCTACAATATATCTTTCCTGGCATGTGCTACAATTGTAAGCATCTAGGCAGTTTTGAGTTATGCCTAATATATTATCTTTTTATTGTGATTCATCACTGATGTCAGATTTAGGCAATGTGATCAATGTTTGGGGCTTTGTGCACTTTGTAGTCTCCATAGTAGTGAAGCACTCACCAGTCATAAAAGTTGGCTATAGTTTCCATTCTACACTCAGCTCAGTTCAGCTGCCTTTTTTCTTATTGGCTATTTAAAAAAAAAAATATTTCTTCACTCGATGTCTTTGTTTATAATTTGCAGGATAGTGTTGATGCGATGATTCTTATAGCTGGCTTTTCAACAACATGCAGTCAGAAAATTCACAATCAGTTAGTATGTAAATTGTATAGCGTTCATACCTTTTCTTCTCTTAAAAAATCAGTTAGTATGCAAGTTGTAAAGTGTTCTTACCTTTTCTTCTCTTGAAAAATTCAATATATTTTCTTTTGATATATGATTTCTGCAGATTTTCATGGGGAATTTTCTCAATGTAAAAAAATTTGTTTTCTTTTCTGCAAATAAGGCCATTGTTCCTCCCTTCCTCTGTCATTTGATCAGAATTAGAACTTCTTTTTTATGGGTAAATATTCTTCATTGGAAAGGAAACTAGAAATGTAACAATCAAAATACAATCAAAATTCCCCAAAAGTGCACTGCATACCCAAACAGGTATGTTGCCTAAACATTCTTCCTGAGGGACACCTAGTTCCCATATGCTACGCTCGCTCGACAAGGAAGCATAACACCAGTCAGTCACCCTGCAATATTCCTTCCCAAGCTGCAAAATCATGGCCCTAGAAACACCTCTAAATTGACAAGTTGCTCTCGCATCTATAAGGTGTCCACTAATCTTGCTGACAAGTTGTTCTCCCATTTATCTCAATCCACTAATCTTAACCATTTCCAACATGCCCATCAGCTTTACAAATCTGCTGATCTCTTGATCTTTGAGGTTGTGCCTAAATACTGGACACCTCAGTCTCTCACCAACTTTCTAAAACATATGAATAACCGAACCCTCTTGTTTGAAGCTTTCTCAAACAAGTCATGGAAAATCATGCTCAGCAGAATTGAATTCATTAATATGGATATCGTTCAAATAATTCATAAGACCTGGGACTCTCAGCCATTAGACGAATCAGTTGTCATCCATATATGCTTCTCCTGCATGTGCATCACAATCTAATAGGCTTCATTCATAGTTTATGGTTGGATCTCCATCATCCTGTTTGAATGCTTCTTCTGAGCCCTCTATAGTAATGAGTTACCTGCTACATTTCTGATTCCTCTAGATCACACCTCGACATGTCTCCTTTGCATTACAATTTCAGCACAGGGCATGTATTGGACAGATCCAGGAATGTGGTGTTTTGGTATGCATTGATGCATATGGATGTATTTCTGTAATGTTGTGGATCGTAGGTTACTTCGCTTGGTTATCCAACTCTTATGTGTTTTGTGGGGAGCATTTATCTGCTGTTGAATTTGAAAATTGATTTTTCAACTGATTTCTAGTGAAATATGGTATAGGTTAATTGTTTCTGAAAATGCGATTTGGGTACTGTAAATTTTGCATCCTTGAAGTGGTACATTCATGTTGTGGGTTTGGATGACAATCAAAACTAACTTTTTGTATATCTTCTGTTTTGATTTCAGAACGCCTTTGAGGTTGAGCTTCATTCATCTGTTAATTTTTTGTCTATGGATTCCATCTATAAGCTTCGAGGATGGACTCAGGCTGGTCAAGCTCAGAGGAGAAGCCATGTAGGTGGGCATCTAAACTGGCTCAATGGGTAGTTTCTCTTTCTATTCCTTAGGTAGATAATCAATAGTTTCTCTTTGCAAAACCTGGTATTGATAGATTCAAGACATTTTGCTATCAATGATACTTCAATTTCTTCATGAAGTTGCAGATGCTGCATTAAGGAACTGCATGGGACAAGAAAGGAACAGACAACTGGTTTTACGAGGATGCATTCATAACTTAATGCCTTCTAGGACCCTGTTTTTGCATGTTAGTATCCTTTTCTTGACAATGTTGTTAAGTTGCTTTCATTTAATGCTTGGGCTTTTGTAGAACTTGTCTATTGCAAATTTGCAATTTCTATATTCAGTTAGGGGCTGTTTGGATTGGTGGAAATGGAAAATAAAAAAGTAACCAAGGAAAACATCCACCTTTTTTTTTTTTTGTCTCATTTTTAGGAAGATCAGCTAGGACTGAGCCCATAACCTCAAAGTTGCCACTTGGGTGTAACTGGACTGAACCTGGGTTGTTTTGGTTTTGCTTATTTCAAGCCACACCCATTTACACTTATAATCATGACTCCAAGCACCATCAAGTAAGCTATGGGCCTATATTCAAAATGTAGTAGGAAACTGAAGCAATCAAAGTCAGTAAGCAAGAAGAAAGGCTTATAACTATTCAAAGGATCAAATGAAGTAGAGACGCCCAAGGAAATCTCAAAAGAAACTTTTATACTCAAGGTGGGCCGAATTGGTTACATAAATATAGGGCATATTTATGAATCACCCTCTATTTAAAACCCACCCTATATTTCTAGGAGAGGAGGAAAGATGATGATGGTGTTAATCATTTTAGGTTTCTATACACTAAAATCGCTCTATGCATTGACGTTAGGATGTTTGTTATAATGCCTATGATAATGTGCTATGTTGGTAACGGCAGATATGAACGTATGCAACCAACTTGTTATATTGATTGAATGGATGGCATATTAAATATGTGATTTATTTTGGAGTATTACAATATTTATTTTGTTTTTTACCCTTCTATTGCTGTTTTTGAAAAGTAATTTAAAATAATGAAAAATAAATCAATGGATTTTTTTTAATCTCATTTGTTCTTTATTAGTGTCATTTAGCCTTACCTTGCTTGGTTGAATTGGGGATTAAAAAAAAAGATATGGGATTTGATTCGGGGTTATGGTTTAGGAGTTTTAATATGGGGATTTGAATTTGGGGTTTAATTTGGAGAAATATTTTAATTTTCTTTGTTTTGTTTGTGCCTTGTTTTGCTTAGTTGATGATGCATTAATTCTGACTCTATTTAACAAGGTTACTTTTTCCTCAACAGGTTTTTGGATGCTTATAAATTATTGATATTGTTTATGACTGTATTAACAGGAAATTGGTGCTCAGTTCTGCTGGGCCCTCTGACTTGTAGATGTGGCAGCCACTCAGTCCATCTAGTATCACTGTACATCTTAAAAATCAACTCATCCAAAGCCTCAAACACAAAACTTATGATGGGCATCTCCCTCATTGTTCTCAGTGGTGTGGCCCACAATTTTTATGTTACGGATGCCGCACACAAGTGTCAATGTGGGTCATGCAGCAGCATGCCAACCTTTGATGTTGTGCCAAAAGGGCTGGGTTAGTCAGAGAATCCATTGTGCATTTTTGGAATGACTAATGACGAGGGTTGTTTATGGGTCTGGAGATTTTTCCTTTTGTCTCCTGTTTCTTTTCCAAATTCTGTTGTTCAGTTTTCCAAATTCTGCATCAGTCCTGCTGGTTTCCATCTTCCTTGCTAGATTGAGAAAGGCCATTGCAACTTGCAAGAGCTTCAAGAAAAAAGGTATGTGCTTTGTTCCCACATCAATACTACCATTTCATTCAGCTATTTATATTTTTATTGGCATCAATGCTACCATTTCATTCACTTATTACTTAGAGCTTTCTTATGTCAAGTTGATTTCTGACGTGGTTAACCTATGTTTGAAAAATCAAAATCAACAGGGAATTCTACTAGGTAGATTCAATAGAATTCAATATAAAAAAATTAAAAATAGGACAAGTTGGATTTTTTTTATATATATTTTTTTAATATAAATTTAGTAATTGCATAAATGCACTGATTTTGTTACTCTCAATTCTCATATCTCAGTTGAATTAATTAACTCAGTTGTGGAGGATCTCTTACATGTTAGGATGCAACTAAAGGTTATTCGGATGGACCAAATATGTATGTTATTTAGTAATCTGGTTGTCTGTCCAAACATTATTCAGTACTTTGTATTTGTATGGTAGGCAAGGTGTCGCAGGGAAGGACGTGAGGTCGAGCACCGTTTTCCTCAAGGATAATTACTCCGAATCCACGGAGCTTCTCTGGACTCCTCACAGAGTCTTCTCGAATCCACGAGGAAAGAAAGCAAGAAAATAGAAATAAATTTTAATAAATTCAAAATTTAATTGATTGGTTAATGAAATAAATGAGTTCACAACCCTTTAAATAGGGATGCCAAGGTGTGCCAAATCGGTTACGTGATCGGCCAGTATCTACCGATACGTAACTGAACTGGTTACGAGGGTCAAACGGCCGTTATGAATTTACACTGGCCAATTATGGACCGTGCAATCGTTATGGGGCAAGTTATGGACCATAACGGTTTAGCATGACTGAAAAAAAACTAAACAAAAAAGAAAAACGTACCTTTTTTCCTTTTCTTTTCTTTCTTTCTTTCTTCTTCTTCTTCTTCTTCTTCTTCTTCTCGGCATAGCAAGTCATGACGTACTTACTATAAATGGCTAGTAAAGCTTCTTCTTCTTCTTCTTCTTCTTCTCTCTCACTCTCTCTCTCTCTCTCTCTCTTCCGTCTTCTTTCTTTTCTCTTTCTTTCCTCTTTTTTTCTTTTCGGTTTCTTCCATTCTTTTTTTTTTTTTTCTTTTTTTTTATTTGCGAAGAAATTTCACTAGTACGTGTCACGCAAAGACGATCGTCTCCTCGAGCTCCGAGTTGTACGAACGGTTCAAAGGAGATCAAAGTTATATGGGCTCCACAAGTGTATTTATTACATCTACACCGCTTCATCAATTTTCGAGAGATCATTTTAAAGCACCCCCAAAAATGAATTATATCCAGAGATCATCCTAACCACACCAAAAATAGCAGCCGAAATAATGATTTTCACGGTTAAACAATTAGTAGGGCGATGACGGTAACATTTATTTTCCATCCAATTTGACCTGTGTGAGCTTCCCACCATGATATATATATATATATATATATATATTTTATCCATATTGTCCATCCATTTTGCCACATTATTTTAGGTCAAGATCCAAAAATTAGTAATATCCAAATTTCAGGTGGACCACACCATAAGTTAATGTTGTAGGTTATAGGTTATGGTCCATCCATTTTTTATTTTTTTTTATTTACGCATTTATTTTAGTCTTTTTTGAAATTTCGAAAAATCATTTTTAAATGATTATTTTGCTGTTTTAATGATGCCATATGATGTGTTAATCATAGTAGAACATGTTAATGTGCATTTTACATATTTGGGGTGCTATTTTATATTTTTTAAATATTTTTTTCTATTTACGCATTTATTTTAGCCCTTTTTTTTTTGAAAATTTAAAAATCATTTTTTAATGATTATTTTGCTGTTTTAATGATGCCATATGATGTGTTAATCATAGTAGAACATGTTAATGTGCATTTTACATATTTGGGGTGCTATTTTATATTTTTTAAATATTTTTTTCTATTTACACATTTATTTTAGCCCTTTTTTTGAAAATTTAAAAAATCATTTTTTAATGATTATTTTGCTGTTTTAATGATGCCATATGATGTGTTAATCATAGTTGAACATGTTAATGTGCATTTTACATATTTGGGGTGCTATTTTATATTTTTTAAATATTTTTTTCTATTTACGCATTTATTTTAGCCCTTTTTTTGAAAATTTAAAAAATCATTTTTTAATAATTCTTTTGCTATTTTAATGATGCCATATGATGTGATAATCATAGTAGAACATGTTAATGTGCATTTTACATATTTGGGATGTCATTTTATATTTTTTAAATATTTTTTTCTATTTACGCATTTATTTTAGCCCTTTTTTTAAAAATTCAAAAAATCATTTTTTAATAATTCTTTTGCTGTTTTAATGATGCCATATGATGTGATAATCATAGTCGAACATGTTAATGTGCATTTTACATATTTGGGGTGCTATTTTATATTTTTTAAATATTTTTTTCTATTTACGCATTTATTTTGGCCTTTTTTTTGAAAATTCAAAAAATCATTTTTTAATAATTCTTTTGCTGTTTTAATAATGCCATATGATGTGATAATCATAGTTGAACATGTTAATGTGCATTTTACATATTTGGGGTGCCATTTTATATTTTTTTTCTATTTATGCATGAATTTTGACCTTCAAAAATAATTGCAAACACCTAAATGTAAGATATTTTCATATTACATTCATTCTAATATATCTATCATTGATAGTAGATAGTTAGAAAATTAAATATATGAATTTTGTAGTCAATTCAAGTTATCCGTTCATAAATTCATCAGATAGTCCGATACAACTTATCACCAAAGAGTGGACCGTTACACCACTATAAATATGTTCCAATTTATAAATGAATGCATATTTGAAATGCTTAGAATATTCCAGATTTAATCCATATTTTTTCATATTTTTTTGACAAAAAAAAAAAATTTTCTACTGACACGTAGTTACATACCAGATCGCCAATTGCTTACGCTCCAGATCCGTGATCGGTTTCGAGGGCACCGTTACGCCAACCGATACCGATACGGGATACCTTGGATACCAAGCAATGGGAGAGAAATCAGAAGCAAACTACAACTAAAACTCCTAGAATTCGCGACTTACTATAAATAGTAAACTTACTATTTATAGACGATTTACTATTTATAGACGGTCGTTTTCGGCCAAAAATAGCAAGTGTCCTATTTGGCTTCACGAAACCGTTCTCCTAAGTCCTAATTATTCTAAGCTCTTTTCACGTTGGGCTTCCCAACGGATGAAGAGTTATAATCAAACTAAAACTTACTATTTATAGTAAAAATGAAATTAAATATGGAAGTTAGCCATTAATATGATGAAATCTCGCAAATCCGGAGAAGGCAACCCAGCATAGCCGGGTTAGTTGGCTAAAGTAGCTCGTCCTACCCCAAAATCATATATGGTACGTCGAGTAACTCATTCCGGTTTGTGAGATATGTCAGTTTTAAGGTTCTGACGGTCTTGATGACTTCTGCCTTTGATCCATCTTGGACAGGAAAGTGTTCGCGACCCGCTCTACATTAGTCCCCTCCACTTCAAAAAAGTTTGTCATCAAGTTCTCGTGCTGCTTCGGTTCATGATACTTCGTCTGGTGCGCCGTAACAATACCCTGATCAAAAGTTATGATCAATTTGTGGTCCACCTTCTTTTGATCCAACCATGCTAGGAATGTATTTGTAACACTTTCTACATCAGACCCCTCCCCTTGGAAAAAACTCGTCCTCGAGTTACTCAAGGGATTTGGTTCATGATTCTGAGATAACTTTTGATGTCGATATTTATTAACCCTTTTTTTTGTATTTGACATTAGGCTCTTGAGTTGACACAACACATGTACCCATGCTCTCCTTGACTTGGCTATTATAGATCAATTCCTTCACTTCTGTCTTCAAGATCTCACATTCCTTCTAATAATGTGGGTAATTAGGTAGACTTGTCCCTATGACAATATCAATGTGGTTTTGTATATCTCGTATTGGAGGCAATTTATTAGGGAGTTCATCAAGCACAACCGCCTTGAATTCCTGCAACACTGGTTTCAAATCCCTTGGGATATTCACAGGCTCCATATATTCTTTCTTTTCAACTAATGGATATATATCTCTTGTTTCCTCATGTTGTTTAACAAAAGCTTGTTCAATTGTGAGAGATTGTCCCTCCACTTTAGAAGTCTTGGGTTGGTTCTCCCTTCCCATAGGGAGAAGGCCAATCCTTTTATCGTATTTAGTAAATGTAAATACGCCATCCTGACCTCTATGCGTAGCAATAACATCAATATTATTTTGCCATGGTCGACTAAGTAACATATGATAAACTTCCATGTCGACTATGTTACAAAGTACTTTATCCTTATAATTTTTACCAATTGAAAACGAGATAGTACATTGTTCGGTTACCTCTGTTTTATTGCCCTTCTCGATCCATCCAATCGTGTATGGAAATGGATGCTTTTCTGTTTTCAGTTGCAACTTTTCCACCATTATTTTTGACATGTGATTCTCACTGCTCCTGATATCAATGACCACATTACAAACTTTTTGGCTTACAGTGCACCTTGTTCGAAAGATGTTGTCTCGCTGTAATTCTATTTCTACCTTTGACATGTATAACGTCTTCCTCACGATCAAAGTAATGGCCTGCGATTTACCATAATCTGATGATGCTCTGCAGAAATCGGGGTTGTGTCATGCAGCGATCACGGGTGGTTGAGCATCGCTTTGAGCTCGAGGTGGAATTAACGCATCTGCAATACGGTTGAGGGTTGCCTGCAGCCCTTGCATGGTCAACCGACTCTCCCGATGGAAAGCTTTTATTTTTTCTGAAAGATAACGAATCCCTGGATCATCGTCCACAGGATTTTTGTTCATACTTTTGTTGTTTGCCATCGGCCCGAGGGGAGTCCTCGCTCTGATACCAATTGACGCAGGGAAGGATGTAAGGTCGAGCACTGTCTTCCTCAAGGATAATTACTCCGAATCCACGGAGCTTCTCTGGACTCCTCACAGAGACTTCTCGAATCCACGAGGAAAGAAAACAAGAAAATAGAAATAAATTCTAATGAATTCGAAATTTAATTGATTGATTAATGAAATAAACGAGTTCACAACCCTTTAAATAGGGATACCAAACAATGAGAGAGAAATCAGAAGCAAACTACAACTAAAACTCCTAGAATTCGCAACTTACTATAAATAGTAAACTTACTATTTATAGACGCTCATTTTTGGCCAAAAATAGTAAGTGTCCTATTTGGCCTCACAAAACCGTTCTCCTAATTATTCTAAGCTCTTTTCACGTTGGGCGCAACTCCCAAAGCCTAACGAATGAAGAGTTATAATCAAACTAAAACTTACTATTTATAGTAAAAACGAAATTAAATATGGAATTTGGCCATCAATATGATGGAATCTCGCAAATTCGGAGAAGGCAACCCAACATAGCCGGGTTGGTTGGCTAAAGTAGCTCGTCCTACCCCAAAATCATATATGGTATGTCGAGTAACTCATTCCGGTTTGCGAGATATGCCTGTTTTAAGGTTTTGACGGTCTTGATGACTTCTGCCTTTGATCGGGCCTTCTCTGATCCATCTTTGACATGAAAGTGTCCGTGACCCGCTCTACATCACAAGGTTGGTGCACCCAAATAAAAATCTTGGAGATCCAAAGGCAGCATGGGAACTAGAGCTATACACGAGCTGAACCGAGTTGAGCTTGGCTCAGCTAGCCTGCTGTGAACTGAGTCCAGCTTGGCTCAGCTTGGCTCAGCTCAGCCAGCAGGCTACCCTAGTTTGAACTTGGTTTGGCATGGTCCTCAAGCTTGATTGGCCAGCTCGGATTGGCTTGATCGATAGCTGGGGCTAAGTTCGAGCCGAGTTACGTTCGAGTTTAAGTTTTAAAGTTTTTACTATAATATATATTATAATATATAATTTATTTAAATATGTAAATATTTGTAAAATATTTATACTAAGTAAATCCGATCTGAGTTGAATCGATTCAAACCGAGTCAAGTTTCGAGCTGAGCTCGGTCTAGCTCTCAATTTTGTAAAATATAGTATAGGTTACTGCCATCTTGAGGGCTGCTTGTCAACGTCCCGCTGGCAGAGAGAGACATTCATGAGGTACAAGCTCTCAATTTTGTAACTGGGAAATTCTTGGTATAATATGACTTTTTATTGAAAATACGACTTTAAAAAAAGGACTTTATATTCCTTGAAAGTCTTTGCTGGTTTCAGGCGTATATTTCTATCCGTACTGCGTAATTCTTGATTGCATCTTCTTCTAATGGGTACTTTGTCCATACCATACTTTGGTGTTATTTGGATGTGTTTTGCAATGGGTGGGAAAGACAACCTTGTAAAGCTCTGGGACGCGAAAACAGGGAGAGAGCTTTGTTCGTTGTGAGTACCTTGTCCATGTTGCCATGCCATTTTTTTTTTTTCAGTTGATAATTGGATACTTCAAGGTTGTTCTTGCATATCTTTTGTAGCCATGGTCACAAAAAAATTGTGCTCTGTGTCAAGTGGAATCAAAATGGTAACTGGGTGCTAACTGCCTCTAAGGATCAAATCATTAAGGTTTGTGTTACTGCCACTACTAAAGCCATTATTTGTTGCTACCTTGATCAAGGTTTTCTTTTTTTCCCCATCATTTCATCCTTTACAAATCATGTTTTCTCTCATTCTTTTCTTTTAAGGGAACTATATTTTATAGTTCTTGTAACCAACGGTTCTCTGGAATTTTTTTTTTTTTAATAGGATTTATGTTGGCATTATCCATAAAATTTGTTAGCTAGAACTTTATTTTACCAAATTGTTTCATTCTTGTGGATATTTCTGCATCTAAAATTCTTATTACTAGGAAATTTGCACTAATCTAAAATCATACTTTTAGTACTATTTATAGATTATTGTTGCTTCAAGACCTCCCATTTGAAATGCATTATTGTTTCATGATGAGCCTCTTGGTTAGGAGACTTGATGCGATCTTCCAATGCAAATGTCCAATATGACCCAAACTCGGGTTGGGTAAGTCGGGTTCAGTTTTATGAGATCTACTTTGGTTCATGAAGTATGGATTCTTTGCAAAATGTTTCATTGTTTTTGTAGAACACTTTCTGACATCAGTGCAGGTCCCAATGTTCCTGTAGTTACATTATCTATCTTAATGCTTTCCATCTGTGATGAAGGTTGGATACTCACTGTGTTGCATGTGTGGCTTATTGTTTTGCTAGCCTTGGCTTGGCACCGAAAGGCTTTTTCAGAAGTTCTAGAGGGCTGCGACAAGGGGACCCGCTGTCTCCGTTTCTCTTTCTTATCATAGGGGAAGCCCTATCCAGAATGCTGAGAAAAGGTCAAGATGAAGGTATCATAAGTGGTTTCAAGTTGAAAGGTATGGACAATTTAATATCCCACATCCAGTTTGCAGACGACACGTTGCTATTCTGTGAAGCAGCTCAGGAAAAAATCAGCAACATGCGTACTACAATTCGTTGCTTCAAGGCAGCGTCAGGTCTCAAAGTCAATCTGGAAAAATCAAAGATGTTTGGCGTGAATATGAAGGAAGAAGAGCTGCGAAATTTTGCTGATTTCTTCGAATGCTCAACTGGCAGCCTGCCGACCACCTTTGTTGGTCTCCCCCTTTGTATGGGTAAACCGCCTAAGTTCTTATGGGACAAAGTTATAGAAAGATTTGAAAAATACTTAGCTAGATGGAAATGCAGATACCTCTCGCTGGGAGGACGCCTTACCTTGATTAAATCAGCGCTCTCAAATCTGCCCCTATACTTTGTCTCTATTTAAATGCCCGGCTTCGGTTTTGGCAACTCTCGAAAGATATGGCAAGACTTTTTGTGGCACGGGAAGGAAGAAAAGAAGAAATTCCACCTCGCGGAATGGAAGGAGGTGTGTAAGCATGTGCTTGAAGGAGGCACGGGGATTAGAGATCTCAAACGAATGAACCGGGCCCTTCTCGGTAAATGGACATGGAGACTCGGGACAGAAAACGGAGCACTTTAGAACTCGCTAGTCAAGAGCAAATACAGCCGTTCAGTGGGAGGTTGGTGGACCAAAGAATCTTCAGTTTATAGAGCTTCTACCCTATGGAAAGATGTCCTATCTGTTAAAAATGAGGTCCTCAGAGGCATCAGATTTGTCATAGGTAAAGGCGACAACACTCGCTTTTGGGAAGGCATTTGGGTGCGAGAAACGGCTCTAAAAGAGGACTTCCATAGTATGTTTCGCCTTGCTCCGAATCGGTCCATCTCGGTAGCCGACTGTTATTCTATAGCTGGGGAAGATATTATATGGAATCCCACTTGCCGAAGAAATCTGCACGACTGGGAAATTGAAGACTATACGGCTCTTTTGGGGTGGATCAACACCTGTAAGCCGGATCATTCAACTGTGGACACGTCAGTGTGGAAATGTGACAGGTTTGGAAAATTTTCGATTAAGTCCTTATATACCTTCCTTGGCAGCAATCCTACCCTGTCAGTAGAGTCAATGACAAATCACGTGTGGAAGTACAAAGCCCGCCAAAGATTGCGGCGTTTGGTTGGTTAGTCGGCAAGAAGAAGGTTTTGACTATAGGTAACTTAAGGAAAAGGGGTATGATTAGCACTAATATCTGTCTATGTTGTATGGCAAATGAAGAATCTGTAGATCATTTGTTTATACATTACCCTTTCATTAACCAGGCTTATACGGTCATTCCAAAAGCTTTCGATACGTCTTGGTCCTTCCCCCACTTGATGGGTTGTCTTCTCAAAGCCTGGCATGGGATTACTCTAGGCAAGGAAAAAAACAGTCTGGAGAATGGCACTTTTAGCAGTTTGGCGGGCAGTTTGGGAAGAAAGGAATGGCAGGTGTTTCAACAGCGTATCCAATTCGACGGAATCCTTAGTCAAAAGAGTTCAGCAGTTCATTGTAGAGTGGGCCTCTAACTTTGTATATCTAAAGGGTTGTAATCTGTTCTGTGTCAGAGGGTAACTGACCTGCCATCTTGGGGGGTTGCTTCTCTCCTTGCTGTTTTTCCTTTTCTTTTATAAAAAAAGTAATCGTTATTTCTCAAAAAAACAGAGAACCTCCGCTCACAGGTTGGTGGCATATTATCTCTACTATGGGCCGATGCAAATCCGTAACAGACCGGTACGGGACCATAACTGGCTGATGTGGGGCAGATACGTTTTTTCTCTTAAAAAATCGACTGTTATAGGACTGTAATGGCAGTTACAGGGGCTGTAATGGCCATGACAGCCCATATTATAATGGTCAAATGGCCGGTCATTTCCGTATTGAATACCTTGGTTATTATACTCTTATGTGGATATTTTTCTTCAATGAAATTTACGGTTGCAGGTTAGTACGGGAAACAGCCAAGGGTGTTGCAGGTTTCTCGAGACGGCTAGGGACTTACCCACCATCAGTGAGTGCAGGCACTTCTCATAGACACTCCAAATTACTGATAATGAGAATTTCTTTTTACTGTAGCCATTTGGTTCCTCGCTGAAGATAATAATCCAACATCTCTTATTCTATAAAGACGTAGATATGCAAGTTATTTTTGATGTTTTAACTTTTAATTGTCTTTCATCATTTCATTCTTTGTTTTATGTTTTGTATACTTTGCTTGGTATTGCTTCCATTTATTTTTTCTTAAAGGTATTTTTATTTGTTTCAAATAGAGTATTTTTATATGTTAAACTATCTATGTTGTTGCACGCAGGTGGCTCTTCCTCAAGGGATCGTCCCCTTTGTATTTGCAAAGGAATAGAACATCCATGTAGACATACTCAGCACGGCGTAAGTTCAAATTCCAACTCAAATCCTTCAAATTCTCCTACGTTGATCAAAAGAGGCCAGAAAAGCTGTGTAACAACTAACCTACAATCCAATGTGTGGGGCTCACTTTGTTGTGTGATTGAGATAATCCGTCCATCATTTGCACCCACTTATGATCTCCTTGTTTTCTTAAAAATCATGCCAATCCAAAACCCAGATGTACCACACCACAGGGAATAGTCAGGATGGGGATGCCGGCCATTGAAAAACTGTCAAATTGTTGGCGGGCCTTACTGTTTGCTGCATATGCAATCCAATCCATTCATATAACGCGCCCCACCGTCGAATCTCTCATAACAATTCAATTTCTCTCTTTTGTTAGTGGACCATTTCAGATTTCATCATCAATCAATATTCTTGAAAACTCTCACCTCAAATACTCCTATGTTGTGGGTAGCCATTGAAACATTTCATAATAATTTATTGACCGAAGAAGAGTTCTTTTGTATCCAAGTACAAATAATATTCAATACTTCAAGTGGTTCTGTTGAGCACTCATGTGGGCCACCACGTTATTTTCGACATCTTATCCATTATTTTAAATGGTGTCTCATCCAACTTTTGGATTGGCTTGGTTTTTGGGAGACAAACAGAACATGAGAGATCACACATGATATAAGGAACATATGTCATTCGATCATCATGGTGGGCCCCACACAACATAAAAAAGTTTTTAAAAAAAGACCATTAATTAATATTTTGCATGTTTTGCAGGGTCATTTTCGGAATGCTAATTGCACTACCCATAACCATACTCTACTATGTACTACTTGGGCTCTAGACGTCTTGAAAGAAGAGGAGAAGAGATGCGAAGAGGAGAAGAAAGCTTTATAGCTATTCCTCTTTAATATGTCATCAGTTGAATTTAAATCACTTTATGATTCTCGTCTGGGTCTATGAAATTATAGCCATTCCCCTCATTTCAATGTATTCGTTTTCAAATTCAATGCTTGATTTTGATATATGCCTTTCTGTTCCCAAAGCTTTCTGAATTTTATTCATGTTTTATTTTACTGATTTGCATGCAGGAAGTTTTTGGGCTCTCCCCCCCCTTGAAGCGTGAGATAATACATGGATCAAAATATTTTGGAAGTCCATTTTGAACTGCGATACGTGTGCGTGTGCAGTAGTGATGAAAGCTTTATAGCCATTCCTCTTTAATATGTCATCAGTTGAATTTAAATCACTTTATGATTCTCATCTGGGTCTATGAAATTATAGCCATTCCCCTCATTTCAATGTATTCTTTTTCAAATTCAATGCTTGATTTTGATATATGCCTTTCTGTTCCCCAAGCTTTCTGAATTTTATTCATGTTTTATTTTACTGATTTGCATGCAGGAAATTTTTTTGACGTGAGATAATACATGGATCAAAATATTTTGGAAGTCCATTTTGAACTGCGATACGTGTGCGTGTGCAGTAGTGATGAAATCTGTCCATGACTGTTATTAGACATTCAAAATTCTGTCACGATTTGATTTGTTTTTACAAATATGAAAAAAATAATACAGGTTTCAATTTGAATTATATATATATAAAATTTACTGGCCCGCGCTGTAATCGGGCCTCTCAAATCTACACAGCCCTATGAAATACTAGCGGCGCTTTGCCGTGATTAAAAGTGTTAACAAACCATGCTTGGGAATAGTTTTAGCGGCGCTTATATAGACTTTTGGCGGCTCTTTTTAAAACTTTGTCTGACGCTTCTACGGGAAATACAGCGGCCACTAAAAGCGTCATTGAAGTCAGAATGGGGCCGGAAAAGTGTATACAATTAGACAAGCGCCGCTGAAAAAGGTTAGCAAAAGGTTTGCTGACACGCCGTTTGGCGGCGCTTGGTGCTTGTGTAGCGCAAAAATCGTATTGTTGGTGGTATTTTGGAATTTTGCCGGCGCTTTTGACCGCCGGTGAAAGCCCATTTTCTTGTAATGTTTGCTACATGCCAAAAAAAAAAGAAAAAAAAAGAGCCACACTAAGAGGTAGCAACCAATGTCGGTAAATGGCATAAGTGATCCTATATTATCCAAGGGGGTTGTGCGATTATGCTATGTCAGTCATTAAAACATTATTTATTTTTTTAAATAAAAAATGAAAAATTTAAGAAAAAATGGAAAAAAAAGAAAAATATGTAAAAAGACTGCGAGGCAGGGAATGCATACATGCAAACCTTTGTATCAACCGTCGAATAAGGCAAACGATCAGGAGGTGCTCTTATGAACGAGTTTGAAAGAGAGTTTCCTTCATACAGTCTGGAGGCGCTCTTATGCACCAGTTTGAAAGAGAGTTTCCTTCATACGGTCTGGAGGCGCTCTTATGCACCAGTTTGAAAGAGTGAGTTTCCTTCACCCTATTCTCTAACTCTCTGAAAAATGAGGAAGCCTTTTCACATGAAATTCTTCCGCTGGGATGGTAGGTGGGTCTCACCAAGTGTGAATGATAAATCCACGAGTCCATACATTTTAAAAATAATTTTATGATATGAACTCAAAATTGAGGTAGATCAAAATCTCAAGTGGGCCACACAGTGTTGATTGAACTCTCACCATTAAAAACTTTGTGGGGCTACCAAAATTTTGGATCAAGTTGATATTTGTTTTTTTTTTTTTTTTTTTTCCATCATCCAGGTATGTATGACCTAATCTACAGGTTGGATGTCAAATAAATATCACGGCGGGTCCTAAAAATATTTAATGGTGAGAATCATTATCACCGCTGCTTCCTGTGGTGTGGTCCACTTGAGATTTGGATCTGCCTCGGTTTTAGGATAATGCCCTTAAATGATAAGGAAAAACAGAAGGATGGGGTAGATTTCTCAAAAACATCATGGTGGACCCCACCTAGGTTTCTAGTGCGCAAAAGGCTTTCACAAAAAATCCGCGTTCGAAAAAACCGCCCTGCAGATTTCCTGCTTGCGAAAGCCTTTCGCATGAAGTTCCTAAGCTGGAAACCTAAGTGGGACCCACTGTGATGTTTTTGAGAAACAGTTTTATAAGATCATTTTATTCATGCTTACAAAAGTGAGCCGAATCCAAAAGTGCGCAGAAAACATGAAGATTGAACTTACACAGTTGAAATATTAGTAGGTCACAAAAGTTTTGAATCAGGATAATATTTGTGTTCTCAGCTAATCTAGGAATGACGTTATGAATAGTATAGATGACATGTAAACATCACTATCGACCCTAATGAGGTTTCAATTGTAAGAATTTCCTGCCCCCTTTTCCTTTTTTGGTCTAAGTCCTAAAATGAGCTCAAAAAACAGATGGATGGGATATATTTCTCACAAAAATGGATAGATCGGATAGATTTCTTACAACCATTATGGTGGGCCCCGCCTAGATTTCCAACTAACTAAGCAAGATTCTGTAGGCGGATTGCCTGAGTCATTAGGGGACGCCGATTGGATACTTACAGGTCGA
This sequence comes from Magnolia changhungtana, assembly GCA_030180095.1. NCBI lineage: Eukaryota > Viridiplantae > Streptophyta > Magnoliopsida > Magnoliales > Magnoliaceae > Magnolia > Magnolia changhungtana. Next base: position 1,562,839 of record JASAUF010000642.1, on the reverse strand, counting down.
GTAGCGAGACTCGCTGTTGAAGTGACGTCACCAAGTTCTGTGGGCCCCACCATGATGCATGTATTGTATCGCCACTGTCAATACATTTGGAGAGATCATTTTAGAATATGGTCCAAAGAACGAGGTAGATCCAAGGCTGGGCTAGGGTATGATCATAAGTCTGTTCGATGGTCACTAATGGTCGATCGGGGCCACGGCTATATGAATGTGTGGGGAAATATATTTAGTCGGTACCCCGACTTTGGCCATGAATAGATTGTCCGAAAGCTACAGCTTCATGAAAGAACAAAGTGACCAGTTTCACTTAAGTTCCGAATTTTCATCTAAGGTATTCGCACAACTCAAGCACTCGCATTGGGAGTCCAAGTTGAGCGATTCGAGATACGACCTCGGCTCGATGTCTCGCGATAGAAGTTAAGCCCACTAAGAAGAACGTCTTTTTATAGTCTTAGGTTTAGCGGCCCACTAACGAGCGGTCTAGAGCTTGTTTGGATAATTAGGGTATTTCTAGAATAAATTGGCTATCTGAATTTCTTGTGCGCAATGATTAGGGTTTGGATTAACTAAGTTTGTAGTATGACCTATTCGCAATTAGCGAAAATGACGATTCTATTAAAGTCAGTCTAAGCTGTTGGTTCTTAGGCTAAAAGAGTAATTGGATTGATTTGGTTTATTAATTAAGATCTGACCACTAGTTATATCAGATTTTAGTTTGTCTTTATTTAGTTATAATTGTCTTGACTAATTAACGATAGGTCAGCTAGATTTAGGCACTGTTAGACTTCTTTATTGCATTGCGAGGAGAGATCGAAGACGAAAATTTTCTAACCATTGTTACAAAGAGTAAGGGTGGGCACTGGATGGAAAAGACAGAGAAGGGAACAACCCACCGGGAAAGGCATACCTCAAGGAGCACCAATCTCCCCCGACGAACATCTATCTGCACGAAGCCAATCATGTGGCTAAACTCGGTGTTTAAGTGATCGGCTGGATTCGTTGGCTTCCTATGGTTAATTAATCGAATTTGTGGGTTCTTTACTGGTACCACCCATGTATAAACTAACATTGAGTGTTAATGGTCAGTAAGTAATAATATAAGTTAATTATATAAAAATTTTTTAAGAGTTTTCGGAAATTCAAAACAGTAAAAATCCAGGATGTTACACTTCTATTCATTTTGCCAGCTCATTTTAAGGCATTTACCCAAAATGGAGTAGAGCCAATGCTCATGTAGGCCATACCATAAGAAACTATAGGGAAGATAACACCACTATTGAAACCTTCCTTAGGCCCACCATAATGTTTACTTACCCCTTAATAAGGGCACATATACCTAGATGAAGGGCAAACACAAATGTCAGCATCAGCCAAAACTTTTGTGGCCCCAAGCAAGTTTTCAATGATAGGTGTTCAATCACCAATGTTTCTTGTGGTGTGGTACACTTGAGCTGCGGATCTACTTCATTTTTTGTTTCATGAACTAAACTGAGCTAGGAAAATGGATGAACGGTATCATATAAAACACATAAATCATGGTGGCCCCACAGTACAAAACACATCAACACACCAAATGTGATGTATATGTTTTATACACGTTGTTCATCCATTTTTCCAGTTTATTTTAGGCAATGAACCCAAATTTAAAGCATATCCAATGGTCAAAATTAAAGCATATCCAAAGCTCAGGCAAACCACATTAAAGGAAACAGTGGAATTGAATTCTCATGGTTGAAAACTTATTGGGACCACAAAAGCCTATAAACATAATTCAACACACACACAACCCACCCAAAGATTCAGTTGATGAATTTTGTAGAAGATCTTATAAGAAGAAATCAATAGAAAAAATAGGAAAAAAAAACAAGTACCTGCCGATACAATATCAAGTGCTGATTTCAATTTATGATCAATGCAAATAAAATTCAATCACTGAAGGCTGATTCAATATTGTATATGATGTTTCTAAAGCTCCCACGTCAGCTAGTTCCATGATTGCCAAAAAATCATGCGTTTGCCTTGGTAATTTGTGACAACTCAACCGATGTAATGTAGTATGTTGATCTTTCAATTAATTTTTTTAAAAAGAAGTAAATGCAGCATGCTGACACACCAATCTAGATTTTTGATCTTAGTCATAAGGCCGTAATGATTTCGCTTTGACAGCCGCTGCATGGATGGCCAGACTAAATGCTCACAAGGTCCAAGACGTCAAAGTGAAATAAAATGGTAAGAATCACCTGATGAATACGTGTATGCCTTCTCCATCATTGATTGAGCTGATGATTTTGACAGTCTAGATTGCTTTCATTTATGTTATGCACATCTTGTATGAGTTCTCGACAAATAGAAGTTGAATGTGATGGGGTTTTCTTCCTCAGTTCAGAGGAGAGATTGGGCAGCATGGTGTAAATCGGATGTGTTTTACCATGCTGCTCGACCGGTCGAGTGGGCTGCTCAATCGGTTGAGGGTGGTACTCGACCAGTTAAGTGGTGCTCGACTCAAAGTTCAGCAAGCTTTTGGTTTGGAAATTCCGAGGTGCTCGACCAGTCGAGGGAGGTGCTTGACCGGTTGAATGGGCCGCTCAACCGGTCGAGGACCCTGCTCGACTAGTCGAAGTTACGCAGATTTAGTCCGGATTTTATGCGGACTCCATAAATTTAAGGTAGTTTCGCAAGAGGTGTGAAAGGGAGTTGCCTAAACTATAAATATGAGTTCCTAGGGCTTTTCTAGGTAATGCAAGAGAGTTTCCTAAAGCTTTGCAAGGGTTTGCTAAAGGGTTTAGGGCTATCAAAGGTGTGTGTGTGTGTGTGTGTGTGAGAGAGAGAGAGAGAGAGAGAGAGAGAGAGAGAGAGAGAGAGAGCTTGTGGAAGGGAGATTCTGTGCGTAGAGGTAATCTACTGTGCACTCGACATCTCAGTGCCTCTACGTCCTCGTCATCGGTGAGATCTTTCCGTTTTTTCTTTTATTCTCTTATTGTTCATCCACTCCTGCGTGAGTGAAGAAGGTTTGATTCAAGCGGCATGTGCTTTGATCAGTTGTAACGTTCTACTTCATAGTGGATTGTTGATCTGGAAGAGGTCCCATGGTTTTTACCTCTTTGAGAGTTTTCCATGTAAAAATATCTTGTGTCGTATGGTTTATGCTTTGATTTATTTTATTGCTTTATTATCCCATAATTCTGGTATTTTTGGGAGTCTAGATCCTAAGGTTTTCTGCAACGACCCCCAACAAAGTGGTATCAAAGAGTTCAGGTTGGTTGAATGAAGTGGGATCGGTTCTGAATTATGGAAGGTGGCTCATCAAGGATGATGGGTCTCAATGGTTCTAACTGGACCATATGGAAGGCTAAGATGGATGACTTGATTTATTGTAAGGACTTGTATTATCCAATTCAAAATATATCAGCAAAGTCAAAGGATATGTCAGATGATGATTGGAAGAAGTTGGACCGGAAGGTAGTGCGGTTTATTAGACAATGGATGGACGGTTCGGTATTCTACCATGTGTTTGCGGAGACCTCAGCCGTTAGCCTATGACTGAAACTGCAAGCGCTGTATGAAAGGAAGACAATTGGTAATAAATTTTTTTGATAAGACCACTTGTGAATCTCAAGTTCAAAGATGGTGGTTCTGTGGCTGAGCACATGAATGAAGTCAGCAATATATTGAACCAACTCTTCGCTATGAGGATGGTCCCAGACGATGAATTACAGGCTTTGCTATTGCTTAGCTCATTGCCTGATAGTTGGGAGACATTGGTAGTGTCTCTGAGTAACTCCGCGCTAGACGGAAAGGTATTCATGGAACTTCAACGACTAACAAAGAAGAGGCTCCTTTCAGACGTGATGGGTATATCTCTTAAAACCTGTATTGATTGTTTATCAAGAAAATTGCATAGAGTTTCATTTGTTAAATCTGCTTCTTATGTTAATAAAGTGCATGAATTAGATTTAGTTTATTCTGATGTTTGTGGTCCTATGAGGACAAAAACCTGGGGTGAGGCATTGTATGTTGTCACTTTTATAGATGATGCATCTAGGAGGGTTTGGGTTTATGCTTTAAAATCCAAGGACAAGGTCTTTGGTGTGTTTAATTTATTTTATGCTATGGTCGAGAGAGAGATAGGTAGATCATTGAAGTACATCTGCACTGACAATGGTGGTGAATACATTGGTGACTTTCATGAGTATTGTAAGTCCTTGGGTATACGATACGAACAAATGGTTCCCAAGACCCCCTAGCAAAATGGTATGGCTGAGCGAATGAATCACACCATTGTAGAGAAAATCAGATACATATTATCCCATGCGAAGTTACCCAAGACGTTCTGGGGAGAAGCAATGCACACGGCAGTGTATTTGATAAACAGGTCTCCATCAGCCCCGATGAATGGAGAAGTACCCGAGAAGGTGTGGACTGGACCAGATCCATCGTACAGTCATCTCAGGGTGTTTGGATGCAGGGCATCCGTTCACGTACTAAAGGACGAGAAGTCTAAGCTCGATATGAAGATCAGACAATGTGTATTCTTGGGGTACGGTGATAAAAAGTTCAGTTACAGATTGTAGGATCGGACTGAGAAGAAGCTCGTCAGGAGCAGAGATGTGTTTTCTTTGAAGACCAATGTTTAGAAGACATTTGTAAGCCAGAGAAGAACCAACCTAGTTCAGGTGAGCTAGAGGACATAGATCCGGTTATTCCTCACGTGGTGCCTGATGACGGGGGAGTACAACAAGGTGCAGAGGACGAGGAAGTTCCTATAGAAGATGGACCAAGGGAGCAGCCCCCACTTGATTCACCTGTCAAGCCATAGGTGAAGAGGTCGTCTAGGTACAGACATCCGTCCAAGAGGTACTCGCCGCATGAGTACATTATGCTCACTGATGGGGAAGAGTCAGAAGATTATTCTGAAGCCCTAGCCGACGAGCATAAGAGGGAGTGGTTGAAAGCTATGTAAGAGAAGATAAAATTCTTACATAAGAACCACACCTATGATATGGTGAAATTGCCTAAGGGCAAGAAAGCTCTTAGTAGCAAGTGGGTGTTCAGAAAGAAGAATGAGCAGAAGAATTCATAAACGAGGTTTAAGGTCAGACTTGTGGTGAAAGGGTTTGGTCAAAGGAAATGTATAGACTTCGAGGAGATATTCTCACCAGTGGTGAAGATGACATCCATTTGGGTGTTGTTTGGGTTGGCGGCTAACATGGATATGGAGATAGAGCAGTTAGATGTTAAAACTGCATTTCTCCATGGTGACCTGGAAGAAGAGATCTACATGCACCAACCAGAGGGATTCGAAGTCAAGGGCAAAGAGCATATGGTGTGTACGTACCTAGACATGGCATATGTGATTGGTGTTGTCAGCCGGTATCTTGCTAATCCTGGCAAAGAACATTGGGCGGTAGTGAAGTGGATACTGGGGTATCTAAGAGGCTTATCCAGGTTGAGCTTATGTTATGGTGACGGAAAACCTGTGTTAGAGGGCTACACATATGTAAATATGGCAGGTGACACAGACTCCAGGAAGTCTACATCGGAGTTCATATTCAGGTTTGCAGGGGGAGCAGTCTCTTGGCAGAGCAAGCTATAGAAGGTCGTAGCATTATTGACGACAGAGGCCGAGTACATTACGGTCAGAGAGGCATGTAAAGAGATACTTTGGATGAAGAACTTCCTATAGGAACTTAGCCTGAAGCAGGAGTAACATGTGGTCTATTGCAATAGTCAAAGTGCCATACTTGAGCAAGAATCCAAGTCAGCGCTCCAAGTCGAAGCACATAGAGATTCAGTATCATTGGATCAGGGATACTTTGGAACAGAAGGTGTTACAGCTTGAGAAGGTCCACACGGACGATAATGGGTCATACATGATGACCAAGGCTTTGCTTAAAGGCAAGTTCGAGGTTTGTAGAAACCTGACTTGCTTGAAGAAGGTGAATTACTCCTGAGTCGGAAAGGGAGAGATTTGATGGAGTTTTCCTCCTCAATTCAGAGGAGAGATTGAGCAGCATGGTGTAAATCGGATGTGTTTTACCGCGCTGCTTGACCGGTCGAGTGGGCTGCTCAACCGGTCGAGGGTGGTGCTCGACCAGTCGAGTGACTCTCGACTCAAAGTCCAGCAAGCTTTTGGTTTGGAAATTCTGAGGTGCTCGACCGGTCAAGTGAGGTGCTCGACCGGTCGAGTGCGCCGCTCGATCGGTCGAGGACCCTGTTCGACTAGTCGAGGTTACACAGATTCAGTCTGGATTTTGTGCAGGCTACGTAAATTTGAGGCGGTTTCACAAGAGGTGCGAAAGGGAGTTATCTAATCTATAATTAGGGGTCCCTAGGGCTTTTCTAGGTACTGCAAGAGAGTTTTCTAAAGCTTTGCAAGGGTTTGCTAAAGGGTTTAGGGCTATCAAAGGTGAGAGAGAGAGAGAGAGAGAGAGAGAGAGAGAGAGAGAGAGAGAGAGAGAGAGAGAGAGAGAGAGCTTGTGGAAGGGAGATTCTGCTTGTAGAGGTGATCTACTGTGCACTCGATAGCTCAGCGCTTATATATCCTCGTAATCGGTGAGATCTCTCTGTTTTTTCTTTTATTCTTTTATTGTTCATCCACTCCTGTATGAGTAAAGAAGGTTTGATTCAAGCGGTGTGTGCTTGTGATTGGTTGTAATGTTTTAATTCATAGTGGATTGTTGATCTGGATGAGGTCCTGTTGTTTTTTACCTCTTTGAGGGTTTTCCATGTAAAAATCTCCTGTCGTGTGGTTTGTGCTTTGATTTATTTCATTGCTTTATTATCCCATAATTTTGGTGTTTTTGGGAGGCTAGATCCTATGGTTTTGTGCAACGGCCCCCAACAGAATGTGCATCAGATAATGCAATGTAGAGGAGTGAAATCATATTCATTTAACCAATAATAACCCAAGTGCAATATAGGAGCTAGGGATTTTGCGAGTCTTTTAAAATTTTTAGTGGGGAATTTCTTTACCCGAAATCCCTATCATCATATGCCACTCATTGATCACCAAGAGTAGAGCTACTTATCATCTCCTGCTTCTTCTTCTTCTTCTTCTTTCTTTTTAATTTTTTTTAAAATTATTATTATTATTATTATTATTATTATTTTTATAAAAAAGAACATAGCTACATTTTGAATAAAGAAATTCAGATTTAGATACTTTGACCGTTCTGGTATTCAGATCGTTTAGAAGACTGTCCATATTCAAATGAAGAGAGTCAAAATCAAGGTTGAAATTTTCCTATATAGGAGTTTTGATTTTAACCCATCCCCTGTCCAACCTATACCTCACCATATAAGAGGTTAAGATCATTAAAACGTGATCCATGTTCTAAGGATAAAGTTCTGACATATCAATTGCATTATGTCGGGACGTCCTTTGGGCATGAAGAAGGGCCTCCGTTCTTTCCAAAGGAGAAGATGGAGAATTGCTCTTTTGGCTGTCTTTTGGTTTGTTTGGTTGGAGAGAAGCAACCGTTGTTTTCATAATCTCAAGGGTTATTGTTCTGGGGTTTCTAGTAGGGTTGCTTTGTATATCAGGAATTGGGCTCCCTAAGGGTGCTCTTTAGTATTTTCTTTCCTTGTATTTTTTGCTTTCTGCTTGTTGTTTTGTTGTATTGATTTCCGGCTTTAATTAGCCTTCAATAAATTTCATCTCTCAAGAAAAATAAGAAGTTTGGAGGTCTACCAAATATGCTGTCACTTTGAGATTAAAGATGAGGAAAAAGAAGATTGTAATCCAAAACCAGTGATGAAACCATCCACTACATTTTAAAGGAATACAGTTAGTATGCTAGTTAATTGACACTCTTAATTGGAGTTAACAATTCCACATAAGTATGCTCAGAAAGCCCCGCTGAACATGAGCGTGAAAACACACTCAAACACTACTTTCAAAACATTACCTAGAAGCTCCAATTTCATCTCAAACTCTCTTTAGAATATTTGTAGCTAGGTATGAACTTCTGAATGCTCTCTATGATTTTCTGTTTACTCATATGTATAAATTCATCATCTACATTCATATCATGGCCTTCAACATTTTGTGATTCTCAGCTTCTATAAATATTGTTGACTCCCAAGAAATTCAATGATCCCATTGATGTCATATACCTATAGTTCTTGAAAATTTACTTTCTAAAGGTGATGCCGTTTTTCAAGGTGCAAAACTGCCATTTTGCTACATGCCAAAAAAGAGCCACTCTAAGAGGTAGCAACCAATGTTGTTAAATGGCATAAGTGATCCCGTATTATCCAGCAGGTTGTGTGATTATGCGATGGCAGTCCCCGAAACAAATTTTTTTTTTTGAAAATAAATAAAAAATGAAAAATTCAAGGAAAAATGAAAAAAAAAATTATATAAGAAAAATATGTAAAAAGACTGAGGTAGAGAATTGCTTTTTTTATTTTTATTTTTATTTTTTATTTTTTATAGTTTCATACACTCTAATACTATAACAAGTCGACTAAAAACTACTTAAAAGGATGCATATAGTTAACAATGTGGAAAAAAAAAATCAACATATACATTTTACTTGTGTCATTTTAAGAGATACTAAGAGTAATAGAGTGTGAGAGAATGAAAAACTAAGAGAGCTAACATACTAGAGAGAGAGAGAGTGCCACAAAACATGGGAAACAGTGGGGATGGACCCCACCATTGACACCTTCATAGGGCCAACCGTGATGTTTCTATGCCATTCAAACCCTTAACAAGGTGGTTTCAACCAGGTTGAAGGGAAAAGACAAATGTCAGCCTTATCTAAGAGGTTTGTGGTCCATTAGGAATGTTTCAACAACACACATTTACTCTTCACCATTTCTTGTTGTGTGGCCCACTTGAGCTTTTAATTTGCCTGATTCTTGAGCTCATGCCGTAATGTCGACTGGAGAAATGGATGGATGGATAGAGTGGATATAATACGAACATCACTGTGGGCCATTAGGGTTACGGATGTAGATTAGGTGTGTTTTCGGCACTGTGGGGCCCACTGTGATGTATGTATTTGATCTACACGCTTTTATTCATTTTGACAGCTCATTTTAGGGCATTTACCCAAAATGAAGCAGAGCCAACACTCAAGTAGGCCATACCACAAGAAACTATGGGGAAGGTGACACCACTGTTGAAACCTTCCTTGGGCCTACCATAATGTTTACTTACCCATTAGTAAGGGCACATATACCTAGATGAAGGGCCAACACAAATGTCAGCATCAGCCAAAACCTTAAAAAAAAAAAATTGGATTTCATTATGTAAAGGAGAACACTTTACAACTAGACATTCTGGTAGGCCCAACGACAAAAAGGGATGGGCCCACCTATCATAAAAGCAGAAAAAAAGGCGATGACTTAGACAATCCTTAGATTGCCAAGGCCTACTCTATCTAGGAACATGAGACCGCGGATATGAGAGGGCAGGTTTGCCGAGGATTGGAATCGCTTGTCCAGCTAGCCTTCGCTCCCTAAACAGGCTAGAGCATTTGCCACGGAGTTGGCCTCTCTAAGGGTGTGGGAGATACGGACATCAATGATTTTCATGATAGCGCATATTCTCATCTTCCAATACCAAATAGGCCATGAGAAGGACGCAAGGTTAAGGACGGCAGCGACCACCGTCTTGGAGTTGCTAGCCACCTCAACATTAGAAAAGCCCTTCCGCACGCATTCCTCTAGACCATCCAACATGGCCTTGATATCTGCTTTTGTATTTGACTTAAACCCGTAGGCAGATGAGAACGCGAAAAGGAAAGCCTGGAAGAGTCTCTACCCATACCTCCACCACCTGATGGGCCCGGATTGCCTAACGCCGAACCATCGACATTGATCTTGATCCAACCCTCTTTAGGTTTGATCCATTTGACCACCTGGCATCTAGACATGGTGGGAGGATTCTTGATCCCCAAAGTGCTAAGAGTAAATGAAGTTGATCGATTGGGAGAAGGTAGCAATGGGAGGGAGGGGGTGATCAAGGTAATCCAGTGAAGGATGTTGGAGATGATTGAAGAGTTGTAGGCCTTGGAGCCGTCAAATCGTGCCGCGTTCCTTACCTTTCAAAGTTCCCAGAATATGAAGACGAGAAGAAGGCCCCTCATGAGAAAGAAGGATCTCGATGAGGCAAGCGTGGCCCACCAGGGATTGGCCCTCCCAATTGCCGACGTTGATGAAGGGCCTTGGACATTGAACAGACCAACAAAATACTCCCAGACCCACGAAGGAGTGGCTTCCAAAGAGAAAATGTGGTCGATGGACTCTGATGAAGGCGTGACAAGTGGGGCGCAGCATGTACACATGGACGCAAGGCTCACGCCTCTCGTCTGGACTCTTTCATCCACCAGGATTGCCCTGTGAATTAATTTCCATGAGAGTAGCGAGAGTTTGGGAGGAATTTTAGGGTGCCATACCCATTTCGACCAAGGTTACGGCACCGAATGATGACGGATGGTCTTCCAGGCTAAGCCGGCAGTCAGTTTGCCTGAAGAGGACCCCAACCAAATGCATCTATTAGGAAAGTCTAAAGTGCAAATACCTTCGTTAGAGACGTGATCGAGGATTGCTTGAGGGAAGCTGAGGCTGAGGAGAGGCTGCATAGAGTAACCAGATGGCTCGATCATCTCGCTGATCTTAGATACTAGATGAATGGGAGGGAACGTGGGAAGCTTCCAGTTGATGAGAAGTCCCAAACCAGACCAGTCGACAGTCCAAAAAGCACAATCCCCCTTGCCCATTAGCCAACGAGAATGAGCAGTTACTGATGGGCTGTGATTGCAGATTTTTTTTCCAGATTGAAGAGGCACAGGAGGAAAGGCTGTTGTTACTCGAGAGGGATAAAAAATCTGGAGCGTATTTCATGCGCATGAAGTTGCTCCAACAACTTGAATTTTCCCTGAAGTGCGCGGTGTAAGGCCCATATTCTAGACCGTACCATTCCTTAGACTTTCACGATCCTCCCCAATGATTTTCGGCGACCTCAACGCATAGATAGCATTTGCGCCCGACCCTGAGTTGCACACTGTCAACCCGAATCGGCTTGACTTGAAACTTGTACCCTAGCGATCGTGTTGTCACCACGGTTCCAATGCCGCGTCTCTCGCACCGATGCGATACTCAGACCAGGAGTTGTGGGCCTGCATATATTTCGAAAAAAATGCTGCGCATTGCGAAACCCAAGAGAATCTCTACCAAACTTCACATTAATCAAGTCAAGTACCAACCCATACCTAGCCCATCCCTTTTCCACTAACAAGGCATGACACCCATTCATCTGTCACCCAAAAATCAACAAGCACCATGCCCTCCATGTCATCTCTCCTTACAACACCACTCCTCTCTCTCTCTCTCTCATTTCTCACTCCATTCCAAACAACCAAAGGGAGGACCGTCCAAGCTTTCCAAGAGAGCCAAGTGTGGCCCACTTTCTAACCCTCTCATCTCTCATCCTAGCCATTTAATCTCCATCATCCTCCATCAAAGTTGAAGCTTAGGAGCCAAGGATTCTTAGGAGCTAAAGAAGAAGACAATCGGTGGGTGATCCTAGAATTTCCATCGTTGATTTTATTTGAGGGCCCACTTGTAGTGGCACCCATTTGATGTACATGTTGTAAACAGAGAGGAGCTCATAGTGGCGGAGCTCCTCCCTCACACACACACACCATCTTTCTCTCTCTCTCTATTTTTTTTCCTATTGTGGCCCACCTTGATGAATGGATTAGATCCACACAATGGACGGTGGAGATCCCACCATGATGTATTATCCACACCGTCATTCCTGGACGAACCTGGATGAAGGAAAGACATAAATATCAAAACGTGCGTGTTGAGACCCACATCGTATGCATGCGTACCATCCACATCGTTCGTTGGTGAGACCCACCTCGCTGCCTGTCCGTCTGGACAGGCCGAGATGAAGAGAAATCACAGATATCATCCGTTTCACCCACACCGTCCACCTGTTGGACTAGCAGTGTAGCTGCTGCATTAACGTTAGCAAGTCCTGTGGACCCCGATCATGAGGTATATGTTATATCCCATCCGTCCATCTGGACGGTGGGGACCCCAACAGCATGTAGCTGTTGGATCAACGCCACCAAGGTTTGAGGGTCCCACAACATGTATGTGTTTCACCTATATCGTCCAACCATGGGTAGAGATCATTTTATGGCACCGCAGAGAGAATGAGATATATCTAAATTTCAGGTGTGACCCATCTTCGATGTATATATCCAGACCGTCCATTTGGACGGTGGGCCATGATGTATGCATTACATCCAAACCGTCCATCCCGATGGTGAGCTCGTTTTAAGGCTTGGGACTAAAATTAAGACAGATCTGTCCATCAGGTGGACCACACTGCAATCAGTGGAGGATTGAACACCTACCATTGAAACCCGTTTGGGATCTCGGAGTTCTGGATCAATATGAAATTTATTTTTCCTCTTAAATTCAGGTCCTTGTGACCGTATGAACAGATTGGATGGAAAATGAATGTTAGGTGGGCTCGGTGAATTGTTCACGGTGAAAATCATTATCTCTACTGCTATTTGTGGTATGGTCCAGATGATCTTTTGATATGATTCATTTTTTTGGGTAATGCTCTAAAATAATCTCTAAATATAGATAAATGGTGTAGATAGTTCACCAAGAGCAGTGGGCCTCACTTGACGTATATGAGGCCCGATGTGTTGTATATGTGGCCCATGCGATGCAGCCCACTTAATGTATAAGAGGCCCATTGATGTGGCCCATTGCGATGTATACGAGGCCTTGAGATGTGGCCCATTGTGATGTATATGCGGCCCGTATTTGAGGCTCATTGTGATGTGTATTAGGCCCATGTGATGCAGCCCACGTGATGTATATCAGGTCCATGTGATGCGGCCCACTATGATGTGTACGTGGCCCATGAGTGAGGCCCAATGTAATGTATATGCGGCCCATGAGTGAGGCCCGATGTGTTGTATATGTGGCCCATGCGATGCGACCCACTTGATGTATAAGAGGCCCATTGTTGTGGCCCATTGCGATGTATATGAGGCCCTGAGATGTGGCCCATTGTGATGTATATGTGGCCTATATTTGAGGCTCATTGTGATGTGTATTAGGCCTATGTGATGCGGCCCACGTGATGTATATCAGGTCCATGTGATGCGGCCCATTATGATGTGTATTAGGCCAATGAGATGCGGCCCATTGCGATGTGTAAGGCCCATGTAATATGGCCCATTGTGATGTATATTGGGCTCTTATGTGAGGCTATGGGCCCCACTATAGGTTTAGCCCTATGAGGGCCACTCCTTGGGAGCAATGATGGTTTAATGTCGACATTGTATGAGCAATGATGGTTTGATGTCCATATTGTAACTCTCCCTACAGTCCATTGTTAATTAGGCCCATTCTCATCTCCCTTTAATGGGCTAACCCAAACCGTTGGGCCCCCATTGATGATTATATTACCCATCTTTCCCTTGATTAGGCTATCCTAATCCGTTGGGCCTCCGTTTGATAATGATGCTTTCCACCATACCCTGTAGGACCACCCAAGCCTTGGAGCCCATCTTGTGTTCGTACCGAGCCTTCTATAGGGAATGTGGTTCACCTTGTGCTTATCAGGCCCTCAAGAAGCCCAGATTGCCACGTGATGGAACGGGCAAGGAAGCCCACTCATTGTTCTTAGGCCCATTCTTGATAGAAGTAGGCCATCTAGGCCCATCTTTGATATGAGGAGAGAACATCGTCACTGTAGATGGAAAGATCGGTGGTATCAAGTTTAGTATATCTACTGTTGAGGACCGATCCTGATGTTATGGATTAGATCTGCTGTCCTTCTATGAACCCTACCATATATATAAGCCGATTATCGATTACGACTATGATTGGTATACACACTGAGTAAGTGTTAGCATAACATTGTGATTGTATAAGGCCCATTTGACTATGTGAGACCCATCTCGATTGTATGAGGCCCATTGTGTGATTGTATGAGGCCCATTGTGATTATATGAGGCCCATTATGATTATATGAGGCTCATTGTGATTATATGAGGCCCATTGTGATTGTGTGAAGCCCTTGTATGTGCGATGCCAAATTATGATGTATGAGACCCACCATGTGTATGTGATTGTGTGCACGCCACTCGTTTATTATTACGGGCCATGTGCCACCTTATACAGGCTCACCATGATGAATGTGATTATAATCATGCTTAGTATACTTCATGATACATGCCCATACACTTCATTCACATGCTTGTTATGAGAAGTGATTGAACATAGCATGTGCCATTGGGCTGATTATTTATGGAACTCCTCGAGAGATGGAGTTGCCGCACATGAGCATGCAGTACGCACAGGTTTGATGCATGACTGGATGGTATGACTCATGTGTCTCACATTTTGTAACATGATCATTTGACGCCCTAACGACATCAGGCTGTGGCCTCCACAGGCATATCGTGGATGGCCAGATGGGACACCAAAAATGTTTGGTTTGAGCATATGAGTACTTTGGATGTCCGTGGGTGAAAGTCTCTAAACCTCCGTGGCCAGGAGACGCTCCAACGTCTAGACCGAGTGGATACATAAACACTCGAGTGACGAATATCAGTAGGCCGTGTCTCCCACTGTGTCGTGGTCGGTTGGAAGGGGGTGTGACCTTATCCACCTGAGTAAGGGGGCTGTAAGCTAGGCTGAGTTTGACCAGCTCACAAATGGGTTCGCTATCGATGAGCCAGGTAGGCATTGTTATACTGCTAGCAGGCGGGTTGTGAGGTCTTTTTCACTCGTTGGGCTGCGTGGCCGGCAGGGGCGACAACCAGCTTGGAGTGAACTAGACCCCGGTGATGATCCTAGAGATATACGGTACTGATATGTGGACCTTATTGAGCAGGAGTTGTATACTCAACATTTTACTCATTCATTCGTTTATTCACATCCACTCGGGTTGGTGGTGCGCAGCTAATTGTTTTGTGTACCTTCGCAATAACTAAGATTTCGGTTGGGGCGCGCGACCAACTTAAGATCAGGAATTTACTACATTGAGTCTGGCTATCCAAATTTAGGTATGAGACTAATTTGGATAGAAGTTCCTTGTGACAAACCTCATAGCCTGCGATACTATGTACTATCATCCCGACTTCACACTCCAGCTTGGTTATTTCATTTGCACCACATATTGTATTACATTCGCGGCATACGATATTTTGGGTTGCTATGTTTCTGCATTTATATGGCCTAGATGAGGTTGACGGTATTCGTAGACCCGTCAGGATTTTCATATTGCATTGCATCCTCAGTATATGATATTTGGCTTACTATGACTCTGCATTGCATAGCTGATCTATATTGTTTCTTCAGTATATGATATTGGCTTATTATGTTTTGCATCGCATAACTTGGATAAGACTGATGGTAATTATGGACTTACCGACATGTTTCCGCATTGCTCTGATATTGCATACTTGACACTTACCTTGCGCACATACTTACACCACCCTCTAAGCTTTATATAAGCTTATGTATGATAGATGCGTGCAGGTGACGTTAGGTCACAGCAGAGTCGAGCTTGGAGCGTGCAACTGTTTTCTGGACCATTGATTATCGATATATGTATTTTCCTTTTAGCACTGTATTTAACTATTTATATTAGCGGATATGTGATGATGATGCTGCCTTTCTGATTTGGGTAAACTTGTGGTTATGCTTTTTACGAGATAAACATACGTTGAAAAATCCTCCTTGTAGGATCCAAGGATCGAAATCTGGCGTATGGGTGTTAGAAGCTGAGAATGGGGTACTACGGAGGCTGTCGACACTGGATTCGGCGATCGAGAATTTTGTGAGCCTGGTTTCCGAGTTTGGGGTATGACAGAAGTTGGTATCAGAGCATAACTTGGGAATACCTGAGGATAACATCACATATCTGCTGATAGCTACCCTACACTCTATGATTGTTGAGAACTTAGAATGATTAGGCCCTGAGTTTGAATAACTTAGCGATCTTCTGTTATAGATCCTTAACGTGCGTGCCTTCGAGAGTTCTCAAGGTTGATAGGCGTCTTTGTTCTTTCCCATAGGATATGCCACCCAGGAGAGCAACCCGAGCAACTTTCGCTCCCCAAAAAAAATTAGCAAAGGCTGCTTCAATGTCATGCAAAATTCTGGATGGAACTTCCGTGGCCGCGAGAGTGTGGTCCGGGATGCTTGCAAGCACATGTTTGATGAGGATCAGTCTGCCAGCCTGAGAAAGGATTTCTCTTCTCCAGCTGCTGATTCTAGAATGAATTATATCCAAAAGGATCTTGAAATAAGCATGCTTAGATCTGCCTTAGAAGATCGGAATGCCGAGGTAGTTGAATGGGGATGAACCTTGGCCGAAACCAAGGATCCTTTCAGTATATCTGGCTTGTGTATCGGTGTGGATGGCTGGGAGGATGAAGAAACTTTTCATGGTGTTGATCTTTTGGCCTGAGGCGCGCTCATAAGTTTTAAGGAACATGCTTATTTGTGTTAGAGAGGTCACGCTGCCATTGGCAAAAAGGATGGTGTCATTTGAGAAAAGAAGATGAGAGATGATTGGGCATGGTTTGCCTGTCAGGAAGGCTTGGCAAGAGCCTTTCTTAATCAGATCACTGAAGCCCCTGCTCAAAACCTCAGCTGCCAAGATGAAGAGCATCAGCCAAAACTTTTGTGGCCCTAAGCAAGTTTTCAATGATAGGTGTTCAATCACCAGTGTTTCTTGTGGTGTGGTACACTTGAGCAGTGGATTTGCTTCATTTTTCATTTCATGACCTAAAATGGGCTAGGAAAATGAATGAACTATATCATATAAAACACATAAATCATGGTGGCCCCACAGTACAGAACACATCAACACACGAATGTGATGTATATGTTTTATCCACGCCGTCCATCTATTTTCTAACTTATTTTAGGCGATGACCCAAATTTAAAGCATATCTAGTGATCAAAATTAAAGCATATCCAAAGCTCAGGCAAACCACACTAAAGAAAACAGTGGGAATTGAATTCGCACAGTTGAAAACTTACTGGGTGCACAGATGTTTTGGATCAAGCTAATATTTGTCTTTTCCTTTTATATGTGTGACCTTATGAAACGGTTGGATGACAAGCATAAATTACTATGGGCCCTAAGAAGGTTCAATGGTAGATGTCATTATCCCTATTTCCCATGGCGTGGTTTATTTAAGCTCCGAATATGATTCAATTTTGGGCTTAGGGCCTAAAATGAGCTGGTAAACTATATCATTTTGCAGCATAGATTCCATGTGAATTGGAATCCAAATCCCAATTACCATACAATTTGTGTGAATCAAAATCTTAAATAGTGTTTGTCACTATGAATATGGATTTCATGCAAATTCAAAATTTTTAGTTCGCACTTCTTTCCATGCGTGATATACATTTCATTATATTCTTAATAATGGCCCACCATATGGTTTATGTAAAATCCACCCTGATCACTAAGTGTGCCACTCTATATTAGCCATAAGGCCCAAAACTCAGCTCGTTCATGATTCAAGTAGACAATATGGTTTCAAAGTAGATTTGTGATTCGTGATTCAGGTAGACATTATGATTGGAAACAATATACATGAGACATCTTTTTTTTCTTTTTCAAAAAGGATTCCTTTATATCATTCTGGACAGAAACTTACAATTCGGGTCTTCCGAGGAAAAAAGGACCTGGCGAAGACCTATCGTAACGGAAACCGGGCCGATCAGAGCCCAGAAACCAAAAAGAAAACAGAAACCCAGAAAAAACAACAAAACAGTCTAGGGATAACTACCTCACCCTGATGGCGCCTAACCCCACTCTGTCTAAGAAAAGAATCCCACAAACCTGATGGGGAAGATTGGCCCATGTGGAGCAGCAAAAGACTGATTTGGACGAGCTCCCTTCGCGGGCAAGAGAGTCGGTCGAGGCATTGCCCTCTCCGAAAATGTGCGAAAAATCTACCTGCCCTTGGAGGCGAAGCTTATCCGTCCTTGCCGTCCAACCTCTCCATTTCCAACCAAGGCTAAATCTCTCTTTAAACACCTTGACCACCAACTGAGAATTGGTTTCTACCACCACCTTAGAAAAGCCTTTTTCTAGGCACAATGCTAACTCGTCGCGAACTGCACGAATCTCGGCCCCAATGTTAGACATCACCCCGTACCCGTATGAGAAGGCGAAGAGGAATTCACCTTTGTCGTTCCTACATACTCCCCCGCCCCCTGCCAGGCCCGGGTTGCCTCTAGAAGACCCATCCACATTGATTTTGACCCATCCCCCGAGGGGTCTATGCCATGTGACTACCAAGTTGCAACCATTCCTACCTCCACATGAGTTTACAGGTAGCTGGGGATCGCCACTGGAAGAGGACATACCTGACCGACGATCAACAAGATTGGTGTTGACAGTAGTTAACCACTACGAAACTCGAGCAATCACAGAGCTCGCCGTCGGAGCCTTACCTTCGAAAAGTGCCATATTTCTTGCCTTCCACAATTCCCACCAGATGAAAGCTAGAGCTAATCGGATTTTCTGACCAAAGAGGCCATTCTCCATTGCCGAAACCTAGCTTCCACCGAGGTTGCTTGCAAAATGTTAATGTCGAAAAACATCCCAAATGACCTCCACACAGATTCAGCTAGCTCGCTGTCCAGAAAAGATGAGACAGGGACTCCTCGGTTGGGCCCTGGACCGAGCCCTCTCTGCAGCAAACGCATCTCGAAGCTAAGTGAACGCCCCTAGCTTGAATAGCAGTCTCAACCAGAATAGAATTATTGAACAATTTCCAGACAAACAGAGAAATTTTGGAGGCAACTTCCCGTGCCAGACCCACCTCGCCCATTCTTTCCTGGGAGAAGAAGGCCTACCATTTCGCACATGAGACATCTCCCAACTGTTTCCCTTTGTATACTGCAAATATTGTTTACTCCCAAGAAATTCAATGATCCCATTGATGTCATATACCTATGGTTCTTGAAAATTTACTTTCTAAAGGTGATGCTGTTTTTCAAGGTGCAAAACTACCATTTTGCTACATGCCAAAAAAATAAAATAAAAAGAGCCGCTCTAAGAGGTAGCAACCAATGTCGGTAAATGGCATAAGCGATCCTATATTATCCAAGGGGGTTGTGCAATTATGCAATGGCAGTCACTAAAACAATTCTTTCAGTTTTTTTTTTTTTTTTTTTTTTTTTTTTTTCTTTCTTTCATTTTTTTCTTCTTCTTTTTTTGAAAATAAATAAGAAATGAAAAAGATATAAGAAAAATATGTAAAAAGACTATGAGGTGGGGAAAGAGTAATAGTGTGTGAGAGAGAATAGAAAGGTAAGAGAGCTAACATGAGAGAGAGAGAGAGAGAGAGAGAGAGAGAGAGAGAGAGAGAGAGAGAGAGAGAGAGAGAGGGCCACACAACATGGGAAATAGTGGGGATGGACCCCACCATTGATACCTTAATGTGGCCCACCATGATGTTTCTATGTCATTCAAGCCATTAACAAGGTGCTTTCAAGCAGGCTAAAGGGAAAACAAAAATATCAGCTTGATCTAAGAGTTTTGTGGTCCATTAAGACTGTTTCAACAACATGCATTTATTCCTCACCATTTCTTGTTGTGTGGCCCACTTGAGCTTTTAATTTGCCTGATTCTTAAGCTTATGCCGTAATGTAGACTAGAGAAATGGATGGATGGATAGAGTGGATATAATACGAACATCACGGTGGGACCTTACAGTTACGGACATAGATTAGGTGGTGTTTTCAACACCGTGGGGCCCACTACGATGTATGTATTTGATATGCACACTTCTATTCATTTTGCTAGCTCATTTTAAGGCATTTACCCAAATTCCAAAATGGAGCAGAGCCAATGGTTGGTGGGCCCTTAGGGTTATGGAAGTAGATTAGGTGATGTTTTCAGCACCATGGGGCTCACTGTGATGTATGTATTTGACATGCACGCTTCTATTCATTTTGCCAGCTCATTTGAAGGCATTTATCCAAAATGGAGCTGTCACACCCTAAACTCGGAAACGAGGCTCACAAAATTTTCGATCGTCGAATCCAATGCTGATAGCCTCCGTAGTACCCCATTCTCAGCTTCCAGCGTCCATGCGCCAGATTCCAATTTTGGGATCCTATAAGGAGAATTTTCCAATGTACATTTAACTCGTAATAAGCATAACCACAAGTTTACCCAAACCACAAAGGTAACATCACCATCATAAATCCACTAATATAATCATTTGAATACAATGCTGAAAGGGAAATACATATATAAAAATTAAAGCTCCAAAAGTTAGCTGCATGCTCCAAGCTCGACGCTGCTGCAACCTAATGCCACCTGCACGCATCTATCGTGCATAAGCTTATAGAAAGCCTAGAGGGTGGTGTAAGTGTGTGCATAAGATAAGTGCCAAGTATTTAATACAATGCCTTAATCATAAAATATCGGAATTACTGGCAAGATCATGAATCATACGATATTAGAGTAAGCGGAAATACTACAAGTTTATAAATCATACAATATCAGAGTACGCAATACAGATCATAATGAGATAAATACTATAAATCAGTTATGCAATGCGGAGACATAGTAAGTCAAGTATTCAATACAATGCCATAAAGAGTCAAGTATCAGATGCCGAGGATGCAATGCAATATGCGATGCAAATGAAATGACCAAGTTGGAGTGAAGTCGGGATGATAGTACGTAGTATCACAGGCTATGGGGTCTATCACAAGGGATTTCTATCCAAACCAGTCCCATACCTAAATTTGGATAGTCAAACTCAATGTGGTAAACTCCTGATCTCTGGTTAGTCGCGTGCCCCAACCGAAATTCTGGCCATTGCGAAGGTACATGTAACAAATGGTTGCGCACCACCAGCCTGAGTGGATAGTGAATGAATGAATGAGTATGCAACTTCTGCTCAATAAGTCCACGTATCAGTATGGTTCCTCTCTGGGATCATCACCGGGGTCTAGTACACTCCAAACTAGCTACCGCCCTTGCAGGCTGCGTAGCCCAGCGAGTGAAAAAGACCTCACTACCCGCCTGCCAGCAGTATATCAATGCCTACTCGATCGGCTCGTCGATAGTGGACCCATTTAGGAGCTGGTTAGACCTAGCCTAGCCATGCCTACTCCCTCAGGTGGGTAAGGCCACACCCCCTCCCAACCGACCACGACACAGTGGGAGACGCAACCTCCTAGTATTCGGCACTTGGGCGCTCATGTATCTACTCGGTCTCGATGTTGGAGCGTCTTATGGCCTCGGAGGTTTATGAATTTTCACTCAGGGCCATTTATGACAACCCGATGCTAGAACAGATTTTCAGTGTCCCATCTAACCATCCACGATATGCCTATGAAGGCTACGACACTGATGTCGCTAGGGCGTACAATAATTACAGCACACAATGTAAGATGCATAAGTCATACGATCAGTCATGCATCAATCCTGCGCATACTATGCACTCATGTGAGACAATCTCCGCCTACCAGGGAGTCTCATAACAACCTGCCCAATGACATATGCAATGGTCAACCACATCTCATAACAAACATGTAGATGATGCATATGGGCATGTATCATGATGTTATGATGTCACATACTCATAATCAGTATCAATAACCGGCATCGACAATCGACCTCGACAATGTGGACATTTAACCAACATTGCCCCCAAGGAATGACCCTCATAGAGCCTAACATATAGTGGGCCCATGTCCTCACACAAGGGCCAAATATACAACACCATGGGCCTCACTCAAAAGCTTAATATACATCATGATGGGCCTTTCACGTGGACTTAACATACATTACAATGGGCTCCATCGCCTGGCCCTCAATGCATCACAATGGGCCTCATTACATAGGCCTCATATACATCACATTGGGCCTTGAACATGGGCTGAATACACATCACAATGGGTCTCAAATATGGGCCGCATATACCTCACATTGGGCGATTATCGGTAATTGGCCACAACGATCGGAATCGATCAATAATCGGCCATCGATGATCGGAATCGGCGATCAGCCACAATAATCGGAATCGATCGATAATCGGTCTCCATAATCAGAATCGACAATCGGCCACAATAATCAGAATCGATCAATAATCGGCCTCGATGATTGGAATCGACAATTGGCCATGACAATCAGAATCGATCAATAATCGGCCTCGATAATCAGAATCGGCAATTGGCCATGACAATCGGAATCGATTAACAATCGGCCTCAATGATCGGAACAGATTGATAATCAGAATCTTCATCGACAATTGGAATCAGAATCGGCCTCAACAATCGAACTCGACAATCGGCCTAAGCTAAGGTCACAATGTGGACATTTAACCATCATCGCCCATTAATGTGGACATTTAACCAACATTGCTCCTAAGGAGTGACCCTCATAAAACTAAACACAGTGGGCCCACAGCCTCACACAAGGGCCTAATATACATCGTCATGGGCCTCACTTATAGAGCATATACGCATCACATTGGGCCTCACTCAAATGGGTCGCGATATATCACATTGGGCCTCTGCAAATATGACAAGTTGGGCCTCTTATATATTACATTGGGCCTTATCAAATGAGCCCCAAGTACATCACATTGACTGCACCAAATGGGCCCTAATATGTCAATGGGCCAAAAATACTTCACAATAGGCTGTAGGACATGGGCCTTATACATCACATTGGGCCTTATCATATGGGCCTCATATACAACACATCGGGCTGCATCACATAGGCCTAATACACATCACTGTGGGCCGCATCACATGGGCCATAAATACACACATCAGGCCTTGCCCATGAGCCTCGAATACATCAAAATGGGTCACAACCCATGGGCTTCAAATACATAATAGGTGGGCCCTACTCATAGGCCTAATATACATCACAAGTGGGCCCTGCACATGGGCCTCATACACATCAAGTGAGTTGCATCAATGATTGGCATAAATATACAATACATTCATCACGGCGGGCTGCACAAATGGACGGTGTAGATATATAATACATTCATCACGGTGGGCCGTACAAATGGACGGTGTAGAGATATACAATACATGCATCAATGGTAGGCCCTTAGATGATGCGAGTATAGAATATGTACACCAAGGTGGGCCCCATCACATGGACCACACCAATGGGCCTCATATACATCCAATGGGCCGCACCATCTACACCATCTATTTTCAGAGATCACTTTAGCGTGTTACCCAAATGAATCATAACGGGAGATCATCTAGGCCATCCCACAAATAACCGTGGAAATAATGATTCTCACTGTTAAACTATTCACCGGGCCACCATAAAGTTTATTCTCCATCCAATCTGATCATAAGGTCACACGACCTGGATTAAGAGGGAAAACAAATATCATATTGATCCAGAATTGCTGTGACCTCAGCTGTTCAATGGTGGACGTACAACTCTTCGCTGTTTTATGCAGCGTGGCCCACCTGATAGATCTACCTCATTTTTTGCCTCAGGCCTTAAGATGAGCTTGCCAATTGGATGGACGGTTTATATATAATACATGCACTGTGTATGGACCCCACAGATGGGCGGACTGGATGCAAACAGATGGACGGGGATGATGAAACACTAACATCAGATGGGACCCACGCCCATGTGCTGGACGGTGTGGATTTCCCCACATACATCATGCGTAGGACCCATAACTTGCTGACGTATCAGCAACTATATAGCTGGTGCGTGAGTTGTTGGCCCACCGTCCAGATGATGGACGGTGGGGATATAACGCATGCATCATGTGGGGCCATCTTGCTGAAGTC
Organism: Magnolia changhungtana; assembly: GCA_030180095.1. Lineage (NCBI taxonomy): Eukaryota > Viridiplantae > Streptophyta > Magnoliopsida > Magnoliales > Magnoliaceae > Magnolia > Magnolia changhungtana. The sequence continues at coordinate 1,539,016 of JASAUF010000642.1, read as the reverse complement.
ATAAGAGTAGCTGATTTGCTGCAGGGAGGGCTGCAGGCCCACTGTACATATGATGGATGGTTGGGACATCACATATCCCAGGACCGGACCCACTGAACTTGCTGTCATCATCAGCAGGAAGGGGCCCATCGTCCAAAAACGGACGAACGGCTGGGATTAAAACCCAAATGTAATGGTGGGTCCCACCATCCAGTAGCCTGGACGGTACTGGACTCACGAGCAGGTGGGACCCCTGACGGTGGTGAAATCCAACGGTGTGCGTGCGTGTGTGCGTGAGTGTGTGGGGGTGTGTGTGCGTGTAAAAAAAAAAAAAAAAAAAAAAAAAAAAGGTGGGACCCTGACGATGGACGGCCGAATGTCCCACCGTCCAAATATACTGGACGGTGAAGATAAAGCAGATATATCAAGGTGGGTCCCCACGTGGGGCCACCGTAATATTATATTAATATATAGTATATATATGTATATTATATTAATATATTTATTATATGTACACCCTCCAGCGTCTAGATGGACGGTCTGGACAGATGGATTAAATCCATATATTTCAAGGGGCCATCTCTGGACGGTGTGGATTGACATAAACATTACGGTGGGTCCACGTGAGTGTGGGTACCACAGCTGCTCTGCAGCATGGACGAATCACATATATCATGAGGGGGTCCATAGGACCGTCCAACCCGTCCAGCACCGTCCAGATGGCCTGGACGGTGTGGATGAAACAAATACATCATTGTGTGGCCCATTAGCAGCTGGGCGGTTGGGATCCAACGCATACACATACGTGGGACCCACTGAACTTGCTGACGACAGTCATCAAGTGGGTCCCACCATCTGGACGGTTTGGATGCAACACACGCATCATGGTGGCTCCACGGTGATGGATGGCGTGGATACGTCACACGCATAGGGTGGGCCGCACATAGAGAGAGAGAGAGAGAGAGAGAGAGAGAGAGAGAGAGAGAGAGAGAGAGGAGGGACCCCGCAATATGGGCCCTCCCTATACATGAATACATCAAGATGGGTCCCACATGGACAGCTTGGACGGTTGGGTTGCCTGGAGAATGAGAGAGAGATGAGAGAGAGAGGTGTAAGAGAGAGAGGGATGGGTGAGTGATGGGGTGTGATGGGTGAGTGAGTGATGGATGTATACTTGTGTAAGAGAGTGTTGACTTTTGGGAAGGGTAGTTGTAGTTGGGGATGGGATGGAGTGATATGTTGTACTTTGATTAATTGATGTGACGTGTCGTAGACATTATCTCGAAATTGTAACGCGCGGTGTTTTCCTCAAATTGAACGCGGGCCCACATCTCCTGGCCCGGGTATCGCCTCAGCGCGCAAGACGCGGCGCTAGAACCATGACGACGGCACGGTCACACTGGTACAAGTCTCGGGTCGAGTCGACTCAGATATGCAGGACTCGGCTTAGGATCACGAGCAAATGTCGGTTACAGGTTGCGGGTTGCCGGAATTCGACCAGGAGTATCGTAGTAGTATACGGAACGGTATGAACTAGGATACGGATCTTACAGGAGCAGAGCCAACGCTCGGTGGACCTTAGGGTTACGGACGTAGATTAGGTGATGTTTTTGTTGGGGGCCTTACACAAAACCTTAGGATCTAGCCTCCCAAAACAAAACAGAATTATGAAATAATAATGCAATGAAATAAATCAAAGCATCAACCACACAACACGAGATTTTTACGTGGAAAACCCTCAAAGAGGTAAAAGCCACGGGACCTCGTCCAGATCAACAATCCACTATGAAGTAGAATGTTACAACCTTCTTCACTCACGCAGGAGTGGATAAACAATAAGAGAAATAAAGAAAATGGAGAGATCTCACTGATTACGAGGATGTGGAAGCGCTGAGATATGGTAAATTACCTCTACGATCATAGCCTCCCTTCCACAAGCTTCCTCTCTCTCTCTCTCTGTCACACCTTTGATAGCCTTAAGCCCTCCTAGAAAACCTTTAGGAAACTTTAGAATACCTTAGAATAGAATACCCTAATCTCGTTTTAAAACCCCTTAAATAGAGAACCGGAGGAATTAGAGTCACATAAGGAAACTGCACATAAGCGGAGGAATAAGAGTCAAATAAGGAAACAACGCTACCTCTCCTCTAAACTGAGGAGGAAAATCTCATCAAATCACCCCCTTTCCGACTCAGGAGGAATTCGCATTCTTCAAGCCAGCCAGGTTTTTACAAACCTCGAACTTGCCCTTGAACAATGCCTTGGTCATCATGTTTGACCCATTATCATCCATATGGACCTTCTTAAGCTGTAACACCTTTTGTTCCAAAGTATCCCTGTTCCAGTGATACCGAATTTCTATGTGCTATGACTTGGAGTGCTGACTTGGATTCTTGCTCAAGTGTATAGCACTTTGACTATCGCAATAGACCATGTGCTGCTCTTGCTTCAGGCTAAGTTTCTGTAGGAACCTCTTCATCCAAAGCATCTCTTTGTATGCCTCTATGATCACAATGTACTCGGCATCTGTCGTCGATAATGTTACAACCTTCTGTAGCTTGCTTTGCTAAGAGACCGCTCCCCCTGCAAACGTGAACATGAATCCTGATGTAGACTTCCTGGAGCCTATGTCATCTGCCATATCTGCATCTGTGTAGCCCTCTAACACAAGTTTTCCATCACCATAACATAGGCTCAACTTGGATGAGCCTCTTAGATACCGTAGTATCCACTTCACCGCTACCCAATGTCTTTGCCAGGATTGGCAAGACACCGGCTGACAACACTAACCGCATATGTTATGTCAGGGTGTGTACACACCATAGCATATATCAAACTTCCTACTACTGACGCGTAGGGTATCTTCCTCATCTCATCTACCTCTGTCTTAGTCTTGGGACGCTGTCTGTCGCTCAATCTGAAGTGGCCATCCAATAGAGTACTGATCGGTTTCGCTGCATTCATATTGAACTGCTCTAGGACTTTCTCAATATATCGCTCTTGTGATAGCCAAAGCTTCCTGCTGCTTCTGTCATGGGTTATCTCCATTCCTAGGATCTGTTTAGTTGGGCCCAAGTATTTCATCACAAATGACTTGCCCAACTCCTGTTTCAACCTGTCGATCTTCTTGATGTCTTTTCCCATGATGAGCATGTCATCAACGTACAACAGAAGAAATAAGAAATCACCATCTGAGAACTTGCGCTGAACATATAGTGGTTCGACTCCGTTCTGTCATACCTATGTTTCAACATAAACGAGTCAAACTTTTTGTACCATTACCGTGGAGCTTGTTTCAGCCCATATAAGCTCTTCCTCAGCCTACACACCATATGCTCTTTGCCCTTGACTTCGAACCCCTCTGGTTGGTGCATGTAGATCGCTTCTTCCAGGTCACCATGAATGAAAGTAGTTTTAACATCTAACTGCTTTATCTCCAGATCCATGCTAGCCGCCAACCCAAGCAACACCCGTATGGATGTCATCTTCACCACTGGTGAGAATATCTCCTCGAAGTCTATACCTTTCCTCTGACCGAACCCTTTTACTACAAGTCTGGCCTTGAACCTCGTCTGTGAATTCTTCTGCTCAATCTTCTTTCTGAACACCCACTTGTTGCTCAGAGCTTTCTTGCCCTTAGGCAGTTTCACCATGTCATAGGTGTGGTTCTTATGCAAGAATTTCATCTCCTCTTGCATAGCTTTCAGCAACTCCCCCTTATGCTCGTCGGCTAGGGCCTCAGAATAATCTTCTGGCTTTCCCTCATTAGTCTGCATGATGTACTCATGTGGCGAGTACCTCTTGGACGGCTATCTGTCCCTAAATGACCTCCTCACCTGTGGCTCAACCGGTGGATCAAGTGGGGGTTGCTCCCCTGGTCCATCTTCTGAAGGAACTCCCTCGTCCTCTATACCTTGTTGTACTCTTCCGCCATCAGGCACCACGGGAGGAATAATCAGATCCATGTCCTCTAACTCACCTGAACTAGGCTGGTTCTTATCTGGCTTACCAATTGTAAGACCCGTATCCTAGTTCGTACTGTTCCGTCGACTCTCACAATCCTTCCCGTCGAAGTCCGACAATCTGCAATGTATAATCAACGTTTGCGCACGACCTTAAGTCGTATCATATAGAATTGAGTCGGCTTAATCCGAGACTTGTATCATTACGACCGCACCGTCGCCGGGGTTCCAACACCGCGTCTTACGCACCGATCCGATACCCTAGCAGGGAGATGTGGGCCGATATTTATTTTGAAGAAAACGTCGCGCGATTTCAATCTCAAAAGAATCTCTATAACATGTCCCATCAATCAATCAATCAATCCATCAATCAAGCACATCATGTCAAGTACAAAAACAACCCATGCTTTCTTTCTCCACAAGTTGAGCAACCACCAAAGTCAACCCATCTCTCACCTCACCCATCACTCACCTCACATCCATCACCTCTCTTACAACCATCTCTCTCTCTCTCTCTCTCTCTCTCTCTCTCTCTCTCTCTTTCTCTTCACCTTTTCCAAGCCACTCCAAACAACCAAAAACCACACGTCCAAGCATTTCATGTGAGAGAGAAAAGTGTTGTGTATGTCCCACTTTTCCATCCCAAATCCATCATCCTAGCCATTTAAACCTCATCTTCCACCATCAAAGTGAAGCACAAGAAGACCGGCGTTCCAATGGACCAAGAAGATCGAATGGTGGGTGCTTATTAGGCTAGATTTTTCATATTTTTATGATGGGCCAAGTGAGGCCTACTGATCAATGGTATGGATCTCTCTTTGGACCTTAGGATGTGGCCGATGGACCACCTTGATCCTCATGATCATTCCATGATGGGGCTATTCTCCATGGACCCTATCAGGGTCAAATATTAAAAGGGGTCATCTAGACCCCATTTATGAGAAGGATTTCCGCGTGTATGATTTGGTTTGTAATGAGACCCACTTTAATGTATGTTTGGATGCTTGAAACGGAGGGCAATCGTCTTTGGCCTTGATCACGTGTGTCCTCGTAACGCCGATAATAAAAGCATGAATTTGGCTCAAAGTCACTAGAGCAAGGGATGGACATATCACACATTTTATGGTTTATGATTAATCAAATCAAAGATTTACAAGTTGGAATCCGAAATGAATCACAACCACACATCCACCGAAATGAAAGACGACATAAATCACTATATACATGTCCAAAAGAATCAAGGGGTTCCCATCATCTAAAATCACAAAAATATAACATGAGCTAAAAGGAGCGTGAATGAACCGTACACGACTCATTTTCAACTATCAGCCGAAAGTAGGTATCCTCCTCCTCCTCCCGTGGCCGAATGGACAGATCATCGCCACTTCTATGGAACCTTAAGTGGGTTTTACCCACACCTCCCAGTGGGATGAGTGATCAACTTGGACTCGAAACTATAAATGAGTTGTAAAATCATGGATGGATGGCATGAATTTAATGAAAAGCATCAATCGCCACACCCTCTTATTACATGGCGTATGCACGCAATGATATGATGGCATGCCTCGCCGAACGCCCTCGACGACTCCATCTAACGGTCGCAAGGCAACACTCCCTCGAAGCGACCTTGACTCGATTCGCCACCCTAACTACGCGATGCAATGCGTCGTGGTTAGCCAAGTTAAGTCCATTCATCCATCGGGTTGAAGATCCGGATTCACCCTACATGTCACCGCCTTAATCGTCTGTGAGGCCAAAGACCCATCAATGCGTGTGGCATAATCCCCGCGGTCACGAATGATCCCGTTTCCTCATTCCCGACTCAAACGCACATGAGGCGTGCCGATAGGGAAAGCAGCAAGTGGGCGCATCGATTTCAATTCAAAACACTCTCTTCGGTGGTCCCATTCCACCATGCCCAGACTCACGAACCGTAGACCACTTTTGATCTTATCAAGGGCCACCAAGGGTTTCGTAGGGTGCATCAATTCCATGCATATGGGGCAAACATGGTTAAAAACGGGGATTTTCCGAGTAGGTTGTGGGCACCCACTCATGGTCCAAATGTGCAATCCGAACAAGGGCCCCATTACGAAAAGCCGCGACACTTCTAATCCGCCCAGTTAGCCTTAGCGTAGCCCTCACCAATGCTACCCTCTCTCGTCGGGTTCCTAACCATCCCAATAGAGTAAAAAAGGAGAACTACCGCATGCCACGACTCATGTTATCATTCATCACATCCATATTACATTCTCATGGGTCGTCATACATGAAATCAAATACCACCAAGCTAGCGAAATTCATCGTAGAATTAAAGTGCATGTGAGTGTGATGGAGTGGATTTATCCACACTCCATCTTGAAAATCATGAGCATCCCAAGAAATAATCACACATACAATGAAGCATCACACATGAGGGAAATGAATCACAACCACAAGCATGTTATCATCCAACCTCATATTATGAGAAGGCACAATGCATATCACATTTGGAAATTAAGCATGCATATTCTAACAAATCCAACCAATCATGAAAATCCCTAAGGTTCTCTCTAGAATTTCAAACATGACATCCAAGCACTCAAAATCATTACATCCACGCAAAAATTGGTGCTAGGCCACCTAAAATAAGAATCCCACCTTAAATTAGAGACGAGAGGTGCTATAAAAGAAATGACCTAAATTTTTAGGGAGATTAGGTTGGGACCGGGAGTCCCTAAACATTCAAGCACCGTAGAGGAGGATTTCTGTTTTATTTTCCTTTTATTTTTTAGGATTTTAAGAGAATAGTGAGGGATCTAAACATGTTTATGGGCTAAACCTCTTCTTATAGTGGCGGTGGAAGAGGTGAAGCTTGATAGCGTGATGGGATGCCTCTCTTGAGCCTTTGTTTAGGGTCCCCCACATTTTGGTTTAATTTTATTCCTTTTTTTCCTTTAATGGAGATTGGGTGGAAAATTACAATGGAGGGCCTTGTTGTTGTAAGGTTTGAGGATGTCCTTTTCCTCTTTATGTTTATGGGGAAATCGAAGGAAAAGGGATGGGTTGTTCAGAGTTGAAGGGAGATAGGTTGGATGAGAGGGTTTCCTGTTGAGACATTGAGGGTTTATGAGAAAAGGGTTAGGGCTTATTTCCCTAGAGTTGGGTCCTTTGGCCCCAAGCTCCCAAGTCTTCCTTTAGACTTATGGGACACATGGTTTGGTGAACACTCCACAGGAATCCATTCTAAGGTTCATATGACCCAACTAGGGTCCATGCAAAACTAGGGCATCAAACGGATATATGATCGAGCAACTTTCCATGATTCGTGAAGCTGATGCGTAAGATTCCCGATTCTACTACAGTGGATCCTCCATGAATCCCTAAGTGCTCCATTCTCCGATTTTTCCTAAAAATTTGGAGTTTAATTATTTCACCATTAATCCGGGTCCGATCATCAATTAGTTTAGATTTCATCTTAGGTCTAGTTTGGTGATCGGGCGTTATATTTTAAACCACCACGACAAATTTGGAGGAAATCCGACGGCTTGGGATCGCCCCTGGTCTTTTGTAAGTGCCGAGTTTATTACTTTTCACATTGGTGGGATGCATTCGGCTAGTGAACACCATTCTCCATGGACCCTCCGCGATCACAAGCCCAAGCATGTTTATTTTCTAGTCTAAAAAGGATTCATCTCGGACCATCCTCGATCTTAGTGGCCCACAGGGATCTCCACCATTGATCTTTCGATTTGGTGGGCCCACATGTTCCATCATGGCCAGCCTAGTACCCACTTAATGATAGTTTAATCCTTTTATTATGGTGGTACCTCACCCCGAAAGCAAACGGATGATCCTGCCCATAGTCAACTGACGTGGTCCTTCCATCACGTGTGTCCTCTATATATATATATATATATATATATATATATATATCTCTCTCTCTCTCTCTCTCTCCCTCTCTTTTTATTTATTTATTTATTTTTTTTTATGTGATGAGGTGGCCATGTGGCCCACTTGGATGGACCCCACCTTAATGTATGTTTTATACATACCATTCATCCATTTGGTGGCCCACCTAAGCAGGGCCCACCTCAATGCAGGTGTTATGTCCAGACGTCTAGGGACGTCCCTGGACGTCAATTGAAAACACAAATATGAGCTTGATTCATAAGCTTTAGAGAGGGTGGTCAATGTAGGCCCCATCTTGATGCAATGATCAAATCCACTCCATCCATCCTATTTCCCAACTCATTTTAGGCGTTGAGCCGAAAAATGAAGTCCATCCGATCTTCTAGCGGGACATGGCATATAAAACAGTGCTTTCTACCGTTGAAAAATCACCCTGCCATTTCTATACACCGAAAGAAATCAGATATTGGGCTTGTTCGGTTCGTTTCGGGCTATGGAAACCGGTGGCCAAGGTGGATTCGACCAATGCGGGCCCCACACATGAAAAACCGCAAGAAAAAGGGTTTTAATATATATATATATATATATATATATATATATATATATATATATATAACATACGTGACGACGGCAAGAGACGCAGACGCACGGCCTTTCTTCGGGCGAAGCGAGCGTACGACAGGGGACCCGCTGCCCCCAGCCGTGGGCCCCACCATGATGTGTGTTATATATCCACTCTGTCCATTCTGTGGGCCCTTAAGGCAGCGGTCCGCCCTCCAAATATCAGCCCCATTTAAAGCTCAAGTGGCCCACATCATAGGAAACAGTGGGATTGAACGGCCACCTTTGAAACCCTTTTTGGGTCCACAGAAGTTTTGGATCAAGATGAAATTTGTTTTTACTCTTCATCTAGGTCTACGTGACCTTATCAACGGGTTGGATGGCATATAAACATTATGGTGGGCCTCACGTGGGACCCACAGTGATATATGTGTTTTATTCCCACCGTCCAGGTGGATGGTGGAGCCCACAGTGATTTATGTGTTCTATCCCCACCGTCCAGGGGACGGTGGGTGTGTGTGTGCGTGCGTGCGTGTGTGTGTGTATATATATATAATATTATATTATATATAATATTGTATATACTATATATAAATTATATATTATATTATATATAATATACGGGATGGTGGGCCTTCATGTGGACCCCGCCATGATGCATGTGTTGCATCCAATCTATCCAGCCACTTTGAAAGCTCATTTTTGGGCATGAGCTAAAGAATGAATCAGATCCATGGTTCATGTGGACCCCCCACCATAATGCATGTGTTACATCCAAGTCATCCAACCACTTGAAAGCTCATTTTGAAGCTTGAGTTCAAAAATGAGACAGATCTAGGAATAGGTGGACCACATTATAGAAAGTAGTGGGTTTGAATGTCCACCATTAAGACCCTTGGGCTATTAAGTTTGGGGCCAAATATGATATTGGCCATTCCTTTTAAATTTAGGTATGTGAGGCTTTATAATCAGATTGGATGGGAAATAAATATTATGGTGGACCTTAGGATTTTAATGATGGAAATCATTATCACCACTCTTATTTGGTTGTGGCCCATTTGATGTGCGTATGAGGCCCAATTGGTGTGGCCCATTTGACATACATAAGGCCCGTGTGATTAGGCCCATTCGATGTATTTGTGGCCCGTTGTCGAGGCCCACTTTGATATATATGAGACCCATGTTACGAGACCCATTGTGACGTTTTCAAAGGCCCATGGGATATGGCCCATTGCAATGTACATAAGGCCCATTGATGCAGCCCACTTGATTTATATAAAGCCCATATGAGGCGGCCCATTTGATGTATCTAAGGCCTATGGGTTGAGGCCCAATGAGATGTAATAGGTCCATTGCAATGTGTGATTTCCTATGGATATAGAAAACCTTCAAAGAGGTAAAAACCACGGGACCTCGTCTAGATCAACAATCCACTATGAAGTAGAACATTACAACCTTCTTCACTCACGCAGGAGTGGATAAACAATAAGAGAAACAAAGAAAACGGAGAGATCTCACCGATTACGAGGACGTGGAAGCGCTGAGATATGGTAGATCACCTCTACGAGCATAGCCTCCCTTCCACAAGCTTCCTATCTCTCTCTCTTTCTCTCTCACACCTTTGATAGCCCTAAGCCCTCCTAGAAAACCTTTAGGAAACCTTAGAATACCCTATAATAGAATACCCTAATCTTGTTTTGGAACCCCTTAAATAGAGAACCGGAGAAATTAGAGTCACATAAGGAAACTGTGCATAAGCGGAGGAATTAGAGTCAAATAAGGAAACTACGCTACCTCTCCTCTGAACTGAGGAGGAAAACCCCATCAGTTTTCAGCACCGTGGGGCCCACTGTGATGTATGTATTTGATATGCACGCTTCTATTCATTTTGCTAGCTCATTTTAAGGCATTTACCCAAAATCCAAAATGGAGCAGAGCCAATGCTTGGTGGGCCCTTAGGGTTATGGACGTAGATTAGGTGATGTTTTCGGCACCGTGGGGCTCACTATGATGTATGTATTTGACATGCACACTTCTATTCATTTTGCCAGCTCATTTGAAGGTATTTACCCAAAATGGAGCAGAGCTAATGCTCGGTGGGCCTTAGGGTTACGAATGTAGATTAGGTGATGTTTTCAGCACCACAGGGCCCATTCTGATATATGTATTTGATACGCACGCTTCTATTCATTTTGCAAGCTCATTTTAAAGCATTTACCTAAAATGGAGCAGAGCCAACACTCAAGTAGGCCGTACCATAAGAAACTATTGGGAAGATAACACCACTGTTGAAAATTTCCTTGGGCCCACTTTAATGTTTACTTACCCTTTCAATGGTGGGTGTTCAATCTCTATTGTTTCGTGTGTTCTGCCCGCATTAGTCTTGGATTATTATAGTATTTTTATCTCCAAAACTTACCGACGGAGTAGGTTTGTGACGTGAATCTATTGAAAGCGGATTGGCTGATGTGTACGTGTCCTTCCAAGACGAGCTTCTCGAACTCCTAGATGTAGGAACGGTTCAAAGTAGATAAAAGATATTATAACTACACCAAGGTCATTTCAATTAGATCTAAAAAATAATTATATCCAAAGCTCGAGTGGACCACACCACAAATATCAGTAGTTAAAATGATTCTCATCGTTAAGGCATACTCCTGGAGCCCATCAAACATTTATTTTCCATCCAATCCGTTCATAGGGTAAAACAGACCCAGATGAAGATTAAAAACAAATATCACATTGATCCAAAACTTTTATGACTCCAAAAATCTTTCAATAGCATATGTTCCATTTCCACTGCCTTTTGCAGTGTGGTCCATTTGATATTTGGATCGTCTTATTTTTCTGCTCAACCCTTGTAACGAACTTGTAAAATGAAAGGGCGCGGATTGCTTCCTACCCCCGCCCGGACGGTAATCCGTTCGGGCAGGGCTCTATGGGGCCCACCGTGATGTAAGTGTTTTATCCATGGCGTTCAACGATTTTTTCAGATAAATTTAGTATATAAACCAAAAAATGAGGCACGTCCAAGGCTTAAGTGGACCACACCAAACGAACCTGTACTGATATGACACCCACCATTGAAACCTTTCTAAGGGCCCATGAGATTTTTTTTTACCATAAAACCCATTCATAAGGTCACGTAGAAGTGGATGAAGTGAAAACACAAATATCAGCTTGATCTAAAGCTTCTCTGGCTCTCAAGAAGATTTTAATGGTGGACGTTCAATCCCCACTTTATTGTCCACTCAAGCCTTGAACTTGCTTTATGTTTTGGTTCACGTATTAAAATTTTCTGAAAAAATCATTAAACGGTGTGGATAAAACATTTACATCACGGTGGCCCACAGAGCCCTGCGGTAATCCGTCCGAGCGGGGGTAGGACGCAATCCATATCCGGTTTGGATCTAACACGTGGTGGGATTCATAGAGCTTTGAAGTAAACATACTAGTCCGTGTCGTACATTATCCGTCACTTCTCATTAGTCCACGTCATTACCATTGACTTCAGCTACCAGTATACGCCGGATTTCTCTCCAATTTAAATATTCAACGTCATTATCAATAACTTCAGCTAACAGTATAGGCCGGATGTCTCTTTCCCAATATATTTCGGATTGGGTGTTGCACGTGGACGCGGATTGCGTCCAACACCCGCCGGGACGGTAATATGTCCTGGCAGGACTCTATGAGGCCACCGTGATGTAAGTATTCTATCCATGCCGTTTATTTCTTTTCTCAAATCATTTTATGATACGATACGGTGTTCAATCGCCACTGCTTCCTAAAATATGGTCCACCTGATAATCGTATCTTCTTAATTTTTTATTATCTTTAAAATTATCAGAAAAAATAGACCACGCCACTAAAGACTGTAATTTATGTAGGTCTCAATATGATGTATTTATTTAGATCCACAGGTCTATTCATATTTTTAAATAATTATATATTATTAAAAAAATAATACAGATCCAAATCTAAAGTGGACCACGCCACTGAAGACGTTGTGAATTGATGCTACTGGTGAAAACTTATTTAAGCCATGTAAAGAAGGCTCTAATCAAGTAGATATTTTTATTTTAACCCCACATGGGTATGTGTGAACCTGTGAACAAGTCTGATGGAAAATAAGTTTAACGTTTAGCCCTAGGAAAGTTTCAAGTGTTGTTTGCTCAATCCCCACTACTTTCTGTGGTGTGATCCATTTCAATTTTAGATGTACTTCATTTTTTGGCTCATGCTCTAGAATTATCTGGAAAATTTGGTGGACGGTGTAGATCTAACATAAAAATCATGGTGGACCAAAAAAAGTTTAAAAGTTGTGTATTAGCAATAAGCTGTGTTGTGTATTTAACAGCAATCTGTTTGATTCTGAGAAATCCGGCGTATCTTAACCACTGGATTCATCATAAATGACGTTTACTAGTGAGAAGCGATGGCACTGGAATTTCTTGTGCGACGCAAGAAAGGAAATACGGAAGATGCAAAAAATAGGAAAAAGGAAGAAGGATGATAGAAATAATTATGCGAAACTTCTTCCTGAAATACTCATAAATATTCTAATGCATTTAGATCTAGTTGATTGTATTCGCGCCGGACGTGTCTGCGTTTCGTGGCGGGCGGCATGGGCGGAGATGGTTGCCCGTAATCTACACCCTCCATCGCATCATCTGCCGTTGCTTATCTTTCCACGAAAAAATGAAATACATACTCTCTTCAATCTATTAGACAAGAATGTCTACGGTCTACATCTTCCTCAGGCCTGCGGAGCAAGTTGTTTAGGATCTTTTGATGGATGGGTAATACTGATGGATAAGATGATTGGGTGTTTTCTCTTGAATGTAACATCTAGAGATTCTATCCAGCTCCTCCGTCAGATTGGTTTTTCAAACTCGGCCAGGCATCGTCGCTATGTAGAAATTTTTTGGGAGCAGTGTCTGCTAAAAGATGCTAGGGCCATTTTATCATCTGACCCTACTTCAGGTGATTGTAGGGTTGTGATCATCTGCTCATTGAATGAAAAAATGGCCTTATGTAGAGTGGGAGATCCGGCATGGAGAATCTTGAAAGGAGAACGTGGTCAATATCAATTCATATCTAGTATCACGTTCTATAGTGGTCGAATAATTATGTTATGCCGTATGATCAATGGACTAATTAAGATGTATGAGTTGGATCCCAATCTTAAATCCACTAAATGGAAGATGATTCAGCAACTTGAAGTAGAATATCCTCACAATGTTTCTGAAATCTATCTGGTTGAATCATGTGGGGAGTTGTTAATGGTTTTAATGTCTTTATATGGATTTTGGCATCCTACTAAATTAATGATGATATCGTTCAGCATTTTTAAGATGGTAGGTGTAAGACCCGTATCCTAGACCGTACTGTTCCGTAGGTTCCCGCGGTCTTTCCGGTCGAATTCCGGCAACCTTCGATCATTAACTGACCTTGCGCGCGACCCTGATTTACACGCCGTCAACCTGTGTCGACTTAAACCGAGACTTGTACCAATGCGACCACACCGTCGCACTGGATTCATCATCCGATGCCGCAACTTACACGCCGAGAAGCGATACCATTGGAGATGTGGGCCGGCGTTCGGTGCGAGGAAAACGTCAAGTTGCAAAACCCAAGAGAACATCACATCAAATCCCATCAATTTCATCAATCAAGTACACATCACCTCACATGTCAAAGTACAACCCCATCCCCAAGCAACCCCAAAGTCAAACTCTCTCTTAAAAGTACACCCACATCACTCACCCATCTCTCTTTTCAACCTCTCTCTCTCACCTCTCTCTCCCTTATTCTCTCCAAGCAATCGTCCATGGCTTCCATGGGAGAGAAACTAGTGTGGCCCACCTTCCTACCTTCCATCTCCACCATCCAAGTCCGATCTCAACCATTTAAGTTCATCCATTTGAGCTCTAGCCTGCATTGGCGGAAGAATGAAGAAGAAATCTAAAGGTGGGTGCCTCTCTCTCCCTCCCTCCCTCTCTCTCTCTCTCTCTCTCTCTCTCTCTCTCTCTCTTTCCATGTTATGCTGGCCCATTTGACAAGCATATGTGATGGATCTGAACCGTCCAGCAGCAAGGACATCCTTGCTGTCTATGTTTCTGGAAGTCCAGCAATCACACAGGACTTGATGAAGGGAAAAACCCAAATATTGGATTGGGACCCAGCTTTGTAGCCACTTCATTGGATCCCACATGTGGATCGTACCATGACGTATGCATTTGATATCCCTGCCGTCCATCAACTGCTCACTCAGAGCATGGCTGGATAAGCTAGGTACAACCGGACCTGCTGCTGTCAAGCAGCAGGATAGGACGAAGGGAAAACGCTGATACCAGCCTGATCTGATGATGGTGGGCTACCATGTGGACCCCGCCTTAATGTATATATTCTATACCCTCACCGTCCATCATCTGGCCATTCGACCATGGGCCAGATAGGCCGTTGATAGCTGGACAGTCTACTGCCCACCCAACAGAGCCACCGTACTGTGTGTTCTGGGTAGGCTCTGTTTGAAGGGAAACCACAAATATCACCTTGATTCTAATGGGCTTGGGCTGGCCCACCGACGTGGACCCCACCTCGTTCCACCGTCCATCCTCTACCTGTAGAGGAAGATCCGAACTCAGATGGACCATGCTGTAACCAGCCAGAGATAATGCTCACCGTTGAAACCGTGGGACCCACCTGCTGTTGGGAGCGGATAGGCTGGACGACCATACACCAGCTATACAGCTGATGTATTGACGTCAGCAAGTATGTGGGACCCGTAGATGATATTTGGGTCTCATCCACACCATCCATTGATGGGACCCACCTATATGAATCCTGCATCCAGGCCGCTCGTTCAGGGCCTGGACGCTATATGCTTTTAATATGATAACCATTATTATAATAATAATATTATATTGTATTATGTGGTGGCCCACATGGGACCCACACGTGATGCATGTGGAGCATCCACACCGTCCATTTGATGGGTCCCCTTTATTTATGGGGTGCCTCCAAAAATCAGCCATAAACAGAACTCAGGTGGCCCACACCATCTACAAGTTTGTGAAAACATACTAAGTCATATAAAAACACTTGCTGGGGCCCACCTGAAATTTGGATGCTCGTGAAACTCGGTCTGACCCCTTAAATAAGTGGGACACACTAAATGGATGGGCTGGATTTCTGAACCATAGCTCCGTAGCTCCTAATGTACGTGAGGACCCACCTTTGATATGATATTTGCACCGTCCAGATGTATCTGGACGGTGAGTATGGGAAGTGTAGTATATAATATAATAATAATATATTATATATAACCTTATGGTGGCCCCACGTGGGACCCACCTTTACTGTATATGTTTCATCCATCCGTGGATCCCATCCACGTGGCCCACCATCCCGTGGCAGATGATCCAAACCGTCCAGTTGAGGACGTCAGTAAGCCGGGTCTGATCATAAGGGTGTGTTATACACACACCGTCCATCGATTTTAACCCAAACCGTCCTTTCACGTGGGCTTGTTGTGATGCACGTGTGGCATTCACCTGCCACGTGTATGCAGGACCCACCTTGATAACTATTTTTTTTGGCCTGCACCGTCTAGAGGTGCTGGACGGTGGACCACCTTGTATGTATGTATTTCATCCACACCGTCCAGTGGTCTGGACGGTGGAAACCCACGTGATTTATGTGTTTAATGCATACCGTCCATCCACCAGCCTTCCAGCTGCTGGATTGACGCCAGGGCCACCACGTTTCATGTGAAATCCAGACCGTCCACGTTGACCCATGATGGATGTGTCTTACATCCAGGTGCTGTTGGTGCTCTTCAAAATAAGTAAAATATATATGTATTATACTATATAATACAATATGGTGGGCCCTACGTGGGACCCACCTATGTGGGAAGGGGATGGACTGGTGTACATTTACACCAGCTATATGATTGTTGTAATGACGTTGGCTATGATGTATGGTTTATATCCCAACCGTCCAATGTTGCGATGTACCCTGATGTATTCACACCGTCCAACCGTTTTGAGGTGTGGCCCACCGACACGTGTGACACGTGTGGGATGGAACCCACATTGCTGCATGTATTCTCTATCCTCACCACCCATATGATTTGAACGGTGGGATGGCACTGTGGTGTACAGACTAAATCCACACCGTCCGTCCTGAACGGTGCAGTGCGGGACCCACCTGAGATACATGTGTTTTATCCCTGCAATCCAGGTGCCCTGGAATGGTGGGCCCGCTGATATGTGTTTTGCATCCACACCGTCCAGCTGTTTGGACGGTGCTGAACGCACCATAATGTAAGTGTTTTATCTGTGTTGTCAATCCGTACAGTGGCCTGCCTTGATGATATGTGTTGTATACACCGTCCATCCATGTGGGGCCAGCCGTAATGCATTTGTTATCCACGCCGTCCATCTTATGCGATGCGGCCCACCTTGATATATGTATTCTATATTTACACTGTCCATCGCTGGACGGTTTTATGTGGGGCCTACCATTGATGTATGTATTGTATATTTTTGTCATCCGCCCCTTGGACGTGTGGCCTACCTTGGGGTACGTGTTGTATCCAACCGTCTAGCCATCTGGGTCACCCAGACCGTCCAGATCATGGGGCCTACCTTGATGTGTATGTGGCCCATTTGATGACGCCCGATGAAATGTATTTAAGGCCCAGGTATGGGGCCTATGGTGATGTATATTAGGCCCTTGTGTGAAGCCATGGGCCCACTATATGTTTGGCCCTATGTGGGTCACTCCTTGGGAGCAATGTTGGTTAAATGACCACATTGATGGGCAATGATGGTTAGATGTCTACATTGTGACCTTTCCTTAAGCTTTGAAGGGCCGATTGAATTGATTCCGATTAACGATCGAGCCCGATTATCATGACCGATTGTCGATTTCGATTGACGTAACCGATTTGCCGATTCCGACTATCGATCGGTCGTAATTTTACCGTGCCGTTGTCCATTCTTGATTACCTTGACCGATCACATTTCGATTAACGTGACCGATTTGCGATTCCCACTATCGATAATGCGATGCCGAGACCGTGGCATCGATTCGATTCCTTGACCGACACCGATTTCGATTAACGTGACCGATTTGCCGATTCCTATCGATCAGCGATGCCGTGACCGATTCTTTGATTATTACCTTGACCTATTACCGATTTCATTAACGTGACCGATTTGTCGATCGATTATTGATCTATCCAGATGGTTGTGAATCGATTTGTCGATTTTGATTATCGATCGATTCTGATTGTCGTGACCGATTGCCGACTTTGATTGACGTGACCGATTTGTCGATTCTGATTATTGATCTATCCCGATGGTTGTGACCGATTTGCTGATTCTGATTATCGATCGATTCTGATTGTCGTGACCGATTGCCGACTTCGATCGACGTGACCGATTTGCCGATTCGGATTATTGATCTATCCCGATGGTTGTAACCGATTTGCCGATTTTGATTATCGATCGATTCTGATTGTCGTGACCGATTGCCGACTTCGATCGATGTGACCGATTTGCCGATTCTGATTATTGATCTATCCCGATGGTTGTAACCGATTTGCCGATTTTGATTATCGATCGATTCTGATTGTCGTGACCGATTGCCGACTTTGATTGACGTGACCGATTTATCGATTCTGATTATTGATCTATCCCGATGGTTGTGACCGATTTGCTAATTCTGATTATCGATCGATTCCGATTGTCGTGACCGATCGCCGACTTCGATCGACGTGACCGATTTGCTAATTTTGATTATTGTCGTGGTCGAATGCCGATTCGATTGTCAAGGCCGATTTCGATTGCCAAGGCCTATTGTCATGACCTATATGATGAACATGCAACCTGTAGTTGAGGCCCATTGTGATGTATTCACGGCCCATGGGTAAGCCTCATTATGATGTATTCATGGCCTATGGGCAAGGCCCATTGTGATATGTATCGGGCCCATGAGCAGGGTCCGCCTGTTGTGTATATGTGGCCCTTGAGTAAGGCCCATCGTGTTGTATGTTAGACCTTTGTGCGAGGCCGTGAGCCCATTATATGTTTGGCTCTATGTGGCCATTCCTTGGGGGCAATGTTGGTTAAATGTCCACATTGTCGAGGCCGATGGTTGACGCCTTTTATTGATACTGATTATGAGTATGTGACAGCATAGCATCATAATACATGCCCATACGCATCATCTGTATGTTTGTTATGAGATGTGATTGACCATTGCATATGCCACAGGGCAGGTTGTTCATAGGGCTCCCTGATAGGCAGAGCTGCCCCATATGAGAGCATGGCATGCACAGGATTGATGCATGACTGGGTTGTTTGACTCATGCATCTTGCATTATGTGTTATGATTACTGTACGCCCTAGCGACATCAGGGTCGTAGCCTCCACAGGTATTTCGTGGATGGCCAGATGGGACACCGGAAATCTGTTCTACATGGGGTGCTATAGATATCCCTGGGTGAAAGTCCCTAAACCCTCTTGGTTCCAGAGGTTGCTCCAACGTCTAGACCGAGTGGATGCATGAGCGCATGAGGGCCGCATACCATTAGGCCGCGTCTCCCACTGTGTCGTGGTCGGTTGGAAGGGGGTATGGCCTTACCTGCCCGAGGAGGGGGGCAATGCTAGGTGAGTCTGACCGGCTCGAGGAATGGGTCCGCTATCGACGAGCCGGGAGAAGATATTGGCAGCGGATAGTGAGGTCTCTTCCACTCACCTTATTGCGCGCGATGGGGCGGCAATCTAGTTTAGAGTGTAATAGACCCCGGTGATGATCCCAGAGAGGAACCGTACTGATACGTGGACTTATTGAGCAGGATTTGCATACTCATACATTCATTTCATTCACTATTCACTCTGGTGGTGGTGCGTAACTAATTGTTGTGTACCTTTGCATGGCAAGGATTTCGGTTGGGCGCGCGACTAACTCGAGATCGAGTTTACCACATTGAGTCCGACTATCCAAATTTAGGTATGGACCTGGTTTGGATAGAAGTTCTTTGTGATAGACCCCATTGCTTGTGATACTACGTACTATCATCCCGACTTCACTCCATGGGTCATTTCATTCGCACCGCATATTACATTGCGTCTCATGATCTTTAGTATTTTGGGTTGCCATGTTTACGCATTGATATAGCCGTTAGTACTCATGTCTTGCATCGCGCATAGCCTTGGACCCTGATGATACTCATAGACTTATCAGTATATTTTTGCTTATTTCGATATTGTATGATATATGACATTGTATCCTCAACATCTGATATTTAGTTTTCTTTGACTCCTCATTTGTATAGCTGAATTGCATTGCATACCCTGACATTGTATAACTCACGGACTGCCAGTATTTCCGCCTACTTTGATTACTCTGATTACTCTGATATTGCTTACTTGGCACTTATCTTGTGCACACACTTACACCACCCTCTAAGCTTTCTATAAGCTTATGCACGATAGATGCGTGCAGGTGATGTTAGGTTGCAGTAGTGTTGAGCTTGGAGCATGCAGCGGTCTTCTGGAACTTGATTTTTGATTTATGTATTTCCCTTTCAGAATTGTACTCAAATGATTATATTAGTGGATATGTGATGATGATGTTGCCTTTGTGAATTGGGTAATCTTGTGGTTATGCTTATTATGAGTTAAATATACATTGGAAAATCCTCCTTGTAGGATCCCAGGATCGGAACCTGGCGTATGGACGCTAGGAGCCGAGAATGGGGTACTATGGAGGCTGTCGGCACCGGATTCGGCGATCGGGATTCCTGTGAATCCAATCTCTGGGTTTGGGGCGTGACAGTAGGTTTCCGTTGTATCAAGGTAGAAAGCTTGGGTGATCAAATGCTTTTCTTAAGCTACTCTAACTCAAGTCTGTTTCCGCTAAAGTATTGCCAGGCTTCAAAGGGAATTGTATTTATTTTACAGATCATATTTTGATGAGAAATAATTATTCAGGTATGATTGACTTGGAGGATGGCAGTATCCTACCATTTTTTATACCATTTTTTTCAAGCATTCCTACTGGCATTTGCGACCCGTCTCACTATAAGGCGATCTGGGTAACACCATATCCAAAAAAGTAGTTTTTATTTATATATTTACTTTTCATTTAATGATATATAGTTGTTTTTGCATTCAAATAATTTATTTAAACAAGAGAATTAGTATATTATATTCAATTCTTAATAGCTTGATTTTGAGATTTTGATTAATCAATGTTCTCATAGTATATTATTATGTTATGAAGAAGGATCATGTACATTGAATGTGAGTTTTGTACATATTATTGTGCATGACCCACCATTATATGCCTGTGCCATCCCATGTTAAACTCATCAGCAAAATGTATGGACAGTGAGTAGATCCTGTACAAGAGGAATTATATGATATATGCCACATATTTGCATCAGTTTTTCAATTATCATATATAATTGTTTGGTAGTTAGGAGTACTACTGGTGGATGGAGTGCACAAAAAGAAAAATATAAAAATGTCACGGAAGATCCCAAGCAATCAATATTAGGAAACTTTTCAGTTGAATGCCGACCAATATTGTTGTGTTTCTATTCCGAAATACATGTCTTAATGCCACAAATAAAACATCTTAAGATGTTCTATGTCCAGGAGATATCTGATGCATGGTCAATCCATGGTGGGACACAATAGATCAATGGCTTGGATTATCAACCGTGGACATCCTAACCTGATATCTAAATTGATATCGTTTGGATAATCTCAATCAAATCACGAACCATGCTGATTTTTGGGCCTCATGGTTCAAATGGAGTGGGCACGTCTAATGATTTGGTGGATTTCACTTAAACATTAAGATGGTTTTGAAACCAACAATCCATATGCAAAGAAGAAAGTCAAGTAAAAATATTATGGGACGTGGCCATCATGATGTTTATGTAAAATCCACCACGATCACCAAGTGTCGCTTAATTTGAACGATAGGGCATAAATATTAGATTGATCTATGATTCAAGTAGGCCATACGAAGGGAAACAATAACCTTTATTCTCCAAACTATTTCCTTTCGTGTGGCCCATATGAAATAAGGATGGGTATGCTTTTTTGTATGTACGCTTACCTTTTAGCTTTGTATGAAACGGTTGGAGTGGATTTCATATAATTATCACGATGGACCCTTTAAAAAAAAGAAAAAAAAATCAAGAGTGAATGTCTCTCTCCAACATTTTTCTTGGTATGCCCCTCATGTTGATTTTTGCAGTCTATGGTTAAATTAACGGGACTTATCCACCAAGGTGAATTTCACGAGAATACGATAGTGGAGCTCACCAATTCTTGAAAAGTCTACAGTTAATTTTAATACTTTCGTCATCCATGTAAATGGTGGTGACGTGGTAATGGGATTTGAAAACGGAAATGAGATCTACCTGACCATGGGCCCACTTTGATGTCTGTAAATGTTATAAGAAAATATATTAATTGACCATTAAAAGCTTCTTGTGGGCCACAAAAGCTTTGAATCAAGATGAGCTTTTAAAATAGTTGGACGGTGTGGATTTTATACACATGCATCAGTGTGAGCCCCACAGTCAGGGTCCAACTGACGATTAAGTGGGAATTGAAATGTCCACCGTTGAAACCTTCATAGAGCCTACCAAGATCCTTATATGCTATACAAACCGTTCATAGTTTTACTATATCTCAGATAAACCTAGACACAAATATCATTCTCATAAAAAACTTCTTCCCCTTTCAATGGTGGGTGTTCAATCTCTATTATTTCGTGTGTTCTGCCCGCATGAGTCTTGGATTATTATAGTATTTTTGTCTCCAAAGCTTACCGGAGTTGGTTTGTAACGTGAATCTATTGAAAGTGGATTGGCTGGTGTGCACGTGTCCTTCCAAGACGAGCTTCTCGAACTCCTTAGATGTACTAACGGTTCAAAGTAGATAAAAGTTATCACCAAGGTCATTTTAATTAGATCTAAAAAATAATTATATCCAAAACTCGAGTGGACCACACCACAAACATCAGTAGTTAAAATGATTCTCATCGTTAAAGCATATTCCTGGAGCCCATCAAACGTTTATTTTCCATCCAATCCGTTCATAGGGTCAAACAGACCCTAGTGGAGATAAAAAAACAAATATCATATTGATCCAAAACTTTTATGATTCCAAAAATCTTTCAATAGCATACGTTCCATTTCCACTGCCATTTGCAGTGTGGTACATTTGGTATTTGGATCATCTTATTTTTCTGATAAACCCTTGAAACGAACTTGCAAAATGAAAGGGTGGTTTGGATGGATGCGGATTGCATCCTACCCCTGCCCGGATGGTAATCCGTCCAGGTAGGGCTCTGTGGGGCCCACCGTGATGTAAATGTTTTATCCATGCTGTTCAACGATTTTTTTAGATAAATTCAGTATGTTAAGCAAAAAATGAGGCAAGTCCAAAGCTTAAGTGGACCACACCAAAGGAACATGTACTTATATGACACTGTTGAAACCTTTTTTAGGGCCACGTGATGTCTTTTTCTTTTTTCTTTTTTTTTTTAATCATGAAACCTATTCATAATGTCATGTAGACGTGGATGAAGTGAAAACACAAATATCAGCTTGATCTGAAACTTCTCTTGCTCCCAATAAGCTTTTAATGGTGGATGTTCAATCCCCACTTTGTGGACCACTCAAGCCTTGGACTTGAGCCATTTTTTGGTTCACATAATAAAATTTTCTGAAAAATTGTTAAACGGCGTGGACAAAACCGATACATCACGGTAGGCCCCACAGAGCCCTACCTGTCCCGGCAGGGGTAGGATGCAATCCATGTCCGGTTTGGATATAACAGGTGGAGGGATTCATAGAACTTTGAAGTAAACACACCAGCCAGTGCATGTCGTACACCATCCGTCACTTGGCATTAGTCCATGTCATTACGGGTGACTCAGCTAACAGTATACGCCGGATTTCTCTCTATTTTCATTAGTCCACGTCATTATCAATAACTTCAGCTAACAGTATCGGCCGGATCTCTCTCTCCCAAATAGATTTCGGATTGGATGCGGATTGCGTCCAACACCCGCCCAGACGGTAATACGTCCGGGCAGGGCTTTATGGGGCCACCTTGATGTAAGTATTTTATACATGCCGTTTATTGCTTTTCTCGAATCATTTTACGCTAAGATACGGTGTTCAATCGCCACTGCTTCCTGAAATATGGTGCACCTGATAACCGTATCTTCTTAATTTATTATTATTATACTTCAAAATTATCAGAAAAAATGGACCACGCCACTGAAGACTGTGTAATTTATGTGGGTCTCAATATCATGTATTTATTTAGATCCACAGGTCTATTCATATTTTTAAATAATTATATATTATTAAAAAAATAATATAGATCCAGATCTAAAGTGGACCACGCCACTAAAGACGGTGTGAATTGATGCTACTGTTGAAAACTTATTTAAGCCAGGTAAAGAAAGGCTCTAACCAGGCAGATATTTTTATTTTAAACCCACACGGGTATGTGTGAACTTATGAACAAGTCTGATGGAAAATAAGTTTAACGTTTAGCCCTAGGAAAGTTTCAACTGTTGTTTGCTCAATCCCCACTGCTTTCTGTGGTGTGATCCATTTCAGCTTTAGATGTACTTCATTTTTTGGCTCATGCTCTAGAATTATCTGGAAAATTTGATGGACGGTGTAGATCACCAAAAAAAGTTTAAAAGTTGTGTATTAGCAATAAGCTGTGTTGTGTATTTAACAGCAATATGTTTGATTGAGAGAAATCCTGCGTATTAGCAATAAGCTGTGTTGTGTATTTAACAGCAATCTGTTTGATTGAGAGAAATCCGGTCGTATCTTAACCACTGGATTCATCATAAATGACGTTTACCATTGAGAAGCGATGGCACTGGAATTTCTTGTGCGACGCGAGAAAGGAAATACGGAAGATGCAAAGAATAGGAAAAAGGAAGAAGGATGATAGAAATAATTATGCAAAACTTCTTCCTGAAATACTCATCAATATTCTAATGCATTTAGATCTAGTTGATTGTATTCGGGCCGGACGAGTCTGCGTTTCGTGGCGGGCGGCATGGGCGGAGATGGTTGCCCGTAATCTACACCCTCCATCGCATCATCTGCCGTTGCTTATCTTTCCACGAAAAAATGAAATACATACTCTCTTCAATCTATCAGACAAGACTATCTACGGTCTACATCTTCCTCAAGCCTACGGAGCAAATTGTTTAGGATCTTTTGATGCATGGGTAATACTGATGGATAAGATGATTGGGTGTTTTCTCTTGAATGTAACATCTAGAGACTCTATCCAGCTCCCCCGTCAGATTGGTTTTTCAAACTCGGCCAGGCATCGTCGCTATGTAGAAATTTTTTGGGAGCAGTGTCTGCTAAAAGATGCTAGGGCCGTTTTATCATCTGACCCTACTTCAGGTGATTGTAGGGTTGTGATCATCTGCTCGGCGAATGAAAAAATGGCCTTATGTAGAGTGGGAGATCCAGCATGGAGAATCTTGAAAGGAGAACGTGATCAATATCAATTCATATCTAGTATCACATTCTATAGTGGTCAATTGTTTATGTTATGCTGTATGATCAATGGAATATTTAAGATGTATGAGTTGGATCCCAGTCTTAAATCCACTAAATGGAAGATGATTCAGCACCTTGAAATAAAATATCCTCACAATGCTTCTGAAATCTATCTGGTTGAATCATGTGGGGAGTTGTTAATGGTTTTGAGGTCTGTATACTATTTGGAAGGATTTTGGCATCCTAGTAAAATAACGACAACATTCGGTATTTTTAAGATGGAAGGTTTCCGTTGTATCAAGGTAGAAAGCTTGGGTGATCAAATGCTTTTCTTAAGCTACTCTAACTCCAAGTCTGTTTCCGCTAAAGTATTGCCAGGCTTCAAAGGGAATTGTATTTATTTTACAGAACATATTTTGATGCCTAATATTAATAATTATTCGGGTATGTTTGACTTAGAGGATGGCAGTATCTCACTGGTTTTTTCAAGCATTCCTATTGGCATTCACGACCCGTCTCAGTATAAGGCAATTTGGGTAACACCATATCCGAAAATGTAGTTTTTATTTATATATTTACTTTTCATTTAATGATAGTTGTTTTTGCATTCAAATAATTTATTTAAACAAGAGAATTAATATATTATATTCAATTCTTAATAGCTTGATTTTAAGATTTTGATTAATCAAAGTTCTCATGGTATATCATTATGTTATGAAGAATGATCGTGTACATTGAATGTAAGTTCGGTACATATCGTTGTGCATGACCCACCATTATATGCCTGTGCCATTCCCATGTTAAACCCATCATCAAAATGTATGGACACTGATTGCATTAGTTCTTCAATTATCATATATCAATTGTATCAATTGTTTGGTAGTTAGGACTACTAGGGTGGATTGAATGCACCAAGAAGAAAAAGAAAAAAAATGACACCAATTGGAAGACCCCAAGCAACCAATATTAGGAAACGTTTCAGTTTGAATGCCTATCATTGTTGTATTTCTATTCCAAAATACGTGTCTTAATGCCACAAATAAAAGATGTTAATATGTTCTATCCAGGAGATATCTGATGCATGGTCAATCCATGGTGGGACACAATAGATCAGTGGTCTAGACTATCAACCGTGGACATCCTAACTTGATATCTAAATTGATAACGTTTGGATAATCTCAATCAAAGCAGTTTCAATTTGGATAATCTCAATAAAAGCGCGCACACACACACTCTCTCTCTCTCTCTCTATCTGTGTGTGTGTTGCTCCAATGCTCTCGGAGCATAAATTACTGTGCCCCAGTTGCATTGAGATACTTATAGAGTCCAATCCATTGATTTAATTGGCCTTACACATGGGCGGTTGAGGTCTTTACATGAAATTTAAATAGCCTAATCAACAATTCGATGGGACCATATATATTGCTTATGATTCTAAAGAATCAATTTTGTTTAGCAATTTAAACCATCCCATCCATGGCTTAGAAAAAAGGATGGCTAGAAAAAATAAGGCCAAATTAATGATTTGGATTAAATCATCCAATCAGTTTGATTTTTACATGATAGACTGTGACATGGGAGCAAACATCAAACTATTTGCATGACTAAAGAATTCAATAACCATTATTCGACGCACACATGATCCATTGAAAGATGCAGTTGATGATTTCGTAGAAGATCTTATCCGAAGAAATCAATAGAAAATTGAAAACCAGTGCTGATTTCAATTTATGTTCAGTGCAAATAAAATTCAATCACTGAAAGCTGATTCAATATTGAATATGATGTTTCTAAAACTCCTATATCAGCTAGTTCCATAATCACCAGACTCACGTTCGCCATGATAATTTGTGGCAGCTCATCCAATGTAAATGCTGTATGTTTATCTTTTGAAAAAAAAAATAAATGAAAAGAAAGAAAATGCTGGCCCACCAATCTAGATTTATGATCATAGTTATAAGGCCATAATGATCTGACTTTGCACCCACCTTGTGGATGGTCAGACTAAATGTTCATAGGTCCAAAACCAACAACATAAAATAGTAATGTTCACCTAATGAATGTGTGTGGCCTATTCTCTACCATGGATAGGGTTGATTATTTGACAGTCTAGATTGCTTTCATTTATGTTATGTGCATCTATTTTTTTATCATTTCTTTCGGCTGAAACCAAAAAGAGAAGTAGGTCTAGCCTATCATTTACCGACCCAAAACCAAACAATACAATTAAAAACAACAAGACCTTTTTTTTTTTTTTTTTTTTTTTTTTTTTTTTTTTGTCAAAAAACGCTTTCTATACCAATAATCAATCGACCCTGTACATTCGGGCACCCCTTTACAAAAATAGGGGGCCTATCGTAACAAAAGTTAACTGCACAAAGAAAGCATAGGCCATCACAGCATCTTAATCGAACCTAAGCCAGCCTTATCAAGAAAAATGGAACCTCTAACCTGAAGAGGAAGCTCAGATTGGTTGTCGAAGCAAGAAGAAAATTGGGCTCCGCTACCTTGCCGGGCCATCAAATCTGCCGGCGAATTCCCTTCTCTCAGAATATGTGCAAACATAATTTGAGCCCGCCTCTTCATCTGGTTAATCCTGAATATCCATGCTTTCCACTTCCATCCCGGCTCGGCCACTCCATTGAGCATGTCTATCACTTGTCTGGAGTCCGATTCGATTATGATTCGCAACAATCCCCTTTGAAGACCACGGGATAAGCCATCATGAACCGCACGTAGCTCTGCAGTTGTGTTAGTTCCTATCCCATAGCCTTCTGAGAAGGCGAAGATGAAATCACCCTTATCTCCTCGACAGATCCCTCCCCCCCCGACCTACCCGGGTTACCTCGGGCTGAGCCATCAACGTTTATCTTAAACCAACCGGGTGGGGGGCTCACCCACTTAACCACCAAGGCGCGGCCACCAGAATTTTTCAAAGAGTTGAAAACTGCACATTGTGGCCTGAGTTGACGTCCCCAATCATCGTCACCAACGCCCACAGCTGAACCATTAACATGAACCAACCACCGCTTGATTTTGGCAATTACTGTAGCTTGGGATACCACCCCCGTGTCAAAAATTGCAGCATTCCTTGCTTTCCAAATCTCCCAAATTATCAAGCAAGGAGCAAGCATGTGCCCCACCATTTTCCTTCTCTTTGTTGAGGCTACCGCCCACCACTGATTTAACCGGGTCTCGGTCGAAGCCGCGTTCATGACTGAAATTTGAAACCATCTTCCAATAGTTGTCCACACACTCTGCGCTAAAATGCTCGAAACAAACAGATGTAGGACCGATTCTTGTGCGAATAAAACGGGGACTTGGGCATCTTGAAGAGCACAACAAACGCATCTAGATGCCAGCTGAACACCACGAGACTGAACTGCACAATCAACCGGGACCGCGTTTTGCAAGACTTTCCAGACCAGAAGCGAGATTTTGGGTGGAAGTTTTGCATGCCATACCCATCTTGACCAGCTACGACCCGTACTCGGCACCCTACTCATCGCCCAGGCTGATTTAACAGAGAATACCCCAGCTAGAGTGAACGGCCAGATTGGCTTGTCTGAGTCCCCTGAGATGCAGAAACCGGCCTGAAAGACGTGGTCGATTACCCGTTGGGGGAGGAAGAGCCACACAGAAGAAGGGGGGAGAGGACCGACTGCTCCAAGTACCTGGCACACTCGGAGGTCAAGCAAACTCTCCGGCACCTCAGAAACAGCGAACTGAGAGAGAGGCCCAAAACCTGTCCAATTTTCCTTCCAAAAGTTACACTTTCCGGCTCCAATTTGCCAAAGCACTCGGGATTCGACCATAGGAAAGAGCTCCATGATTCGCTTCCACAGCGGGGACGAGGTGCGCGTAGGTCTGTCCGACATGTGAGGAGATAGATCTTGCTTGTACTTGGCTGCCATGAATGATTTCCAAACATTATCTCCCTTCCCGAACTTAATTGTCCATGCCATTTTAAGCCTAAAAGCGTTCATGATGTCAGCAAGCCTTCTGAAACCTATGCCACCCTCTTCCTTAGGCGTGGCTAGCACTTTCCAGCTCTTCCAATGGCATTTCGTTTTCCCTTCTGACCATCCCCAGAAAAATTTTGCCATCTGCTTCTCAATTTCCTTCACCACCTTGGTTGGGATATGGGCCGCCGCCATAGAGTGGACCGGAATACTTGTGAGAACATTCTTCACCAAGATAACTCTACCAGCCTGCGATAGGATCCGAGCCTTCCACCCATTAATCCGCCCCATAATTCTGTCCATCAGAGGATTAAAATCGCTGACTTTGAGTCTTCCTTGCGTTATAGGGACGCCAAGATATATAAGCGAAGACGAAGAGCTTGCAAAGCCAAGGAGCGCCTCAATCGATCTGATTCTATCTCTTGGAAGCTTCTTTGAGCAGGAAAATGAACATTTGCGCAAATTAATACACTGGCCTGATGAAACTTGAAAAGCGTCCAAGAAATTCTTCATCGCTTTGAGTGATCTTTCTCTCCCAAAACAACAAGACCTCAAACCATGCAAATGATGCATAAAATAAAAAAAAATGCACGAATATCACCAGCATCCAAAACTCCACCGAACCAGCACTAGGGATAAGGTATCATACTCCATCGCCATGTAGGCCATGCCTCACTTCAGTAAAAAAAAAAAAACAAAACCACGATGACAGCTCGAAAAGAGCTAACGATTCTGATGACCTCTCAATCAGACATAGTTTCCTCCAGCTTGATTAAACAACCAAAAGAGGAAAGACTACTTCCCATGCCCCATCTATAGGTCCAAGACAGGGGAGAACAGAGGAGCTCATCACTGATTAGCAAAGCCCTTCAAAGGATTAATGGCAAAGCAGCCATTAGGTGGAAAAACAACAACCTAAGGACATCAACTGCCACAACTGCAACAGACAAAAAAACAAATGTGGATACCCTTCAATGGACTGAAACAGATTAGCTGCCACAACTACAACATACATCAACCCAAGCCACCAAACTTGCCAGCAGCATGATCATCCAACTGAATATGGACTCCCATTGGACATCAGCAACAACACCAGCTGCCACAACTTTCACCCTACAATAGCAGCAGCAAAGAAGAGGCCACTTCATGGTGGTTCAGGGAGGGACGTGATGAGGTTGATCACCGCCTTCCTCAGGGGATAACTACTACAAATTAGGGCTGAAAGTCGGGCGGGTTGGGTCGGGTTGGTGCTCAATCCTAACCTAATTAACCCAAGGTTCCTATACCTCAACCCTAACCCAACCCAACCCAATCTTAGGTTGGGAATTCTCAACCCAAGCCCAACCTAAGCGGGCTCAGTCGGGTTGATCGGGTTGTTCGGGTATATACGTGCTAATATTTTCATTATTACATTAGTTTATTATATTTTAATATAGGACTTATTTTTTGTATCTATAATTATATTAATTATATATGTGATTATTCATTATAAAGAACTTTAGTTTTTTCTTTAAAAAAAAACAAGCTAAAATATAAGGCAACTACTCCTTTAAAAGTCATGTAGCATAGCACGAAGTCTATTTGGGAGAGAAATCTAGCATAGCTTGTTAGATTGAGTCCTTGGAAATGACATGGACAAATAAGACTGGACATTACTAGTGTGCACAAACGATCCACACTCAATTATAATTTATAAGTAACTTATATATTGATCGGGTTCGGGTTGGGTCAGGCAACCCGAGCCCAACCCAAGTTTTATCGGGTTGGTGTTTGTATTGCCCAAGCTTAAGATCGGACCTGAAATATCCTGCCCGAGCCCAACCCAATGTCGGGTCGATCACGAGTGGGTCAGGTTGAACCCGCCCAACTTTCAGCCCTACTACAAATCCACGGAGCTCTCTGGACTTCTCACAGAAATCCAGATAAAAGCATGAATAATTCCTAATTAATTCGAAATAATTTGATTGATGATAAAAATGAAATTACAACTCTCTTTAAATAAGGAACTCAAACCTACAATAGAGTTTTAGACTTAGACTCCAACTCAAACATCCTAAAAACTTGACTTACTATAAATAGTAAACTTACTATTTATAGACGACATCTATTCCTACTAGACATAGTGTCCAATTTGGCCCAACCACGTTATTCTCCTAATCCTTTTAATGTTGGGCACAACTTCTATAACTCAAAGGATCAAAAGTTATACTAGAAGAAAAACTTACTATTTATAATAAAAATGAAAATAAATAGGACTTTTGACTGTCCATTTGATGGAATATCTCACAAATCCAGCGTGGGCAACCTGACATAGCGGGGTTTGGTTGGCTTAAGTAGGTTCATCAACCCTAAAATTGTATATAATATGTTGAATAACTCATCCCGATTTGTGAAATAAGACTGGTTTAAGGTCCTGATGGTCCGGATCGTTTCCGCCTCCAATCGGGCCTTCTCTGGTCTATCTTTGTCATGAAGGTGTCTGTGATCCGCTCTACATCACATGGCCCATAATCATGTTAACCAATACCGTTACGCCTTAGAGAGGAAGAACCGTTGTTCCTAATCATGCCCAATCCCACATCATCCATATAACCAGCCTCCCAATTTCTCTCAGGAGCTTCTCTCCCCCAGAATAGTCTCCCTTCTATGCTGCTGCTCCCAAGTTTAGCCAGGCCATCCACCATTCCCTTTCCTCTCTTAGGGTATGAGAGACAATAACATTGAGGTTAGAACTCTTGAAAATAACTTCTCCTACCCAATGGCAGATTTTCTATGGAATTCGTGTGAGGGGATTAGATATTGTCTCTGTGATTACTTTGGAGTCAGATTCAGCTATGATATATGCCCATGTTCTTGCAAATCCTAATTCGGTAAAGCATTGCTTGGGCCTCTACGACTGTTTTAGAAACCCGGCCCTATGAAACCAGATGCACACCCACTGTCTGAACTATAGTATCAACCGAGACAGTCTTGTTCATAGTTTTCCATACAAAAATCACAACCCTAAGCGAAAGGAACTTGTTCCAAACCCACCTGGTTGAAGCTTGCTTGGTCCTCTTGGCTTGGATTAAATCCCAGGCAGCATTCAGAGAATTTTCCTGTCGTATGAGTTGCCATCGTTGAGTACTTCATGGCAAACACAAGTTGAATATCCATCAGATAATTCGTTGTAAAGGATTGAACTCATATTCATTTAACCAATAATAACCTGAGTGGAGTAAAATATAAGAAGGATTTTGTGAACCTCTTTGAAAATTTCAGTGGTGAATAATTCCTTACCTGTCATCCCTGTCATCATCAAGATCTGCCACTACAAGATCTCCAAGAGTAGAGCTTTTTTTTTTTTTTTTTTTTTTTTTTTTAAAGAAAAAAGAAAAAAAGAAAGTGGACTGATGCCACAATTTCATTAATCACAAGAATTTACAGCGCTTCAGGAGAGCCTCAAAAAAATTATGAGACTCGCCTATCATATACGAAACAGACCAAAAAAAACAGGGGAATGACTAAACCAATGTAGATCTGATAGTTCCTAGTCCCAGACGGTCTAGGAAGATCAGCCCCCACACATGGACTGGAAGAGAAGTTGCGAGGAGATGAATGGTGAAAGACTGAATGATGCTACCTTCGCAGGCCATGCCATCTGCCGGACCGTTGCCCTCTCCTAGGATGTGATTGAAAACGAAAGTACCCGACTGCTTCAAATTGTTTATCCTGGCTATCCAAGGGCCCCACCGCCATGGGGTCGAAATCCTGTTAGAAAGAAGGTCAATCACGATCCTGGAATCCGATTCCACAACTACTACTTTTTATTAAACAAGATCAAATTTGCCCAAGATGGATAAAGAAATTGGAGACAAACGATGTTTCTTCTCTATTGAAACATCTATGGTAGGATCACTTCTACAGCGGAAGAATCTTGTTTTGTTGAGATTGATCTTTTGTTGAGAGCAACGGTTATTTTGCACCCATTAGCCAATCTCATGGAGTTGATCACATTTAGTGGAACGTCAAGGAGACCATGCATTTTTACCCCATTGTTGGCCAATCGAACGGAAAGCAAGATGTATTAGAAATTTTCCTCTCTCATCAATCAGCTCTACTCAACAAACAAACCCAAGATTAGCAAGATAGAGGTTCTAGAAATATACAGATTGCTATTACTTAAGATCATCTTGATCCTTCAATGGTTATATCAGTAACATCGGTTGCAGGAAAATGATAGCACTTAAAAGACTAATAAAAGTCATATTTCTCAAGAAGTTTTTCCATGAAGACCTGGCCCTTCTGTCACACCATTTTGGTGATCCACACTCTTCATCTCGCCAGACCCACAATGTATGGCTACATGACAAAAATGTTGCCGGTGATAGATCCTCATTGTTCATACACATTGTTGAAATCTGAAACCATTGTTTACCTCGCCTTTTATGGACTACAAAGATCTATGTTCGCTTAATTCTTTGATGTGCAACCCATCCATGCAAGTACCTTCTAGATGAATAGCATAGACCACAACATGGTGGGGCGCAGCCGGGATGAGACTTGTGAGGTGAACCACCTTCTCATATCTCTTTTCATAATATGATCAATACACATCCATGGATGTAAAATAAAAGAGGTCTACTAGAATACATCCCATTTTCAATTAGCTAAACCACTTATATGATGGGCCGCACCATGGATGGGGTCAGGTCAGGTCAAGTTGATTTTGATAGGACCCAGACCACTAGTTTTCAGGTTGGATCTAATGGCCCATCAGGTCAACCCGACCCATTTGCACCACCACCTGCGTACCACATTTATATTGAATGAGTTGCCACTAATTACCATGGCGTACGCATTTGAGTTCCCAAATGGAACTAGCTCACCATGAGAGCTTTATAACATAAGAGGTTTAGAAACATTATATGCAATATTGAATCGGTCTTCAGTGATTGAATCTTTTTTTTTTTCCTTTCTATCTGTTTCTTCAAGATCTACAAAATTCATTTAGTTTAATCTTTTGATGAGCTTAATCTTTTTTTTTTTCCTCTAATGATGTTCACTGGCTTCGTTGATTTCTCTGGGATATTAAATTGTTCCTTTTGATTTCAATTCCAATGCTGCTGAGTTTGTCATATACAAACTGACATGAAAGAGATGGAGAAAATTGGACAAGATGATATTGTGCTTTTGATGAAAGAATTTGAAGATCTTGATGCTGATCAATCAGGGAATTTGTCTGCATCTGACCTTGTGCTTTTGCAATCTCCTCAGAAGGGACCTAACATCGAATACAACAATCATAGAGAGATTGGGAGCTGGAAGCTGTGTTTTCTGGAGTCTTCTATTTTCTACCAAACAGATGCTTGCTCAAGAGTGAATGTGTAGAATTTTAACTATACCCATTGACTTCTTTTTCTCTCTTGCTCTGACCAGCTATTTTGAGAAAATCTGTGCATTTTGGATGTATTTTATGTATGTGTGTATGATATTTGAATTGAGCTTTTTCCATGCAGATGGTTTGAGGAAATCGGAAGGGGAAAAAAAAAAAAAAAAAAACTGCGGTGATTGAGATTCTTGGATAAAGGGCAGTGTTTTGAGATGGGCATTTACCTCATTTGTTTAATTGCGAAAGTAAATGGGTTGGGTCAGGTTCATTTTGGTTTGAAGGGTGGCTTGATTTGGGTTGATTTCGACAGGCTCTGGACCCAACCCATTCAGTAGTTGGGGTGAACTTTTGGACCCAGACGTGGTCCAACAGGTACAAATACAGGTCCAGACCCACTTATTGGGTCAACCTGGCTATTTGCACCCATACTCATAGAGGCAGGTTATCTATGTTGGGGAAAGATAGGAACTGTTCATCTGGTTCGTCCATTATGGATGGACCATACCCAAAGCTGGATAATCCTAACCATTAGATTAAAAAGTTCTCGAATAAAAGGGGACAGCTAAGAAGCGTCGTTAATATCATTATATGATAAATGAAACACTTTGGACATCCAAACAGACAAAGGTGAGATAGCTTTATCATCTGAGGGTACATTCAGAGGTAGGCCACACCACAGGGAATAGTTGGGATCGTAAACACCCTTCCGGATTGTGTGTGGGCTCCACCGTGTATTTTATATGGCATCTAATCCATTCAGAAGATACGTGGGACCAGTTGAAGTGGATGCCGAAAAAGATCAAGCCATCCACAAACTTAAGTGGGACACGCCATGTGATTAGGGCTTTTAGACATGGTTTTACATGCTGTGGCCCACCTGAGTTTTGGATTGCCCTAATCTTTTGGTGCGAATGATGGATGGTTTGGATGCAATGTAGCCATACATACATCACGTTTAGTTTCCAAAGCTTTGTAGTGGATAGGTCATCGAACTGTTTAATGGTTAATTAATACTAAATGTCGAGAAGTGGAGGGAAAGGCGCGATTTTCAAACCACAGTCTATCAGCAATTAGGGCCGTCCATCTAGTGGCCCTCCACATCAGGGGATTCCAATTTTTAGACTGGCTGACTTCAGATCAGACCATCCAATACGGAGAAGTGTGTGGACATAAGTACATGTTGAAGAGCCCTAGGTGCCAACGGTGTGGATCGCCAGAACATGGGCCCTAATTGTACAAAATAGCTGAGGCAACGGCTTCGTGTCCCTATATGCACCTCTACAAACGGACGGACATGGGACATGCATTCGTGTCACTTGTGTGGCACATCGGAGCCTTGGATCACGTGGCAATGGTACCCACCGTGTGATTCATCTGTGCCATTCAAGACGTTAACGTGACCCCTAAGAAGGTTTCAACGGTATACGTCCATTCTCCACTGTTTATTTTGGTGTGGTCCATTTGAAGTTTTAATCTGCCTGATTTTTTAGATCATAACCTTACGTGGCCAGAGAAATGGATGGATGGAGTGGATATAACACAGGCATAAGGGTAGGCCCACAGAGATTATGGTCAGAGTAAATTAGATTGCCTACTGAGTTACTCAGTATGCTCTTATCGTATGAGTAAACTCAGTTGGGCCCACCTTGAATGTATGGATGGAGTGGATATAACACAGGCATAAGGGTAGGCCCACAGAGATTATAGTCAGAGTAAATTAGATTGCCTACTGAGTTACTTAGTATGCTCTTATCGTATGAGTAAACTCAGTTGGGCCCACCTTGAATGTATGTGGTCTATCCACGCAGTCCATCCATTTTTAAATCTAATTTAAGGGGTTCATCCCAAAATTGCAGCACATCCAAAGATCAAGTGGATCATACCACACGAAACATTGGGGATAATGATTTCCACCGTTGAAACCTTTCTAGGCCCTACGGTGATGTTTATTTGTCATCGAACCTGTTCATAAGATCATAAAGACATAGATGAACAGAAAAAAAAAAAAAAAAAAAACAAATATAAGATTGATCCAAAACTTCTGTGGCTCCCAAGATATTTTCAACGGCAACCATTTCTTGTGGTGTTGTCCATTTGAATATTTAATATACTTCATTCTTGGGCTAAAGCCCTAAAATTATTTGGGAGAATGGATGGATGGAGCGGATAAAATGCATAAATCATGGTAGACCTCACAGGCTTTACTCAGTACACTGATCGCAGTGAGTTTCTCACTAAGCAATCCGCTTCCGGTTTAGAGGAAGTTAAGTCCGGTCCCGATAGTTCCGTTACAGGTAGGGATGTACGCGAGCAGAGTTATCTGGGTAGCTCGCTCCACTCGACTCGAAAAAGCTCCATTCAACTTGGTTCGAAACTGAGTTCGAGCCGAGTCGAGCTGATTTTTTTAGCTCGAAAAAAATTTCGAACCGAGTTCGAGCTTGCCCGAGCTCGACTTAACTCGGATCGAATCCAACTCGAATCAAACTTAGATCGATTCAGTTCGGTGACTTGGTTACTTTGATATTGTTGTTGTTCATCAAGTGTTTGATGAAATGACTCAATGAACACCACTAAAATTACTGATAGTTTTGGTTTAGAAACGGTTTTAAGCCGTTTCTAAAATTTTTTGGTCCACGTATTAAAATTTTCTGAAAAAATTGTTAAACGGCGTGGATAAAACACTTACATCACGGTGGGCCTCACATAGCCCTGCCCGTCCGGGCGCGGGCAGGATGCAATCCATGTCCGGTTTGGATATAACACGTGGTGGGATTCATAGAACTTTGAAGTAAACATACCAGCCAGTGTCGTATAACCGATGACTTCCGCCAATGGTATACGCCGGATTTCTCTCTATCTTCATTATCAATAACTTAAGCTAACAGTATAGGCCAGATTTCTCTCTCCCAAGTGGATTTCGTATTGGGTGTTAAACATGGGCGCGGATTGTGTCCAACACCCGCCCGGAGGGTAATACGTCCGGGCAAGGATCTACGGGGCCACCGTGATGTAATCATTCTATCCATGCAGCTTATTGCTTTTCTCAAATCATTTTATGATACGATACGGTGTTCAATCACCACTACTTCCTGAAATATATATGGTCCACGTGATGATCGATCGTATCTTCTTAATTTTTTATTATCATACTTTAAAATTAGCAAAAAAATTGGACCATGCCACTGAAGACGGTGTAATTTATGTGGGTCTCAATATGATGTATTTATTTAGATCCACAGGTCTATTCATATTTTTAAATAATTATATATTATTAAAAAAATAATACAGATCCAAATCTAAAGTGGACCACGCCACTGAAGACGGTGTGAATTGATGCTACGGTTGAAAACTTATTCAAGCCATGTAAAGAAGGCTCTAATCAGGTAGATATTTTTAGTTTAACCCCACACGGGTATGTGTGAACTTATGAACAGGTCTGATGGAAAATAAGTTTAACGTTTAGCCCTAGGAAAGTTTCAACCGTTGTTTGCTCAATCCCCACTGCTTTCCGTGGTGTGATCCATTTCAGTTTTAGATGTACTTCATTTTTTGGTTCATGCTCTAGAATTATCTGGAAAATTTGATGGACGGTGTAGATCTAACATAAAAATCATGGTGGAACAAAAAAAGTTTAAAAGTTGTGTATTAGGAATAAGCTGTGTTGTGTATTTAACAGCAATCTGTTTGATTGAGAGAAATCCGGCGTATCTTAACCACTGGATTCATCATAAAAGACGTTTACCATTGAGAAGCGATGGCACTGGAATTTCTTGTGCGACGCAAGAAAGGAAATACGGAAGATGGAAAAATTAGGAAAAAGGAAGAAGGATGATAGAAATAATTATGCGAAACTTCTTCCTGAAATACTCATCAATATTCTAATGCATTTAGATCTAGTTGATTGTATTCGGGCGGGACGAGTCTGTGTTTCGTGGCGGGCAGCATGGGCAGAGATGGTTGCCCGTAATCTACACCCTCCATCGCATCATCTGCCGTTGCTTATCTTTCCACGAAAAAACAAAATACATACTCTCTTCAATCTATCAGACAAGAATGTCTACGGTCTACATCTTCCTCAGGCCTGCGGAGCAAGTTGTT
The DNA here is from genome assembly GCA_030180095.1 of Magnolia changhungtana. Taxonomy (NCBI): domain Eukaryota; kingdom Viridiplantae; phylum Streptophyta; class Magnoliopsida; order Magnoliales; family Magnoliaceae; genus Magnolia; species Magnolia changhungtana. The sequence continues at coordinate 1,500,601 of JASAUF010000642.1, read as the reverse complement.
TAGGATCTTTTGATGGATGGGTAATATTGATGGATAAGATGATTGGGTGTTTTCTCTTGAATGTAACATCTAGAGACTCTATCCAGCTCCCCCGTCAGATTGGTTTTTCAAACTCGGCCAGGCATCGTCGCTATGTAGAAAATTTTTGGAAGGAGTGTCTGCTAATGGATGCTAGGGCCATTTTATCATCTGACCCTACTTCAGGTGATTGTAGGGTTGTGATCATCTGCTCAGTGAATGAAAAAATGGCCTTATGTAGAGTGGGAGATCCAGCATGGAGAATCTTGAAAGGAGAACGTGATCAATATCAATTCATTTCTAGTATCACATTCTATAGTGGTCGATTATTTATGTTATGCTGTATGATCAATGGACTGATTAAGATGTATGAGTTGGATCCCAGTCTTAAATCCACTAAATGGAAGATGATTCCGCACCTTGAAATAGAATATCCTCACAGTGTTTCTGAAATCTATCTGGTTGAATCATGTGGGGAGTTGTTAATGGTTTTAAGGTCTTTATACTATTTGGATGGATTTTGGCATCCTAGTAAAATAATGACAACATTCAGCATTTTTAAGATGGAAGGTTTCCGTTGGATCAAGGTAGAAAGCTTGGGTGATCAAATGCTTTTCTTAAGCTACTCTAACTTCAAGTCTGTTTCCGCTAAAGTATTGCCAGGCTTCAAAGGGAATTGTATTTATTTTACAGATCATATTTTGAATATTTTGATGCCTACTATTAGTAATTATTCGGGTATGTTTGACTTGGAGGATGGCAGTATCTTACCTTTTTTTTCAAGCATTCCTACTAGCATTCACGACCCGTCTCAGTATAAGGCAATCTGGGTAACACCATATCCGAAAAAGTAGTTTTTATTTACATATTTACTATTCATTTAATGAATAGTTGTTTTTGCATTCAAATAATTTATTTAAACAAGAGAATTAATATATTATATTCAATTCTTAATAGTTTGATTTTAAGATTTTGATTAATCAAAGTTCTCATAGTATATCATTATGTTTTGAAGAACGATCATGTACAATGAATGTGAGTTCGGTACATATCGTTGTGCATGACCCACCATTATATGCCTGTGCCATTCCATGTTAAACCCATCAGCAAAATGTATGGACTCATAATATCAATTGTTTGGTAGTTAGGACTACTACAGTGGATTGAATGCACCAAAAGGAAAAAGAAAAAAAAGAGTCACGAATTGGAAGATCCCAAGCAATCAATATTAGGAAACGTTTCAGTTTAAATGCCTATCATTGTTGTATTTCTATTCTGATATACACGTCTTAATGCCACAAATAAAAGATGTTAAGATGTTCTATCCAGGAGATATTTGATGCATGGTCAATCCATGGTGGGACACAATAGATCAATGGTCTAGATTATCAACCGTGGACATCCTAACCTGATATCTAAATTGATAACGTTTGGATAATCTCAATCAAAGCAGTTTCAATTTGGATAATCTCAATAAGAGCGCGCACGCACGCACACACACACACACACACACACACACTCTCTCTCTCTCTCTCTCTCTCTCTCTCTCTCCATGTTGCTCCAATGTTCTCGGAGCATAAATTACCGTGCCCCAATTGCATTGAGATACTTGTACACTACAAGAAAATAGGCCTTTAGCCACAAATTTTTAGCCTCAGTTGAAAAAATGGAGGCTAAATGTGTCTTTTAGCCTCAATTGAAAAAATGGAGGCTAAATGTGTCTTTTAGCCTCAGTTGCTAAGGAACTGAGGCTAAAAGTTCATCTGTCAGGCACGTATCCTAGATCGTACCGTTCTGTAGGCTTTCGCAATCCTCCCTGTCGAATTCCGGCAACCCGCGATCTGTAATCGGCATTTGCGTGCGACCCTGAGTTGCGTGCCGTAAATCTGAGTCGGCTCGAATAAAAACTTATACCGTCATGACCGCGTCGGCCGCGGTTCCAATGCCGTGTCTCGTGTGTCAAAGTGACGCTTAGATAAGAAGTTGTGGCCCACACATTATAATGGTTGTGGACCGCACATTGTGGGACCTACCTACCCCTATGACACCATTCCCTAGGTGTCAAGTCCTTGCACAAGTAATAATGGCTCCTCCTCTTAAGTCAACACCTCCCCTTACCTAGACATTTAAGATGGCCTTACATCATTATGACAAGCCATAACTTCTCTCTCTCTCTCTCTCTCTCTCTCTCTCTCTTCCTTATCTCTCTCTCCCTCTCTCTTTCTTCCTCATTCTCCATTTGCAAGAACCATGGACGTCCAACCCATCCCAAAGTTCCAACCATCTTTCACCTTAGATCCTCACCAATCCGACCTTTATATCATCATCTCCACCGTTAAAGAAGCTTCGTAAGGGCATTAGAGTATAATGGTAGAAGTTGAAGGGGAAGATCTTGAGGTGGGTGTTTCTCTCTCTCTCTCTCTCTCTCTTCCTTTATTTGTGGCCCGTTTAATGATTGTATGTGGTATCCAAACCGTCCATCAAATGAACCCCATGGTCGTGCAAGCCATGTGGGCCCTACCCTTGGTGATGAGAAAACACAAATATTAAATTGATCCAAGTCAAGTGGGCCACATCCACGTGGGACCCACCAGCCGTGGTCCCCACACGTGGGACCCATCTTGATGAAACGTATAGTCCAGCGTCCCTGTTGGATGTGGCCTGAAGCGTGAACATTCAGTGGATTGTACTCACTGCAACCAAAAAAAGAAACGTCATTAGTTTAGCCTTTTTGGGTGGGCCACTCATGCAGGCCCACCTTGATGTATTGATCAAATCCATGCTATCCATCCCATTTTCCAGCTCATTTTAAGCGTTGAGCCGAAAAATGAAGTTAATCCGAATCCTAGGTGGCCATACCACAAATGCTTAGGGGTTGGGCTACCCACCTTATTTCTTACACTTTGCATTGGAGGTTTGGAGTGAGTTTTCACTCATGAGACCTACATTGATGTATTTCTTAGATCCACACCATAAGTCTATTTTCTGGCACATTTTAGCCGTGGAGCCCAAAAATATACTCGATCCAACCATCATGTGGACCACACCACAACCGATGGTGGTAGTGGGAGCACCCCTCACGTCAACCATGCGACTTGGGGTGGAGGCGTCCAAACCATGGACCCCACTTTGATGTATTTGTTTAATCCATGCCGTCCACCACCTTCCCCATGTAGTTTTAGGCTATGATTCGAAAAATGAGGCAAATCTTAGTTTTTAATGGACCACATCGAGGGAAACAAAGTCCCACTGTTGGAACCTTTTAATACCTACTGTTGTGTGTATAAGTGGTAGACCTATCCATCATTAGATTCCTTTGGTCCATAGAGAGCTGGTCGATATAATAGATGGAATGGATTATCCACTAGTGGGCTCCACATAATAGAACAAAATAAAAAAAAGGAAGAAAGAGAAGAAGAAAAAAAAGTGAAGTAACTTGACGTTATTTTCAGTGACGGTGAGGGTGGAAGCACACGTGGATCACACCATGATGAATTTGTTTAAACCATACCATCTACCATCTTCTTCTTATAGTTTTAGGGTATGTGCCAAATTTTGAGGTAAATACGAGTCTCGAGTGGGCCGTTCTAAGGGTATTAATGTCCATCTGTTGAAACACTCTAGGGCCCTCTTTGGAGCCCCTCGTCATCCAAACCAGACCTAATCAGAGTCTATTTGACCTCATTCAAGGTGGCCAAGACGATGAATGGATTAGATTATTCACTTGGGATGGCCCACATGGTAGGAAACAGTTGTGTTGAACGCCTACCCTTGAAACCTTTTTTCTGGGTCCCAGAAGTTTTGGATGCTTATGATATTTGTTTTTCACCTTTATTAAGGTCTGTATGACCCTATCAACGGATGGGATGGAAACTAAACGCTATGGTGGGATCCACACCATAACGTATATGTTATGTCTAGACCGTCCATCTGATGGACGAGCAGCAGCAAGGTGCTGCTGTGCTCGGACGTCAACACGTGGTCACCACGAGGTATTGTTATATCATAACCGTCCATCCACTAGACGTGGCCCCACCTGACGCAGGTGTATTATCCAAACCATCCCTAGGGATGGTGGACCCTGATGAAGCATGTGTTATATCCTTCAACTGATTACGACAGGGCTGTAATGGGCCACCCAATAAATATATTTATTTTATATCTAAATCGTCCACCCATTAGACGTGGACCCATCATGGTAGCATCCGTCCGTCTTAGTTTGAACAGCTGAAAACCAATCTTCATGATCTTTTATAATTCTGCCACCTAGGCATAGGTTGCTGCCGCCCCATGGGACACCTTGGACGGTCCAGATCATGAAAAGTGATGATGGGTGGGCCCCACTGTCAATACCCAGTAGTAAGAGCGCCCGTCACTGGACGTTTTGCACTGGGAGGGAATTGTTTGGATGCTTTGTTAAAAAAAATAGGTGGGGCCCACTTCTAATGATATTCTTGGGGATCTACTCTGTTCATCATTTTCTCAGTAACTTGTAAGCCCATGGGTCAAAGTATGAAATAAAACCTAACTTTATGTGGGCCACACCATGCACCTGTGATGAGGCGCTACCCACAGTTGAAGCAACCCTCGTTATCCTTTACGTGTATGCATATAGAATTTTTGTTTATTTACAAATTTGCCACTCTTCCTTCTAGAATAGTCTGTCATTCGTTCCTCCCTACTGTACCGTCCAAAAGAAGTGAAATTTGGTAAATATCCACTGTTTTTCGTGCTGTTTCCACCAGTTAAGTTTGGGTCCCGATTGCCCAAGGATGTCCCAGATACTTTCTTAGTGGTTATTGTCTGATCTTGCCCATCGGGTCACTTATACACTGATCCAAGGGATGAATTTTGATGTGTATGGCTAATTTGTGATCATTGGGCCGTATATAAAGTTTTAAGCTGAACGGATGGTGGAAACCCTATATGATCAAGCATTCTGGCTGACTGTCAGGCCACTTGCGCTTCGATTTCTCAAAAATTTTGGATCATTGGCGTGTAAATCCGTCGATCTTGGTCCCCTGAGGTCCGTCCCTTGCCTTGGTGAATATGAGCGTTAAATCCATGCTTTTAGCACCCTTTTGTAGTCCATGCTCCTAAATACACCTTGCATCACAAACATGATTAAAGCAGGGTGTTAAACAGTATCATGTACGTAAAATCAGGTAATAATTGGGATCCAATATGCAATATTCGACCCTCATCAGTAGCGTGTGGGGCCCAACCTTATATTGATGTAGGTGCACACCCAGCCATCCATCTATTATGCTGCTGTGCAAGGACCACCTTGATGTATATTAGGCCCATCATGATGTATTTTTAGCCCATGTGCAGGGCCCACCTGTTTGTAATTTTGGCCCATGTGATGGGGCTCACCTATTGTGTATTTATGGCCCATTAGCGAGGCCTATTGTAATGTAATTCTGACCCATATGTCGTGGCCCGCTATGATATATTTTCGGCCCATATGATGTGGCCCATTATGATGTAATCAAGGCCCATTGATGTAGCCCACTTGATGTGTATTAGGCCTTTTTTCGAGGCCATGGGCCCACTTTATGTTCACCTCTATGTGGGCCACTCCTTAGGAGTAATGTTGGTTAAATGTCCACATTGATGGGCGATGGTAGTTGAATGTCCACATTGTGACCTTCCCTTAGGCCTCAATCGGCTAATTATCAAGGCCTATTTCGAGTGTCGATTTCGATTGCCAAGGCCGATTGTCGAGACCTATATGATGTAGATGCGACCCGTAGTTGAGGCTTATTGTGATGTACTCGTGGCCTATGGGCAAGGCCCGTTGTGATATGTATTAGGCCCATGATTCATGACCCATTTAATATATTCGAGACCCATGTGCAGGGCCCACATGTCGTGTATTTGAGGCCCATGAGCAGGGCCCACCTGTTGTGTATATGTGGCCCTTGAGTAAGGCCCATTGTATTGTATATTAGGCCCTTGTGTGAGGTCATGGGTCCATTATATGTTAGGATATATGTGGGCTATTCCTTGGGGGCAATGTTAGTTAAATGTCCACATTGTCGATGTCGATTGTTGATGCCGGTTATTGATACCGATTATGAGTATGTGATAGCATAGCATCATGATACATGCCCATATGCATCATTTGCATGTTTGTTATGAGATGTGGTTGATCATTGCATATGTCATTGAGCATGTTGTTATGAGACTCGCTGATAGGCGGAGGTTATCTCACATGAGCACACGGTATGCCCAGGATTGATGCATGACTAGATTGTCTGACTCATGCATTTTGCATTGTGATTACTATATGCCCTAGCGACATTAGGGCCGTAGCCTCCACATGCATGTCGTGGATGGCCAGACGGGATACCGAAAATTTGTTCTAGCATCGGGCTGCCATAGATGGCCCTGGGTGAAAATCCCTAAAACCCTCTTGGTACCAGAGGACGCCCCAACGTCGAGATCGAGTGGATACATGAGCGTCCGAGTGCCGAATGCCAGAAGGCTGCATCTCCCACTATGTCGTGGTCAGTTGGGAGGGGGTGTGGCCTTACCCGCTCGAGCGTAGGGGGCATTGCTAGGGTGAGTCTGACCAGCTCGAAGAATGGGTCCGCTATCGACATGTCGAACAGGTATTGGCAAACTATTGGCCAGGCGGATAGTGAGGTTTTTTACGCTCACTTGGACTGTGCAGCTGAGAGAGCGGCAGTGCCATTTGGAGTGTACTAAACCCCGGTGTGATCCCAGAAATGAACAGTACTGATATGTGGACTTATTGAGCAGGAGTTGCGTACTCATTCATTCATTCATTCACTATCCACTCGCGCTGGTGGTGCGTAATTATTTATTACGTGTACCTTCGCAATGGCCAAGATTTCAATTGGGGCGCGCGACTAACTTGAGATCAGAAGTTTACCACATTGAGTCTGACTATCCAAATTTAGGTATGGGACTAGTTTCGATAGAAGTCCCTTGTGATGGACTCCATAGCCTACGATACTATGTACTATCATCCCGACTTCACACTCCGGCATGGTCATTCCATTCACATCGCATATTGCATTACATCCGTGGCATATGACATTTTGGGTTACTGCGTTTCTGCATTTATATGGTCTAGATACGGCTGACGCTATTCGTGAACTCATCAGGAATTGTATATTGCATCGTATCCTCGGCATCTGATATTTGGGTTTTTATGACTCCTTATTTGCATAGCTGTTCTATATTGCTTACTCTGTTATCTTATGATTTATGATCTTGTCAGTATTTCTGTTTACTTTGATAATTTCTGCTCTTGTCAGTATTTCTGCTTACTCTGATAATTCATGATCTTGTCAGTATTTTTGCTTATCTCGATAATGTACGATTTATGGATTACCAGTATTTTCGGTATTGTATGATGATGACATTGTATTGAATACTTGGCATTTACCTTGTGCACACACTTACACCACCCTCTAAGCTTTCTATAAGCTTATGTACGATAGATGCATGCAGATGATGTTAAGTTGCAGCAGTGCTAAGCTTGGAGCGTGCAGTGGTCTTCTGGAGCTTGATTTTCGATTTATATATTTCCCTTTCAGCATTGTATTCAAATGATTATATTAGTGGATATGTGATGATGATGTTGTCTTTGTGATTTGGGTATACTTGTGGTTATGCTTATTACGAGTTAAATGTACATTGAAAAAAAAAAATCCTCCTTGTAGGATCGTAGGATCGGAATCTGACGTAGAGGCGCTAGGAGCCGAGAATGGGGTACTACAGAGGCTGTTGGCACCGGATTCGGTGATCGGGATTCCTGTGAATCCGATTTCCTGGTTTGGGGCGTGACATCATCTTTTACCTCAGTAACCGAGGCGAAAAGTCTACCTTTTAACCTTAGTTGTATAGAAACTGAGGTGAAAAGTCTACCTTTTAGCCTCAGTTGCTTAAAAGAAATGTCAATAAAAGACCGAATGATTCAAAACAATCCATATTATAGAAATCTAAAATATATTAAGGTTCTTTTAGCTTCACTTGAAGAACCGAGGCTATAAAAGGCTAAAGCCTTTAGCCACGGGGGTTTCAACCTTGGTTTGGATAACTGAGGCAAAACTGAGGCTAAAGGTTTTAGCCTAAGTTTTTAACCTTTTTAGCCTCAGTTTTGAACCGAGCTAAAGCCCCCTTTTCTTGTAGTGGTAGAGTCCAATCCATTGATTTAATTGGCCTTACACATGGGCGGTTCAGGTCTTTACATGAAAATTAAATAGTCTACTCAACAATTTGATGGAACCATATAGCTTGCTTATGATTCTAAAGAATCAATTTTGTTTAGCAATTTAAACCATCCCATCCATGGCTTAGAAAAAAAGGATGGCTACAAAAAATAAGGCCAAATTAATGATTTGGATTAAATCATCCAATCAGTTTGATTTTTGCATGATAGACTGTGACATGGGAGCAATCATCAAACTGCATGATTAAAGAAGTCAATAACCATTATTCGACACACACATGACCCAATGAAAGATGCAGTTGATGATTTCGTAGAAGATCTTGTACGAAGAAATCAATAGAAAATTGAAAACCAGGGCTGATTTCAATTTATGTTCAGTGCAAATAAAATTCAATCACTGAAAGCTGATTCAATATTGCATGTGATGTTTCTAAAACTCCTATATCAGCTAGTTCCATAATCACCAGACTCACGTTCGCCATGATAATTTGTGGCAGCTCATCCAATGTAAATGCTGTATGTTTATCTTTTGAAAAAAAAAAAAAAAATGAAAAGAAAGAAAATGCTGGCCCACCAATCTAGATTTATGATCATAGTTATAAGGCCATAATGATCTGACTTTGCACCCACCTTGTGGATGGTCAGACTAAATGTTCATAGGGTCCAAAACCAACAACATAAAATAGTTATGTTCACCTAATGAATGTGTGTGGCCTATTCTCCACCATGGATAGGTTGATTATTTGACAGTCTAGATTGCTTTCATTTATGTTATGTGCATCTATTTTTTATCATTTCTTTCGGCTGAAACCAAAAAGAGAAGCAGGTCTAGCCTATCATTTACTGAACTAAAACCAAACAATACAATTAAAAACAACAAGACCTCAAACTATGCAAATGATGCATTAAAAAAAAAAATGCACAAATATCACCAGCATCCAAAACTCCACTGAACCAGCACTAGGGATAAGGCATCATACTCGATCGCCATGTAGGCCATGCCTCACTTCAGTAAAAAAAAAAAAAACCAGGATGACAGCTTGAAAAGAGCTAACGATTCTGATGACCTCTCAATCAGACATAGTTTCCTCCAGCTTGATTAAACAGCCAAAAGAGGAAAGACTGCTTCGCATGCCCCATCTATAGGTCCAAGACAGGGGAGAACAGAGGAGCTCATCACTGATTAGCAAAGCCCTTCAAAGGATTAATGGCAAAGCAGCCATTAGGTGTAAAAACAACCACCCAAGGACATCAACTGCCACAACTGCAACAGACAATAAAACAAATGTGGATACCCTTCAATGGACTGAAACAGATTAGCTGCCACAACTACAACATACATCAACCCAAGCCACCAAACTTGCCAGCAGCATGATCATCCAACTGAATATGGACTCCCATTGGACATCAGCAACAACACCAGCTGCCACAACTTTCACCCTACAATAGCAGCAGCAAAGAAGAGGCCACTTCATGGTGGCTCAGGGAGGGACGTGATGAGGTTGATCACTGCCTTCCTCAGGGGATAACTACTACAAATCCACGGAGCTCTCTGGACTCCTCACAGAAATCCAGATAAAAGCATGCATAATTCCTAATTAATTCAAAATAATTTGATTGATGATAAAAATGAAATTACAACTCTCTTTAAATAAGGAACTCAAACCTACGATAGAGTTTTAGACTTAGACTCCAACTCAAACATCCTAAAAACATGACTTACTATAAATAGTAAACTTAACTATTTATAGACGACATCTATTCCTACTAGACATAGTGTCCAATTTGGCCCAACCTTGTTATTCTCCTAATCCTTTTAATGTTGGGCAGAACTTCTATAACTCAAAGGATCAAAAGTTATACTAGAAGAAAAACTTACTATTTATAATAAAAATGAAAATAAATGGGACTTTTGGCTGTCCATCTGATGGAATCTCACAAATCCAGCGTGGGCAACCTGGCATTGCGGGGTTTGGTTGGCTTAAGTAGGTTCACCAACCCCAAAATTGTATATAATATGTTGAATAACTCATCCCGATTTGTGAGATAAGACTGGTTTAAGGTCCTGACAGTCCGGATTGTTTCTGCCTCCAATCGACCCTTCTCTGGTCTATCTTTGTCATGTAGGTGTCTGTGATCCGCTCTACATCACATGGCCCATAATCATGTTAACCAATACCGTTACGCCTTAGAGAGGAAGAACCGTTGTTCCTAATCATGCCCAATCCCACATCATCCATATAACCAGCCTCCCAATTTCTCTCAGGAGCTTCTCTCCCCCAGAATAGTCTCCCTTCTATGCTGCTGCTCCCAAGTTTAGCCAGGCCATCCACCATTCCCTTTCCTCTCTTAGGGTATGACAGACAATAACATTGAGGTTAGAGCTCTTGAAAATAACTTCTCCTACCCAATGGCAGATTTTCTATGGAATTTGTGTGAGGGGATTAGATATTGTCTCTGTGATTACTTTGGAGTCGGATTCAGCTATGATAGACGCCCATGTTCTTGCAAATCCTAATTCGGTAAAGCATTGCTTGGGCCTCTACGACGGTGTTAGAAACCCGGCCCTATGAAACCAGATGCACACCCACTGTCTGAACTATAGTATCAACCGAGACAGTCTTGTTCATAGTTTTCCATACAAAAATCACAACCCTAAGCGAAAGGAACTTGTTCCAAACCCACCTGGTTGAAGCTTGCTTGGTCCTCTTGGCTTGGATTAAATCCCAGGCAGCATTCAGAGAATTTTCCTGTTGTATGAGTTGCCATCGTTGAGTACTTCATGGCAAACACAAGTTGAATATCCATCAGATAATTCGTTGTAAAGGAGTGAAATCATATTCATTTAACCAATAATAACCTGAGTGGAGTAAAATATAAGAAGGATTTTGTGAACCTCTTTGAAAATTTCAGTGGTGAATAATTCCTTACCTGTCATCCCTGTCATCATCAAGATCTGCTACTACAAGATCACCAAGAGTAGAGCTACTTTATATAAAACAAGATCAAATTTGCCCAAGATGGATAAAGAAATTGGAGACAAACGATGTTTCTTCTCTATTGAAACATCTATGGTAGGATCACTTCTACAGTGGAAGAATCTTGTTTTGTTGAGATTGATCTTTTGTTGAGAGCAACGGTTATTTTGCACCCATTAGCCAATCTCATGGAGTTGATCACATTTAGTGGAACGTCAAGGAGACCATGCATTTTTACCCCATTGTTGGCCAATCAAACGGAAAGCAAGATGTATTAGAAATTTTCCTCTCTCATCAATCAGCTCTACTCAACAAACAAACCCAAGATTAGCAAGATAGAGGTTCTAGAAATATACAGATTGCTATTACTTAAGATCATCTTCATCCTTCAATGGTTATATCAGTAACATCGGTTACAGGAAAATGATAGCACTTTTTTTTTTTTTTTTTTTTTTTTAAACTGAAAGTGGACTCCTGCCACTACTCGTATTAATCACAGGAAAATACATCTTTTCGGGTGTGGCTGAAACAAAGGAACACAGCCCACACCTATCATATGATAGAGAAAACAGAAACAAAAACTGAAAACAAAACAGAAACAGAGGAGCTGAGAAGGAACTGGCAGCAGCATCCCAACAGCAAAGCTAGGAGAGGATTCAGTTAGGCAGACGTTCTGATCACGCCAAGCCCGACCCTGTCCAAAAGGATCATGCCACGGACCTCAGAAGGGAGGGAACGGAGATGAAGATGGGTTACAGATTTTTGAAGACGGCTACCTTCCCGCGCCAAGCCATCAGCCGGGCCATTACCTTCTCTTAGAATGTGAGTGAACAGAAAACTGCCCAGCTGGCACAAACGATTGATTCTATTCAGCCAAGGTTGCCACTTCCAATGGGCCTTTGCGAGGTTTGAGAGACAGTGAATCATCAGCTCTGAGTCCGACTCAACAACAACCTTGTCGAGGCCCCTACCCAAGCAGAGAAGGATCCCGTCATGAATAGCGCGGAGTTCCGCCACATTATTAGAAGCAACCCCGTAGCCCGCCGAAAAACCAAAAAGGAAGTTACCGTTGTCATTTCTACAGATACCACCCCCACCTGAATTTCCCGGATTTCCCAACGCCGATCCGTCCACATTTAATTTGACCCAGCCCGGAGAAGGCTTATCCCATTTCACCAGGGAAGCGGCGGCCCTGTTTTGCACTAGAACCGAGTTCTTGGGGCTCTTGACGCGTTTCCAGCCCACAACCTCCGATAAATCTGCATCGAAAATCAAGTGAGCCCACCATCTGATGCGGGCCACGGATACCGTAAAGTTCATGGGGGAGTTTTCATAGACAGCGATATTTCTGGACCGCCAGATCTCCCAGAAAATCAGAATCGGCAACATACAACGAACACGACTATGCGCAGCTCCAGGAGCCGATGCGTTCCTCCAACAATTCAGCTTAGCCACCACAGAACTATGAACCAGGGGCGGGATACCGCATATCGGACCGAAAAAGTTCCAGAGAGCCTGAGCATGGCGGCCAAAAAGAAAAAGGTGGGGAATAGATTCCTGATAAGAAGAAATATTCATACCTTGAGAACAACATCTGCACCTTGAGGCCATGGCGACACCTTTGTCTTGAACTCTACTGTCTACGGGGATCCCATTTTGCAGGAGTCTCCACATGAAAATGGAGAACTTTGGCGGAAGGGAGTCTAACCAAATCCAGGCGGCCCACACCGGCGCCGGGGAGGGAGACCTCAACAGATGCCAGGCTGAACGCATAGAAAATCTGCCTGATTTTTCATGCGGCCAAAAGAATTCGGGGGGGTCGTCTGAGGTGGAGAATCCACCGTTGATGATTTCGTCGCTGAGATGCTGAGGAAGGAGGGTGAATACTCTGGAAGGAGGGAAGGGGCCTGCCCGACCCATTACATCTCGCACTTTCAGGTCGATGAGGTCCCAAGGGATGGGACAAGGAAGATGGCGTTGGAGAGGGCCCCTGCCCATCCAATTTTCAGTCCAGAAATTTAAATGACCATCTCCAACAGTCCACTGGATAGACTCCGAAAAAGTGGGAAACAAGGACATGACTTTCTTCCACAATGGCGAAGGATTAGAGGAGGGGGGCGCCAGATCACTTGCGTGGATGTCCCTACCATGCTTGCATCTCATGAGCTTTGCCCACGAGCTGGGAGGATCCCCAAACCTGACCGACCAGGCTAGCTTGAGGCGCTGAGCTGCCATGACCTTGACCAAACGTCTAATGCCCAGGCCGCCCTCCTGGGTGGGACGAGTAATTTGAGAACCTTTTTTCTAGCTTTTCGGTCACCTGACGCGGGATATTAATAGCTGACATGATATGGATGGGAATACTGCTTAAGACATGCCGGATTAGCGTTACTCTACCTGCTTGAGAAAGAAGCCTGCCCGCCCAACCCGACGTTCTTCTATCCACCTTGTCCACCAGGGATTTAAAAGCCACAGATCTGATTTTTCCGAAGCAGAGGGGGGCACCCAAGTAGGTAATATCACCACTAGCTTTCTGGAACCCCAGGATGCGTTCAGTGGATCTGATTCTGGCTGAAGAGAGAGCCGAAGAGCAGATGAATCTACTCTTGCGATGGCTGATTTTTTGACCTGTAACTGATTGGAACACCGCCAGGAACTGATTTATCAGATGGAGGGACTCCCTCTGACCATTGGTGAAGAGCAATATATCGTCTGCGAATAGAAGATGTGACATGCTTGGGCAACCCCGGTGGATAGAAAACTGATTACACCGTCCACTATTGATCATAAGATTGAGGTTGATTGAGAAAGTCTCCATAGCGATAATGAAGAGAGCCGGGGAGAGGGGATCCCCTTGTCTCAGCCCTTTGTGGGATTTGAAGAAACCCGTCGGTTCCCCATTGACGAGGATAGAAAACCAATTGTTCCCCCAACAATTCTCCAAAATCTGGACCCATCTCTGGCAGAAACCGAACTTGAAGAGCACTTGTTTCAAATAGACCCAGCTCACCCTATCATAGGCTTTTTCGAGGTCGAGCTTGAGAATGAGATTGCCTCCCCGGATTTTTCTGTTGATGTCGCGCATCAATTCTTGCACTAACGCAATATTTTCAGTTATTGATCTGCCTTGAACGAATGTACCCTGTTCCTGTGAAATCATCTTAGGCAATAGCAAGCTTAATCTGTTGGCAAGGAGCTTTACAAAAATTTTATAAATAACATTGCACAAACTTATGGGGCGGAAGTCAGCAAAACATGCTGGAGCTGTGGACTTTGGGATAAGGTTAATGAGATTAGAAGTGAACGCTCTAGGAAGAGCGATCCCCTCCATGAGATCCTTAGCTGCATTAAGGATATCAGCTCCTACAATGTCCCAGCAAGTAGCGTAAAAAGCCGCCGAGAAACCATCAGGGCCCGCCGCCCTGTCCCTAGGCATCGACAAAACCGCCACTTTAACCTCCTCCAAAGAGAGAGGAGTAAGCAGGGAAATGTTATCCTGGTGGGAGATAATCTGGGGGATAGCTTGCAGAAAATCCGCGTCGAAGTCAATAGGAACAGCTTGAAAAAGATCTTCAAAGTATTTAACTGCTTCCTCTTTAATCTCCCGGCTGGAGGTAACCAACTCCCCAGACCAGTTTTTTATGGCAGAAATGGAGGATCTTCTGGCTCTTTCATTTGCATAGGAGTGAAAGAAACGAGTGTTTCTATCACCCACATGTATCCATGAAATTCTAGATTTTTGCTTCCAGAAGGCCTCCTCCATTGACCGAAGTTGAATAAGCTTGTGATTGAGATCAGAGTATTTTCTGGAGAGGTCGTCAGAGGGGTCAGATTGCATGCATAAATCGATCCCTTCCAACTCCTCTTCAGCAGATTGAATCTGGAGGAAGACGTTCCCGAAAGTTTCCTTGTTCCACGTTTTAAAGATTTGTTTGGTCTTTTTCAATTTGAGCTGGATATTGATCATCGAATTGGAGGAGCATGTGCCCTCCCAAGCCTACAACCGTGAGGGTACGGCTAGAGCTTGGGCGAGGTTGGACAGAGTGCTCCTCAATGCTAGTTGGGTCTCTGAGTTTCCCCGGTTTCGAGTTGATCATCTCCCCCGTATTAACTCCGACCATGTGCCGCTTCGTCTGCTTTTCCCCTCCCGCGAGCCCCCAAAGGTCAGACCATTCGAATTGCTTACGATGTGGACCTTGCATAATTCATTTTATCTTCAGAAAATGATAGCACTTAAAAGACTAATAAAAGTCATATTTCTCAAGAAGTTTTTCCATGAAGACGACCTGGCCCTTTTGTCACACCATTTTGGTGATCCAGACTCTTCATCTCGCCAGACCCACAATGTATGGCTACATGACAAAAATGTTGCCGGCGATAGATCCTCATTGTCCATACACATTGTTGAAATCTGAAACCATTGTTTACCTCGCCTTTTATGGACTACAAAGATCTATGCTCACTTAATTCTTTGATGTGCAACCCATCCATGCAAGTACCTTCTAGATGAATAGCATAGACCACAACATGGTGGGGCAGCCGGGATGAGACTTGTGAGGTGAACCACCTTCTCATATCTCTTTTCATAATATGATCAATACACATCCATGGATGTAAATAAAAGAGGTCTACTAGAATACATCCCATTTTCAATTAGCTAAACCACTTATATGATGGGCCGCACCATGGATGGGGTCAGGTCAGGTCAAGTTGATTTTGATAGGACCCAGACCACTAGTTTTCAGGTTGGATCTAATGGCCCATCAAGTCAACCTGACCCATTTGCACCACCACCTGCATACCACATTTATATTGAATGAGTTGCCACTAATTACCATGGCGTACGCATTTTAGTTCCCAAATGGAACTAGCTCACCATGAGAGCTTTATAACATAAGAGGTTTAGAAACATTATATGCAATATTGAATCGGTCTTCAGTGATTGAATCTTTTTTTTTTTTTCCTTTCTATCTGTTTCTTCAAGATCTACAAAATTCATTTAGTTTAATCTTTTGATGAGCTTAATCTTTTTTTTTTCCCTCTAATGATGTTCATTGGCTTCTTTGATTTCTCTGGGATATTAAATTATTCCTTTTGATTTCAATTCCAATGCTGCTGAGTTTGTCATATACAAACTGACATGAAAGAGATGGAGAAAATTGGACAAGATGATATTGTGCTTTTGATGAAAGAATTTGAAGATCTTGATGCTGATCAATCAGGGAATTTGTCGCATCTGACCTTGTGCTTGTGCAATCTCCTCAGAAGGGATTGGGAGCTGGAAGCTGTGTTTTCTGGAGTCTTCTAATTTCTACCAAACAGATGCTTGCTCAAGAGTGAATGTGTAGAATTTTAACTATGCCCATTGACTTCTTTTTCTCTCTTGCTCTGACCAGCTATTTTGAGAAAATTTGTGCATTTTGGATGTATTTTATGTATGTATGTATGATATTTGAATTGAGTGTTTTCCATGCAGATGGTTTGAGGAAATCGGAAGGGGAAAAAAAAAAAAAAAACTGCAGTGATTGAGATTCTTGGATAAAGGGCAGTGTTTTGAGATGGGCATTTACCTCATTTGTTTAATTGCGAAAGTAAATGGGTTGGGTCAGGTTCATTTTGGTTTGAAGGGTGGCTTGATTTGGGTTGATTTCGACAGGCTCTGGACCCAACCCATTCAGTAGTTGGGGTGAACTTTTGGACCCAGACGTGGTCCAACAGGTACAAATACAGGTCCAGACCCACTTGTTGGGTCAACCTGGCCATTTGCACCCATACTCATAGAGGTTATCTATGTTGGGGAAAGATAGGAACTGTTCATCTGGTTCGTTCATTATGGATGGACCATACCCAAAGCTGGATAATCCTAACCATGAGATTAAAAAGTTTTTGAAGAAAAGGGGACAGCTAAGAAGCGTCGTTAATGTCATTATATGATAAATGAAACACTTCGGACATCCAAACAGACAGGTGAGAGCTTTATCGTTTAAGGGTACATTCAGGTAGGCCACACCACAGGGAATAGTTGGGATCGTAAACACCCTTCCGGATTGTGTGTGGGGTCCACCGTGTATTTTATATGGCATCCAATCCATTCAGAAGATACGTGGGACCAGTTGAAGTGGATGCCGAAAAAGATCAAGCCATCCACAAACTTAAGTGTGACACGCCATGTGATTTAGGGCTTTTAGACATGGTTTTACATGCTGTGGCCCACCTGAGTTTTGGATTGTCCTAATCTTTTGGTGCGAATGATGGATGGTTTGGATGCAATGCTGTGGGCTATACATACATCACGTTTAGTTTCCAAAGCTTTGTAGTGGATGGGTCATCAAACTGTTTAATGGTTAATTAATACTAAATGTCGAGAAGTGGAGGGAAAGGCGCGATTTTCAAACCACAGTCTATCAGCAATTAGGGCCGTCCATCTAGTGGCCCTCCACATCAGGGGATTCCAATTTTTAGACTGGCTGACTTCAGATCAGACCATCCAATACGGAGAAGTGTGTGGACATAAGTACATGTTGAAGAGCCCTAGGTGCCAACGGTGTGGATCGCCAGAACATGGGCCCTAATTGTACAAAATAGCTGAGGCAACGGCTTCGTGTCCCTATATGCACCTCTACAAACGGACGGAAATGGGACATGCATTCGTGTCACGTGTGTGGCACATCAGAGCCTTGGATCACGTGGCAATGGTACCCACCGTGTGATTCATCTGTGCCATTCAAGACGTTAACGTGACTCCAAAGAAGGTTTCAACGGTATACGTCCATTCCCCACCGTTTATTTTGGTGTGGTCCATATAAATTTTTAATCTGCCTGATTTTTTAGATCATAACCTTACGTGCCAGAGAAATGGATGGATGGAGTGGATATAACACAGGCATAAGGGTGGGCCCACAGAGATTATGGTCTGAGTAAATTAGATTGCCTACTGAGTTAGTATGCTATTATCGTACTGAGTAAACTCAGTTGCCAACTTTTTTTTTTTTTCTTTTTTCCAAAGCACTCTGATAGATATATTCATTGCAAAATTGGGATTGTACAAGTATAACGGGCCACCCTAATAGCGCAAAAAGGGGAGACAAGGGCTGCCCGACGAGAGAAAATTATCAACGCCGTCCATCCAGTTGGGCCCACCTTGAATGTATGTGGTCTATCCACGCCGTCCATCCATTTTAAAATCTAATTTAAGGGGTTCATCCCAAAATTGAAGCATATCCAAAGATCAAGTGGATCATACCACACGAAACATTGGGGATAATGATTTCCACCGTTGAAACCTTTCTAGGCCCTACAGTGATGTTTATTTGTCATCGAACCTGTTCATAAGATCATAAAGACATAGATGAACAGAAACAAAAAAAACCAAATATAAGATTGATACAAAACTTCCGTGGCCCCCAAGATATTTTCAACGTCAACCATTTCCTGTGGTGTTGTCCATTTGAATATTTAATATACTTCATTCTTGGGCTAAAGCCCTAAAATTATTTGGGAGAATGGATGGATGGAGCGGATAAAATGCACAAATCATGGTGGACCTCACAGGCTTTACTCAGTACGCTGATCGTAGTGAGTTTCTCACTACGCAATCCGCTTCCGGTTTAGAGGAAGTTAAAGAGTCCGGTCCCGGTAGTTCCGTTACAGGTGGGGATGTACACAGGCAAAGTTATCTGGGTAGCTCGCTCCACTCGACTCGAAAAAGCTCCATTCAACTTGGTTCGAAACTGAGTTTGAGCTAAGTCGAGCTGATTTTTTTTAATTCAAAACAAATTTCGAACCGAGTTCGAGCTTGCCCGAGCTCGACTCGACTCGGATCAAACCCAACTCGAATCAAACTTAGATCAATTCAGTTCGGTGACTCGGTTACTTTGATATTGTTGTTGCTCACCAAGTTTTTGATGAAATGACTGAATGAACACCACCAAAATTACTGGCTATAGTTTTGGTTTAGAAACGGTTTTAAGCCGTTCTAATACAGAAACGGTTTCGAACCATACCTGAGTATAGAGAGACCATTTCTAAAAACTAATTAAGATCAGGCCTACCATGATGTTTTTATCAACACTTCTAAACATCTAACAGGCCCGTGGATTATGAGCATTTATCAACACTCATGGGGCCCACCGTGATGTTTCTATGTCATTCAAGCCCTTAACAAGGTGGTTTCAAGCAGGTTGAAGTGAAAACACAATTATCAGCCCTATCTGAGAGTTTTGTGGTCCATTAAGAATGTTTCAACAGCATGCCTTTATTCCTCTCCATTTCTTGTTGTGTTGCCCACTTGACCTTTTAATTTGCCTGATTCTTGATCTCACGCTGAGAAATGGATGGATGGATAGTGTATATAATACAAACATTATAGTGGGCCCTTAGGGTTACGGACGTAGATTAGGTGATGTTTTTGGCACTGCAGGGCCCACTGTAATGTATGTATTTGACATCCGAGCTTCTAATTATTTTGCCAGCATTTTGCCAACTTGTTTTAGGGCATTTTCCCAAAATGAAGCAGAACCAACACTGTGGGGCCACTGTAATGTTTACTTACCTGTTAATAAGGGTACATATATATACCTATATGAAAGCAAAATACAAATGCCAGCATCAGCCAAAACTTTTGTGGCCCCAAGCAAGTTCACAATGATACGTGTTCAAGAACACCCGGTGTTTCCTATGGTGTGGTACACTTGAGCTGCCAATTTGCTTCAATTTTTTGTTTCATGACCTAAAATGAGCTAGGAAAATGGATGAACTGTATCATATAAAATACATAAATCATGGTGGCTCCACAATACAAAACACATCAACACACGAATGTGATTTATATGTTTTATCCACGCCGTCCATCCATTTTTTTTCAGCTTATTTTAGTCAATGAACCCAAATTTAAAGCATATCCAAAGCTTAGGCAAACCACACTAAAGGAAGGAATTGAATTCTCACCGTTGAAAACTTATTGGGGGCGCGGATGTTTTGGATCAAGCTAATATTTGTCTTTTCCTTTCATCCATATGTGTGACCTTATGAAATGGTTTGATGACAAACATAAATTACCATGGGCCGTAAGACGGTTCAATGGTAGATGTCATTACCCCATGTTTCCCATGGTGTGGGCTTTTTAAGCTCCCCATATGATTCAATTTTGGGCCAAGGGCTTAAAATGAGTTGGTAAACTATAAGACCCGTACCCTAGTTCGTACCGTTTTGTAGGCTTCCGCGATCCTACCGGTCGAATTCCAGCAATCCTTGACCCATTTTCATCGTTGCGCGCGATCCTAAGCCGAGTCCTGCATACCAAAGTCGGCTCGAACCGAAACTTGTATCCTAGTGATCGCGCCGTCGCCGCGGTTCCAACGCCGCGACTCGCGCACCGAACCGATAGCTAGGTGGGAAGATGTCAGTCTGCGTTCATTCCGAAAAAACACCGCATGTTGTGAATTACGAGGAAATCTCTACGAGATGTCCCATCAATCAAGTCAGGTACACCACCTTACCTCCATGCCACCTCACCCAACAACAAGTACACATGACCACTCCTCCCTTACCATAAGTCTACTCTCTCTCCCCACTCACCATCCCTCCTTTACCCATTTTTCAACTTAACCCATTTCCATTTATTACAACCACTCCACCCATCCCTTCCATCCATATCTCCCATCACTTCTCTCTCTCTCTCTCTCTCTCTCATTTTTCTCAAATCTCTTCAAGCAACAAAAATTTCATACGTCCAAGCTCTTCCCCAAGCCAAGTGTGGCCTCAACCGTTGATCCATCATCTACCACCGTTAAAATCCAAGCAAAGGAGCTAAGAAGGCTTAAGGAGCAAAGAAAAGGCCAATAAGGTGGGTGAACTTTGATTTTTACCGTTGATTGCATGATTTAAGGGCCCACTTATTGGTGGGACCCATTTTGATGTATGTAATATGTTCATGAGGGGCCCATAGTGGCGGGGTCCCTCTATGATCACCGTTTCTCTCTCTCTTTCTCTCTTTCTTTGAATGGTGATGGTGATGAATGGATGAGTGTGGCCCACTATGAATCACATATATATTTTTTTTAATGTGGGATCCATCGGACGAATGGGTTGGATCTATGCCATCTAGCCCATTAGCGGGCCCAGATGGAAGGAAAACATAAATATTACGGTGGGCCGCGTTCATGTGGAACCCACCTTGATGAGTGGACCATGTGTATGTGGGACCCACAACCCTGGAGTGTCTATCCATGCCGTCCAGCGTCTGCTGGACGGGTTGGGTTAATATGGAGTGCGTGTACTGACATGGTGGTGTACTAACAAGCTAACCAAAAAAAAAGTAGTGCTAATGGGTGGGCTGCTCATGCAGGCCGCACCTTGATGTATGAGACTGATCCACGCCGTCCATTCTGTTCTTCAGATCATTTTAGGCATTGAGACAAAATCGTAAGGTGATCTGATCACCGGGTGGGCCATACCCTCTAAAACCATGTAAAGACATGACAAGACATATAAAAGTACTTGGTGGGACCCATCTGAAGTTTGGATGCAGCTGAAACTCGGTCTGGATGGCCAAAAACGTATAACACACATAATGGGTGGGCTGGATTGTGAATCACATCTTGGTGGGCCCCAAAACAAAAAAAAAAAGAAAAAAAGAAAAAAAAAAGAAAAGCATTGCTGCTTCTTTGCTGCAGTGACGCGGCCTTTGTCTTTGCATGGACGACGGGCGGACGAGCCAGGCCCTCACGGCTCCACTGTGGGCCCCACGTGATGCGTTTCAAACATCAACACCATACATTTGGTGGGTCCCCTTTTTCTGTAGGGCGTCCCCAAAAATCAGCCGCAAACGGAACTCAGGTGGGCCATACCATCTAAATCATGTGAAGACATGCCTAAATCATATAAAAACACTTGGTGGGGCCTACCTGAATTTTTGATGTGGCTGAAACTTGGTCTGGACCCTCAGACAGGTGGGACACACATAATGTATGGGCTGGATTTGTGAACCACCTCGCGGTGGGACCCCTATCAATGTGACATTATCAACAGGTCGGTTGGCAAATAAACATTACAGTGGGCCCTGCCCAAGGTCCACGTGACCTCATGAATTGGTTAGATCGCAAATAAACATTGTTGTGGCCCCCCTCCCCTGACCGTGGGCCCCTGGACAGATTGGATGTCGAATAAACATTGTAGTGGGCCCCTGGCCCACTTGATCTCATAAACAGGTTGGGTGCCAAATAAACATTCTAGTGGGCCCCTGGTCCCATGACCTTTTGAAAAGATTGGATGAAAATAAACACTTCAGTGGGCCCTACCCTAGGCCCATGAGACCTTATGAGAAGGTTGGATTGAAAATAAACATTATGGTGGGCTTCACATGAGGCCCACTTGGATGCGTATGGGCTATGTACTTAGGCCCATCTTGATGTATTTTTAGGCCCAATGTTGAGGCCCACTTTGGTATATATGGGCCCATGTATATAGGACATCTTGATGTGTTTTTAGGCCCGTTGTTGGGGCCTACCTTGATATATATATGCCCACGTTATAAGGCCCACTTGATGCATCTGTGGCCCATTGTTGAGGCCCACTTTGATATATATAAGGCCTATGTGATTAGGCCCATTTGATACACATATAGCTTATGTGATCGGGCTCATTTTAACGCAGTCTCAGGCCTATGGATGATGGCCCATTGCAATGTACCTAAGGCCCATTGGTGAGGTTCATTGAGGTGGCCCACTTGATGAATATAAGGCCTATGAGATGCGGCCCATTTGATGTATTTAGGGCCCCATGGAATGTACCTAAGGCACATTGCAATGTGTAATTCCACTAGGGTTTATTTAATGGTATTTAAGGCGAGCCGAGCCTTGGGGACAATGTTGGTTTGACGTCCACATTGTACGAGTAATGTTGGTTAGATGTCCACATTATAACTCTCCCTAAGGCCACTGATAGGCCCGTATCTATTTCATGTAGGCCATCTAGGCCCATCTTCATTGAGGATAATTTATTGCTTTATAACATGTTTAGCACAGCCCCATGATTCATGATCATACGCATTATATGTATGCTTGAGATGAGGAATGTCTGATCATAGCATGTGCCTTCGGGCAGACTGATTACGGGCTCCCCGATATGCAGAGTTGCCCTACATGAGCGCATGGTATGCACAGGATTGATGCATGTCTGGTAGTATGATTCATGCACTTGCATCTGTATGATTGAGATATGCCCTAGCGACATCAGGGCTATAGCCTCCACAGATATATGTGGGTGGCTGGTTGGATACAGGAAAATCTTTTCCAAACAATTGGGGCGCCATAGATGTCCCTGGATGAGAGTCCCTGAACCCGATGGTACCAGAGGATGACTCCAACGTCGATACCGAGTGGATATACGAGCGCACGAGGGCCGAATACCAGAAGGCCGCGTCTCCCACTGTGTCGTGGTCGGTTGGAAAGGAGTGGTGGCCTTCTTCGCTGAGTTTGATCGCTCGGAAATGGGTTCGCTATCGACGTGCCGGATAGGTATTGGCTGACTATTGGCCAGGCGGATAGTGAGGTTTCTTACGCTCACTTGGACTGTGCTGCTTGGAGAGAGACAGTGCCATTTGGAGTATACTGAACCCCGGTGATTATCTATACTGAGAACCGTACTGATTTGGTGCTCTAGTGAGAAGTTGCATTGGTATGAGAGTTGGCATGCTTGACCTACATGTTGCATCGCATGGCCTTGTTATGGCCGATAGCATTCATATCTTGTACTGCATAGCCTTGGTACGACTGGTTGCATTTACGTACTCATCAGCATGATTCTACATTACTCTGACTTTGCATTCTGAGCACATTCGCACACACTTACACCACCCTCTAAGCTTTCTATAAGCTTATGCACGATTGATGCGTGCAGGTGACGCCAGGACGCAGCTGTAGCTTCGACACAGTTGGAGCGTGCAGTCGAGCTTTTTTGTAGTTTTTTTGTATTTGCACTATCTTGTATTTCCTTTTATACACCTTGTACTCAAAGTTTTTGATCATAGTGGATTTTGTGGTGGTGTTCTTGTGGTTATTGTTCGTGGGTTATGCTTGTGGTTATGCTCATTACGAATCAAACTGATTATTTGAAATTTTCCTTTTAGCATCCCAGGATCGGAACCTGGTATATGGGTGCTGAGAGCCGAGAATGGGGTATTACGGAAGCTGTCGGTGCCGGATTCGGCGATCGAAAATTTTGTGAGCTTGATTTCCGAGTTCGGGGTGTGACATAAACTGTACCGTTTTGCACTATGGATTCCATGTGAATTGGAATCCAAATCCCAATTACCATAGAATTCATGTGAATCAAAATCTTAAATAGTATTTGTCATTATGTATATGGATTTTATGCAAATTCAAAATTTTTAGTTGGCACTTCTCTCATGTGTGATATGCATTTCATTATATTCTTAATAATAGTCCACTATAGGGTTTATGTAAAATCGACCTTAATCACTAAGTGTGCCACTCCATATTAGCCATAAGGCCCAAAACTCAGCTCGGTTCATGATTTAAGTAGACAATATGGTTTCAAACTCAGTTTGATTCGTGATTTAGGTATACAATACGATTAGAAATAATATACACCAGACATCTCCCAACTGTTTTCCTTTGCGTAGCTCACCTAAATCACAAACCATGCCAATTTTTGGGCCCCACGGTTCAAATGGAGTGGCACATCTAATGATGTGGTGGATTTCACTTGAAGCCAACAAAGTCATTTTCATGCAAATAAGAGAAGTCACGTAAAAATATTATGGGACATGGCCATCATGATGTTTATGTAAAATCCACCTTGATCATCAAGTGTGTTACTTAATTTGAGTGGTAGGGCATAAATATTATATTAATCCGTGATTCAATTGTAGGCCATACGAAGGGAAATAGTAACCCTTATTCTCCAAACTATTTCCATTCATGTGGCCCATATGAAATGAGGATAGGCATGCTTTTTTGTATGTACGTTTACCTTTTAGCTTTGTATGAAACGGTTGGAGTGGATTTCATATGATTATCATGATGGGCCCTTAAAAGAATCAAGAGTGAGTGTCTCTCTCTATCTTTTTTCTTGGTATGCCCAGTCGCAAAAATTGCGTTCTATGGTTAAATTAACGGGACTCTCACTTAATGAATAAATTAAATAAGGTGAATTTCACATGAACATGATAGTGGTGGAGCTCACCAATTATTGAAAAGTGGTTAATTTTAATACTTAAGTCATCCATGTAAATGGTGGTGACGTGGTAATGGGATTTGAAAACGGAAATGAGATCTAACTGACCATGGGCCCATTTTGATGTTTGTGAATGTTATAGGAAAATATATTAATTGACCATTAAAAGCTTCTCGTGGGCCACAAAAGCTTTGGATCAAGATGATATTTGCGTAGTTTCATCATATGTATTTTTGTGACCTTATCAACAAGTTGGATGGAAAATAAACGATCAAGTGGACTTTACGAAGTTTATAATGGTGGGGATTCGATTACAACTCTTTATTGTGGTGTGGTCTGTTTAAGATTTGGGTATGCTTCATTTTTGTTATCATGCCCTAAAATGAGCTTTGAAAATAGTTGGATGGTGTGGATTTACGACACATGCATCAGTGTGAGCCCCACAGTCAGGGTCCAACAGACTATTAAGTGGGAATGGAAATGTCCACCGCTGAAACCTTCATGGAGCCTAACAAGATCCTTATATGCTATCCAAACCGTTCATAGACCATAGACACAAATATCATCCTCATACAAAACTTCTGTACCCCTTCCAATGGTGGGTGTTCAATCTCTAGCTGTACGAACGGTTCAAAGTAGATAAAAGTTATATCGAACCGAAAATAATGTATTTATTATATCTACACCAAGTCATTTTAATTAGATCCAAAAAATAATTATATCCAAAGCTCGAGTGGACCACACCACAAATACCACTAGTTAAAATGATTCTCATCGTTAAAGCATTCATGGAGCCTTAAAACGAACTCGCAGAAAGGTTTATTTTCCATCCAATCCGTTCGTAAGATCACACGGACGTGGATGAAGAGTAAAAACAAATATCATATTGATTCAAAACTTTTCGTGATCCCAAAATCTTTCAATAGTATACATTCCATCTCTACTGCCTTTTGTGGTGTGGTCCACTTGATATTTGGATCGTCTTATTCTTCTGCTCAAGCCTTAAAACGAACTCGCAGAACGGTTTGGATATAACACGCGTAGTGGTAGGATTCACAGAACTTTGAAGTAAACATACCAGCCAGTTCAGTGATGTATCGTACATCATCCGTCACTTCTCGTTAGTCCACCGTCATTACCAATGACTGGATTTTGCGTCGTATAGACCCAAACGTACGTTTTTTTCATTGGACGGAAACAAACCTTAGGGCGTGTTTGGCCGGACCAATTCCATGGGATTAGGTGGGATGGAATGGATTTTAAGGTAATGATGGTGGTGTCAGTGTTTGTCCCTTGATCCCATGGGTTTGGGATAGCCCATGGGATATACAGCAGCTTGTTTGGACCGTCCCTAATGAATGGGTTTGCATCTACACTGCTTCTTGTGGTGTGCCCCACTCACTGTTTTATATTTGCCTTAAAATAGATTTATGGCTAAATGTAGGCCGGTGAAAATGATGGACGGAGTGAATATCTCATTGATATCTTGGTGGGCCCCACATAGAGGTGAAAAATCACATCCTGGGATTGACAGAATTCATGTTAGCGAAAGGGGGGTGTTTACGAGACGAGGTACATCCCCCATCCCAAATGGGGGATGGGATGAGATGGCACAGGATAACCCTCGTAATTTCAGGATAGCCCACATCCAACGCCCGGCCAAACACGTCCTAAGCACTAGACCATCTGTCTTAGGGACGAACCTGGAGAGACGAAAATATTCCTGATTTTTTTAGCTTAATCAACACCGGTACCTTAAAAATCGCATTTGGTAAGGTTAGCTTTTTTTGGGTGAAGAAGAAAAAATAGGTGTTGTACGGACTCATCTACAATGCTAGATTTCATGGGAAAGCCTTTCGTAGGGAGTTCCTGCACTTGGAACCCAGGTAGGGCCCACTGTGATGTTTGTGAGAAATCCACCATGTCTATCTGTTTTATGTTTTATGAGATCATTTCTAGTATATAAAGCCAAAAGTGAACTGAATACAATACTCAAGTGAGCCTAAAATGCGAGAATTGAACATCCACAGTTAAAATATTCATGGTCGGAGAAGTTTTGAATCAGGGTAATATTAATGTTTTCAGTTCATCCTAGTATGAATGACGTTATGAATGGCTTGCAAACATCACTGTCGACCCAGGGAGGTTGTAACCGTATGCAGCGTATAAACATATCATGTTCACATCCAGGAAAGCGTTCAGTGGTGGAGGTTTCCAGTTTTCGCTGTTTACGTGTGTGGTGGCCCTGAGTTTTGAATCTACCTAACTTTTGGACTATATGTTCTATTATTCGATTGTGATATTGAGAAATTGTTGTACAGAGTGGATTTTTCACGGGTATCTATGTGGGCCCATATAGCTTGTACGTTGAGTCGGTGACAGTAAGATAAGCGCCCAAGTATGCACGTGGGAATTAATCATCTTTTGGTACACTGTCATGCTACAGTGACATAGCTAATGGAAGAAATAGTGGATGGGAAAAAGCTAGTAAAGAAATGGAAATTGAATAAAACTTAAGTAGACCATTAAAAACCTTCTTGGGCATAAAAGTTTTGGATCAAGATGATCTTTGGTTTTTCCCTTCATCAGGCCTGTATGACCTAATCAACAGATTGGATGTCAAATAAACAGTACAGTGGGCCTTAAGAGAATTTTAATGATGGATATCCAATCACTATTGTTTTCCTGTGGTGTGGTCCACCTGAGATTTATATCCCTCTCAAATTTTGTGTGAAGCCCTAAAATGCTCAGTAAAAATGGATAAACGAAATGGATGAAACGCATACATCATATGGGCCCACAAAGCATAGCCCTGGTAGGGGGAGTAGATACGGTCGTGGGAAGACGAGCGCCTACGCTCCTTGAGCTCGAGTTGTGCGAATGGTTAAAACGAGATCAGAGTTACATGGGCCCACAATGATGTATTTATTAATCCACATCGTTCATCTATTTTTCGAGATCATTTTAGAGCATTAGCCAAAAAATGAATAATATCCAAAGCTCATGGACCACACCAAAAATAGCAGCAGGGATAATGATTTTCACCGTTAAAAAATTCACAAGGGCCCACCATAATGTTTATTTTCCATCCAATATGTTCATAAGGTCAAAAATATATGGATGAAGAGGGAAAACAAATTTTATATTGATCCGAAACTTCTGTGACCCCCAAAAGGATTTCAACGGTAGACGTTCAATCCCCCACCTCTTTTTGCAGTGTGGTACACTTGATCTTTAGATCTGCCCTAATTTTTTGCTCAAGCCTTAAGACGAGCTCTAAAAATGGATGGACGGTTTGGATATAACACATACTTCATTATGTGACCCACATAACTTGCTGACATCAATACACTAGTTACATAGGTGTGTGGTACACCAGCCAATCTGCTTCGGATTTTCTGCGAAACCCTTTTGTAGGAAGTTCCTGCGCTTGAAACTTAGATGGGGTCCACCATGATGTTTTTCAGAAATCCACTCCATTCATCTGTTTTGTGAGCTCATTTTAGGAGATGAAACCAATGTTAAGCAGGATAAAAGACTCAAGTGGGCTGTACTAAAGGAAAAGGTGGTTAGGGAAATTTCTACCGTTGAAACCTCCCTAGGTTCTAGGTTCGATAGTGATATTTAAATGCCATCCATACCGTTAATAACGTCATTTGTAATGGGATGAACTGAAAACACAAATAATACCATGATTCAAAACTTTTTTGGCCCCATGAATATTTTAACTGTAGACGTTCAATTATCACTTTTTCAGCCTACTTGAGCGTTGGATACGGTTCATTTTTGGCCTCGTTTCCTAAAATGAACTCAACAAATGGATGGACGGAGAGGATTTCTCAAAAATATGACAGTGGGAACTTTCTGCGAAAGGCTTTCGAAGGGACGTGGATTTCCGAAAACGGACTTCCTGCTCTGTGGGCCCCACCATGATCTATGTTTTTCATCCATTGCATTCATCCATTTTTAAATATCATTTTAGGGCTTGATCCCAAAAATGAGAGGAATATAAATCTCAGGTGGACCACACCACATGAAAATAATGGTGATTGAATATCCACAATTAAAATCCTCCTAAGGTCCATTGTACTGTTTATTTGACATCCAATCTGTTGATTAGGTCATACAGGCCTAGATGAAGGGAAAAAACAAAAATCAGCTTGAACCAAAACTTTTATGGCCCCCCAGAATGTTTTTAATGGTTAACGCTCATTCAACACTGTTTCCTGTAATATGGTCCAATTGAGATTGGGATATACCTCATTTTTGGTCTCATACGCTAAAATGATATGTAAAAATAGATGGACGGAATGGATGAAACGCATACATCATAGTGGCCCCACAGATCATCGACCACCGGGGAGTAGCTAGTCCGGTTTCGGATTTCCAGCAAAGGAAGCGGATTAGCTACACAGTTTGATTAGCGAGAATGGCTATTGAAGTGACATCACCAAGTTATGTGGGACCCAAAATAATATATGTGTTGTATCCACACCGTCCATACATTTGGTGATATAAATTTAGGATATAAGCTAAATAACGAGTTAGATCCAAAGCTCGAATGGACCCCACAATAAAAAAACAGTGGAGAGAGTGCCAACCACCCTTAAAATTTTAAAAATTTCTAAGGGCCACAAAAGTTTTATATCAAGCTGAAATTCATTTTTTTTAAAACCTTTTTTAATGTCTGTCTTAACATATGAACACGTTGATCTCAAATAAACATCATAGTAGACCTTAGGAAGGTTTCAACGGTGGGCGTCACTCTTCCCACTGTTTTATGTGGCGGGGTCCACTCCAGATTTGGATCTAACTCATTCTTTATCTGATGCCTTAAAATGATATCTTCGAATGGATGAATGGTGTGGATACAACACATACATTATGGTGGGTCCCACATAACTTGGTGATGTCACTTCAGTAGCGAGTCTCATACTCAACCTGTCAGTATCTAATCAGCCTCCTCCCATGAAAGCCTTCCACACGATCTTCTTGGGAAAGATTTTGTGCGGGGTTTACTGCAATGTTTATGAGAAAATAGTCCATCCATCCATTTTTGGAGCTTACTTTTGGACATGCAACCAAAAATAAGATGTATCCAAAACTTAAATGGGCCATACGATAGGAAATAATAGAGATTTTGTGACCACCATTGAAACATTTATATGGCCACAAAAGTTTTGTATCGGTTTAAGTTCACGGTGTTTTCACTTCATCTCAGTCAAATGACCTTATAAACAGTGTGGATGGAATATAAACATCAAGGTAGAGTCTAAGAAGGTTTTAACGGTAGGCATTTCTTTCTCGCTGTTTCATCTTATATGGCCTACTTCAGTATTGGATACTCCTTATCTTGGTCTAATGTCTTAAACTAAGTTTTGGATACTCCACATAAGGAATTTTTCTGTATTTTTATGAATAATGATATTTTAATTTTCTCTTAATTATTATAGTTTATTTGAATTAAATAGAATAATTTTATTTTCATTTAATAAAAAATAACTTCTTTATAATGTAAAACATTTTCAAATAGGAGATAGGGGCAAATGCGTCAAATTAACGTATTTCAGACATTTCAGATATTTGTTAACAAACATGTTATCTCAAATTGGGTACTTAATTTTCAGACTTCCGCCATAATTACCAAACAAGTTTTTTGACTTCAGATTTCAGATTCAGCTTTCAAATTTCATATTCAGGCTTCAGATTTCAAATTCAGGCTTTAGACTTCAGATTTAACAAACGGGGCCTTAATTTTAGAGCATGATTTAAAGAATGAGGCAGATTCGCATATGTAGTTGACCCACCACAAAAAATAGTGGTGAGATTGATGCCTACCGTTGAAACTTCCTAAGGCTTACCATGATTTTTATTTGAAATCCAACCTGTTTACAAGTTAACACAGACATGAAAAGGAAGAAAACAAATATCAGCTTATCAAAAACTTTTGTGGCCTATTTAAGGTTTTAATGGTGGGCGTCACTCTTCACACTGTTTTCTGTGGTGAGGTCCATTGGAGCTTTGGATTTAACTCAATCATTGGATCTTTACCTAAAATTATATTCCCAAAAGGATGGATAATGTGGATGTAAAACATACATCATCACGGTGCCACATAACTTATTGACGTAACTTCAGTAGCGAGTCTCGCTACTCAACTTGTCAATATCCAATCCGCGTCCGCCAAAACAAATTGGCAACTCTCTTATCACCTGCCGATGGCTGATGGTTGGTGCTGTGGGCCCCACCATGATGTATGTGTTTCATCCATGCTGTTCATCTATGTTTCTAGATCATTTTACGATATGAGACTAAAAATGAGGTATATCCCAATCTCAAGTAGACCACGTTACATGAAAACAGTGTTGAATGAACGTAGACCATTAAAATTTTTTTGGGGCCATAAAAGTTTTGGATTAAGCTGATCCTTTTTTTTTTTTTTTTTTTTCAATCATCTAGGTCTATACGACCTAATCAACAAATTAGATGTCAAATAAATCTACTCCATCCATCATCTTGGCCTAGCGGCCATGAGAGGATATAATGCCAAATGATCCAAAACTCAGGTGGGACACATGCAAGCGGATCGGTGGAGTTGGTTCCAAAAAAAATGGGTTGTTACACGTTTAGCCCTAGGAAAGTTTCAACCGATGTTTGCTCAATCCCCACTGCTTTCTGTGGTGTGATCTATTTCAGCTTTAGATGTACTTCATTTTTGGGCTCATACTCTAGAATTATCTGGAAAATTTGATGGATGGTGTAGATCTAACATAAAAATCATGGTGGACCAAGAAAAGCTTAAAAGTAGTCTATTAGCAATAAGCTGTGTTGTGTATTTAACAGCAATCTATTTGACAGAGAGAAATCCGGCGTATCTTAACCACTGGATACGTCATAAATGACGTTTACCATTCAGAAGCGACGGCACTGGAATTTATCGTGCCTTCAACACAGACGCGAGAAAGGAAATACTGAAGATGCGAAAAATAGGAAAAAGGAAGAAGGATGATGGAAATAAGTATGCGAAACTTCTTCCTGAAATACTCATCAATATTCTAATGCATTTAGATCTAGTTGATTGTATTCGCGCTGGACGAGTCTGCGTTTCGTGGCGGGCGGCATGGGCGGAGATGGTTGCCTGTAATCTACACCCTCCATCGCATCATCTGCCGTTGCTTATCTTTCCACGAAAAAACGAAATACACACTCTCTTCAATCTATCAGACAAGAAAGTCTACGGTCTACATCTTCCTCAGGCCTGCGGAGCAAGTTGTTTAGGATCTTTTGATGGATGGGTAATACTGATGGATAAGATGATTGGGTGTTTTCTCTTGAATGTAACATCTAGAGACTCTATCCAGCTCCCCCGTCAGATTGGTTTTTCAAACTCGGCCAGGCATCGTCGCTATGTAGAAATTTTTTGGGAGCAGTGTCTGCTAAAAGATGCTAGGGCCATTTTATCATCTGACCCTACTTCAGGTGATTGTAGGGTTGTGATCATTTGCTCATTGAATGAAAAAATGGCCTTATGTAGAGTGGGAGATCCAGCATGGAGAATCTTGAAAGGAGAACGTGATCAATATCAATTCATGTCCAGTATCATATTCTATAGTGGTCGATTATTTATGTTATGCTGTATGATCAATGGACTAATTAAGATGTATGAGTTGGATCCCAGTCTTAAATCCACTAAATGGAAGATGATTCAGCACCTCAAAATAAAATATCCTCACAATGCTTCTGAAATCTATCTGGTTGAATCATGTGGGGAGTTGTTAATGGTTTTAAGGTCTTTATATGGACTGTGGCATCCTAGTAAAACAACGACAACATTCGGCATTTTTAAGATGGAAGGTTCCCGTTGTATCAAGGTAGAAAGCTTGGGTGATCAAATGCTTTTCTTAAGCTACTCTAACTCCAAGTCCGTTTCCGCTAAAGTATTGCCAGGCTTCAAAGGGAATTGTATTTATTTTACAGATCATATTTTGATGAGAAATAATTATTCAGGTATGATTGACTTGGAGGATGGGAGTATCCTACCGTTTTTTATACCCTTTTTTTCAAGCATTCCTACAGGCATGTGCGACCCGTCTCACTATAAGGCGATCTGGGTAACACCATATCCAAAAAAGTAGTTTTTATTTATATATTTACTTTTCATTTAATGATAATTGTTTTTGCATTCAAATAATTTATTTAAACAAGAGAATTAGTATATTATATTCAATTCTTAATAGCTTGATTTTAAGATTTTGATTAATCAATGTTCTCATAGTATATCATTGTGTTATGAAGAAGGATCATGTACATTGAATGTGAGTTCTGTACATATTATTGTGCATGACCCCCCATTATATGCCTGTGCCATATATCCCATGTTAAACTCATCAGCAAAATGTATGGACAGTGAGTAGATCCTGCACAAGAGGGATTATATGATAACATGCCACATATTTGCATCAGTTTTTCAATTATCATATATAATTGTTTGGTAGTTAGGACTACTACGGTGGATGGAGTGCACCAAAAAGAAAAATAAAAAAATGTCACAGAAGATCCCAAGCAATCAATATTAGGAAACTTTTCAGTTGAATGCCGACCAATGTTGTGTTTCTATTCCGAAATACATGTCTTAATGCCACAAATAAAACATCTTAAGGTGTTCTATATATCCAGGAGATATCTGATGCATGGTCAATCCATGGTGAGACACAATAGATCAATGGCCTGGATTATATATCAACCATGGACATCCTAACCTGAGATATCTAAATTGATAACGTTTGGATAATCTCAATCAAAGCGTTTTCAATTTCGATAATCTCTCTTTTTCAATTTCGATAATCTCTCTCTCTCTCTCTCTCTCTCTCTCTCTCTCTCTCTCTCTCTCTCTCTCTCTCTCTCTCTCTCTCTCTCTCTCTCTCTCTCTCTCTCTCTCTGTGTGTGTGTGTGTGTGTGTTGCTCCAATGCTCTTGGAGCACTATAAATTACTGTGCCCCAATTGCATTGAGACACTTGTAGAGTCCAATTAATCCATTGATTTAATTGGTCTTACACATGGGCAGTTGGGTTCTTTACACGAAAAATAGGTCTAATCAACAATTTGATGGGACCATATGGATTGCTTATGATTCTAAAGAATCAATTTTGTTTAGCAATTCAAACCATCCCATCCATGGCTTATAAAAAAGGATGGCTAGAAAAATAAGGTCAAATTAATGATTGGATTAAATCATCTAATCAGTTTGATTTTTGCATGATAGCTTGTGACATGGGAGCAATAATCAAACTATTTGCATGACTAAAGAAGTCAATAACCATTAGTCGACACACCCACTATCCATCGAAAGATGCAGTTGATGATTTCAGCCATGATATGCTGTCCAGTGTTTTTTTGTGACTTGGGATGGCCCGAATGTAAATTCAGCTGATTTATGAATGGAAAAGTGAAGGCTTTGACTAAAAAAAAAAAGAGAAAAGTATATGTAATTCTCAAGTAGACCACATTACCGAAAACAGTATTGAATAAATGTTGACCATTAAAAACGTTTTAGGGCATAAAAGTTTTGGATCAAGATGATATTTATTTTTTCCCTTCATCTAGGTCTTTATGACCTAATCAACATATTGGATGTCAAATAAACAGTACAGTGGGCCTTAGGAGGATTTTAATGGTGGATATCCAATCATTATTGTTTTCATGTGGTGTGGTCCACCTAAGATGTATATCCCTATTATTTTTTCTATCAATCCCTAAAATGATCAGTAAAAATGGAACCGAAAATAATGTATTTATTACATCTACACCGAGTCATTTTAATTAGATCCAAAAAATAATTATATCCAAAGCTCGAGTGGACCACACCACAAATACCACTAGTTAAAATGATTCTCATCGTTAAAGCATTCATGGAGCCCACCAAACGTTTATTTTCCATCCAACCCGTTCATAAGGTCAACACGTGGATGAAGAGTAAAAAACAAATATCATATTAATTCAAAACTTTTGTGATCCCAAAAATATTCCAATAGTATACGTTCCATCTCCACTGCCTTTTGCAGTGTCGTCCACTTGATATTTGGATCGCCTTAAAACGAACTCGCAAAAATGGAAGGGCGGTTTGGATATATCACGCATCATGGTGGGATTCACAGAACTTTGACGTAAACATACCAGTCTGTTCAGTGATGTATCGTACACCATCCGTCACTTCTCGTTAGTTTACGTCATTATCAATGACTTCAGCTAACGGGCGCGGATTTCCTGCGAAAGCCTTTTGTTTCAGAAATCCACCCTTTGGCGGCGCTAAGGCTCCGCGCTTTTCGGATATAATATTCATGGCCCTATTGAAGGTTTAAATCAGGGTAATATTAATGTTTTCAGTTCATCCTAATATGAATGACGTTACGAACGGTATGAATGGCTTGCAAACATCACTGTCGACCAAGGGAGGTTTCAACGGTAGTAATTTCCCTGCCCGCATTTTCCTTTAGTGCGGCACACTTAGGTCTTGGATCCTGCTAACGTTTAAGATAAAGTCTAAAATGATCTCAAAATACGGATAGACGGGTGGATGTCTCACAAACATCATGGTGGGCCCCACCTAGGTTACCAGCACAGAACTTATAAAGGGTTTAACAGGAAATTCGCTTCCTCAGCTAACGATATGCGCCTGATTTCTCTCTATTTTCATTATTCCGCGTCATTTTTCTCTCTCCCAAATCACGTCATTACGTTAATTCAGCTAGTATAGGCCGGATTTCTCTCTTCCAAATAGATTTGGGACTGGTAGAGAAATCCGGCGTATCTTAACCACTGGATTCATCATAAATGAGCTGGAATTTCTTGTGCCTTCAACACAGACGTGAGAAAGGAAATATTGAAGATGCAAAAAATAGGAGAAAGGAAGAAGGATGATAGAAATAAGTATGAGGAACTTCTTCCTGAAATCCTGATCAATATTCTAATGCATTTAGATCTAGTTGATTGTATTCGCGCCGGACGAGTCTGCGTTTCGTGGTGCCCGTAATCTACACCCTCCATCGCATCATCTGCCGTTGCTTATCTTACCACGAAAAAACGAAATACATACTCTCTTCAATCTATCAGACAAGAATGTCTATGGTCTATATCAAGAATGTCTATGGTCTATATCTTCCTCAGGCCTGCGGAGCAAGTTGTTTAGGATCTTTTGATGGATGGGTAATACTGATGGATAAGATGATTGGGTGTTTTCTCTTGAATGTAACATCTTGAGACTCTATCCAGCTCTCCCGTCAGATTGGTTTTTCAAACATGACCAGGCATCGTCGCTTTGTAGAAAATTTTTGGAAGCAGTGTCTGCTAAGAGATGCTAGGGCCATTTTATCATCTGACCCTACTTCAGGTGATTGTAGGGTTGTGATCATCTGCTCAATGAATGAAAAAATGGCCTCATGTAGAGTGGGAGATCCAGCATGGAGAATCTTGGAAGGAGAAGGTGATCAATATCAATTCATATCTAGTATCATATTCTATAGTGGTCGATTACTTATGTTATGCTATATGAATGGACTTAAGATGTATGAGTTGGATCCCAGTCTTAAATCCACTAAATGGAAGATGATTCCGCACCTTGAAATAGAATATCCTGACAATGTTTCTGAAATCTATCTGGTTGAATCATGTGGGGAGTTGTTAATGGTTTCAAGGTCTTCATACTTGGAATGGCATCCTATTACTAAATTAATTACAACATTCAGCATTTTTAAGATGGAAGGTTTCCGTTGGATCAAGGTAGAAAGCTTGGGTGATCAAATGCTTTTCTTAAGCTACTCTAATTCCAAGTCTGTTTCCG
The DNA here is from genome assembly GCA_030180095.1 of Magnolia changhungtana. Taxonomy (NCBI): domain Eukaryota; kingdom Viridiplantae; phylum Streptophyta; class Magnoliopsida; order Magnoliales; family Magnoliaceae; genus Magnolia; species Magnolia changhungtana. The sequence continues at coordinate 1,463,366 of JASAUF010000642.1, read as the reverse complement.
CTAAAGTATTGCCAGGCTTCAAAGGGAATTGTATTTATTTTATATATCATGTTTTGACGAGGAATAGTTATTCGGGTATGTTTGACTTGGAGGATGGCAGTATCTTACCGTTATTTTCAAGCATTATTCCTACCGGCATTTACGACCTGTCGTATCATTATAAGTCAATCTGGGTAACACCATATCCGAAAAAGTAGTTTTTATTTATATATTTACTATAGTTGTTTTTGCATTCAAATAATTTATTTAAAACAAGAGAATTAATATATTATATTCAATTCTTAATAGCTTGATTTTAAGATTTTGATTAATCAAAGTTCTTATAGTATGTACATTGAATATTGAATGTGAGTTCCGTACATATAGTTGTGCAAGACCCACCATTATATGCCCGTGCCATTCCCATGTTAAACCCATCAGCAAAATGTATGGACAGTGATGGCATCAGTTCTTATTATCATATATCAATTGTTTGGTAGTTAGGACTACTACGGTGGATGGAGTGCACCAAAAAGAAAAATAATAATAATAAATGTCACGACTTGGAAGATCCCAAGCAATCAATATTAGGAAACTTTTCAGTTGAATTATGCCGTTCATTGTTGTGTTTCTACTCCGAAATACATGTCAATAAAAGATGTTAAGATGTTCTATCCAGGAGATATCCGATGCATGGTCAACCCATGGTAGGACACAATAGATCAATGGTCTGGATTATCAACCGTGGACATCCTAACCTGATATCTAAATTGATAACGTTTGGATATTCTCAATCAAAGCAGTTTCAATTTGGATATATCTCCATCAGAGCTCTCTCTCTCTCTATGTTTGTGTGTGTTGCTCCAATGCTCTAAGAGAACTATAAATTACTGTGCCCCAGTTGCATTGAGACGCTTGTACAGTCGAATCCATTGATTTAATTGGCCTTACACATGGGCAGTTGAGATCTTTACATGAAAAATAGGTATAATACAAAATTTGCTGGGACCATATGGATTGCTTATGATTCTGAAGAATCAAATTTGTTTAGCAATTCAAACCAATCCATGGATTAGAAAAAAAGATGGCTAGAAAAAATAAGGCCAAATTAATGATTGAATTAAATCATCCAATCAGTTTGATTTTGCATGATAGACTGTGACATGGGAGCAATCATCAAACTATTTGCATGACTAAAGAAGTCAATAACCATTATTCGACACACACATGACCCATTGAAAGATGCAGTTGATGATTTCGTAGAAGATCTTATCCGATGAAATCAATAGAAAATTGAAAACCAATGCTGATTTCGATTTATGTTTAGTGCAAATAAAATTCAATCACTGAAGGCTGATTCAATATTGCATATGATGTTTCTAAAGCTCCTTTGTGGCAGCTCATCCAATGTAACTGCTGTATGTTTATCTTTTGAAAAAAAATGAAAAGAAAGAAAATGCTGGCCCATCAATCTAGATTTATGATCATAGTTATAAGGCCATAATGATCTGGCTTTGACACCCACCTTGTGGATGGCCAGACTAAATGTTCATAGGGTCCAAAATCAACAAAATAAAATAGTTATGTTCACCTGATGAGTGTGTGTATGGCCTATTCTCCACCATTGATAGGGTTGATGATTTGACGGTCTAGATTGCTTTCATTTATGTTATGTGCATCTATTTTTTATCATTTCTTTCATCAGACACCAAAAAGAGAAGCAGGCCTCGCTTATCATTTACCAAACCAAAACCAAACAATACAATTAAAAACAACAAGACCTCAAACTATGCAAATGATGCATAAAAAAAAAATATTGCACGAATATCACCAGCACTAGGGACAAGGCTTCATACTCGCCATGTAAGCCATGCCTCACTTCAGTAAAAATTTTTCTTTTTTTTTTTTTGTAAAACCAGGATGACAGCTCAAAAAGAGCTAACGATTCTGATGACCTCTCAATCAGACAGTTTCCTCCAGCTTGATTAAACAGCCAAAAGAGAAAAGACTGCTTCGCATGCCCCATCTATAGGTCCAAGACAGGGGAGAACAGAGGAGCTCATCACTGACTTGCAAAGCCCTTCAAAGGATTAATGGCAAAGCAGCCATTAGGTGGACAAACAGCAACCCAAGGACATGAATTGCCACAACTGCAACAGACAACAAAACAGATGTGGATACCCTTCAATGGACTGAAACAGATCAGCTGCCACAACTACAACATACATCAACCCAAGCCACCAAACTTGCCAGCACTCAGCACATCATCAAGCAGCAAGATCATCCAACTGAATATGGACTCCCATTGGACATCAGCAACAACACCAGCTGCCACAACTTTCACCCTACAATAGCAGTAGCAAAGAAGAGGACTTCATGGTGGCACAGGGAGGGATGTGATGGGGTCGATCACCGTCTTCCTTGGGGGATAACTACTATGAATCCACAAAGCTCTCTGGACTCCTCACAAAGCTTCCTTGAATCCAGGAGGGATAAAAGCAAGAATAATTCCTAGGATGGAGTTTTAGATTTAGACTCCAACTCAAACACCCTAAACACATGACTTACTATAAATAGTTTAAACTCATTATTTATAGACAATATCTATTCCTACTAGACTTCGTGGTTTTCAGCCAAAAATAGAAGTGCCCAATTTGTCCCAACTACAACTCAAAGGATCAAAAGTTATCCTCGAACCAAAACTTACTGTTTATAGTAAAAAACGAAAATAAATGGGACTTTTGACCATTGATCTGATGGAATCTCATAAATCCTGGGCAAGCTGTCATAGAAGGGTTGGTTGACTTAAGTAGGTTCTCCTACCCCAAAATCATATATAATATGTCGAAAAACTCATCCCACCTTTTATGGACTACAAACATCCTCATTGTCTATACACATTGTTGAAATCTGAAACAATTGTTTACCTCGCCTTTTATGGACTACAAAGATCTATGTTCACTTAATTCTTTGATGTGCAACCCATCCATGTAAGTACCTTCTAGATGAATAGCCTAGACCACAACATGGTGGGGCAGCTGGGATGAGACTTTTGAGGTGAACCACCTTCTCATATCTCTTTTCATAATCTGAATACACATCCAAGGATGTAAATAAAAGAGGTCTACTAGAATACATCCCATTTTCAATTAGCTAAACCACTTATATGATGGACCTCACCATGGATGGGGTCAGGTCAGGTCAAGTTGATTTTGATAGGACCCAGACCACTAGTTTTCAGGTTGGATCTAATGGCCCATCAGGTCAACCGGACCCATTTGCACCTCCACCTGCATACCATATTTATATTGAATGAGTTGCCACTAATTACCATGGTGAACGCATTTGAGTTCCCATATGGAACTAGCTCACCATGAGAGCTTTATAACATAAGAGGTTTAGAAACATTATATGCAATATTGAATCAGTCTTCAGTGATTGAATCTTTTTTTTTTTTCTTTTAATTATTGGCAGGCTCTGGTGTTTTTTTTTTTTTTTTCTATCCGTTTCTTCAAGATTTACAAAATTCATTTAGTAAAATCTTTTGACGAGCTAAATCTTTTTTTTTTTGTTTTTTTCTTTCCCTCTAATGATGTTCACTGGCTTCTTTGATTGCTCTAGGATATTACATTATTCCTCTTGATTTCAATTCCAATGCTGCTGAGTTTGTCATATACAAGCTGAAAGAGATGGAGAAAATTGGACAAGATGATATTGCACTTTTGATGAAAGAATTTGAAGATCTTGATGCTGATCAATCAGGGAATTTGTCTGCTTCTGACCTTGAGCTTGCGCAATCTCCTCAGAAGGGAGCTAACATTGAATACAACATTCATAGAGAGATTGGGAGCTGGAAGCGGCACATCTTGTCACCCTTGAGAACCTAACATCCAAATGTATCCTAAAGCAAGGGATATGATTCCCCCTCTCGAGAAGAAAGCCCAAAGGCGGGTTGCTATCCTCTAGTTGGAATCATGAGGAACCTTCGCTCCTCATCTCACCATCTGCGCCCTCCAGATAATCACCTTTCCCCAGATCGTCGAAGAGAGCAACGCAGAGGACGTCCTCCATTTAGGAATTTGCCCCGCGATCCATCCAAGACGGATAGATTAAACAAGCGTGGTCAGTTCCCACACCATTCCCCAACGGCACAACCAAGGTATGATTTCTTCACAGCGTTTATAGGGAATCTCCTCTTTAATTGCTCCAGGGAGGACCTTCTTACCATTTTTGGGAGATACGGCAAGGTCATGGAAGTATATCAGCCCAGATTTCCAGGTTCTCTCAAATCGCAAGGGTATGCCTTCGTCCGCTTCGCATACGAGGATGACGCAAGAGCCGCGATTGGGGTTTTAAATGGAAAACGTCTGGATGGGAGAGTCATCACTGTCCAACCCGCATTCCGGAAGTCAGGATCTCGAGAGAAGACGAAGCAGAGGGTTCCCCAACAGCAGAATCAGACCCCCACAATCTTCAACTCTTACAGCAACATCGTAAAACGGAGTCCCCCTAACGCTTCCTCCTCCCCAGAGGCCTCTGAGTCCTTCACGGTCACGGCCGACAACGCTGCGGTCGAACAGAGGTGCCAGGGTCTATCTCTGTCCCTGGTGGGATATGTAAGTTGCAATACAACTCCAATCATCCACCTAATCAGGACTCTCCGGAATTCTAGATTTGCGGCGTCAGCGGTCGATGTTAACAGAATAGCACATGATGCCTTCCTTATCCAATTCAAATCTGAGGAGGAGCTCAAGGACTTCACTGATGATAGTCACCTCATTTCAACTTTGGGCCTGGTCAGGATTGAGCCCTGGCATCCCAATGCCGTCCTCGGACGCGAAGGAGTGTGGATTAGGTTGTATGGTATTCCAGCCCATGCCTGGATGGAATCGGTGATTGTAGACATTGGCCATCACTATGGCAAGGTGGTTGAGATCGACTCTGTGTCTAGGTTTGGTCTATTCCAGGTGTTTGCTAGAATTAAGGTGCTTGTCAGGCCAGGCAGAGATCTTTTCAAAGTGGTGGAGCTGAAGGTGGGTCCAGACTCCTACCCCATTCTAGCAATTATTGAAAACCCTGTGGAAGATCTTCACAAGTTCCACTCCTCAGCCAATACCCCTCCTCCCTGGAAGATTCAAAACACAAAACAATGGGTCTCACAATCCTTCTATCCAAACAGAGAAGACCTTCGGGAAGGCCCCCCATGTGTTTGTCAATATGTATCTACCGACCAAGTTCCTACCCACATTCAGGGCGGACTCCAGTTGCAATCACAGTCCGCTCGCAATCCAAACCACGCTCAAATGGCGGCCTCTCTCCCCTCTCAAGGCGACTCAGTGGTTCCGGCCACCCCGTTTTCCCCTCACTCGCACCGTTCCCCCCCCCCCCCCCCCCCCTTCCCCTTCGGATGGGTTCGATCATAATAGTATGCCTCCTAGCAAAAATCAAGCAAACTCCTCCCTGCAGAACAACAATTCACCCACTTGGATAGGTCGCCACCAAGTTTTAGCCGAGACCCAGGTCCTGGACATCAACCAAACTACCCTATCACCCCATCTTCCCCAAGTTGTCCCTAAGGAACTCCATCCTACGCTCGAAGGTCCCTTGCGCTCCTCTCCTCAGCAGAAAGCACCCACAGAACGCACAGGCAGGCCGAAGAAGATTATCACTTACAGACGTAGAATTCAGTCTCAATCTGAGGGCGCAATACCGAGGAATCTAACAGCCTACCTCCAAGATGCAGGTGCTGGCTCTCCCACAAGAATGGAGGAAGTAACCAGGGCTATGGCACCTCAGGATGTGGCGGGTCAGCTACACGTTGACCTGTCTCCCTACTTCCTCCCTCAACAGGCTCAAACCAGGTATCCTCAAACTCAGGATAGCCAGGTCTAGTCCCTAAATTCTTCTCATAGTGGGCTGTCTGATTCTGAGACTGACGATTCGATAGGCGGCTGTGAAACTCCGGACTACTCCCACCTTCCAGCAGATAGCTTAACAGGACCCAGGGATCGTGTTGTGATCATGATGCGAAGTCAGCAAGGCTTACCCAAATTCAGAAGTGGCAGGAGGTTTACCAAGAACATCAGGGCCATTAACTCAGGCAACGTTTCGGATGGATAGTATCCTTCTATGGAATGTGCGGGGTATTGGCAATTCCCCCTCGATCAGGCACGTGAAGCGTCTTATCAAGTCCTACAAACCTTCGATTGTTATCCTCCTTGAGCCTATGATTGCTGATTCCAGGAGAGTTAGTATTGGGCTAAAGTTGGGATTTCATTGCTCCCTGTCTAATCTTTCGGCAGCGGGGAAGATTTGGGTCTTCCATCACTCTGCGATCTCCATGGATTTGCTGTCGGCTTCTAATCAGTTCCTGGCCTTCATGGCTTCAGTCCCGGGCATCGGCACTCCTCTTCATTTCACATGTGTGTACGCTAAGTGCTGCTACCTGCGCAGGAGAAGTTTGTGGGTTGATCTTCTCAATCAGGCTAATAGGGTGGCAGGTCCTTAGATTGTTTGTGGGGACTTCAACGCTGTCTCGTCCCAAGCGGAGCGTATAGGAGGGAATTCCTTGTCAGGGATTAGCACATCAGAGTTTTCGGATGCAATCAACCAAGTTGGCCTCATTGATGCAGGGTTCTCTGGAGCTGCTTTCACTTGGTGCAACAACCGTTCAGGCCTAAGTAGAAAATGGGCAAGGTTGGACAGGGCACTGTGCTCCCCTTCCTGGCTTCAGCTTTTCCCTTCCTTCAACGTGAAGCACCTTCCCCGAATCATATCCGATCACTCCCCTCTCCTCCTTTCATCGCCCTTAGCCCCCCCATCCGCCCCCCGTCCGTTTCGCTTCCAAAGGATGTGGACGCAGCACGAGTCCTTTCAGATGGTCGTCTCCAACGCATGGAATTCCGTGGTCTTTATTAATCCTATGGTCCACCTGATGTGCAAGCTGAAGAATACCAAGCAGCCTTGAAAGTTTGGAATCGGGATTCTCTAGGGAACATCTTCGCTTCAGGCCTCATGCGCGGGTTGATAGTCATAACAGAATCACCACGGCCCATCGGCCGGCGATTCTGTCCAATCTGGATGCAGAGAGAAGGCTTCTTCTCAAGTTAGAGCTCATGGAGGAAACATTCTGGAAGCAAAAATCCAAAAATTGCTGGCTCAAGGAGGGAGATAGAAACACAAAGTTCTTCCACGCCACTACCGTCGACCGGGCCAGAAGAGCCTACATTAGGGAAATTAGCTTCCGAACGGGATCTCTACCCAAGACCAACCTCAGATCAGGGCTGCAGCGGTGGAATTCTTCAAGGGCCTTTTCTCCTCAGAGGAGGTTGCCCCATCAGGCGAATTTTTATCCCCGATCCCTTCACTCATTACCGCGGATGACAATACCTACCTCATGGCCCAGCCAACGTTGGATGAAGTTAAATCTGCAGTCTTCGCCATTCCAGTGGATGGCGCGCCCGGCCCAGACGGTTTTTCTTTCTTCTCTGCCTGCTGGAACATTATTGGTGAGGACCTTCATCGTGCAATCAAATTCCTTTTCCAAGGAGGTAACATTCCTAGAGCATTCTCCTCGTCTTTGCTCTGTCTTATCCCAAAGATCCCGGCGCCTAGGTCCTTTTCTGATTTTCGCCCCATTAGTCTTTGTAACTGTGTCTACAAAGTTTTTTCCAAAGTAATTGTTGCCAGGTTGAGGTCTATCCTGCCAAGGTTGGTCTCAGCTGAGCAGATGGCCTTCGTGCAGGGGAGATCAATTGCAGACAGCATCTCTTTGGCGCAGGAACTGTTTAGGGACATCGACAAAAAAGTTAGGGGCGGCAACACAGTCTTCAAGATCGACTTGGAAAAGGCATATGACAGGGTCAGCTGGTCATTCCTCAAAGCGGTGCTCCAGAAGTTTGGTTTCTGTAATGACTGGATCAGCTTGGTTGAAAAATGTTGGGCGGGATCGTGGTTCTCGGTTCTTATCAATGGGGTGCCTTCAGGCTACTTCAAATCTGAGAGAGGGCTCCGACAGGGCGACCCTCTTTCTCCCAGCCTCTTTATCTTGATGATGGAATCCCTCAGCAGGGGTCTCAAGGTTATGTTCGAGGCCAATTTATGCCAACCCTTTCACACGAGTAGAGGATGCTTACAAATTTCTCACCTGCTCTTCGCGGACGATACGACGATCTTCATCAATGGTAGCACCCCTTCCATCAGAAACCTGTTATCGTTCCTGCAGCATTTCAAGGAGGTGTCGGGCCTCAACATCAATAGGGCCAAGAGCAGCCTCATTGTCTCCTCTAGGATGACAGAGAGGAGGGTGAGGAGCGTGGAAAGAATATCGGGTATCTCAAGATCGTCCCCTCCTCTTCGTTACCTTGGGGTGCCGCTGACCTGGGGAAGGACTACATCTGCAGCCTTCCAGTATGTGCTAGATAAAATCCTGGCTCGTATTTAAATCTCGACTTCTCAATCAGGCGGCTAGGATCACGCTCATTAAGTATGTCCTTTCGAGCATTCCCATTCACACCCTAGCATCGATAGAGGCCCCGAGAAAGATGCTGTCTTCACTTGAAAGAGGTTTTGCTGACTTCTTCTGGGGGTGGTCAGAGGGTAAGAAGAGAGTCCACTGGGTCGCCTGGAAGCATATTGCGACCCCGGCGAAGGAAGGTGGCCTGGACATCAAGGCCATGCAGGAGGTTTCAGAGGCCTTGAGAATGAAGAGGGCCTGGACAATTTTCTTCGGCTACCAATCCAGCCTCTGGGCGAGATTTATGCACTCAAAATACGTTGCCAATTATTCCAGGGATGCCCCTGTGTTTCGACGTACAGATTCCCCCATTTGGAAGCAGGCGAGGATCCTACACCCTCTCCTTCTCGCTCACTCCCGCCTTCTGGTGGGAGATGGGACCAGTAATTTCTGGACCGAGAACTGGACAGGCCTGGGCCCCCTAAAGAACTGGATTCCAGACGGGGCGGCTTTACACCCGCCAGATCTGAAAATCAGAGACGTCCTTGACTCAGTCGGCCTTCGCCACAACGCAGTTTTCCCTGCTTCCTTGCCAGACGCCGTCATACATCACGTGCAGGCTGAGGGTCTAGCACTGAATCAGGGTGAAGATCGCATCATCTGGACAAAGGAGAAACTGGGAAATTTCACAACCAAATCAGCGTGGAAGTTGATCCGGTCTAGGGGCCATCCTAGAGCTTGGACTAGATGGACGTCGCATCCCTATCTCCCTCGAAAAATAGCCATCTTCTGTTGGAAAATTTTCAACAAGGCTGTCCCTGTCGATTGCAGGGTGATGCAGAGAGGGATCCAACTCGCCTCAGCCTGCGACTGTTGCAGCCCAGCCAATAAGGAGGTGGAATCCAGCGAGCACCTCTTCATTGATGGGGATCTCGCCAAAGCGACTTGGGGCCACTTCTCGACGCTGCTGTCAGTGCCGCTTCTCTCTAACCAGACCACGAGGGGTAGGATGGCCCAATGGTGGGCTATTTCAAATGGTAATTCTTTCCTGGGGCTCCTCAGAGGTATCACGCCAGCGCTGATTCTCTGGGAAATCTGGAAGGCAAGGAATAGTCACCGTTATGACGACACTCCGTTCAAGCTCGCTCTTTCGATCTCCCAGGTGCGGTCCTGGATTTTTATGCTTTGTTCTTCCTTTCCGTTCCCTCCGGCCAAGTCGCAGGAAGATAGGGATGTGATGGCCGAGCTTCGGATCCCCCTTGGTAGTGGGGTGTGCCGTCCTTTGGAGGTAGTGAAATGGTCCAAACCGCCCAGAGGGAAGGTAAAGCTAAATGTCGATGGGTCCTCAATGGGGAACCCGGGCCCCTCAGGTAGTGGAGGCGTTTGTAGAGATGATAAAGGGGTCTTCAGGTTCGCCTTCGCTAAAGGGTACGGGCGGAGCTTTATGGCCGAAGTGAAGGCGGTGGTTGTCGGACTCAAGTTCTGTCTTGATTTGGGCTTTTCTGCCATCGAGGTTGAGAGCGACTCTCGGGCGGTGGTCGACTCCCTTTCCAATGCGGGGAATGTGCCTTGGATCGCATTTTATTGGAAGAACCAGCTTTCTTTCCCTCATGGCCTCGCATTCAATCTCCATCAACTATATTCCCAGAGAGGCCAACAAGGTGGCCGACACTGACTGCTCGCTGGGGGCGCTTTACATCGCCCTCCTGTTATTCCACACTTCGCCGACCTCCCTCGCCCCACGCGAGGTGAACTGGTCCTAGATAGGACTGGTTTAGGCGCGATTCGCTTGTGTAGAACTTAGTTTTTCGCCTCTTCTGTTCTTACACGCCTCTAAGTCTCTGTTCTTAGCTTCCTATCACGATAGGAGTGGTCCGCTCTCTTTTTTGTTCCGACCCTCCCGAAATACTGTACATTTCTCTGATCAATGAAAAAGAAGTTTAAAAAAAAAAAAAAAAACTTATTTTTGGAGCCAAAAAAAAAAAAGAAAAAAAGATTGGGAGCTGGAAGCTGTGTTGTCTGGAGTCCTCTAATTTCTACCAAACAGATGCTTGCTCAAGAGTGAAAGTGTAGAATTTTAACTATACCCATTGACTTCTTTTTCTCTCTTGCTCTGACGAGCTATTTTAAGAAAATGTTTGCATTTTGCATGTATTTTATGTATGTATGTGTGATATTTGAATTGAGTGTTTTCCACACGAACAGTTTGAAGAAAGCAGAAGAGTTTAAAAAAAAAATCTGCATGTGATTGAGATTCTTGGATGAAGGAAGTGTTTTGAGATGGGCATTTACCTCATTTGTTTAATTGCGAAAGTAAATGGGTTGGGTCGGGTCAATTTTGGTTCAAGGGGTGGCTTGATTTGGGTTGATTTCGACAGGTTCTGGTCTCAGCCCATTTAGTAGTTGGGGTGAACTTTTGGACCCAGACATGTGGTCCAACAGGTACAAATACAGGTCTAGACCCACTTGTTGGGTCAACCTGGCCATTTGCACCAATACTCATAGAGGTTATCTATGTTGGGGCAAGATAGGAACTGCTTATCTGGTTCATCCATTATGGATGGACCATACCCAAAGCTGGATGATCCTGACCATTAGATTAAAAAGTTTTTGAAGAAAAGGGGACAGCTAAGAAACGTCGTTAATGTCATTATATGATTAAGAAAATTAACCCAAAAATATTACAACTATTCAAACACTTTGGACATCCAAACAGACAAAGGTGAGACAGTTTTATCATTTAAGGGTACATTCAGGTAGGCCACACCACAGGGAATAGTTGGGATCGTAAACACCCTTCCGGATTGTTTGTGGGGTCCACCGTGTATTTTATATGGCATCCAATCCATTCAGAAGATGCGTGGGATCAGTTGAAGTGGATGCTGAAAAAGATCAAGCCATCCACAAACTTAAGTGGGACACGCCGTGTGATTTTAGGGATTTTAGACATGGTTTTATATGTTGTGGCCCACCTGAGTTTTGGATTGGCCTGATCTTTTGGTGCGCATGATGGATGGTTTGGATATAATGTGGTGGGCTCCATACATCACGTTTAGTTTCCAAAGCTTTGTAGTGGATGGGTCATCAAACTGTTTAATATTGGTTAAATACTAAATGCCGAAAAGTGGAGGGAAAGTCAATATTTTAAAAACACAGGCCATCAGCAATTAGGGCCGTCCATCTAGTGGCCCTCCACAGCAGGGGATCCCAGATTTTAGACTTGATGACTTCAGATCAGACCATCCAATACGGAGAAGTGTGTGGACATATGTCCATGTTGAAGAGCCCTAGGCACCGAGGGGAAGCGGTTTGCGTGGTGAGTAACTAACTAGGTTAAACGTACTGAGTAAACTCTGTCAGGTCCACCATGATTTATTTATCTGATCTGATCTGTCCATCCATTTTAGCAGATAATTTTATGACGTAAACCCAAAAATGAAGTATATAGAATGCTAAAATGGACCACACCACGTGAAACAGTTGAATTGAATGTCTACCGTTGAAAAATTCTTGGGGGCCACAGAAGTTTTGGATCAAGCTTATATTTTTACTTTCCCTATCCGTGTCTGTATGATCTTATGAACAGGTTGGATGACAAATAAACATCGTTGAACGGTGGAAATTATTATCCCCACTGTTTCTTGTGGTATGATTCACTTGATCCTTGGATATGCTTCAATTTTGGTCTCAACCCCTTAAATTAGATAGAAAAATGAATGGACGGCGTAGATAAACCACATACATTCAAGGTGGGCCCAACTGAGTTTACTCAGTACCATGAGAGCCTGCTGAGTAACTCAGTATTTCGCACCCAAGGTGTGGATCGCTGCCTTATATGTACAAAATAGCTAAGGCAACGGGCTTCGTGGCCCCATACGCACCTATAGAAACGGACGGATATGCATTCGTGTCACGTGTGTGGCACATCGAAATCTTGGATCACGTGGCAGCGGTACCCACCGTGTGGATAATCTGTGTCATTCAAGACGTTAAGGTGGTGTTTCCAACAAGCATGAAGGGAAAACATAAATTAATATCAGTCTGATCTAAGAGTTAGGTGACCCTTGAAAAGGTTTCAACGGTATACGTCCATTCCCCACCGTTTATTTTGGTGCGGCCCATTTGAATTTTTAATCTGCCTGATTCTCGAGGTCACAACCTTATGTGGGCTAGAGAAATGGACGGATGGAGTGGATATAACACAGGCATAAGGGTGGGCCAACAGAGATTGGAGTTAGAGGAAATTGGATTGCCTATGCTCTTATGTAGTGAGTAAACTAGGTTGGGCCCACCTTGAATGTTTGTGGTCTATCCACACTGTCCATCCCTTTTGTCATCTAATTTAAGTAGTTGATCCAAAAATAGAAGCATATCCAAAGATCAAGTGGATCATAACACAGGAAACAGTGGGGATAATGATTTCCACCATTGAAACCTTTCTAAGGCTCCACAGTGATGTTTATTTGTCATCCAACCCGTTAATAAGATGTTTTTCATAAGATCATAAAGACGTGGATGAACCAAAAAAACAAATATGGGCTTAACCAAAAACTTTTGTGACCCCGAGAAGTTTTCAACGGTAGAATTTCCGGTGGTGTGATATATTTGAATATTTTATATACTTTATTCTTGGGATCAAGCCCAAAAATTATCTGGGAAAATGGATGGATGGAGAGGATAAAATATATACGTTGATGACAAAATCTAGATCACCCTCCACTCCGTGCGGCGTGCCTCTGGGGGACCCTGGTCCTGCACAAAGGATTAGCAAAGGATACCCTGGCTAAGCCGGGGACCCTCCGATGCCTAAGTTAGGTAAAGGGAATCTGGGTCTAAATTGAAAGGTAGAGAGAGAGTACAAGATGTTGCGTACCTGTAGCAATGAGGTCTCATTGTATTTATACCTGACTATCGGACGGTCTGGGTCTGTTAATCTTGGCACGATTCGCACAATCAGCGGGATACTATGATTGTGGAGATACGGCCTGTAATCCGAAGATCGTGTACCATATCGTGTGCATTTACGGGCAAAACCGTCGGTTATGTCTTCTTAAGGTAGTTACCTAGTTTGGCACACGATGCACCCACATTTCGCCCCGGCCTTGGCTCGGGACATCTCTCTTTGGAGGAAGATGAGGATGAGCTCTCAGCTCGAACATCCTTCTTCAAATGAAGATGAGGACGAGGACGAGCCCTCGGCCCGGAGGTCCTTCTTCAAATGAAGGTGAAGACGAGGACGAGGCCTTGGCTTAGGCCGTTGTTCATCGGTGGAAGCTCATCTTGCCCGACCTAGGGCTCGGCTCGGACATCCTTCTTCAAATAAAGATGAGGACGAGGACGAGCCCTCAACTCGGATGGTGTTCTCTTCGGTAGTGTTCGTCATTTCGGATACGTGTGTTTGACCGAACTAAGAAGATGTTGGTCCTCGGGACTAGAAGGGGCTCAGATCTTCCCATATATAACAGAAGCCCCCTACTCTTCGAGTTCGGATACGGGCTCGGAGAGTAAACATACATAGAAGATTAACAGTTTCCACCGTCACACCTATCGAGCATGTGGATATCATCACGACTCTTATGTCAAAGAGGCGCATCCTCGGGTCTTTCCATCCGTGGGTTAATCTCCAGCTGACGCGTGGCAATGGTTAGGATTTCGAATCGTCGCTTGCCAATGACTGACTGCCACGTATGCTCCGTGAAGTGTTCAAGCAATGCTTCCCTTGCTCGGGTGTCATTTTGTCTATCCAGAGTATGCCATTCAATGACAGAGGCGTGCTGCTTGTCAGAGCCCGAGCCAATAGCGTGTGGCCACGTGTGATCTGAAGTTGGCTCGCGACGATTCGGCTGCAGCCATCATGCTTTGCCATTAATGCAAAGATCCTAAATAGTCTATATAAGGTCCTTCCGGAAATGCTCTATCCACTCTTGTATTCTGTATTTGAGAGGGTATCGGAGGAGGCGATTTCCAGCAAAGGCGATTCCAACTGATAAGGGTCTTCTGGCGAGGCGATTCCGGCCGACTAGAGATTTTTGGCCGAAGCGATTCTCGGTGACCGTCTGGTGAGTCTCTCGTTCTCTAAACCTCTTCCCTTCAGAATGTCGTCCGACCTGGAGACAGTTTGAGACTTTTACGATGATTCCGAGCTGAGGAGCTCCGGTGACGAGAGGGGGGCATCTGAAGGCCCCTTTGAGGCAGTACCTCTGTACCCTCCGCCCCAAAGATAAAAGGAGGCGGGGGCTCAGACTAGCCGAGTTGGCAGGAAGAAGGCAGCTCGAGCCCCCCGAGCTCCAGCGGCAGAGGCTGTCGAGATGCCCGCGAGTGGGCGGACCTCGGAAGCCATCCCGGGAGGCTCCATGCTCACGGATTCTCAGATGGAGTAGATCCGTTCGGAGTTCGATATCCCGAACTCCGTGCAAATAAAGCCAGCAGCCAATCGCAAATTTATCTTGTTTATATTTGAGTTATTAAAAATAAGGTGATGAATAAGAGCCTCTCCAGCAAGCATAGCTACTAACATATGAGTGGTTAACACAGTCATAAGATATGCAAAATGAATATCACTGTGTCCAGGATGGATACGAAATTGAATGATGGAATGACAGATTAAAGAAGGAAGACAGACATTTGTACCAGAGATGATGGAATGCAAAATTCGAACCATAAAAGAGGTCAATTCGGTTTTATTACATGAATGTGGATACATATTTGAAATAAATATCCTATGAAGAACCCTGTATCTGAGTAACAAGTACCTTGAGGTGAGCGCATTCCCATTTTGACTCCATTGCTCATCATTGTTGCATAATGCTCTAGTAAGAATATGTTTTTCTGATTCAGATGGTTTATCAACTAGAGAGCTAATTAGAATACCTTCATCATTGACAGGTATGTCCACTAGGCCAGAAATCAAATGTCGGTCTACTTGAAATGGACTTTCTCTAATTGCTATAATAAAAGTTAAATTTTTCGTTGAGAAATCAAAAATACATGCAAACATAGCTTGTGCAATAGACCGGTATGCTGGCCCACCCCAATGTAAAATGTTATCCCATCCTACAGCTTGGAGAAGAGGAAAGATCTCAAATGGAGTAATATGTTCAATATGCACAGGTTGTTCAACTATCACATTGCGCAACCGTAAATCCCGTACATAGGAGGGATCATCTTCGGGTGACCGAAGGTGGCGTCGTGTGATAGGTGTCAATCTAGATGAGGAAGCACCACGAAAAGTTTTCTTTTTACCTCTAGCATCCATTTGCAACTAAAAATATCAGAAATCAAGAGGTTACAAAAGATGAAGAGTGGGTTTCTTCAAAATCAGATTTTGGAGAAGAAAATCCCAAAAACTTCAAGGAAACAAGAAATAAATCACTCCAAGTGTGAAAAAGAAGTGAAATATACTTGAATTTAGAAGAGAAACGGAAACAACACACTAACCTTGAAGAATTAAGAAGTTGGGTACGATCGGTCGAGCTTAGACTCATTGGAGAGAGAGCAAATGAGGAAGAAAGATGTTTTTTCCCAAATTAAAAAGAACTAGCACGCTACACGACTGGTTGTGGAACGTCCTCGACTGGTCGTGCTACGACTGGTCGAGTAAGTCCTCGATTGATCGTGCACAGTCAAAAATATACATTTTTCATATAAATTTGAAATTTAAACAAATAAATTAACAAATATATACAATATGATACAGGAATGCATAATTAATTCAAATTGCACATACCAAGTTCAAATTTCAATTTATTAAACCTGCTTTTATCGAGCAGTTTAGTGAAAATGTCAGCAAGTTAAGTCTTGGTCGGAATGTATTACAAAGAAATTGTCTTTTCTTCCACTAATTCACGAATGTAGTGATATCTAATGTCAATGTGCTTGGTTCGGCAATGCTGGATTGGGTTTTTAGATATATTTATTGCACTGTAATTATCACAATATAAAAAAATTGAATTCTATGCAATTCTATAATCGCTTAACATTCTATTCATCCATACAAGCTAAGTACATGCATTTCCAACTGCAATGTATTCAGCCTCAACAATTGAGAGCGATATGGAACTTTGTTTCTTGCTAAACCAAGAAATTAAATAATTTCCAATATAGAAACAACCACCACCGGTTGATTTCCTATCATCAATATTACCAGCCTGATCAGCATCTGTGTAACCAGCCAATTAAACACTAGTATCATGTGGATACCAGAGATCCAAATTTGCTGAACTTGCGACATATCGCATAATCCGCTTAACAGCAATCAAATGTGAATCTTTAGGGTTAGATTGATATCTAGTGCAAATTCCAACGCTAAAAGCAATATCAGGTCTACCTGCAGTTAAATAAAGTAAACTGTCAATCATACTATGATATAATTTAGGGTCCACACTTTTCCCTATAGAGTCCTTTGAGAGTCTTAATGTTGTACACATAAGAGTATCAAAATTTTTTCCATTTTCAAATCCGAACTTTTTAATTAAGTTCAGAACATATTTGGTTTGAGAAATAAAGATATCATCAGGTTGTTGTTTTACTTGCAACTCTAGGAAATAATTCAATTCCCCAACTATGCTCATTTCAAATTTAGATTTCATAAGATCTACAAACTCAACAGTCATGTTAGTACAAGTAGATCCATAAATAATATCATCAACATAGATCTGCACTAATAAGATATGATCGTTATGTTTCTTAACAAAAAGAGTCTTATCAACACTTCCCATTAGAAAATTATGACTTAGTAGAAACTTAGTCAATTTTTCATACCATGCCCTGAAAGCTTGTTTCAAACCGTAGAGAGTCTTTTTTAAGCGATAGACATTATCAGCATTTTTAGGGTCTTCAAAACCCGTTGGTTGTTCAACATACACTTTTTCATGTAAATCGCCATTTAAGAAGACACTCTTTACATCCATTTGATATATTTTGAATTTTCTAAAGCATGCAATGGATATAAATAGTCTAATTGATTCAAGACGAGTTACTGGGGCAAATATTTCATCATAATCGATTCCTTCAATTTGAGAGTACCCTTGAATAACCAGTCTAGCCTTGTTTCTAATTATATTACCAAGTTCATCAGACTTATTTTTGAAAATTCACTTAGTTCCAATAATATGTTTATCTTTAGGTCTAGAAACAAGATACCAAACATCATTTCCAACAAATTGATTAAGCTCTTCTTGCATAGCTACTATCCAGTTTTCGTCAGTAAGAACTTCTTTTACGTTAGCCGGTTCGATCTGAGATGTAAAGCACACATAATTATATATATCTTCTAGTTTTCTATGAGTACGCACACCAGTGAGAGGGTTTCTAAGAATCTGAGTAGTTGGTTGATCTTTAACAGTCCTCGATTCAGAGTTATTTTGACTTGATGAAGTATTTGGTTTGTTAATTAGACGAACTTCATCATTATCTGAACTTAAGGCAGGTGTATTCAAGTTATCGTTAATGACCACATGAATGGACTATTGAATTACACCGGTCCTCTTATTCAGTACTCGATACACTCGACTATTCAAAGCATGTTCTAAAAAGATCTCTTCCTCACTTTTGGTGTCAAACTTACCCAGATTTTCACGGTCACGTAAAATATAGCACTTGCTGCCAAAAACTTGAAAGTATTTGACAGTAGGCTTCTTATCAAACCACATTTCATAAGTAATTTTATTATTTGACTTATATAAACTCGGTTGATTATATAGCAGGCAGTATTTACGGCTTCAGCCCAAGATTTCTAAAGAGCTTCATACTATTTAACATTACATTTGCCATTTCTTTAAGCACTCTATTTTTTCTTTTAACAATTCCATTTTATTGTGGTGTTTTGGGTGCAGAGAATTTATGTAATCTCAAAACTGCTATTCTCAAATTCTGATCCATGATTACTACGGATCTTATTGACTTGAGAACCTTTTTCCATTTGGATCCGTTTGAGAATACTTTTTACTTCATTAAGGATTTCTGATTTATCCCTTAAGAAGGCTACCCAAGTAAATCTGATAAAATCATCCACGATTACCAGTATGTATTTTTTGCCACCTCGATCTTCCATCTTCGTTAGTCCTATAAGATCCATGTGGAGAAGTTCGAGCAGCCTTGATGTGGCATTGGAGTTCACCTTTTTGTGAGCACTCCCAGTTTGTTTGCCAATCTGGCATTCGCCACATATTTTGTCTACTTTCTGTAATTTGGGTAGACCTCTTATCAATTCTCTTTTGCTCAATATATACAAATTTCGGTAATGTACATGTCCAAGGCGTTTATGCCATAATTCGGTCTCATCGGTATGGACCATTTAACACGATTGATTAGATGAGCTAGAATCACTTACAATATAGCAGTTATCAGAAGTTCTGCGACCAGTTAATATAACAGAACCATTTTTTAAAAAAAAATTTCACACCCTAGGTTAGAAAATTTTATGCTATGATTTTTATCGCATATTTGAGAAATGCTTAATAAGTTATGTTTTAAACCTTCTACATATAAGACATTCTCAAATAAAGGGAGGTTAAAAAGTTGAACCGTACCTTGGCCAATAATCCTGCAGTTGTTACCATCACCAAATGTAACTGATCCATCAGTCATGTCTTTAAGGGTGGTGAATAGACCTTTGTCACCAGTCATGTGCCTGGAGTATCCACTGTCTAGGTACCACTTTGAATGGCTTGATGCTTTGAAAGCGGTATGGGCAACCAAGCTAGTAACCTTAGGAACCCATTTCATAACTGTTTTTGTAATGCCCTGGAAATCGGGGGTCATGTGTAAACTCGACTCCCAAGTTCCCAGGCATCACTTATAACCAATTTTTCATTGTTTTGCGTCTAATCAGGTTTAAATGCGCAGTATGGAATTACTTGGAGCATGTATCACAATCACAGCAAGTCTACTGAATTGAAAGAGGTTAAATATATACAAATCCAAAAGATGTAAACAGGTCGCTCAAGGCGTTACCCAATAGATCACAAAAAAATTGATATAACCAGAAAATAAATCTGAGTCCACTACTCAGCGATCCAGAATCCCGTCTACTGAGCCGATGAAGACTCGCTCATCGACAAGAAGTGGGACAGCTAGTCCTCCTCGTCTATGCTCGTGCCGCCAAGCTCCTCGTACTCCTTGTCACCTGTAACTATGAACGGGTCTGGTTGGTGTTTTAAAACACTGTCCTAGAGTGGGAGTGAGTGATCAACTCAGTGGGTGCTATTGGTCTCAAGTTATAACAGGCATCAATTATAATATGAACTTAATGAAAAGCAGTCATTCATCAACACCTAGTAACTCTTATTTAAATGCATGCATGCGGAATGATATGATGCATGCCCTCGCCACAAGCTCCCTCAAGCAACTCCATCTAACGATCGCATATGACAACACTCCCTCAGAGCAACCTCGACTGCCGAGTCGCCACCCTAACTAATTCGATGCAATGCGATCGTGTTAGCCGAGTTATTAGTTAAGTCCATTCATCCAGCAGATTTGAGAATCTAATACACCCCACGTATCAATGCCCTAAACTGGTTATGAGGCCAAGGCCCTATCAACACGTGAGGCCGAGACCCCGCGGTCCGTGATCCCATTGGGTTCCTCATCTCCGACTTCAACCACATGAGGAGTACCGAGAGAAAGGGATTGCTCGTGGTCACTATGGGGAGACGCGGTACCCTAGCGTAGGCCGACAGCTCGGACACAGTGTCCCATTCCACCATACCCGGCTCATGAGGCTGTGGACCAGTTTCAATCTAGTTATCAATGGGCCACAATGGTTGTAAGGTGGTTCAGGTTCCATACATATGTGAACGAACAGGGTTAACAAACAGGGTTAGTCAGATAGTAGGCTAGACTACACGAGTCAGACAAGCATGAGTCGAGTGACCTCGAGCACAAGAGACCCATGTAGTCGAACTACAGCCACCCGAACACACCCGCTCAAACTCATGGGTTTAGCCTGAGGATAGTCCCACCAATGAGACTACCATCTCTCTTCATGATTCCTGACCATCCCAAGGGTATGGAGGGTGATTCATAGCATGCTGGTTACCAAAGTAAAATTTAGTACAAACCACATTATGCTCCCATACTTCTCAACATATCATTCAGATTCTCATAGCAAGGATGGTTAACAATATTATGAAACAAGTGCATGTGAGGTGTGTAGGTGTGGGTGAGGAAGTTACGCACTTCCTCCATCTTGAGAAATTATGAATACAAGTGTAAATAATCATACACCCAATGAAGCACCACTTATGAGGAA
This sequence comes from Magnolia changhungtana, assembly GCA_030180095.1. Taxonomy (NCBI): domain Eukaryota; kingdom Viridiplantae; phylum Streptophyta; class Magnoliopsida; order Magnoliales; family Magnoliaceae; genus Magnolia; species Magnolia changhungtana. The sequence continues at coordinate 1,442,679 of JASAUF010000642.1, read as the reverse complement.
AAGGAATCAACCAAACATGAGCATATTATCATCCATGCATAACATCATGTGAAAGGTAAAATCTAGATCAAATTTGAGAGCTAAGCATGCACATTCAAACAATTCCAACAAACATATAATCCCTAGGGTTTTTCTAAAATTTCAAATATAACATCCAAGCATTCAAAATCATTAAACCCACACTAAAATTGGTGCTAGGCTACCTAAGAGCAATAGTCCGCACCTTGGATTCGATGGAGTCTTGGAAACGACCTAGGAGATGTGGATTTCGGGGTAGATCGGCCGGAATCCCTAAAACTAATCCTTGCATGTGAGAAATTTTATGCCAATCCTTTCTTAATACACGGATCTCAAGAAGAAGGGGTGAAAGGTTCTTACCTAGATGGCCAACAGACGAATTTGGGGTTGTGACGGAGAGTTTCTTCTTGGATGAGGGGTAGGGAGTTGAAAGGGTTGAGTTTCCTTGGCCCCGCCTCGATTTAGGGTACTCCTTAGCTCTCCTTCACTCTCTCTACTCTCTTGCTCTCTCTTTACTCCCCTACCAATGGTGGTTACGATGGGAGTTATGAGCTGTGAGAGGTTGGTTGTGGGTGGATGATGGAGGTTTATGAGGGAGGAGATTTAATGGGTGGAGGGTGTAGGAAGTTGTGAGGGAGAGATTGTTGTTGGAGAATGGAGAAGGGTATGAGGGAGAGGGATGTTTGTTGTTGGAGAATGATGGGAGAAATGAGATAAGAGCTAGGGTTTATTTCCCTAGAGTTGGGCCCCTTGGCCTTATGTTTCCATAATTTCCCAAAATAGCCTTCTAGGTCTCCACATGGGTTTTGGGGTGGACCCACACCCCCTAGGCCATCGAATTTGGTGTGTAGGTCCCTCATGGCCCAATGAGGGTCCATGCAAAAATTGAGGACAAACGGATGAACGGATATAAGGTCTGAGTAAGCGTTTCCGACCTTTAAATGGCCCTAAGAGGCCATTCTGATTGATGGGGCATTTCTGGTGGCCCTCTAGCCATGAAATTTATAGGGTAGGTGCTCCATAGCCCGATGAAGGGCCACGCAAAATTTAAGAACGATCGGATATGGGGTTTGATCGTACGAGCCCGATTTGCGATCAACGGTTACCGTGCCACGATCGAGTCCCAGACTTGGTGGACGGGTGTAGAAAAATACATTGAACCGTCATCGCAAATTTGAAAGAAATTCGACGGTTGGAACGTCCAGAGCCCCAGTTTTATTTGTAAGTGCCAAATTCCAATGCTGGCATTGGCGGGGCACATTTGACAAGTGCCAGATCCCACTTCTGGGTATCCACTGCTTCCGCAGTCCGCGATGGACCACAAGCCCAGTGAGATCTATGATTTTCTAAATTTTTAGATTTTTTAGACCTTCCTCGGTCGCTGGGCGGCCCACACGGGCTGTTGTTAAGTGTAAACAGGCCATTTGGCTTGGCGGGCCGCACTTGGTCCCATCATAACTAGACTGGTCCACCACAGTATAAACTAATATTGAGTGCTAATGGTCATTAAGTGATTTTATAAGTTAATTTAAAAGAATTTTTAAGAATTTTTTGGAAATTCAAAACAGTGAAAATCCAGGATGTTACAATCTACCCCCCTTAAAAAATAATTTCATCCCCGAAATTGCCTAAGGGTAATAAGTAAAGATATTATCATTCCATTGGCTTAAGTTTTGTTGGTTTCGAGTTTATATACATTTTAGGGTATATATATTAAATACGCTAGCCTAGGTCATTATGATCTACTCCCCTTAAAAGTTTTCGCCTTTGAGGCTTGAAAATAATGTCAAATCCTTTTTATCATGCTAAGTGTTTGATGTTAAAGTTTACCTAAAGGTGGTATATTCTTCTCTTTATGATTGGGCTAATACGGAAAGACAGTTGTGGCAGGCTTTGATCCCATACGTCGATCCTCTGTCTGACCAGGGTTGAAAGATCGTTGTATTCCTTCTTAGTCCTGGTCTTTTGCTCGGTCAAAGCAGTGAGTCCATTGGCATTCACCCAGGAATGAGAATTGGGTTAAGCCGCGAGTACTTTGCAGATGTGTGGTTCCGTAATTCTGTAGTCCGATCAATCTAATTGTTTAGCCATCATTGGAAAGTTTACATCTTCTATTTATAAGGTTGTCCCTTGGGTCTTGGTTTACGAGAGTCCTCATTTTAATTTATATCCAATTTGGAGTTTAATAATTCTCTCAACATGCCTACGAGCAACGATCATCCTAAAAAGTTTTTAAAGTCGCAAATTTTTATATGAATTACCATTTCAATCCTATGGCTAGTGGGTTATGGGCAAATCACGCTTTGGTTTCATAAATTTTAACAGGGGAGGAAGAATCGAAAGTTTTAAGGTATTCTGGCAGTTTGAAGTGCTAACAACGCTACTAAGGCCGCAGGAAGGTAAAGATGAAGGACATTATCTTCTCGATGTTGTTCGAACCTTGAGTCCATAAGAGAATAGGAAAACTCAATATATTTTACTATAGTTCATCCCTAACCTGAGCTTACAGAGCACTAAACTATGAAACTCAATCCTACTTACGGTACAACTTAAGCAAATATATATATATATAATCAATTTAATCACGGGATGATTCCTAGCACGATTATAAATAATTCTCAAATAGACCCCCAAAGTTAAACTTTAATATGAAAAGTCATGACTCGTCCATAGGCACCCATACATACAAGCATTCACAAAGTGACAAGAGAATTTCAATCCATACATCCACATCGATTTCAAAATGCCATTAGTATGGCCAGTTACATGTTATAGCATGGATTACAAGCATCACTAAATACCGCAAACTTAAGGGAAACACAGCCTAATCAAAGCAGGAAAGGTTACAACTATCATTCAATCACATGAAAGCAATTCTAACTGACTCGAACAATCTACTAATTGTCCGTTAGGTTAAGATACTATTCTTCTGGGTCGGACGCGGGTGGGGGTGCTTCTTCCCCTTGAGGGAAAGGATCATCGGAATGGCGAAGAAGGCGGCGACGGTTGCTAGATATGCCATTTATTTGTCAAGGAGACGGATGGTTGTGGAGAATGTATAAAAAGGGGAATGGGTTTGAGAATAACGTTTGACAGTGGAAAAGGGAGAGGATGATGGATTTGGAGTTTGAGATTTGAGATTTGGGATTCAGTGTAGGTGAATGTTGAAGAGGGTTTAGGGAAAGTATGTGGGAAATGAGGTTGGGTTAAGCATCAGAAGAGGAAATGAGGATTTGGAGTGAAGGAGTAAAGGGAATGAGGCTCAAGTGAATGGGTTTTGAGGATTGCAAGATGGAATGTTGAGAGGGTTGTGGAAGATGTGGTTTGGGTATGAAGAAGGAGAGATGGGTTTTGGAGAAGAAGAAGAGAAGTGGTGGAAGTGAGATGCCTTTGTATAGTTTCCTTGGAAATGGATTGAAGCTTGGAGAGGTAGAGGGTTCTCCCCTAGGGTGTGGGAGTAGTAGAGGGTGTTGTGGGTTAAGAATTTGGATATTAGTGCCCTTAAGTTGCAAGAGAGGGAGACCCCACTCGTGTGAACATTGAAAGGGAGGAGTCTTGTAATGTTTCTTACACTTTTAGTAACTGGATTATTTTAAAAACTTTTATGATAATTTACCATCAATTTTTAAGTCATCCTACAAAATTTCATATCATTTGGAGTTGTAGATAAATTATTAAAATTCTAGGACCAACCGCTGTCTGAAATTAAAAATTTTTGGATAGTTGGTAAAACATCCTAAATTTAACTATATTAAAAATTTTATTTTATTTTTTTTCTTATTTTTATATAAAAATAGACTCATTCATATTTAATCTGGTTTTTGAATCACCTAAATCGGAGTTGTAACGAAGGAGATATGGATTTTTGAAGTTGACCTAAAATTGTAGGAATTCTGGCGGGGGCAACACTGGTTGGCCGGGTGGGCGGCGGGGCGAGCACGTAGCCTCGGTGGGGGCCACGCAGGCAGCTGGAGCCTTGGCGGGGTGGCCACGCGGGTTGGCGGGGTGACCTCCCGGATCAGCGGGGTGACAATGCGGGCGGCGGGGTGACCCCCCCGATTTATGGTCCGGAGGTCTTTCGGCATTCCTGGGCATCGGAAAAGCTCCCTGGGAAGTGTCATATATGATTTTGAGGTAGAACGATCTGATCTATGTAATGGGCCTACTGGTATCACAAGATTCCCCCCGGTTAGTAGCCAAAACCCAGTTTTATTCCAGTTTCACTATTTTTCAGTAAATTTTTATACACCCCCAGCTCTTTATCCCCAAATGGGTCTAATCTATCAAATTTGGCTTGATGTTCACTCATTTAGTCTAGGACAATGGTTTTGACTGTTAAATTGTTTAGTCTTCGGCTCATTTTTGCCTATGGGCTGAGGTCTTGCAAGACTCCCGGACTCATTCTCTAGCATTGCTACCTTCTCTTGCTACGCATTCCTAATCCCTAGAAAGTCATACCGTTCGTCTAAGATCGCCGGTTCCGGTTCTAGGATGGTTCCTACCATTCTAAGTCTTCGTTGCATTTCCTATCATTTATGTATCGTTATTGTGTTTTCTCTCAAGTCAGCGGACGCGTTGGTGAGTTTATGAGCCATAGCCCAAAGGATTCCAAACCATGCTCTGATACCATCTTGTAACGCCCTGGAAATCGGGGGTCGTGTGTAAACTCTACTCCCAAGTTTCCAGGCATCACTTATAACCAATTTTTCATTGTTTTGCGTCTAATCAGGTTTAAATGCGCAGTATGGAATTACTTGGAGCATGAATCACAATCACAGCAAGTCTACTGAATTGAAAGAGGTTAAATATATACAAATCCAAAAGATGTAAACGGGTCGCTCAAGGCGATGCCCAACAAATCACAAAAAAAATTGATATATCCAGAAAATAAAGTTGAGTCCACTACTCAGCGATCCAGAATCCCGTCTACTGAGCCGATGAAGACTCGCTCATCAACAGGAAGTGGGACAGCTAGTCCTCATTGTCTATGCTCGTGCCGCCAGGCTCCTCGTGCTCCTTGTCACCTGCAACTATGAACGGGTCTGGTTGGTGTTTTAGAACACCGTCCCAGAGTGGGAGTGAGTGATCAACTCAGCGGGTGTTATTGGTCTCAAGTTATAACAGGCATCAATTATAATATGAACTTAATGAAAAGCAGTCATTCATCAACACCTAGCAACTCTTATTTAAATACACGCATGCAGAATGATATGATGCATGCCCTCGCCACAACGCTCCCTCAAGCGACTCCATATAATGATCGCATATGGCAACACTCCCTCAGAGCAACCTCGACTACCAAGTCGCCATCCTAACTAATGCAATGCAATGCGAACGTGTTAGCCGAGTTATTAGTTAAGTTCATTCATCCAGCAGGTTTGGGAATCTGATACACCCACGTATCAATGTCCTAAACTGGTTGCGAGGCCAAGGCCCCATCGACGCGTGAGGCCGAGACTCTGCAGTCCATGATCCCGTCGGGTTCCTCATCCCCGACTTCAAGCACATGAGGAGTGCCAAGAGAAAGGGATTGCTCGCGGTCACTACGGGGAGACCCGGTACCCCAGCGTAGGCCGACAACTACACTACAAAAAAAAACATTCATCAGGGGCGTTTTTATCACAGGCGGCCACCACAAACCGCCACTGTATATTAAAATTAGGGGCGTTTTTAGGTGGCCGCCAGTGTACAAAACGCGCCACCGCCGCTGATTGAAAAAAGAAATCCAAAACGCGCGCCCCCCAAATCCATCGCGCCCTTCTCCAACCTATTTTTTCTCAAAACCCTTTTCCGCTCCTCTCCTCCCAAATCCCAAATCCCAACCGAAACTCTCTTTCTCTCTCTCTCTCTCCAACGCATCTCGATCTCCACTTTCCACTCCGGCCTCTCTTGATCTGGCTTCGTGCTTACTATCAATGTCGATTCGAAGACAGATCCTGGCCGGAAGCAGCCAAAGGCAAAAGATGATATCAAGCTTCCTGAAAAGTGAGCATTTCTTCTATCCTAAAATAGATTTTTTTGGGGGTTTCTCCAATTTTAACAACTTCATTGGCTGAAAAGATATATATGATTTGGGTTCTTTGCATGATTTGGGCATCCTTCTCGTTTTCCATCTTCTTCTTCTTCTTCTTCTTCTTCTTCTTCTTCTTCTTCTTTTTGAAAAGGGGGTTTTGAAAGGCGAGGCAGGGGTCATGAAAGAAAGTACCAAAAGTTTTTTTTTCTAGTTGTTATCGTCTGAAATCAGCGAGAGGGGGTTTTTGGAAGAGACGTGGTTCGGTCTAGTCCTGATTTGTTAAAGGTGGAAGGGAGCACTGGTGCGAAGGTGGAGCACAGGTCTGGTCCACTGGTGTAACGCCCTGAAAATTGGGGGTCGAGTATAACTCAACTCCCGAGTTCCAACGCATCACTTATGCAACATAATTAATGATGATTAAATGTTGTCTGTGTTAGAGCAATAAACATGAGTGAGATTATACCAAAACATAAATTCATACTCCAGATCAATTGTATAAAAGCAAGCAGAAGACTGAACTATATATATGTATGTAAAGAAACAAAATAATCGTTTCATTCTTCAGAGTATGAATCCATCTGAGTCACCATATACATGTCTGTTTTATAAACAAAATGTCGAAAATGAAACTAAGTAACAATCCTGTAAAACCCGTCGGTCACCTCTGGCGGCCATCGAAGCCGCCAGAATGCATATACGAGAACTCCTCCTGGTCCTCGTCATAATCGAGCTCGCCTCCAGAGTCGTCGGCTCGCCTAAACACAGACAGTCTCGGTTGGTGTCGCGCAACACCGTCCCGTAACGTGGGAGTGAGTAGCTAACTCAGTAGAACCATAAAGCATAGGTTAACATGTTATCAATGCAGTCAAGCAGTAATGATAAAGCAGTAAATCAAACACTCCTAATTACTCTTATTAATGCAAGTATGAATGCAGGTATGATGGATGCCCTCACCGACATACTCCCTCATGCGACACCATCTCACGCTCGCGGCATGCTTTCATCCCACAGTGCTCCACATCTTTCAGGCACATGCAATGCATGATGAGCATGATTACCGAGTTATTTATTAGTCCAATTCAAACAGCGGGATTGGGAAACTAAGGTACCTCCCTTATATCATTCCCAAACATGATCCATTCTAGGGTCGTCAGTCCTAATTGATATCAGACGATGGTGTGTTTTCTAGGTCACTGCAGAGGCTGCCAGGGCTGTTATGCACAAAGGTTACACCACTCCCCCATCACCTCTTTAACGATTCATCACTATACAGAAACAGGCCTAGTTCATACTCTCTACATTGCGGCAAAACTCATCGCCTCACTGCAAATTCAGAGTATGCTCGAGGTCACTCCACTAACGTCCTACCAACTGGCAATCTATTTTCAAAGCCCGACCGGTCCACTTATTGACAATGGGACTCGGATGCAACCCGACTGGGGACCACAGCCAGGCTACGCCAGTGTAGGCCAACAGCTCGAATATAGTGTCCTATACCACCATAATCGGCTCACGAGTCTGGTTGCTCACTGGTCACTACGGGGAGGCACGTGGCCCCAGCGTAGGCCGACAGCTCGACCACGGTGTCCCATACCACCATGCCCGGCTCATGAGTCTTAGCGGATCGAGGTACCATAGTTAAAGGAGATTTCACTGGTAAGATTGGTACCCTAGGTTCAAGCAGTAGTGACCAAACATGGTGAACATACATTAGACACATCGGGTTATTTGACGAGCCTGACTAGCTCGAGCGCACAATCAATCGAACGACATGAAGTGCATAAGCACTTCGCGTGGCCAACCACTATCGCCAACCGAAGTACGACTCGAGTTCGTCGAACGCATCTCACGTGGCGACATAAAACTCAACCACGATCTCCAATCTGGTTCCGATTGTCTCGACTATAATCATAGCCCCAAACACAATCAATTGTCATGCATAGCATGTGGAGTAAAGCATGATAAACAAAGTAATTCAAGCATGATAAACAAAGTAATTCAAACATGCTAGTAGGCATGTTATAAGCATATTATAAAGCATGATATAAAGCATGTTGTAAAACACTACATCAATAGGAATACAAACACATGTATTGCAAGTAAGTGGTTTTAAGTGATCAACCTCATGGAGGTAATCATACACGTTGCTAGGGTAGTTGAGAATCCAATCTCAACACCCTCCTAAGGCATCTACATCCAAACACTTACTCACTCAAGCATTTCCACAAACACTTAACATATACTATTTCACATACTTGGTGTATGTTAGCAAACATGTATTAGGGCGAGTCCTTTCGCCAAGCAAATAATTTACGCATATATAGTATATTTATACAATAAATAATCATGGCAAACACATCTCTAAAATACATATGTATACAGTACTTTCTATAATACAGTAATTGTACATACAAAGTGTATATTAGTAAAACATGTATTTGGGCAAATCCATTCACCAAATAAGTATTTTATCCATATATCATATATTCATACAACAAATAATCATGTCAAACACATTTTCAAAAAATATACGTATACGGTATTTTCTACGAATACCTAGAATATGTAAAATTCCATAATTTGCATCTTTAATCGAAACAGAAATCGGAAAGCACTTTGTATATGTGCAATTGCATGCAGATCATGAATCTATCATTATCTGACATTGAAAGCGTTGAAAACCGTAACCTATACACCTAAAGTCCTCACCTTGTGTCGTAGAATCGTAACGGAGTTGATAGGTTTGCTAAGCTCCCGTATTCGGCAGTTTGGCAACCTATGGAACGAAATACGTTAGCTATTTCATAACCTACAACCACCCAAGCCCCAAATCAGGTTAAGGTTAGGGTTTCTTACCTAGAAATGACGCTGGAATCGCCGGGAAAGCGGTGAGAATGGAGCGGTGAAGCTCGAATAGCGAGGAAGAGTGGCAGAGTTCCTCCCATATCTCCCACACTTTCTCTCTATTTTCTCTCTCTCAATCTAGGTTTTCTCTCAAATTCGGATGGCTGCAATGAGAGAGGGTTTAAGGTCCTTATATAGCCTAAAAACTCACCGAAATAGACTCCTGTTCAAAGTATACTTAGGTTATAACCAAAGCGGGACTTTTTTGGCTTCAACGGAGGACTTCTGGTGGGCCTCCTTGAGCCAAAGGTCGGACTTAAGCTCACTAACGCTGGATCTACGTTCTATTAAGTTTTCGTTTCGAAAATTTCCCGATCACGCGTGGCGGACCGGTTTCAGTTCAATCGGTCGGTGGATCTCGATCGAGAGATTCCTGTACATGTAAATGTTTATGAAATTTTTCCCGATCCGGGTGTAATTTGGTCGGTCGACGGTTTTCTTAAAAGCGATCCGCAAACGAGAGATGCCAGATTACTTTCAAGATATTTATTTTGGAAAGAAATAAGTATTTTCACACTCTCTCACTCCGGACTCTTCACTATCTTTTGATTTACGAGATGATTGTCAAGCCCAACAGGCGGTCCTAAGTCCTTAGCCTTATATTATTCGGACTCCCGATGTGCGGTCCAGATCGAATGAAAACGTGCTCCCGAGAGCAGGGGGTAATGAGTTTGATCCTAGATTTTAGGGTAACCTAGCGTCAATGATTCTACAAGTTTTGGGTCTTGCAGATCGTATTTAAAGTGATTCAAATGGATTTCATGGCTAATCTAGTTCAAACACTTAGTTAACTTTGTCAAAATTCTAAAGGATTTAATCCTAAGTGATTTCCGTCGAGGTAGTATTTAGTCCTTTGCGGTTTATATCTAAAGTGATCCAAGTTATACTACTTAGCTAGTTTAAGATAGTGTCTAGGGTGCTTTGAAAAATTGAAAGAAAAAGGTAGTGAAGGGTGGGATTTGTGAAGGAAATGGGTTAAGGAGCGATTTTAGACTGTGGGATTCAGTTCTGATAGGTTAATAAGGTGTTAGGATCGACCCATCGCCTAAGGACGTCTAATCCCAGGTTGGAAAAAATCCGGGGTGTTACAACTGGCGGGGGCGGAAGAGAGTGGGGTGTGCGCGGAGGTTCAAGGTGGGTTTTTTTTTCCCTTTCCCTTTCTTCTTTATTTATGATTTTTGTTTTTGGATGGTTGTCGGATGGTAGAGATGGGTTTTGAAACCGATTGGGTTTATGAGAACGGAAGAAGGTCGCCGGAACGGATTTTAGAGGGGTGTTGAAAGGGCCAGCAGGAGGTCTGGGAGATGGTGAATCGTCGAATCGGCAAAGATGGGTTTTGTTGGTGATTGGGTTCGCCGGAATGGAGGAAGGTCATCGGAATTAATGGTACTCATCGGGGCTCTGATATGATGAAGATTTTTCAGAAACTGAGAGAGGGGCTTCCACACAAAATCAATATTAAAGAGAAATGCTTCGCTATTCTCATAAAAAAAATGATTTGGGCATCCTTTAATTCAGTGGAAATTGTAGATTTTTTCTTGATTGGATGATTCATACTGTTCTTAGAATGGAATCCGTACAAGTATGGTCCATAGTTCGGTTATCCATGCCGTTGATTTAATTGGTTCCACCGTAGATTGTTGATGTCTCAAAAATCTTCGCTAGAGGGAAAGTCCTAACACATGCCCCATCTATTTATATTGAATGGGAAATGGGCATGGGATTGGATGGCCTGGATCTTCCCATCTGGCAGGTCATTGGGCTCATCTCTCTGTAGCAGTCAGGGCATACTGGATAAATGGTCCAGATCAATGGATTGATTGCATAAATCGTGTAAGTGTCATCTCTTGAATTTTTATTCTTGTTTTGATGGTATGATTGTCATTTCAAATGTGAATATGTTGTTGGGATGGTCAGGTATGAGATGTTGGGTGAGTTCTTTGATTGCTTGGAGAGTTCGATTCGGTTGGTTCGATTGAAGCGATCGATGTTGACCTTTGCAAACATCTGTCCAAAGATTGAATCTCTAATAGACAGGTATCTTTTCAATCTCTTTACGCCATCTGATTTGGTTGTTTGGGTGATGTAGGATTGGGATTGAACATCCCTCTCCTTTTGTTGCCAAGAAAATATTGCTTAGCCAGCATATGTGAGGTGGGGTCTACCGTCTCTGATCCAGACGGTTTATTATTTACAATTGCTTTGTTTTCTCTATGATTTTCAGTTCTTCAACAGGCAGAGGCTGTTTACCACTATTTTCAATCCAACCCGTCTTGCCAATGGAGAAGGCTCTACATTGGGCACTCTTATATTTGACATTGAATTGGTTAGTGTAAGGCATCCAAATGTTTTGCCTTAAGTACTTTGCATTTGACAGCGAATCGGTAGGCATTATTCTTCTGTAAACTTGGTCTCCCAGTTTCCAAAATCAAAACTTTGTTGTTGAAAGATGAAAGTGCAATTATCAGGTCACAATGTAGTGTTCTTCATTGCACAAAGAAGTGGTGTTTCTTCTTTCAATTTATTTGGGGTTGAGTGGGTCATGAAGAACAGATCACCGGTGGACCTTTATGTCGTGATGGCAAGGTTTGGCCTTTCTTAACTAATGGATCTTCTAGAAGATGTTTCTTCTTGCCATCTTATAGTGACTGCAGGAGTCGAGAAATTGAAGAATATTTGATGGCAAAGTATTCTCAATTAAGTAAATAAGAACTTGTATTTGATTGTGGAATTGACTATGTTGCTTCTGAATGTCATGGCATTTTGAGAGGTGAGCTTTTAATGATTGGAATCAAATAATGGAAAACACAGCAGGGTGATTGTGGATAGTCTTTCAGCCTTTAGTCACTATCTCGGTAGTTTCAAGGGGATTCATGATCATTGGATTGTTTTTCTTTTTGGTTAGTGGCAGTGTTTTTCCTTTTCTTGAGAATTGCCCTGTAGCATTCTTTCTTTTCTTTTCTTTGTCCTATTTTTCTTAATGATTTTTGGTTTATCTTTAAAAAATGTCACAATATTGGGGTTGTATGATTGTGTCAACTGAAAGAGAAGTCAAACAGCACTTTTCAGATCAAAACCAGTGTCAGTGTCCTTGCATTTTCTGTTTTCAGAGTTCCATGCAACTGTCTTGGAAAAAGAAAAAGAATTCTGTAAGCATAAGGAATGTATATGTGTAAATCGAAAGGGAAGGCTAGTGTGTGACACTTAAAACATGAGCTTGTTTTGGGTCTCACGTGAGCCAGGATGAGATAAGTTTGTTGTCCTTCACCATTGTACATATTGTTTCACGGCTAAATGGCCTGGACCATTGATCTGGTGGTTTCCATGGACATACCATGATCCAGGTATGTACCGTCCTAACCATTTGATCGGTGGGCATGTGGCCCTTTTGTGGTTGAATTTGGACTTTTGCCAGTTTCTGTTTCCAATGCTATTTAACTTTCACGGATTTGATATTTGGGGGCTAAACTACTTGTGTGGAGTTGCATATTTGTGATGCAATAATTTGGTTGCTAATGGGAAAGATATGTTTGAAATCTCTAGATGAGATTTAGCAAATGAACTAGAATTATTGACTGTTGGAGTTTGGCCTTCATCTATGAATGTCCTAGTGTGAGAATGAGTTCTTGAAGCTGTTTTCAGTTTGGATAGGAATAGTGCTCTGGGTCCAGATGGCCATCATTCTGGCGGATTCTTTTCTGATTTGTGCGAATATCATTAAAATGGATGTTTTCAATATGGTTTGGGAAATTTTCCATGGCGGTACATGTTTACCTCCTCTTGTTGCTCTTATTCCAAAATATAATTGCTCGCCAGATTTTAGGAAATTTCACACTATTAGTCTTTGTAATTTTGTTGACTAACATGTTGGGTGCAATTATTCCAAACTAGTATAGTACAAACATTTATTATTATTATTATTTAAAGTCTGGAGTAAGCGTTCTAGCATTGGAAATGTCATTATTAAACATGATATGGCAAAACCAATGTCATTATTAAACATGATATGGCAAAACCTTGTGACTGTTTGGATGCACTTTACGATCATGAGGGAGTTTGGTTCTGTCAAGTTGGCTGGCCTAATCTATAAAGTGGTTGTCAACTGCTTCTTTTCAGTGGTGGTGAATGGTGAGCTATGTGAATATTTCAAATTTACTGAAGGTATTTGTCAAGCGGATGCATCATACCCATTGTTCTCCATCATAGCTGAAGAGGTTCTGAGTAGAGGCATTAGAAAAAAGTCTTTGGCAAAATTCATGCTAATTTGTAATAGGGGAGTTGGACATGTTACACTCTATTTCGCTGATGATACTATCTTTTTTCTTTGATAAATAAACAATCTTTGTCAGAAAGTTCATGTCAAGCCTCTTTCTTACCTCTTAAATGCAGTATGCTGTCAAAATCATCATCTTGCAGGCTACAAATTGCACAGTTATGATTGTTCAATGGAGGAAGTTTTTCGGCATTGTTGTTCTGTTATTTGGGATCACCAGATAAATGGTCTGCATTGCCCAAAGGTGGTCTCCATCTGGCCAGTTGATTGGCCAAGCATCGTGTATAAATCACCTTCCTTTATTTTATTTATTTATTATTTTTTTAAAATGTTGTTTATGTATTTATCTTTGGTTGTAAGATGCTTATTCAACGTGGAAGTAACTATATAGAGTGTAGGCTCAGGGGTCCACAATGCTTACATGGATGCGTGATCAAAGCTGCTCATCAGGTACAAGTCACTATATGGCTTTCCTTGTGCTGAATTCAGGTCCATCCATATTGAGTTGCATGCTAGTTAATGCTTCTGTAAAAAGGCTCATATTGAGTTGCATGCTATGATGCTTATGATGCAATTTTATCCTTGAAGAAAAATGGAAGAAAAATCCGTCCACATATTTATAAAAAAAAAATTCCATAGCTATTCTCCTCCATCTGCTAGTTACAGATATTTATTAGTTCCTTTTATTTTATAAATGATAGTGGCACCATTTTCTTTTCTATTACCAAAACAATAGAAAGAAATGGCGTCATTATCAATGCTCTAAATCAATATTAGTTGCTCTCTTGAATTAGTAAATCAGTACCATTTACCCAAATGCAACTAAAAAAGGAGGAAAAAATGTTCCCCGCATGGGCTTGAAAACTTGCCACAACTCCATTGGGGAGCCAAAGACCACTCAGACAAATAGATGCCTGAAAATCCAATCGTAAATGGGTGACCATTTGAATTTGGAGTTTTTTTTTTTTTCTGGTTGTTGTCAACTCTTTTCAGTCTGATCCCATCAGATTTTCGTAATTTCTGAGTCATTACATTTTAACGGTGAGTCTGAGCTGATCTTTTCATCAATTTTGAGTGATTCCATTTTCATGGTGAGTCTGGACCAATGGATTGCCATTATTTTTGAGTCATCCCATTTATTGGGTTAGTTTGACCAGATTGGATTGTCAGTCGGAAACGGATTGGCTACTCCCCTGCCACCAGCCCGGTGGCTGGTTGTCGGTGCTCTGTGGACCCACCATGATGTATGTGTTTCATCCATTTTTACAGATCATTTTATGGCTTGATCCCCAAAATGAGAGAGATGTAAATCTCAGGTAGACCACACCACAGGAAAACAATAGTGATTGGTTATCATAACTAACAGAAACTTAGTTTTTTTCTTGTTGTTTTGTGTTCCATGTGATTCCAACTCCATACGAAGGAAAGAACAATTGGCATGTTCTTCTTTTTTGGTAGTACTGGACATTTTAACTGTGACCTTGCTTTGCATCCTCTAATTCTTTTATTTATTGTTCAGTGCAGGGATAGGTGTGCTTAACATGGCAAAGTAGGCAGTTTCAAGAATGATGGGAAAAAATGATGTAAGTTAAAGCAGGGGGCTCTGGCGTAGGACGAGAATTGGAAGGTAGGAAATTCGCCTCTATTTTTTTTTCTTAAAAATTTGTGTAAATTTTCTTATACCTCGGCTAGAAACAACTTCTTATTTGAAAGGGTAATTGTTTAATCTTATTAACATCATTTGGTTATTGAAGTATGAATCTAGTGACTATCATGTAGGAGGTAATATTTGTAGACGCATTGCAAATTAGAGTTGGGCTTTTGTTGAATGCAGTGAACAGGGATAATTTGGAAAAGGTTTGCTGAACTAGAAATTTCCTGGAATTCTTGAATTAATTTGGAAAAGGATGTCTTCATAATCTGCAATGGTAATTCTTCAACAGTTTACTGGAATTTTTCACTTGTGGTACTCACTTTACTGGAATTTGTCATTTGTGGTACTCACGGTGTTGAAACTTTTGTAGAGTAATGCCTTGTAATTCATCTCATGAATACATTCATTAAAAAAGTATCTATTTTAAGAATATATATGACTTTTTTTTCCTGCTTTAGAATACCAACTGCTGTCCTTTTCTCATGCATGAATCATGATCATCATCACTATAACCTTGTCCCATCTATTTGATGTTGGCTTTTTGACAATTATCATGGTTGATGGGCAAAAGTTTGACAACAAGCAAACCGGTGCTACATGAGATCAGCACTTTTAGTGGTCCTCCATGCCACATGCGTCTTATTGAGACAGATACCATGCGTTTCCATGTTTTCGGCCAACAAATCCATGTGTTTTTGGGCTGATATGATACAGATATTCATATCAGGCCTTTATGAATATGATACGGCTGTATTGAGCTGATATGATACAGATATTCAGAAATATGTTTTCCTTTGGTGGTGGGCTAAACTTTTACAACCGATGGCCCGATTACATTTATTTACATGGATTGACTTTTAATACCTAGAAAAATGACAGGAAAATTTGTGATAAGGCAACATCTCGAACAATATCATGCATTTTTACAGTGAATTTCAGCGAATATAGATTCCTGCTTGGGCGGGTGGTACTTAGAATGATGTAAATTGATCATAATTTAATCTCTTCTCCTTATAAATGATTTTGCTGACTCTTGCAAAACAGCGAGCTTGCAACTGATGTTGCACCCATGGGCTTAGTTATTTCCTGAAATCAGCCAACATCTTTCCTCTAAAAAAATATTATTTTGCTTTTAACCATTTCATCTTGTCATAATTGTTATTGTTTTTGTTGTTAACACCATGAAATTTTACTTCTAGCTCATGTAGATTTTGTTCAAATCCGGCCCTATGATAACTCATTTATTTCGTGCTGTTATCATCTCGGGTTGTTGCTATTAAGGCAATGCATGATGTTATTTATCTTTGCCATCATCTAGAGAAGGCAAGTTCAGTCCCTTCACCTTTTGGTCCATTGTATGAACTCATTGTAATAGATATTTGGTTCCTAGAGAGTCAAGATTTCAGAAACTGTGGAAGCCCCACTCTATATTAGGTAACTGTGCCTGTTTCAATGGCAAAAATGCACCCAATTCAGAAACTGTGGAAGCCCCACTCTATATTAGGTGGAAAACAGAAAGTCCACCAAACTGGCTTCAAATGACAAGTGAGCTCATTTATCAAAACAGAAATGAGCATGTTGCAATCACTTAATAATGTCTCCCTTGCAGGTTCCATTCTTGTTTCGACTTTGGCATCACCATTTACATTAGCCGTGCATTTGCTAAATTTGCCAAAGCTTTATAATCTTTTTGCAGGTTGGTTCTTTAGATCCTGGCAAACTCATAAAAATACTCAAATCATCAATACCCAGTCTGTAAGTGCATTCAACTGTGATGTTTCTCCCTCCAGGATTCACCAAATTGTGACATTCACATTTTCTGTAGTGTGCTATTTCAGTTCTTAGAAAGACATTGAAAACTAAGATAACTCTGAAATGGGCATTAGTACTGGTCAAGTGACTCAAACCCAAGACTGGTGAATGCAACTGCAATAGCTTGGCTATTGCGTTCAGTGAATTGGTTTTCTCTTTAGGTAGACTTTTGCACTAATAATTTCATATATGTTTTTTGGTATCCTTATCAGATTTTACAAGTTTTAAAGAACTGTAACTTTTAAGTGGGAGCATAAAATCAGTTGAGTTTGTTGTCCTGATGTACTTTAAAAAGAAAAAAAAGGTTGGACTGTCAAAAATAAACTCTTTTATAGCGTTTATGTTTCTTTAATTAGTTGCAATTTCTGTTTCTTTAATTTACACTTCATATATTATTGCAATTTATGACTGTTATTGTTGTTTATCTTTTATAGCGTTCAAGTAATGAAGTCTATTTACGGCAGGAAAGGCTTTATGTCAACAAACTTAATATTATATTGGTTGAGGTCAAATTCAGTTCGGTTGTGTTAGGCTCATCCCTTTTGTGCAGATGGGGCTATCTCTGTAAGACATCTATCCTCTTTCTCATTGAGTGTCTTTTAAATATTTCTTTTGAATTGTTTTTATTTACTGAGTAATGTTTTTCTATCAGCCTAGTATTAAGCAAATCTAGTTGATTTGGTGATGTTCTTTTATTTCTTTTCACTACAAGAAAAATGGCTAGGATGTGGATATTTCTTTGTGATAGCTTTTGGTTATGTAATCACATTGATTTTTGTGATTTCTTAGATTTAATGTTTCCTGGCTCCTGGTGGCAACTGCTCTGCTCCTACTGAAACCATGCATACTCTGGTATTGCTCATGCACATGGAATTGTACAACTTCTTTAATGGAAATCAACTTCTAAAATGTCTGTGTTATATCTACTTCATTTATCCATTACATTTGATCATTTTAGGACGTCATTTCAAAAATAAGGCATTTTCAAATCTCAAATGGGCCACACCACAAGCAGTGGTGATTGAACAACCACCATCAAAACTTCTTGTGGGCCACAGAAGTTTCAGATCAGTCTGATATTAGTGTTAAAGCCCAGACAGTGATTATGAGATCCAACCCCTGCAATAGTTGCACCACGACCAACTTGACCAGATCACCCAAAAATTCAATCCAGCTCATCCAACCATCTGGTAGGCCATCTTATAAAACTATAATACACAAAAAAAAAAAAAACACATCCAATCGCAGTCGGTCCCACACGGTAAGATGAGAAACTTTGAGTAGGTGAAAACGTTTTCCATGGGCGATGATGTGAACAAGCTTTGGTCCATGTGAATAACTTCTGCATACAGTGTTGCAGAGATGGCCCCCATATGGTGTGTATCATGGAGATGCGGCTTGGTTAGTGACCCAATCACCAATCAGCTAGCTGGTGTCAAAGCTCCATGGACCCTACCATAATGTATGTGTTTTTATCTAGGCAGTCCATCAATTTTGCCAGCTTATTTTAAGGCATGAGCCTAAAAATGAAGCAGATCCAAACCTGAAGTGGGCCACACTACAGGAAACAGTGGGGATTGAATGCATCCGAAACTCTAATGGGCCACAAAACAGTGGGGATGGAAAAACTCACCATTGACACTTCCTTGGGCCCACCATGATATTTATATGACATCCAAACTGTTCATACAGTTTCAATTATACCCGTAAGGATGAACAGAAAACACAAATATTAGACTGATACAAAACTTCAGTGACCCTAGGGAAGGTTTCAATGATAAGCGTTCAATCATCACTTTTTCCTGTGGCATGGCCCACTTCAGTCTAGGGTTTGTCACATTTTTGGGTGAGCTGGCCAAAGTCTTGGCCCACTAAGGTGGCCATCTAGATGCTGACAGGGATTTGGTCCTTTCAGTGTCAGCTGAGGTGGTGTAAAATCTCAGATTGTGATCTGATTTCTGTAGTAGTTGTTGTAAATGTTCTAGTTCAACTCTCTTAAACGGAAGTCGGCATTGCTGAGTTCAACAGCAGGAGCAGCAGTGGGCAAGAGTGTAATTTTGTAAGTGTAATCTGGTTAAAATGGACTAGGCAGGATGATTGATTTTTTTGGGTATGTTTGGACAGCCCAATCAAAATCTGAGATTGCAACCTGAGGTATTTGTTCTATGTTCAAATCAAAATCTGAGATTGCAGCCCAATCAAACTAATGTGACTCAAGTTCATATTTTCTCTGTAATTCCTTGCAACTAATTGCATGCTGGAGTAAGATGCAGTAATGTGTATGTTTTAGGGAATGTGTTTGTTTGCATGAAGGAGTAAAATGCAGTAATGTTTATGTTTTAGGGAATGTTTGTTTGCATGAAGGCTTTTTTTTTTTTTTTCTTTACACAAGGAGGCCCACAATCAGTAGTAGTACAGATCATTTATATGATAGGGCTGACAGTGGATGGACCATTTACAAAAATCTCCCATATGTATAATCATGAATCTTCAATTGTTAAACAGACATTAAGGAAAAAATTACAGCAACGGTCCACATTCAACTGGAAAAGGGCAGTTTTAATGGTTCGAATTTCACATGATGGGATTTTTAATTAATTAATTAATTAATTTTTTTTCATTTGGCATCCATATTAGGGACCATCATATCTTTGGGATGTTTTTTTTTTTTTTCATTTGGTATCCATATTAAGAACCATCATATCAGTGGTTTTGATCAGTGACCCCCTGGTCTCATTTATACATATCGAGATCAGGCAAAAGGTGCATCATTTTCTGTCGACAGTTCTGATCCCATTTCCGTCGACAGTTCATCATATTCCGCCAAAGGTTGCTACTCTCATTTGTTAGCAGTTACAGAGGCATAAACTGTGTGCATAGATTTTTTATTTGGATTAGGGATGGATTGGTTTGTTGCATGGAAGGGAAAAAAAGTTTGGATTTGAGATGGGTTTTCTACACATTGTTACTTGCTTCATGATTATCATTTCATGAATCTGTTCAGGTCATTAAAGACAGTCTTTGACTATGATTTGTTCTTCTTTAACAGATTGAGGGTTTCAAAATGAACCTCATATACTATGATCTGTATCAGGCCACTCGACTTGAGAAGTTTGTAACAGGCATGTCTTCCTTTCTTCTTCTTTTTTCTCTTTCCCTACCATTTTACTGTTGCCTACCATTTCTTGTTAAGGTCAAACTGAAAATTGAATTTCTTTGTTGGTCCCTCCCTATAATTCCTTTGCAGCTTATGGGCAGTTCTTGAAATCCAATGGTGAGCAACTTGTGATGTGGAAAAGAGCTGCTACCATGGAAGATGTCCTCAGAGAGGCTGATGTGGTTAGTCCTTATGGTTTGAATTGTTATGTTTTTATCATCTTGATCATGATTTTCATAGCCCATGTAGTGGAACTTCTCGATCAGATAAAATTTTAAGTTTGCATTTAGGGGTTATTTGATAAAACACAAAAAATAGTTATTGTATCTACATGTGCCTACATATATTTTGTTTGTGATGCATCTAGTAAAAAGAAAAAATCACCAAGCTTCATTGCACATCCAAATGTGTATCCTTGTCCTAGAGGGAGTATTTTGTGTCTTTCGGATAAAAACAACTTTTGGTGAATTTTCTTTTGCAGATTAGCCTTTATCCAGTTTTGGATAAAACTACGTATCATCTGATTAGAAGTACCTGAACAACTCTTTTGCAGATTGGTGTAAATGACACTTACCTAAGAAAATGGTATCTAAGCATGAAAAGGGTCTGAAATATTTCTACTGAAATATGATTAGAAGTGCCTGAACAACTCTTGCATATGGAGTGCCTGGAATATATAGTGGAAAGGAGATGAGTCCTTTCATGAAAGTGAGGAAATCTTCTAATATTTTTGAAGTTTGTGGCTCTTCTGGTGTCAACCCAAGAACTCGTTTTACTATCACATTGAATGTGAACTGAAGAAAGGAACCCAAAAAAATAAAAAAGGACACTTCTCCTATTTTTCTTTTATAGACCCCATACTATAAGTAGAGTAACATTGTAACCATGGATATGCCATTGATGGGAAGCCATGTAACATCCTTCCATAGTCCATGGTTCCACTTTGTTATTGGATATGACACTTCCTTGGGCCCACCATGAAAAAGTTAGCTCAACTCCATAGCTATTGCTGGCATCTCATAGTTTTGTTGATGAGGCTGGCTTAGTTGGAAATGGGCAAAAATGATTTGGATTAAGCATGGGTCTCACTTGTCGGAATTAATAACCAGTGAACATTAAGATGTTGTATTTTCTTTCTTTCTGATGGTATCTAAGTACTGTTAGAGTAATGGAGTTATCATCTGCTTGCTAGAGTTTAATGTCTGAAACTATACCATGCCATCAAGACTACCTGGTGTCTTTAAAAAGAGGGAGGCTTTCTTTTAAGAAGGTATTTTTTTACTATGCCTTTCCCATACCTCTATCTGAAAATCTTAATCGTGAGTAGCATCCATTCATTTGATTTCGAAATACTTTCATGCAGAAATTATCCATTCACATGTACATGCAGTTCAAAGATGTTGCTGTTAAAGTTGCAACAAAGGAGAATGAATGTATATTCCTTACAACAACAAAACAAGAAAACTTGCATAAGCTATGCCAAGAAAATATGGTAACATCCATAGATAGTTGTTCTTTTCATAATGGGCCTTTGAGGAATTCCATCCATTTGAAATGGAGAAATGCAATCTCTCTTTTCATAATAGGCCTGTTTCAAATTGCTTAAGATGAAACCCTTTAAGAAGCTCTGATTTCATTCTAGTTTATCCTTTTTGTTTTATTAACTTGGTCTTATTTTGATGAAAATGTAAGTCTCCATAAGAACTTTATGGCATTGGGTTTGGATTACAAAACTGATAATTCTGCCCCCATTTTTATGTTGACGAGCTGTTTCTGGCCGATGTGAATACGCAATTGAAGAAAAAGAACATTACAGCTGATGTCAAAGTGGACACAAACTCTAATGGAAGACATCCAGTTTGGTAGATATGTACTTCCTGCTTCTGCAGCATTCAACAATTTTTTTCTTCATACCTTCTTGTGGATTATTTTACTTGAACAGATATGTGACTGCACCATAGTGATGTATGGGTTTTATCCACACAGTCCATCCATTTTTACACATTATTTTAGGAGTATGACAAAAACTTAAGTGGATCTAAGGTTCAAGTGAACCACACAATAGAAAGTGGCTGTTATAATGATTCGCACCATAGAAACCATCAGTGGGCCCACCAAGATGTTTATTTTCCATCCAACCTATTCATAAGGTCACACACACCTGGATGAAGGCAAAAATGCAAACATCAGATTGACCCAAAACTTTTATAGCCCCCAACACATTCTCAACAGTAGGTGTTTTATTCCCACCATGTTTTTCACCAGAGCCTTGAATCTACTTCATTTTTAAGCTTATACACTAAAATAACATGGTACAATGGTTGAACAGAGTGATGATAAAACCACAAGTGAGTTATAACTTGTGGACAAGTGAGTTGGGGATATCAGAGGTTTATGGAGGGAATAAGGTTCAACTCAAGTTGACCCAACTTGGTGCAGCCCTTCTTAATATATACATTATGTATCCATTTGTCAGCTCATTTTAGGGGATAGCCCAAAAATAAAAAAGATCCAAAATCTGTGGGGGCCACACTATATGAAATAATGGTGATTGACGATTAAAAACTTATTTTATAAAAGTTTTGGATCAAGCTAATATTTATTTTTTCCTTCATCCAAGTTTTGTTAGAAGTTAAATTCGAATATTTCATGTGGCGTGGTCCACTTGAGCATTGTATATGCTTTGTTTTTTGGGCTCAAGCCATAAAATTATCTGGAAAATGGATGGATAGAGCGGATAAAATACATAAATCATGGTGGGCCTCACAGAGTTTACTCAGTATGCTAATGGTAGAGTTACTACGCAATCCTCTTCTATGTTAATGGCAGAAGCTAATTTCTTCATATTACATAAACCTAGGTGGGGCCCACCATGTTGTTTGTTGGAAATCTACCATTTCCATTCGTTTTTCCATATCATTTTAGGACAATTTCCCAAAACTCACGCAAATCCAAAACTACTTCTTCTTCTTTTTTTTTTTTTTTGGGTTAGCTTGTTAGTACACACCCGTGTCAGTACATTAAAAACTTAGGTTCATCAGGTACAAGCCACTATATGGCTTTCCTTGTGCTGAATTCAGGTCCATCCATATTGAGTTGCATGCTAGTTAATGCTTCTGTAAAAAGGCTCATATTGAGTTGCATGCTATGATGCTTATGATGCAGTTTTATCCTTGAAGAAAAAGGGAAGAAAAATCTGTCCACATATTTATATATATAAAAAAATCCATAGCTATTCTCCTCCATCTGCTAGTTACAGGTATTTATTGGTTCCTTTTATTTTATATCAAATTTGTTTTTTGGTTATTTTATTTGTTTTGTAAACTTTTTGTCTTTGCATTGGTAACTGAAGGTGGAGCGTTGGTAACAGAGGGGGGCTTTGCTGCTTCATATGGGGATGGATATGGACTTCATTCGGTATGGTTGTTTTTGCAGGAAATATTTGTGACTGAAAATTTAATTTTAGATAGTGTAACTCAGATTATGAGTGTATATATTGTTTTATTACCTGACCTCTATGCATGGTAGGGTGGTGCTGACAAAGGTCCTCTATATGCATGAGTTCTAGTTCTTGGGGTGCATTTCAGAAGTCTTGCCTCGGGCGTCACTGAAGTCCGTTGATTTTTCTTTTTTCCTTTTGCTTTTCTTTGTGTCTCAATCTGTAAATTTTCTGTCCATTATGTAACCTTTCATTCTCAGGTCCCTGTAAATGAGGTTGGTTGTAAATGATTAACAAGTTGTCTTTGAATGCTAATTTAAGCCTGTAAAGGTCTTTTGATTTAGAAGATTCAGCCTAGCAGAATTTTTAAATGTTTTTATTATTTTTTCTTTTACACTATAAATGGTTTATCAGCGTTTTAAACAGATTTTACAGGTGTTTTTTAATCTCTCATTAGCATACGTTACAACTTTTTACCGGCGGTTATTGTTATTTTTAGCGGCGTTTATTACAAAGTTTACCTGCGTTCCTCATATCATCTACCGGCGTTTTTCAAAGTTTTTAGCGGCGATTAGTATATTTTTTCTGGTGGCTTAGAATCTTTTCAGCTGCGCTTTAATGATTTCTACCGGCGCTTGTACAGTTATTACTGGCAGTTAGCGGAGTCGCCGCTAAATGGTAATAAGCGCCGGTAAAGGACATTTGTAGCGGTGGCTGCCAAAACCGCCGCTAAAAAGGGACGAACGCCGGTAAATGACGCAGCGACGCCCCCCTTTTGCGGCAGCCGCCCGACCGCCGGTAATTCTTATACCGGCGGTTTTTTGGACTTTTAAGGGCGGTTTTTTGGACTTTTAAGGGCGGTTTTAGCCACCGGTAATGCCTTTTTTTTCTTTTAATGCTAGGACATAGTGTCTTATTCCACCATGCCCGGCTCACAAGGCTGTGGACCAATTTCAATCTAGTTATCAATGGGCCACAATGGTTGTAAGGTGGTTCAGGTTCCATACATATGTGAGCGAACAGAGTTAACAAACAGGGTTAGTCAGATAGTAGGCTAGACTGCATGAGTCAGGCAAGCGTGAGTCGAGTGACCTTAGGCACAACAGACCCATGCAGTCGAACTACAGCCACCCGAACACACCCGCCCAAACCCATGGGTTTAGCCTGAGGGTAGTCCCACCAATGGGACTACCATCTCTCCTCATGATTCATGACCATCCCAAGCGTATGGAGGGTGATTCATAGCATGCCGGCTACCAAAGTATAATCTAGTATAAACCATATCATGCTCTCATACTTCTCAACGTATCATTCAGATTCTCATAGCAAGGATGATTAACAATATCATGAAACAAGTGCATGTGAGGTGTGTAGGTGTGGGTGAGGAAGTTACGCACTTCCTCCATCTTGAGAAATTACGAATACAAGTGTAAATAATCATACACCCAATGAAGCACCACTTATGAGGAAAAGGAATCAACCAAACATGAGCATATTATCATCCATGCATAACATCATGTGAAAGGCAAAATCTACATCAAATTTGAGAGTTAAGCATACACATCCAAATAATTCCAACAAACATAGAATCCCTAGGGTTTCTCTAAAATTTCAAATATAACATCCAAGCATTCAAAATTATTAAACCCACACTAAAATTGGTGCTAGGCCACCTAAGAGCAATAGTCTGCACCTTGGATTCGATGGAGGCTTGGAAACGACCTAAGAGATGTGGATTTCAGGGTAGATCGGCCGGAATCCCTAAAACCAATCCTTGCATGTGAGAAATTTCATGTCAATCCTTTCTTAATACATGGATCTCAAGAAGAATGGGTGAAAGGTTCTGACCTAGATGGCCAATGGACGAATTTGGGGTGAAAGGTTCTTACCTAGATGGCCAATGGACGAATTTGGGGTTATAGCAGAGAGTTTCTTCTTGGAGGAGGGGTAGGGAGTTGAAAGGGTTGAGTTTCCTTGGCCCCACCTCGATTTAGGGTACTCCTTAGCTCTCCTTCACTCTCTCTACTTTCTTGCTCTCTCTTTACTCCCCTAGCAATGGTGGTTGCGGTGGGAGTTATGAGCCGTGAGAGGTTGGTTGTGGGTAGATGATGGAGGTTTATGAGGGATGGGATTTAATGGGTGGAGAGTGTGGAAGTTATGAGGGAGAGATTGTTGTTGGAGAATGGAGAAGGGTATGAGGGAGAGAGATGTTTGTTGTTGAAGAATGGTGGGAGAAATAAGATAAGAGCTGGGTTTATTTCCCTAGAGTTGGGCCCCTTGGCCTTATATTTCCATAATTTCCTAAAATAACCTTCAAGGTCTCCACATGGATTTTGGGGTGGACCCCACATCCCCTAGGCCACCAAATTTGGTATGTAGGTCCCTCATGGCCCAATGAGGGTCCATGCAAAAATTGAGGACAAGCGGATGAACGGATATAAAGTCTGAGTAAGCGTTTCCGGCCTTTAAATGGCCCTGAGAGGCCCATTCTGATTGATGGGGCATTTATGGTGGCCCTCTGGCTATGAAATTTATAGGGTATGTGTTCCATGGCCCGATGAAGGGCCACGCAAAATTTGGGAACGATCGGATATGGGGTTTGATCGTACGAGCCTGATTTGTGATCAACGGTCACCGTGCCACGATCGGGTCCCAGACTTGGTGGACGGGTGTAGAAAAACACATTGAACCGTCACCGTAAATTTGGAAGAAATCCGACGGCTGGAACGCCCAGAGCCCAAGTTTTATTTGTAAGTGCCATATTTCAATGCTGGCATTGGCGGGGCGCATTTGACAAGTGCCAGATCTCACTTCTGGGTGTTCACTGGGTCCGCAGTTCGCGATGGACTACAAGCCCAGTGAGATCTATGATTTCCTATATTTTTAGATTTTTCTGACCTTCCTCGGTCGCTGGGTGGCCCACACGGGCTGTTGTTAAGTATAAATAGGCCATTTGGCTTGGCGGCCCGCACTTGGTCCCATCATAACTAGACTAGTCTACCATAGTATAAACTAACATTGAGTGCTAATGGTCATTAAGTGATTTTATAAGTTAATTTAAAAAGATTTTTTTAGAATTTTTTGGAAATCCAAAACAGTGAAAATCCAGGATGTTACAGTTTTGGGTTTAGAAGTATAGTTGATCTTCTTGTATTTGTAGTTGTTGTACGAATGACCTACTGAGTTAGATTTTAAAAGTTTCTTAAATAAATTAACTATTTTCTCAGCTAAAGGATTTCGGCTCTGATTTTTATAGTTGATAGTTCTGTTTTTTATAGTTGAGATAGTTGTATTTAGGTTTTAAAGATTGAAAAGTTTTAGCATTTTTAGAAAAATTTTGATCTGAACTATTTCCTTTTGAGTTTGAAGACTCTCTTTTCACAAACTTAGGAGGAGTATTCTTCTGTTTAGGAGAAATATTTTTGTCATAGCCCAAACCGGATCGGTAGCCACATTTTCTGGATCCGGATAAAACTTTTTATAACTTAGAATCACCTTGGGCATACCTCTAAGTATCTTTGAAACTCAAAAGTGAAGAGACTTCAAGTTTTAGTTTTTCATTTTCAGATTTAAGATTTTCAATAAGGGAGGTTTTGAAATCTAAATCGCATTTAGTCTTTTCAAAACAATATGAAATATGGAATTTTTCTAAAACAAGAGTATCAAAATGTTCTTTAAGTTTTGAAAACTTTTCTTTCTGAATTTTTTGTTTTACAACAATTTTATAACTTTCCTTGTATAGGGCATTGTAAGCATCTTGAAGATCTTCTTTATTTTCATGATCACTATTCAGATTTTCTTCACTAGTTAAATCATCATGATCTGAAAAAGTGAACTTGGCTAGAGTCATAAGAGCCTTAACTTCATTGCTCCAACTCGGTTTCAGAATCTTCTAATTCAAAAGAGGCTTCGGTGCCAGAAGATTCATCCCAAGTAGCCAACATACCTTTCCTTTTAGGTTTGTCCTTTCTAAGATACCTATTTGCTAAATGCCCATGTTCATAGCAGTTGTAACATTGACTATCTTTTAAAGATTTTCGAGTTTTAGATTTAGATCTATTCTTATCATTAGATTTTTGAAAATCAACTCTCTTTTTACTTTTGAAAATTTTGTAAAACTTTTTAACTAAAAAGGCCATATCATCTTCAGAATTTTCTAAATCAGAATTTTCTTGAGAAATACATTTAGAAGATTTAAGAGCGATGGATTTACCTTTAAGAGCTTTAAAACTTAACTCATAAGTCTATGAAGAGCGAACTAATTCTTCTACCCTCATATTATCTGTATCACGAAGTTCCTAGATTGCAGTTACCTTAGAATTGAACCATTTAGGAAGTGAGCGTAGTATCTTTACACAAACATTACTTTTTGGGATTTTATCACCAAGACCCCACATAGAGTTCACAATGTCATTTAATCTTGTATAGAAGTCCATGAACATCTCATTTTCTTCTATATGTATTTCCACAAATTTAGTTATGAGGATTTGGACTTTAGATTTCTTGACAATTGATGTTCCCTCGTGTGTCATTTCTAAAATATCCCAAGCTTGCTTTGCAGAATCACAGGATATAATTCTTTTGAATTCATTCGGTGATAGTGCGCAAGTGATTACATTTAGTGCTTTTGCATTGGCACTACTCTCACTTTTCTGAAGAGTGGTCCAAGAAAAATAAGGTGTTACTTACTCTCATAGATTTTGATTCATTGATGCCATTACTTCAGTGGTTGGAGGGATCCATTCAGTCACTGTGGCTAGCCACACACTTTCATCCATGGATTTTAAGAAAATCCTCATTCTGACTTTCCAATAGACATAATTGGTGCCATCAAATGGTGGAGGCCTAGTGACTGGAAAGCTATCAAAATTTGACATCTTATAAATAGCTCAGATCGATTAGCTCAAGAAATAAATCTATATAGAATAATTAAAAAATGAGCAATTAGGCTCTAATACCACTTGAAAAGGCCGAGCGATATGTCCTAGGGGGGGTGAATAGGACTATACCAAATTAAAATGATAACAGCGAAATTTAAACAAATAAAAGAAAGATAGCACTATAAAGAATCCACAATACGGAAATGTAAAGCAACCTTAAAATTCTAGTATTGAGAGGTAGATGCATATGTTGTTCCAAGGACAACCTTGCACCATAAAAACCAAGGGTTTATGGCAGGACATTCTTATTAGAACGGTTTGTGTATCAAAAACTTAAACTGAAGATGAATAAAAAGGAAATAGCTAGAAAGGAAATATAAGCTATTACAACATTCCCCACAATGCTTGAAATGTAAAAGATTACAACATTCACATCCATAAATACATCCCACAAACTTGAATGATAAAAGATATAGAAAATAAATCACACATCCACAAAACACAAAGAATTATAGTGGTTCACCTGTGTGTACACTAACTGTTAAACAACAGTCACACAGCTACTCCACTCCTAATATCCTCACATAGTGGATATTAGCGTTCACTATGAAAATAGGTTTTTCCAGGTTCACATAAAACCCTCACAATTGTGTCTTTCAAGTAGGCTTACACAATTCAAAAAACTCCACACTCTGAGTTTTCTAGATCACCTCAGACAAACCAAAACAGAGATTTTTCTAACACAATCTCAAAAACCAAAACAAAGGAATTTATAAAAACTGTAAAATACCTGAATATTCTTCTTGATGTAGCCCGAAAGAACCAAGTCGGAGTTGAAGTTTGAATATAGAAGTTCAATGTCCAAACTTACTTATGAAATGGTTCTAAGTTCTAAATTGATTTTAAATTAAATCAAGTTGGGCTAGCTCTATTTGATTTTGATTTCAAGAAGTAGGAATACTACAATCCCTCTTTCAGATCAGATTGGAATACAAAATACAAAATCAAATATAAAAAGCTAATAAAAGATAATATTAAATATGCACAATATATAGCTTAAGAAGTTTACAGACTTATCTCTCAGAGTGATGTCTTGATTATACTTGAATTGGATACCATACTCGGAAAATCGTGCTCTATTTATAAGTGAAGAAATCACGTTCACGAGTACTGGTCCTGTGGACACTATGACTGGTCGTAGGACCAACTGATTTTTGAAATTTTAAGCGCGATCGGATAAAGTCGTTCCACGACTGGTCATAGGCCCTCCACGACCGGTTGAGGGACCTCCACGACCGGTCGTGACCTGTCTATAACTGGTCATGTGAAACCTGGAATAGTTGCTTGACTTTGAGTCGTGGCTGCAGAATTGGTCGTGAATGAGTCGAGCACTGTTCACACGACCAGTCGAGCAGTCTCCAGAACTGGTCGTCGCTTATCCAAAAAATTTTAAAAATTTGTAACAACCTTAGGACTGGTCGCAGAATTTCTTGGACTGGTCAAGCTAGTGCTAGGACTAGTCGAACAGGGTCCAGGACTAGTCGAAGAACAGACTAAACACTTATAAAGTAATTCAATTTAAATTATGTATTCAAAATGACACACCCTAAGGTCAATTTAAGGTCTTTCATACCTTAAACAAGAAGTATAAACATTGAACCTTCATTTCTTCAGACGATAGATAATCTTTGAAGTTCATGAAGCTTGAGATCTCGACACATGATGGAGCTTGAGCTTGAGATCTTTTGAAGGTTGAATTTATAGTACTTGAGTTGTACTTCACCTTGAGTCTTGAGTATGAACAGTTGACTTGTCTTTTGATGTCATTTTGAAACATTGAACTTTGAAGCTTAAAGGAGTGAACAATGTACTTGATCTTGTATTTCTTGAAGTAGATCTTTGTTCTTGACTTGAAGCATTGTCCTTGTACATGTGATGCATTGCCTTGAACAGATATATCAATGTGCTACACAAGACACAAATTGTGGTTTTGGTACTACACAAAATTTGACAATCAAAAGAACAAGAACCCATAGCACTGACAACTGGGCCGCACCAATGGGCCTCATATACATCAAGTAGGCTGCATCAATGGGCCGTATCACATAGGCCTCTACCAGATGGACAGCTAGTATACACAATGCATATATCATGGTGGACTCCATCGCTGATGGCCAGCAAGAACGAAACACATACATCATACGGCCCCATGGCCTGGTGTAAATATACAACATATACCTCGAGATGGGCCTCACAGGCACTGTCCAGATGGATGGTGCGCAAGTAAAATACATACATCATGGTGCATTCCACAGCATTGCATAGTCCAAATTGACGGTGCAGATATAGAATATATATATATATATATATATATATATATATATATATATATATATATATATATATATCAAGGTGGGTTTCCATGCACATGGCCCACCAGAGGGATGCATCTACCTTGGTTTGGAATGGCGTGGATGCACCACACGTGCCCAATAGGTGGGGTCATGATTTGGATAGTGTAGGCTAGAGCATGCATCATGCATGGGACCCACAGAACTGGTAGATGTCAACTACAGCAGCTTATCACTGTGTGAGGTATCCCAGTCAATCTGCATCCACTGTCCATGGATTGGACGGTGCGGATGCAACACATGATATCAAGGTGGGACAAGCAGATGGACAGCGTGGACATAAAATACATACATCATGGTCGAGTCCACATCACATCCGAACACGTCCAGCACCGTCCAGATCATCTGGACGGTGTGGATGAAACAAATACATCGCGGTGGGGCAGCACAGCACCGTCCAAATATGTCCAGCACTATCCAAATATTCTGGATGGTATGGATTAAACAGATACTTCATGGTGGTGTCCCACCGTCCAAATGATGGACAACTGGATAAAACAAATACATCACACGTGGGCTCCACATGCTGGAAAACATGTGTGTACAACACACACGTCAAGGTGGGGCCCAGCGGATGGAAGGCGTGGACATACAATACATACATCAACAATGGGTTACCACTGTCCACGTGGCCTACCAGATTTGGACATGCCTCGTATTAGGCTCATACCTTAAAATAATATATCCAAATTGGATGGACGTTCTTTTAAATTGTATGTGGAATTGCAAAGGACCATGCTATGTATAGAGTATAGAGATCAATTACTTGAATAAACGACATATCTGATTGGCATGCCATCACCGTAGGAGATAGCCAGAATCTTCCTCACCTCACACCCTTAGATAAGCATCGGGATAATAACGGAAGCTTCTATTGTTTGTAGGTTTGGGTACCCAACCCTATTTATATAGCTTAGAGGTTTAAGGAGTTTGGAAGCCATCCAAACTCCTCTCCCTAAGGCTCCACACGAATTTGGTAATCACAATTCAACTAGAACTCTATGTGTGTGATACAATTGTAGCGCACCACCCCTTACACGATTTTAGATGCATCACATTTTTGTGGGGTCCACTGGTATTTCTAATCACATTATCCAATTCTTAGGGCAATCTAGACCATTGATCAATAAGGCCCACCTTATAGAATTCTTACATTTTCCCACTTGGGCCACATTGATCAATGTCAATGATTAATCTTTGAAAATATTTTGAAAACATGTTTTAATTTTTGAAGAAACATCCAAATGATTAACTAATGCAATTTTTGGATAATACGGGCAACGATTTTATAATCTGGTCCATTAAGGCCACTAATACCGGATTGCGATAGTCATCACAACATTTAATTTACACGAAGTAAGACTAAGCGCGGTCATAAATACTATCAGTCTTAATAACATAGATCAAGAACTAAGAAGTGTGGTATAAGAATTACATATGTAGTGTGTATATGAGCTTTCAAAGGTCTCCAACAAGATACGTCTTTAGTTCTGCTTACTCATAACAAATTGTGCATATATAGAGAGACAGAAATTAACTTTATATCAAAATCATCAAAATTTATTAAATAAGATTTCTTCAATGTCTATGAAAATAAGACACGCTCTCTGTGGGATTAACGACTCCTATGAATGTTACGTGCTCCTGAAATGAGGCAGATCCTAAGGTTCAAGTGGACCAAAGTCTGGAATTAACGCTTATCGTTGAAAACTTTTTAGGGGCCACAAAAGTTTTGAATCAAGCTAATATCTGTGTTTTCCCTTCATCCTGGTATATGTGACCTTATGAACGATTGGACAGAAAATAAACACCTGTGGTGTCATTATCATTATTGCTTCTTATGGTATGGTCCACTTGAGCCATGCATCCACCTCATTTTTTTTTGGGATTATACCCTAAAATGATATGGCAAAATGGACAGACGGTGTGAAAAACCCAGATATCATGGTGGGCCCCTGCCTATGCCGACTTAGGATGGGCATCCCATCTGGTAGGGCTGACTTATCATTTGTGACCGTTCATCTAATTATTTCTAATGCAGATGGAGAAATGATTTAAAATTCGCAAGGATTGGATGATACTATCCATCTGCTCAATGGCCCTCAAATCAATTGTAGAAAATTAAAATATTTATCTATCAAATAATATTCAATGGTTAAATTTTAAGAAAATTGATGGACATGATTTTTAAATAGATGATATTCTTTAAAAGGGTATGTCCTATCAAGACCAGAAAGATGGACCTAATCGACCCATCAACTTACCACGCGTCCCATGAAGAGATTGCTCTAACATATTCCCATGTTGATCATCCAGACCGTTCATCTAAAAAGCCTCATAGTATATGGCTCACACGGAAAAATGGATCAAGTACTTTTAAGTTTGTGTAATGAGTGAGAACTTTTACTCATGGACCATCTTCTTTTAGAACTTCTAGATGAATGGTCCAGATCATTGGAAGGTATGAGCAGATGGGTTCATGAGTGCAGTAGATGGTGCAGTGGAGATGGAAATATAGTAGATCCATCATTTCCATATAATTCTCATTTTGTGGATTGAATATAATAAGAAAACCACATCAATTAAATGATCATATTGGTCAGGTCGGCGGCATTCGAATGGACAACAATAAAAACCTTTACCAATGCCACTTTGAATGAAATTGCACAACCCTTCGTATCAAGATTGAAAACATTAATTCCTGTCAAATTCCAAAGCCACTACTCATTTTATTCTAACTCTTATAGAGACATGTTCTTACATCAAAATACTCAACAATATGGTGATATATTTATACAAAACCTTTATCATGAGCACACACAATGGAACAATGGACAATCAAGTGAAATCCAATCCATTAACTAATCAAATATATGGACAACATCGTTGTGGTAAAATTCATAATACTAGAGGAATCATTACCACTTTCAATTCATTTGTCATTCTGAACATTAATAAGTTACAAATTAGATGCTTCTACCGCTTTAATTAGATGAGCATATCCTAATTAAGGGGTGAGATCATGAATTTACAAATATTAAACAATTAATAATCTGAATTTTATAAGAGAATTTTTAAATATCATAATAATTCATTTATGTTATCAAAATTTTTTCGTAAGTTGTATTGTCTTAATTTTTTATAATAAAGTTGTCATATACCAATATAATAAACAAATAACTTCTATCCTAACGAAATACTCATCATACACCTTGTGTTTCAGACCTACTTTGCCTCACATCTTTTTATTACTTTTTAGAATACATTTGAAACCTATAAATAGGTAATAGAAACAAGACTTTAAAAAACATAAACGTGAACTAAGAAGTTCTTTTAAAGAGATGAGTTTGATAATTCGTTTTCTTTTATTTTTATCTTCTCATTTAAAAGTATTTCTCTAATTCATTTTCTACTACTAATTTATTTTTATATAAAATTACATTGTATTAATTTTAAAATAAATATACAGTATAATATTATTTATTTAGAATTCTTTTATCACCATTTTTAAATAGCTTAATTTTTATATATTTGTATTTATTTGTATGAGATGTAGATCAAAATATTTATATATTATTGGGATATTGGGGTAAATTAAAAAAGGTAACATGTTAATTCTTCAAATGTTATTTTAATTCAATTTTTATAAGTTATTTCATATATATTTTATAAATTATTTAATTAGAGTTGTTTTCTCACATAAATGTATTTTATTAGTATAAAATACTGAAAATAAAATAAATATTTTGATCACATGATAAGAAATTTAAACAATTATGTCGAAATAAAGTTATATTTATTGAATGCAAGACTATGACACTTACTTTTCTCTTATTAACCCGAATATCAATAATGGATAGGTTACCACTTTTTTCCCAATGGCATAGATGAGAAAGGAACAAATAAACTTTGTGATGTTTTGATTAATGATTTTTTACCATCCATTCTATGGTATATTGAGAAGAGCCCAATGCACAATTTGGCTTGCCACATATGATATTTCACAATTATTGTGAAATGATGGTGACTCATTCTCATCATGTACAACTCATGTACAACTCCTAGACCATCCAATATTTGTGTGTCGCAATGTGGATGGAGCATATCTTTAACATCACATTAATTAACCAATTAATATCCTTTGAATAGATGACTATCAAATGGATGGTTAAAATCTTATTTTTCGCTCAAAATTGTTTACAATACATTATATATAATTTTAAAAACATTAAAAGATGATTATTGGAAATTACTTTATTTTTTTATTTCGAATCTCAATCTCCTTGCAAAGTTAGACTAATGATGAATGGTGTTTTTTTTTTTTTTTTTTTTTTTTTTTTTTTAAATTTAAATTTTAAAGTATGGCAGGTGAAATCTTCATTCCACCACCTTGTAACCCAGGTTGCTCCTCACACACATATAGATGAATACCAGCCAATTGAAATTGACGGGGTTAATTTAATTTATGATAAAGGAATCCAAGATATTTCCCTGTCATTTTTCCACAATTCGTAGAGAAGGGCCTATTTAATAATGTGGGGATTTGTTAATGTTTGTAAGTATATACGGTGAATATAAGCTTCACAGTATATTTAAGACAACACTCGTCATTTTTAAGATTGACACAATTTGTTTTCATTGGAATAAGTAGAAAGTTTGGTAGTCAAATGCTTTTATTAGCCTACTCCAACTCTAATTCTGCTGCGATAGATAGCAGTTTGAGTATAATAGTTTTTATTATATATATATATATATATATATATATATATATATATATATATATAATATATATATATATTTAATTTTCATTTAATAATATTTGTTTTTGCATGTAATTTATTTAAACAAGAAAATAAAATAAATATATCATATTAACCGATAATAGCTTGATTTTAAGATTTTGATTAATTGAGGTTCTCATATTATATCATTATATTATGGGGAACAATCACATATATCCAAATGTATGTGAGTTTCATATATGGTCGGTGGGTCCTACACACCATTATATGCTTCTGCCATCCACCGTTAAACACACAACAAAATGCATGGACAATGAAGAGATCTCCACCGTCAATGCAGTCTTCACGTCCACCCTCAGCCGAACTGATCCTCAATCGATTCAGCCCTCTCCTGCCTCCTCAGCGTCCCCAATTCATTCGGTGGAGAACCTCGATCACCTCTTTTCCCAGGGAAAATCTGCAATAGAGGTCTGGGCGCATTTCTCCCATTTATTTGTAATGTCCCTTATTCCCAATCAGCCTATCAAGAGCAGAATCATGCAGTGGTCCACCAAAGCCTCCAATTCCTCTCGTCTTAAGCAGTTGTTGGGTCTCACTCCGGCTATCATCTCCTGGGAATTGTGGCTGAGCCGGAATGCTTCCAGATTCGATGGGGAGCTCATGTTGGCTCGCCAGATCATCGCAAAAGTCACTAGGTGGTTGCAGGAATTAGGGAATCAATTGCCAAGCAGTTCCCCGCTTTCTTACTCAGAAACAATTGCTCTGCACTCCCTCTGCTTGCAAACCCCCCCAGGCCCCAATTCGGGAAATCCTGTTATAGTTAAGTGGACCAAACCCCCCAATGGTTGGGTTAAACTTAATACCGACGGCTCCTCCCGTGGCAATCCGGGAGAGAGTGGCGGCGGGGGTATTTGCAGGGACTCTCAGGGCTGCCTCATTTTTGCCTTCCATAGGAGATACGGCAGGGGTACTAATACGATGGCGGAAGCTCAGGCAATGCGGGATGGCATTGTTATTTGCGCCAATTTGGGACTGTCGCAGGTCGTAGTTGAATCGGATTCAAGGACTATCGTAGAAGCAGTCGAGAACCCCAGGCCCCCTCCCTGGAACATTTGGTACGTCATGGGCTCCATTCTTCATTACAGTCGAGCCCTTCGCCTCCTTTCGTCACATCTACTCAGTAGCGGACGCCCTAGCAAGAATGGCCACGGATGGGTGTCCCAACCATCTGTACTTCCCCGCAACATCAGGTGCTCTTTGGTCCTTGACAATGCGGGGATTGGCATCTTAAGATCTTCTTAGCTCCCTCCGTGGCTTGTCGAGTGTCAGCGTTTTCTTTTTCCCTTAGTTCTGAGATATATGATAGTCGGGGTCCGAGAATTTTGGTTGGCCCTCGTCCGAAAGGTTGTAATTTCTTTTGGTCCTTTTCTGGCGCGGCCCGTTTTGTTGGGACCCGCCAGTCGATCTGTAATTTCTCTGCAGTTAATGGATTAGTGGCTCCTGCCCACTTCTTATAAAATAAAAAATAAAAAATGAAGAGATCTCCCCACTAGACAAGAGGGATTATATGATACATGGGCCACATCTTTGCATTTCAATTCTCCTAGGCCAATTGTTTGGTAATTAGGACCATTGATTTTTTGGATCCCATTATGGATGAAGTGACCAAAAAAAAAAAAAAAAAAACAAGAAGAAGAAGAAGAAGAAGAAAAAGAGATGCATTGGAAGATCCCCAAGCAACCCATATTAGGAAGCTTTTCAGTTGAATGTTGACCTACATCATATCATTAGCAACCTTTAAAAAAAGTGATTTTCCTTTGATAACACCATACAACAAGTGGGATGCAAGCATTAATGAAAAATAAAAAATAAAGTGCTTTTACCAACAAGTTTGTAGAGAGAGCTAGCCCTTCTTTCTCACCAAAATCATTATTTTCTCTAAGAGCGCAAAAGAAAAACCCTCATGTGTTGCTACCTTGCTGTGTAAAAAAGATTCCTTAATTTTGCTTTTTGTTTGTTTGTTTTTTTTTTTTTTTTTCTTTAAGTTTTAACAAAGCATTCTAGCAAAAGACCAAAGTTGCCTTACTAAGGCTCTTAGGTGGGACACCTCCACATGGGAGGGAAACCCAACACTCTTGACCATCCCTGCATTTTATTGGTTGGAGCCATAGAGTGTGTGTGTGTGTGTGTGTGTATATATATATATATATATATATATATATATATATATATATATATATATATATATATATATATATATAACTAACATATATTTGAATGCATGTGATCATTCCCCGTGATATAATAACAAATATAACATAAGAAGCTTGATTGATCAAAACTTAAAATTGATTACTTAATTAACAATTGAGTTTAACTAACTAAATTATATGAATAGTGATACTATCATTAAGGAAAATAACTAAATAAATAAATAAAAATCTATGTTAGATGCAATATGTTGTTAACCATTGGAACAAATGGGTTGAAAGTACCATCCTCTAAGTGGAACACACTTGAATCATGAACCTTATTAGTACTAGTAAAATAGATACTGTTACCATCAAAACCCTAAGAAGCTGGGAGCATTGATGGCTCAAGAAAAGGATTCAATCACCTAAGCTTTATACCTTGATCCAATGAGTAGAACTCACGTTCATCTTAAAAACAAGAAATCAACTCATACTTCTAGAAAACTCAACTCGTTTAGAAGTTCAACATAACATTAAAACAATTAACAACTCCCCTTACATGATTGTTGAAGTCATGAAATCCTTTGATTTTGACAACTTAAGCTTTTGGAATAAATTATTGTTTGACATGGTATCAGAGAGGAAGATCCTATGTTCAAATCTCGAGAGTAGCAAATATGCCTCGCTAATTGTAACGTCTCGAAAAATTCCGTACAAAGACCCGAGAACCACCTCAGGTAGAAATCACTCAGGACCAAATCCTTTAGAAACTAGACGAGTTTAACTAAGTGTTAAACTAGATTAGCTGTGAAATTCGCTCGAATCACTTTAAATACGATTTGCAAGACCCAAAACTTATAGAATCATTGACGCTAGGTTACCCTGAAATCTAGGATCAATCTCATTACCCAGTTACTCTCGGGAGTACATTGAAACTCCGTATCGGATCTGGACCACACGTCAAAAGTTCGAATAATACGAAGTTATAGAATTAGGACCGCCTTGCTGGGCTTGACAACCATCTCGGAAATCAAATCCAGATAGTGTCCTGGGACTATTCGCTTGAGCCCGGAGTGAAGTGTGTGAGAAAACGTGGTTTTCTTTAGAAATTAAATCTAATTTAAGTAATCTAAGACTTGTCGCTTGCAGGCCTAATATAAGCAATCAGACTGTCAGAATCTGACCCAAATACACCCTCGGATCAGGAGAAATTTCATACACATGGCAGTGTACTTGTGGCCCTGATCGAGTTCCGGTAACTGTTGAACTGAAAGTGGTCCGCCACGTGTGATCTAGGAACCCGACTGGAATGAAAACTTAACTCGACCTAGATCCATCGTCAGTGAGCTTAAGTCCGACCTTTGGCTCAAGGGGGGGCTCCGGAAATGCTCCGTTGAGACGGAACAACATCCCTTTGGACATAACCTAAGTATACCTCGGCCCTGGGCCTATTTCTAGCAATTTTAGGCCTGTATAAGGACCTTAAACTCTCTCTCATTCACTCCATATATACAAATTTGAGAAAACCCTAGGAGAAAGAAGTGAGTAAAGAGAGAGAAAGTGTGAGAGAAGTGGGAGGAGATTCTTGTTGCTCTATCCTGCTATTCTACGTGCCTAACCATCACTACCGTGTCGCTTTTCCGGCGATTCTAATTTCATTTTCAGGTAAGAAATCCTAACCCTAATCAGTTTTAGAGATTCAACTATTGTAAGTGATGAAATAGCTAACCTATTTCATGCCATAGGTTGCCGTTCTACCGTTGATAAAGACTTGGTGATTAAACTGAGTCCGTTACTCGTTTCTACGGCATAAGGTGCGGACTATAGATGTATAGATTATGGTTTTCAAAGCTTTCAATGTCAAATAATGATAGATTTATGATCTGGATGCTATTTCACATGCAAAATGCGATGTTCGTCTTGCGATTCAATTACGTAAGCAAATTATGGCATTTAGTGTATTCTGTATATTTATAGAAAATACCGTATACGTACAAATTATGAAAGTGTGTTTGCCTTGATTAATTACTATATGTATATGCTATATATATGTGTAAAACTTACTCGGCGAAAGGATTCGCCCTAATACATGTTTTGGCTAACATACGTTATGTATGTTAATAAGTGTATTCTAAGTGTTTGTGAAAATGCTTGTGTGAATAAGTATTTAGATGATAGTGCTTAGGGTAGGGGTTGAGATAGGATTCTTAACTACCTTAGAGATGTGTATGATTTCCTCCATGCAAGTTGTTTAATTTAATCGCTTACTTATGAAATGTATATGCTCGTATTCCCTTTTTATATTGTGCTTTATAACATGCTTGTTAATTAACATGTTTGAATTACCTTGTTAATTCTGCTTAGACTACTATACATGTTTTCTGGATAAGGATTGAATGTGATTGGGGCAATGATATAGTCCAGGCAACCGGTAACAGGCTTTGAAGTCGTGGCTGAAA
Source organism: Magnolia changhungtana (assembly GCA_030180095.1). Lineage (NCBI taxonomy): Eukaryota > Viridiplantae > Streptophyta > Magnoliopsida > Magnoliales > Magnoliaceae > Magnolia > Magnolia changhungtana. The sequence continues at coordinate 1,402,725 of JASAUF010000642.1, read as the reverse complement.
TTCATTCGCCACGTAGGACGTGTTTGACAAACCTGAGTCGTGTGTTGGTTGTCAGCAGTGGTTAGGCCACATGAGGTGCTTATTGTTCACTCCCCAAGTATAGGGTTATGATGTAATAATAAACTCGGTGAGACCGAGGTCGAATCCCAAGGGACTGATACCTGTACGTAATCTAAAACTAAGTAGAAGTAGAACTAGACTAAAATGAAATATAAATCAACTGTAAATTGAGGAATAATGATGAAATAATTATCTAAAATCTAAAGAATTAAAGGGAAAGGAAACTAGGGATTCAGAGGATCCACTTATAGAGATCAGGGAGATCTTATGCCTGCATCAAAAACTAAACTGGACTTAGAGTCCCATCTTCATCCAGTTGAAAGGCGTAACCATAAAAATCAACTGAACTTCCTTTGATATAGTTTCAAGAGATGAAAGGTATATGAATTAGAATGGATTCCATCACCAAACCATGTCCAGGAGACAAAGTAAACAACAGAATTAAACTAATTACCTACCAATCAATAATGTATGAAGGTTAGGAAGGGTATCGTCATCCAACCATGCCCAGGAGACGATGGTGAACAACAGGACTTGAAACCCCTCTCTCTCTGCTCCACAGCCGCCTTCACGTTCCCTAGCCTTAGCTGCCTTCGATCTCCCTCTCACGTTCTCTGTCTTTCTGTTTTATAAGTGCCAGAGGCAGTGGAGAGGAGGTCAGCTGTTTACGCCGGCTGGAGTCAGTGGGATAGTCGGCTGCGGAAGGATTTTACACACTAGCGTGCGTAGATTTCTGTTGCACAGCGAACACCGCAAAATACTTGCGTTTGGATTGGATTTTGAAATAGAAGATGGTCTAAGACCCCATTGATGAATACATTGGACGGTCCAGATCATCAATCTGACCCCTCCTTTAATCATACAACGGCCCACTGCGTCCAGTTTTCAGGGACGCAGGGCATGCGTCTTTTTCTTTCGTTGTGATGCTGGTGGCCCCAATCAGCTATCATGTTGACAAATCCACTCCGACCATTAGATTTGGCTCGGAAAACCATCCAGATATGCATAATTTTGAATTACTTGAGTGTGGCCCATTGAGTTTTAAACGCGACATCCGTTTGATGCGGTGATGATGTCTCCATGCATAAGCGAGTTGGGATCTGAAAACCCACCACATGTAAGGTCAGTTTTACCTTCTGGAGTGAATCAACGGTCCAGATTATGTGTATGACTGGTCCAGGTGGTCCCACAACATCCTTCGGACGGACGTTGTCCGTCTTACGTGCGGGCTGGGAGAAATCCCACTTGGAGCGGGATTCTGTCGGGTAAGCGCATGCTGACCCAAAACGTTTGGTCCGGTGCCTCGTGGGTGCACACCTGCTATGTACACCGGCCACATAAAGTGGGTCCCTTCGTGATATATTCAAAAAATCTTCTCCGTCCATATGTTCTATCATATCCTCTTAGGCGTTGAGTCCAAAATAGAAGTAAATCCAGAGATCAGATGGGCCTCGAATCAGAGATTCGTAGGCTAATCCGTCCGTTGGCCCACTTTGAAAAGGATACTGGAGCTGAAATTTGATATATACGGTTCATTTATGGTCCTCAGGATATGTATGGAGTCTGGAGCTGAACGGATGGTGGGAACCCTGTGATCTTGCGTGATTTGATATATTCTGGAGACTTTTCAAGCCTGTTCAATGTGACACACGTGATTTTCTTGAATCTCGGTCGTATAAAGTCATTAATCTTGGTCCCTTGAAGTCCGTCCCTTACCTTGGCATTATCAGAACGTTAATTCCATGCATTTAGCACCTTTTTGTAATCCAAACTCTCAACTATACCCTGTATCACGAACACAATTAAACCCGGACGTTAAACAATATTATGGACGTAAATCCAGGCAATAAATGGGGTCTACTATGTAATATTTGACCCTCAACACTTATGCACTTCATGTCGATCGATGCAATGTGCGCTCGTGCTAGTCGAGCTCGTCAAGTAACCCGATGTGCCGATGTATGTTCACCATATATGGACGCTACTGCTTGAACCTAAGGTACCAAACTCACTAGTGAAATCCTGTTTAACCTTGGTACCTCGATCCGCTAAGACTCATGAGCCGGACATGATGGTATGGGACACCGTGGTCGAGCTGTCGGCCTACGCTGGGGCGACGAGCCTCCCCGTAGTGACCAGTGAGCAACCTAGACTCGTGAGCTGAATACGGTGGTATGGGACACTGTATTCGAGCTGTTGGCCTATATTGATTGGTGACGAGCCCTTTGTAGTGACCTTGAGTATACTTTGAGTCTGTGTAGAGGCGACGAGCCTTTCCGTAGCATCTAGAGTATAAACTAGGCCTGCATTAATTTGGTGACGAGCCCTTTGTAGCGACCTAGAATCGCAACATCGTATGAGATTTACTAGGACTGACGACCCTAGAATGGATCATTGTTTGGAAAATGAAATAAGGGAGGTACCTTAGTTTCTCAATCCTGCTGTATGAAAAGGACTAATAAGAACTTGGTAATTTGCATTACATGTGCGTTCAGGGTTGCAGGTCAAGCACTGACGCAGTGTTGTCATACGCGAACGTGAGATGAAGTCACTGAGGGAGCGTAGACGAGGGCATGTATCATACATCCATACCATTCTTGCATTAACAACAATACTTAGGAGTGTGTGATTTACTGCTTTATCATTACTGCTTGACTGAGTTGATAACATGCTAACCTATGCTCTATTATTCCACTGAGTTGATCACTCACTCCCACGTTATGGGATGGTGTTTTGAACACCAACCAGACTCTGTCTTGATTTCAGATGATGGCGTGACTCCTGAGGTAGAGCCTGATTATTACAACGATCAGGACGAGTACTCTTACATGCAATTCTCCGATGGCTTCACTTAGGCTATCCGGATTGACGGGGCTACAGGGTTTATTACAATTGGACTATTTCTGAGACTTCTTACTTTTGTACTATTACATGTAATATTTCATGTTCACAGTGACTGTAACATCCCGGATTTTTACTGTTTTGGATTTCCAAAAATTCTTAAATTATTTTTTTTATGTAATTAACTTATATTTTTACTTACTGACCATTGACACTCAATGCTAGCTTATACATGGGTGATTGTAACGTCCCGTCCAACCAGCACAGTATCCTGGGTAGGGGTGTACACGGGTCGGGCCGAGTCGAACTGGCCTCAGCCCATCCGGGCTGCTCAACGTCATCGAACCAACATCTCCAGCCCGAACTGGCCCGGCGAAGGAACAAGGGCTTGGGCCGCTTTGAACTTCGAGTTCGAGCCATTTTCGAACATGAGTTCGGGCCAATTTCGAATCTTACAGCAAGTTTATGGGAAGAGCTTTGACAGGTAATTCGCGTCCCATTACAAGGCTCTCGATCAACGGTTTAGATAGTTAAACTATAGACTCTACAAAAAATCCAACTAGTCAGGACATTTATATACATTTGACAAAGCATAAATAAAACATTTTATACAAACTAAATACAGTCATACATGGGTCGGGCATCGGCCGAATTTCGGACCAGGTCGGGCCGAACTGGGAGGTATCCGAACTTGGCACTCGAACTCACTTTCGAGCCTAAAAATTGGCCCGTCCCGACCCAAACTCGGTTTCGGGTCGGGCCAAGTCGGGCTTTTTGGGTCGGGTCGAAGCGAGGCCGCCAGCCTGGCAGTTTGTACACCCCTAATCCTGGGGCGTCTATGTCGGATTTGCCGCAGGATCGTTTGTTTAAACTACTCAGGGTGAGGTATCACAAGTAAATTAAATCTAAGATTAGCCCATTAAACTAGACCAGTCGGGTCATGATCGGACCAAATGTGGCCCGCCAAGCTAGAGGGCCTATTTACAATTAACAACAGCCCGTGTGGGCCGCCCAATGACCAAGGAAGGTCAGAAAAATCTAAAAATTTAGAAAATCATAGATCTCACTGGGCTTGTGGTCCATCGCGGACTACGGACCCAGTGGACACCCAAAAGTACCATCTGACGCTTGCCCAATGCGCCCCACCAATTCCAGATTCACTTACAAATAAAACCGGGATACCAGGCGTTCTAGCCGTTGGATTTTTTTCAAATTTAAAGTCAAGGTTTGATGTATTTTTCTACGCCTGTCCACCAAATCTGGGGCCCGATCGTGGCACGGTGACCGTTGATCGCAAATCGGGCCCGTACGACCAAACCCCATATCCGATCACCTCCAATTTTTGCATGGCCCTTCATCGGGCCATGGAACATCCGTCCTATAAGTTTCATGGCCAGAGGGCACCCAGAAATGCCTCATCAATCAGAAATGGCCCCACCGGGCCATTTAAAGAAAGAAACCCTATGCTCGAACCCCATCTCCATTAATCCGTTTGATCTTAAACTTTGTATGGCCCCTCATCGGGCCATGAGGCACCTACACACCAAATTTGGTGTCCGGAGGGGTGATAGGGCCGCCTCAACATCAAATAGAGTCCTATAGGGCTATTTTGGGAAAACTTGGAAACATAAGGCCAAGGAGCCAACTCTAGGGAATAAACCCTAGCTCTCTTTCATAACTCCATTCTCCAACAACAATCCCTTCCTCCTCTCCCTCATAACTTCCCCAAATCTCCCATTACCAAACCTCTCTCCCTCATAAATCCTCAATTCCCCTACAACCCATCTCTCTTCCTCATAACTTCTCCATCTCCCAACAACAAATCTCTCCCTCATAACCACCACAGTATCCAACGACCAAGGAGAGCTATGGTGGACCCTAAAATCGAGGTGGGACCCAAGGAAGCCGGTCTTGCATCTCCCTAGGCCTTCTCCAAGAGAAATCCTTTCACCACAACCATAGTAATTGCTCCATCGATCATCTAGGTAAGATCCATCACCCATTTTTCTTGAAACCCCTCATGTGGAGGGTAGATTACATGGAGTGCTAACATGCAAATTAATGAGTATTTTAGGGATTCCGGCTGATCGACCCCGAAATCCACACTCCTAGGTCGTTTTTCCGAATCTCCAACGACTTGAAGGTGCGGATTATTATTCTTAGGTGGCCTAACACCAATTTTAGCATGAGCTTAATGATTTTGATTGGTTGGATGTTGTGTTTGAACATGTAGAGAGACCCTAGAATTTGTAGCTATTGGATTGTATGGACATGCTTGCTTGATTCTTTCATGATTTGGATCTTGTTTCTTACATGGTTTGTGTATGGATGATCACATGCTCATGCTTGATTGATTTTTCATGTTTTGTTGCTTCATAGTACGTAGGATGTCATTATTCTTTGCATATGATTTTGTAATATGGAGGAAGTACTCAACTTCCTCACTAACCCACACACTCATATGCATTTTATTCTTGATAATGCTTGGTTGCTTGTAGGAGTATTCATATGTATGTTTGAAATGCATGAGAACATGTGGTTGTTACGCTAGTTGAGAATCTGTATAGTTGGCTTGTTATGAATAACCTTCATCCTATTGGGTTGGTCAGGAATCATGAGGAGAGACGGTTGTCCCATTGGTGGGACTACCCTCAGGCTAAACCCGTGGGTTTGGGCGGGTGTGTTCGGGTGGCTGTAGTTCGACTACATGGGTCTTTTGTGCCCGAGGTCACTCGTCTCACGCTCGCTTGACTCGTGCGGTCTAGCCTACTGTCTGACCAACCCTGTATGTTAACCCTGTTTGCTCACATATGTATGGAACCTGAACCACCCTACAACCGTTGTAGCCCATCAAAAATTCACTTGCAACTGGTCCACAGCCTCGTGAGCCGGGCATGGTGGAATGGGACACTATGTCCGAGCTGTCGGCCTACGCTGGGGTACCGTGCCTCCCCGTAGTGACCGCGAGCGATCCCTTCCTTTCGGCACTCCTCATGTGCTTGGTATCGGGGATGAGGAACCCGACGGGATCACGGACCGCGAGGTCTCGGCCTCACACATTGATGAGGTCTTGGCCTCGTAACCAGTTTAGGGCATTGATATATAGGGTGAATCAGAATCCCCAACCTGCTGAATGAATGGACTTAACTAATAACTCGGCTAACACGATCGCATTTCACGCATTAGTTAGGGTGGCGACTCAGAAGTCGAGGTCACTCTGAGGGAGTGTTGTCATAGGCGATCGTTAGATGGAGTCGCTTGAGGGAGTGTTGTGGTGAGGGCATGCATCATATCATCCCGCATGCATGCATTTTAAATAAGAGTTATTAGGTGTTGATGATTGTCTGCTTTTCATTAAGTTCATATTATAATTGATGTCTGTTGTAACTTGAGACCAATAGTTCACACTGAGTTGATCACTCACTCCCACTCTGAGACAGTGTTTTAAAACACCAACCAGACTCATTCATAGATGCAGGTGACTCAGGGCATGAGGAGCCTGGCAAGGCGAGCTTGGATGAGGAGGACGAACTCTCCTACTTGCAGCTGATGAGCGGCTCTCCATCGGCTTGATCGGGCTGAATTTGGATTTGTTGAGCCGCGGGCTCATCTTTACTCTTTTTGGACATAGCCTTCTTTTGTTGTTCTGTTGGGCAACGCCTTGGCGACCCTTTATTATTTTGGACCTGTATATATGTGAGATATCCTTTATTTCAGTAGATTGGTGTGATTGTGCTTCGTGCCTCAGGTAATTCCAAATTGCGCAGTTAAATTTGATTAATCATAAAAAAATTATAAATGCATGATAAGTGACACTCGGGAACTCGGGAGTCGAGTCTATGCATGACCTCCGATTTTTCGGGGCGTTACAGATGGTATCAGAGTGATAGTTTGGAATCCTTTGGGCCATGGGTCATGAACTCACCAATGTGTCCACTGAGTTGAGAGAAAACACAATAATAATACATAAACGATAGGAAATGCAATGAGGACTTAGAATGGTAGGAACCATCTTAGAACCGGAACCGACAATCTTAGATGAACGGTAAGACTTCCCAGGGATTAGGGATGTGTAGCAAGAGAAGGTAGCGATTCTAGAGAATGAGTCCGGGAGTCTTGCAAGACCTCAGCCCATAGGTAGAAATGAGCCGAAGACTAAATGATTTAACAGTCAAAACCATTGTCCTAGACTAAATGAGTGAACATCAGGCCAAATTTGATAGATTAGACTTATTTGGAGATAAAGATTTGGGGATGAACAAAAATTTACCGAAAAATAGTGAAACTAAAATAAAACTGGGTTTTGGCCACTAACCGGGAGGAATCTCAGGAAACCAATAGGCTCATTGCGTAGATCAGCTCGTTCTACTCCAAAATCATATATGGCACTTCCCGGGGAGCCTTTCTGACACCCGGGAATGCCGAAAGACCTCCGGGCCATAAATCGGGGGGTCACCCCGCCGCCCGCGTTGTCACCCCGCCGACCCGCGTGGCCACCCCACCAACGGTCCAGAGGACAGCATGGCCCCCACTGCTCACCCCGCCACCCACGTGCTCACCCCACCGCTCGCCCCACCACCCACGTTGTCACCCCGCCGTAGTTTCTGTAATTTTTGTCAATTTCAAAAATCCATATCTCCTTCGTTACAACTCTGATTTAGGTGATTCAAAATCCATATTGAAGCTTGATAAGTCTAGTTCTATATAAAAATAAGTGAAAAATATAATAAAATTTTTAATATAATTAAATATGGCTTGCTGTGACAACTATCCAAAAAAATATTAATTTCGGATAGTTGTTGTTCCTTAAATTTTAATAATTTATCTACAACTCCAAATGATATAAAATTTGGTGGGATGACTTAAAACTTGATGATAAATTCATCATAAAAAATTTAAAAATAATTTATTTATTAAAAGTAAAAGAAGCGGACCCCAAAAACTTGGTCCTCCCCCCTTTACAACACATACACGTGTGGGGCCTACCTTTCTTGCTATTTAGGGATGCTTAGAACCCATTCCTTCTATTTCCACTACATTCCATCCCCTCTAAACCCTCTCCAAAACCCTAACACATATTTCCCTCCTCTCTTACTCTCTCACCCTAAATCTTCCCTAACCCATCTTCTTCTTCTTCCTCACATCCTCTTATCTCCCTAATTCATTCTTTCCTTTCCTCTCCTTCCACTATTCTCCATTCTCCCAACCCATCTCCAAACTTCATTTTCAAGATCCACCAAGCCTAACCCATACTCATTCTAAAACCCAATCCTCCAAACCACTTCATTTCCAAGATCCACCAAGCCTAACCCATACTCATTCTAAAACCCAATCCTCCAAACCATCTTCTTTTCTTTTTCAAAACTCATTTCTTTTGTTTATTCCCACCTATTCACTCTCAACTCATTTCCCAAATCCCTCTCATCACCCATATTTCCTTCTAAACCCATTCACCAAAACCCCACTCATTTCACTCTCTTCTCCCCATTTCCAAAGTTCACTTCACACAACCTACCTCAAGACCATCCTCAACTTCATTTTCCCAAACACGATTCCAATATCACTTTCAAAGCCCATTCCTAAAACAAACTCCCAAAACCATTCCATCCCCATTTCCCAAAACCCATCTCAAATCCCAATCTCTACTCAAACCTCATATCCTCAACTCACCTTCCATTTCATCTTACACAACCTCATCTCAAACCCATTCCCAAATTTTATTTTCCAAACCCTTCTCAAATCCATTCACACCCAAAACTCATTTCCATTTCTCAACTCTCATTTTAAAAGTCATCCTTAAGACCATTCCTCCAACAATCCGCCCACATTCCTCACACCCAAATCCTTCCTAACCGAGGGAAATGTCGTTCCTAGCGACCGTCATCTCCTTTTTCACCATTCTGACGATTCTTTCCTTTATGGGGAGGAAGCGCCCCCACTTTCGCCCGACTCAGACGAGTAGCCCCACGACCTTACTAACGACTAGTAGTTTGTTAATGCGGTTAGGTCTAATGCATGTATTGAAGGATGGTTAGGACCTTTGCTTAATTAGCTTGTATTTCTGTTGCGTCTAGCCTATCTAGTAATGCTTGAAATCCATGTTGTAACATGTAATTGGCCATACCTATGGCATTTTGAAATTTATGTGAATGTATGGATTGTTTTGGAATTTTCTTGTCGTCTTGTGAATGCTTGTATGAATAATGGCCTTACTGCGTCCATATTAGCGTTATTAGCACTCTAAACCTCCAGAATACTCTAGAACTTTCAACTATTCATTCATTCTTGAAATTTATGAAACCAAAGTGTAATCTGCTCATAACCCACTAACCATAACATTGAAATGGAAATTCACATAAAATTTTGTGCCTTTAGAAACTTATTAGGACGATGTTTGACCATAGGCATAATAAGAGATTCATTAATTACTAATTTGGACATGAATTAAAACGAGGACTCCATTTGACAAAGACCCAAGCGACAACCTTAAAAATAGGAGATTTTAACCTTTCAAGGATATGAGATATTTCCTAAGCATTTAGGTTGATCAGACTATGAAATTACGGGACTATACACTTGCGAAGTATTCGCAGCTTGACCCAATTCTCAATCCTGAGCGACTACCAACGGACTCACTGCTTTGACCGAACAGAAGACCAGGATCCATTAGGATTCAGAAGGGATACAACGGGTTGTCTACCCTGGTCAGGCGGACAATCGACGTATCGGATTTGAGCCTACCACAACCATTTTTCCATACTAGCTTCATCATAAAGAGTAGAATATGCCACCTTTAGGTAAACTGTATCAACAACCACATAGACGATGATAATGATTTTGACATTTATTTTCAAACTTCAAATGTGAAAACTTTTAAGGGGGGTAGAATATATTAAGGAAGACTATTACAGTTAGTATGCACCCTACCACGCATATAAACTTCAAATCAATAAAACTTAGGCAAACGAAATGATAATATCTTTAATTATTACTCTTAGGCAATTTCGGGGACGAAATTGTTTTTAAGGGGGGTAGATTGTAATATCTCAAATTTTTACTGTTTTGGATTTTCAAAAATCCTTAAATTATTTTTTTTATGTAATTAACTTATATTTTCACTTACTGACCATTGACACTCAATGTAGCTTATACATGAGTGATTGTAACGTCCCGTCCAACCAGCACAGTGTCCTGGGGCGTCCACGTCGGATTTGCCGCAGGATCGTTCGTTTAAACTACTCAGGGTGAGGTATCACAAGTAAATTAAATCTAAGATTAGCCCATTAGACTAGACTAGTCGGGTCATGATCAGACCAAGTGTGGCTCGCCAAGCCAGAGGGCCTGTTTACACTTAACAACAGCCCGTGTGGGCCGCCCAACGACCGAGGAAGGTCAGAAAAATCTAAAAATTTAGAAAATCATAGATCTCACTGGGCTTGTGGTCCATCGTGGACTACGGACCCAGTGGACACCCAAAAGTACCATCTGACGCTTGCCCAATGCGCCCCACCAATTTCAGATTAACTTACAAATAAAACCGGGATACCAGGTGTTCCAGCCGTCAGATTTTTTTCAAATTTACGGTCAAGGTTTGATGTATTTTTCTACGCCCGTCCACCAAATCTGGGGCCCGATCGTGGCACGGTGACCGTTGATTACAAATCGGGCCCGTACGGCCAAACCCCATATCCGATCACCTCCAATTTTTGCATGGCCCTTCATCGGGCCGTGGAACATCCGTCCTATAAGTTTCATGGCCAGAGGGCCCCCAGAAATGCCCCATCAATCAGAAATGGCCCCGCCGGGCCATTTAAAGAAAGAAACCCTATGCTCGAAACCCCATCTCCGTTAATCCGTTTGATCTTAAACTTTGTATGGCTCCTCATCGGGCCATGAGGCACCTACACACCAAATTTGGTGGCCGGAGGGGTGATAGGGCCGCCTCAACATCAAATAGAGTCCTATAGGGCTATTTTGGGAAAACTTGGAAACATAAGGCCAAGGGAGCCAACTCTAGGGAATAAACCCTAGCTCTCTTTCATAACTCCATTCTCCAACAACAATCCCTTCCTCCTCTCCCTCATAACTTCCCCAAATCTCCCACTACCAAACCTCTCTCCCTCATAAATCCTCAATTCCCCTACAACCCATCTCTCTTCCTCATAACTTCTCCATCTCCCAACAACAAATCTCTCCCTCATAGCCACCACAGTATCCAACGACCAAGGAGAGCTATGGTGGACCCTAGAATCGAGGTGGGACCCAAGGAAACCGGTCTTGCATCTCCCTAGCCCTTCTCCAAGAGAAATCCTTTCACCACAACTACAGTATTTGCTCCATCGATCATCTAGGTAAGATCCATCACCCATTTTTCTTGAAACCCCTCATGTGGAAGGTAGATTACATGGAGTGCTAACATACAAATGGGTATTTTAGGGATTCCGCCGATCGACCCCAAAATCCACACTCCTAGGTCATTTTTCTAAATCTCTAACGACTCGAAGGTGCAGATTATTGTTCTAAGGTGACCTAACACCAATTTTAGCATGAGCTTAATAATTTTGATTGCTTGGATGTTGTGTTTGAACGTCTAAAGAGACCCTAGAAATTGTAGCTATTGGATTGTATGGACATGCTTGCTTGATTCTTTCATGATTTGGTTCTTGTTTCTTACATGGTTTGTGTATGGATGATCGCATGCTCATGCTTGATTGATTTTCCATGTTTTGTTGCTTCATAGTACGTAGGATGTTATTATTCTTTGTGTATGATTTTGTAATATGGAGGAAGTACTCAACTTCCTCACTAACCCACACACTCACATGCATTTTATTCTTGATAATGCTTGGTTGCTTGTAGGAGTATTCATATGTATGTTTGAAATGCATGAGAACATGTGGTTGTTACACTAGTTGAGAATCTGTATAGTTGGCTTGTTATGAATAACCTTCATCCTATTGGATTGGTCAGGAATCATGAGGAGAGACGGTTGTCCCATTGGTGGGACTACCCTCAGGCTAAACCCGTGAGTTTGGGCGGGTGTGTTCGGGTGGCTGTAGTTCGACTACATGGGTCTTTTGTGCCCGAGGTCACTCGTCTCAAGCTCGCTTGACTTGTGCGGTCTAGCCTACTGTCTGACCAATGTTAACCCTGTTTTCTCACATATGTATGGAACCCGAACCACCCTACAACCGTTATAGCCCATCAAAAATTTACTTGCAATTGGTCCACAGCCTCGTGAGCCGGGCATGGTGGAATGGGACACTATGTCCGAGCTGTCGGCCTACGCTGGGGTACCGCGCCTCCCTGTAGTAATCGCGAGCGATCTCTTCCTTTCGTCACTCCTCATGTGCTTGGTGTCAGGGATGAGGAACCCGACGGGATCACGGACGGCGAGGTCTCGGCCTCATGCGTTGATGGGTCCTTGGCCTCCTAACCAGTTTAGGACATTGATATGTAGGGTGAATCAGAATCCCTAACCTGCTGGATTAATGGACTTAACTAATAACTCGGCTAACACGATCGCATTGCACGCATTAGTTAGGGTGGCGACTCGGAAGTTGAGGTCGCTCTGAGGGAGTGTTGTCATATGCAATCGTTAGATAGAGTCACTTGAGGGAGTGTTGTGGCGAGGGCATGCATCATATCATCCCGCATCATGCATTTTAAATAAGAGTTATTAGGTGTTGATGATTGTCTGCTTTTCATTAAGTTCATATTACAATTGATGCCTGTTGTAACTTGAGACCAATAGTTCACACTGAGTTGATCACTCACTCCCACTCTGGGACGGTGTTTTAAAACACCAACCAGACCCATTCATAGATACAGGTGACTCAGGGCATGAGGAGTGTCACGCCCCGAAATTCATGTACTGAGTGTGCACCCTCAGACATGAGTTACGGACCACGACTCGTACACTTAGTGTACTTAAACCGGTGGGTCACATTATTTACTAGAGGTACAATCAAATCTGAATTCTATGTTCTCATTAACCTCTATCAATACATTCATGTCAACTTGATCTAGTCTCAAACATTTATCACCACACATCAAAAGAAAATAAAAATAAAAATAACAAAATAAAATAAATTGAGACTTTTATTTGAGTAATTTGAATCATCAAGTTATTAAAAAAAAATAAAACAAAATTTAAATTAAATTCATTCTAAAACAGAAATAAAATAAAAATAGGAAACAAATGTCCCATTTAATTATTCTACTGGTCCAATGACGTAAGCTCGTCTTCAGTTAAATACGGCCACTGATTCTGTGGATCATCCACTGGTTTGGCTTCATATTCTTGCTCTTAAGTCGTTCTATCTGCTTCAATTCCATCTGTACGGTTTTTCCATCAATAAACCGTCAGCTGGCCAGGCCCAGTGAGTGAACCCATCATGGTTCGTGCACAGTACAATTAAAATAATACATACAAGTAAAGCATAAAAATCTGAAATACAATGCAAATAATTAAAGCATATGCTATGAATGATAGTGATGATGCATCAAGTGGGTATAAATAGAAACCGTCCACTTGCTTGAGTTGGATATCGACAACCCGCATCTGCCCTTGGCAGGCTTCTACCGTTGGTAGGCATGGGCAAGGCCCGCATCCCCCCCATTGGGCAGGCTTCCACATATAGTGGGCTTCTAGTGGGTACAATGGGCTATCCCCTAGGTAATCGCACAAGAGTATTAATGATGTCATGCATAAATGTTTGATGCAGCAGTAATCATATCAACAGTCAAATACATCTCGCCTTATGAGAGGCCTTTCACATGTTCATAATCCAAGAATATCTCAGCACTAATCAGTTTATAAATAATTTAATCAAGTCATTCACAACAACAAATTATTTTAATCATATGGAGAGGAAACATGTTGGGATTACTCACCTGATGATTTAAAGAAGAATCCGATGGAGTGGATCAGAAATTACCTATAAATAATCCATATGCAGTACACCATAATATTAAAATATATATATTAAACTCATGAAATATTTGATTTGTTTTTATTACTAATTTTGGTCTTACATGGGAGTGATACTCAAGTAACATACGTAATAGATAGGGTTCATCGTATCTATCTCGGCCCAAAAGACACACTAGATATCTTATAAGATGAACCACCACATGGATGGCTTGGATCTTCTAATAGCATGTCATAATGATACCTAATTTATCTTATGTATATTTTGTCATAAACATGCATGCAACTTATATAAGTTTTATCGTGCATCAGAAGGTGGAGTTACATCATATTATATATATATATATATGTAAAACACATTTATTTTTATATGGGTCCTATTACAGGGATCTGGATTGAATATATGGTTAACATTGCAATATTGACCATTGAGAAAAATTTTCAATCTAATCTGAAATATGTGGGACCTGTAATAACGTAAACGATTATTGTGCAACTACTACTATTTTCTTTCTGTATGGGTCACACACATTTTAGATATGTCCTAAATTTACACTCTTAACCCATAATAACTTTCCAAATCAAATGGATGGATTGGATACAATGTATACATCACTGTGAGTCCATAATCTGATGACCCAAGATGGCTTCTAACGTTAAAAGCCGCACTTGGTTTCAACGCTGACAATCAAACTTTATTTTTTTTGTATTTATTTATTTATTTAATTTTTTGATAGGTCTCATGAAAATCTAAACCATGAATGAGATAGGTAATCTCCTCATAAAGGACGAGCCAAAAAAATCTACTCGAAATAACACTTTTGTGGCCCACAAGAATATTCAAAGGTGCCCATTTAATTTTCACTGTTTAAGGCGATGTGATCCACATGAGTTTTCTTTTGAATAAAATTTTCAACCCTAAGACTTTTAATTAGTGACAAGATTATTAGACGGCACGGATTTGATACATACATCAAGAAAGCCCCGCATATAAGGCCCATAAATCCAGACTAATTACGGTAACGTAAATAGCCTAATTTCACTTTTGCACACTGGAGTGTTTTTTACACGCACTCTATATTGTTACACTTTTATCATGATGACCCATATATAACATGTGTGCATAAGATCTATTACATTCACCACTTTACTAACATAGTTTTAGGACATTAGTAGAAAAATGAGGTAGATTCGTTATTCTGATGGATCATACTGTCATGAATTAACACTGACCGTTCTTCCACTATTAAAACATATGCATTTCTTATTTCAAACCCTCCTAACTTTCTATGTAAGATCCAATTTGTTCATTGGGCCACCCAATTATATTTTAATGGTCAAAATCATTAGTATCTCCATTAGAACTCCCTGCGGCCCGATGGATATTCCAACGGCGACTGCTAATGAATTCTATTTTGCATATGGTGGCTTACCAAAACCTTAATTTAACCTAATTTTTGGAGGTTTCTCATATTTTGGTCCTTGGAACCTAATAGACGGAATTGATCGGGCCATGTAAGCAAAATAAGTCAGATATGTAATTTAAGTAAAATAAACAAAAAGACTTACGTGTTTCCTTTGATTTCTTGTTACATGTGTAAGGCGTTCCATGGTGCATCGTGCATATGCACACATATGATATATGTGCACATGCATTGCACCCATGGTAGATCCATACCGTCCATCACGTAGACCCAAGACATAATAACATAAAGAAATAAAATCTAAATTAAAATACAGTAAGTACTAACCTCTGCAAGCCGTCCATCCACTAATTTGTCTCTCTCTCTCTCTCTGTTTTTTTTTTTTTTTTAAATCGACGAGAAGTGTCCCTCCTTATAAAGAAAATAGAGTTGCTCAGATAAGATAACGATGAGAGAGGTTGTAACTGTTTTAATCTCTTTAAAAAACAAAATTTAAAAAATTTTAAAATTTAAGAAACCGTAAAATTTTGGAGTTGTTACAAGGAGCCTAGCGAGGCGAGCTTGGACGAGGAGGACGGACTCTCCTACTTGCAGCTGATGGGCGGCTCTCCATCGGCTTGATCGGGCTGAATTTAGATTTGTTGAGCCGCGGGCTCAGCTTTACTTTTTTTGGACATAGCCTTCTTTTGTTGTTCTGTTGGGCAATGCCTTGGGTGACCCTTTATTATTTTGGACCTGTATATATGTGAGATATCCTTCATTTCAGTAGACTGGTGTGATTGTGCTTCGTGCCTCAGGTAATTCCAAATTGCGCAGTTAAATTTGATTAATCATAAAAAAAAAAATCATAAATGCATGATAAGTGACAATCGGAAACTCGGGAGTCGAGTCTATGCATGACCCCCGATTTTCTGGGGCGTTACAATGACTCAATGTTATATTCTACTATGGAGATCGATCGTGATCTGTTGATTTGTATACGATTAGTTATATCTTTTAGTCTTCCGCTTGCGTTTTACAATTTGATATGGAGTATGAATTACCAACTTGTACCGTTGATAAAGACTTGGTGATTAAACTGAGTCCGTTGCTCATTTCTATGGCATAAGGTGTGGACTATACATGTATAGGTTATGTTTTTCAAAGCTTTCAATGTCAGATAATGATAGATTCATGATCTGGATGTTATTTCACTTGCAAAATGCGATGTTCGTTTTGCGATTCAGTTACGTATGCAAATTATGGCGTTTAGTGTATTCTGTATATTTATAGAAAATACCGTATACGTACAAAATATGAAAGTGTGTTTGTCATGATTAATTACTGTATGTATATGCTATATATATGTGTAAGACTTACTCGGTGAAAGGATTCGCCCTAATACATGTTTTGGCTAACATACGTTATGTATGTTAATAAGTGTATTCTAAGTGTTTGTGAAAATGCTTGTGTGAATAAGTACTTAGATGATAGTGCTTAGGGTAGGGGTTGAGATAGGATTTTCAACTACCTTAGAGATGTGTATGATTTCCTCCATGCAAGTTGTTTAATTTAATCGCTTACTTATGAAATGTATGTATTCGTATTCCCTATTTATATTATGCTTTATAACATGCTTGTTAACATGTTTGAATTACCTTGTTAACTCTGCTTAGACTACTATACATGCTTTCTGGTTAAGGATTGAATGTGATTGGGGCTATGATATAGTCCAGGCAACCGGTAACAGACTTTGAAGTCGTGGCTGAAATTCATTCGCCATGTAGGACGTGTTTGACAAACCCGAATCCTGTGTTGGTCGTCGGCAGTGGTTAGGCCACATGAGGTGCTTATGCACTTCATGTCGATCGATGCAATGTGCGCTCGTGCTATTCGAGCTCATCAAGTAACCCGATGTGCCGATGTATGTTCACCATGTATGGACGCTACTGCTTGAACCTAAGGTACCAAACTCACCAGTGAAATCTCATTTAACCTTGGTACCTCGATCCACTAAGACTCATGAGCCGGACATGGTGGTATGGGACATGTGGTCAAGCTGTCGGCCTACGCTGGGGCGACGAGCCTCCTCGTAGTGACCAGTGAGCAACCCAGACTTATGAGCCGAATACGGTGGTATGAGACATTGTATTCGAGCTGTCGGCTTACACTGATTGGTGATGAACCCTTTGTAGTGACCTCGAGTATACTTTGAGTCTGCGTAGAGGTGACGAGCCTTTCCGTAACATCTAGAGTATAAACTAGGCCTGCACTGATTTGGTGACGAGTGTTCACTCCCCAAGTATAGGGTTGTGATGTAGTAATAAACTCGGTAAGATCGAGGTCGAATCCCACGAGGACTGGTTGTCACAACTCAAATCTATGATTCTTCTTAACTAATCCAATGAATAATGAACTAAACTGCTAAGCACAATTTTAGGAAAAATAATTAAGAATAGGGAAGAAAATTCAATCAGAGAGAAAGCACTAGGACTTTCGAATCCACCCCTAACTATCCTAACCCTTGTTTTGTTCGTTGATTCACCTTGATATAGATTGATACCACTTAAATAGAGAAAGCACAATCTGTGTCCTAAATCGGGCATACAGACTGTCTAATTCCTTTAAGCAATGCCATGAATAACAGATCCCATGTCCTTGGTCGGGCACATGGAATGTACATTCATTAAAGCACCCTGTTTCTTCCTCTATAGGAAACCTGTTCTTGATCAGACCCAAACACCTGTAATAAGCATCCAAACAACATCCATCTATATACTTTGATCAAGTTCATAGATGGAGAAGTATGGAATTTAAACCCGTAAAGCCCACTCAGAGAAAGAAACAAATTAATTAAAATTCAAAGTAAATCAACCAATACAAGAGTTAATCAAATTAGGGGCTTCATCTCAGCCCTAGCTGAGAGATTAGTTACCCATAAAATCCATAAAAAGATATTAAATAAAATTCATAAAATAAAACGCCAAACCGAACAATCTCTCTCTCTTCTTCCTTCTCTTTCTTCTCTTTCTCCTCTCCCTGGCTCTGGATCTTGAATTCCATGGATCTGAATCTCTTCCCCACGTCCAAAACTTCCCTTTATAGTCACTTGGATGGTCGGAATCGGTGGCGAGTCGTAGACGACTCGAGAAGTGCGATTTCATGGCAACCGTGATCGGTGGGCCCCACAGAGGTGTTTTTCGGAAAATCCACCCCGTCCATTGGATTCGGGACGAAATTTCGCTTAAGAATGGGTGGTTTTGAAGGTCCATTGCGCGGCCCACGAAGAAATCTCAAAAGATCGATTTAAACGTCGTAGGTAGCCTATTTGTGGCCTTCAGACCGCGCACGTGTGTACGCATGGGAGTGGAATCTCAAAGATGGTTTTGTAGTTCTCGTAGCCCTCACGCGATGGACGGATCGATTGGCCGTGCGGGCCATGTGTGGGGCCCACTTGTCTTCCGCAAAACGGGCGCGTGCATGCGTTACGCGGGCGAACGACGGACGCTGCGATGATGGTGGGTCCCATTTTTTTGATCAAATGGAAAATCCACTCCGTCCACTAAGATGGGAACGGAAAATCGGTCGGGAATGCATATTTTTGAGTGATATTTGTGGTGGTCAACAAAGTTTTGAACTCGCCGTCCGACCTGCGTTTGAAAGGCTGGAGCCTGATCTATGCTTTCATTTGGGTTTTTGACACCTAGGCAATGGTAATGTAGGCCATTTAGACCTGATAGATGGTCCGGATTTGCGCTTTGGATGATCGGTGGGGCCCACAACTCAGGACCGGCGTCGGCTAGCGGGACGCTGTTCGCGTTTTCCAACTGTTGAAGACGGGCGCGGGTCAGCGCCCGCGCTGACCGTCGGCTAGGTGCGGTGCACGGCGGCTGCACGTGTACTCGGTGTACATGCATCCCACATGGGGCCCAATGTGATGTTTTTGAGAAATCTGCACCGTCCATCCTTTTCTTCATATAATTTCAACCGTCAACACCAAGTTTGAAGCAGTTTCAAATATCAGGTGGGCCCCAAATTGGAGATTAATGGGCTGATCTGTCCGTTAGACAACTTCCTGAGATCTTCAAGGGCTGAAATTTAATATGTACGGTCAATTCACGACCCCCATCACATGTATGAAGTTTCGAGTTGATCGGATGGCGGAAAATGTGTGATCTTGCATTCTGGACCCTTTTCGGGCCCCCTTGGCGTGCTTTCCTCATATCCCAGGTGTGTAAAATCTACACTATTGGTTCTCTGGAGTCCATCCCGTGCTCTGGTAATTTCGGAGCGTCAAATCCATGTTTTTAACATCATCTTTCAATATACACTCCCAATTTCCTCCTGTAATAAAAACACGATTAAAATCTGATGTTAGGCCTTATCATGTATATAAAATAGGGCAATAATCGGGGTCTGATTTGCAATATTTGACCCTGATCAACGAGTCCTTTGCAGCGACCTAGAACCGCAACATCGTATGAGGTTTACTAGGACTGACGACCCTAAAATGGATCATTGTTTGGAAAATGAAATAAGGGAGGTACCTTAGTTTCTCAATCCTGCTGTATGAAAAGGACTAATAAGAACTTGGTAATCATATGCATGCACTGCATTATGCGTGCGTTCAGGGGTTGCAGGTCAAGTACTGAGGCAGTGTTGTCATGCGCGAACGTGAGATGAAGTCGCTGAGGGAGCGTAGGCGAGGGCATACATCATACATCCATACCATTCTTGCATTAACAACAGTACTTAGGAATGTGTGATTTACTGCTTTATCATTACTGCTTGACTGAATTGATAACATGCTAACCTATGCTTTATTGTTCCACTGAGTTGATCACTCACTCCCACATTACGGACGGTGTTTTGAACACCAACCAGACTCTGTCTTGATTTCAGATGATGGCGTGACTCCTCAGGCGGAGCCTGATTATTACGACGATCAGAACGAGTACTCTTACATGCAGTTCTCCGATGGCTTCGCTTAGACTATCCAGATTGACGGGGCTACAAGGTTTATTACAGTTGGACTGTTTTTAAGACTTCTGACTTTTGTACTATTACATGTAATATTTCATGTTCACAGTGACTCAATGTTATATTCATACTCTGGAGACCGATCGTGATCTGTTGATTTGTATACGATTAGTTATATCTTTCAATCTTCCGCTTGCGTTTTACAATTTGATCTGGAGTATGAATTACTGTTTTGGTATAATCCCACTCATGATTAATGCACTAACACAGACAACGTTGAATCATACGCATATATGTTGCATAAGTGATGTTTTGGAATTCGGGAGTTAAGTTGCTACTCGACCCCCGATTTTCAGGGCGTTACACTAATATATTATCCCTTCGCCCTTATTAGTATGTTCCCGTGCGGAGTTCCCGCCCCCACACATGCAGGAGGGGGTACGCACCCATTGTAGAATGTGATATCAGATAGGTTGTAACAATAAGCAAGTTTTCCTTCCAAGGCCCTTGGTGTATAGACTGTTTAGATCTTTTTTTTTTTGCAGTGTATTGACTGCTTTCTGATCCAATGAACGGTGCTGATCAGGACGAAAATTCACTAAGTGTCCACTTTGAGGATGAAGAGCAAGATATAGGGTTGGATAAAAGTGAATTGAGTGAGTCTATCTTCCTTTCGAACGCCGATTAGCTACTGAACACGATATCTTCCTTCCGGACGCCGATTAGCTAATGAACACCACAGTAGCGAATGGGCTACTCAAGTGACGTAATCATGTTATTCAGGGCCACTATAATGTATATGTTGTATCCACACCATCCATTCATTTGGAGAGATCATTTTAGGGCATGCTCCAAAGAATGAGTTAGATCCAAAGTTCAAGTGGACTCCACCAAAGAAAATAGTGGGGATGGTAACCCACCATTGAAACCTTCCCAGGGCCTACCATGATTTTTATGTGAGATCCAACCTGTTTATAAGTTACCACAGACATGGAATAAGGGAAAACACAAATATCAGCTTGATCAAAAACTTCTGTTGCCCAAAGAAGTTTTTAATGGTAGGCGTTAAATCCCATTATTTTTTTAATGGTAGGCTCTTTCCATCGTGCCTTAAAATGATCTTTCAAAATGTATGGACGGTGTGGATACAATACATACTTCATGGTGGGGGCTCACATAACGTGGTGAGGTCACTTCGGTAGCGAGACTCGCTACTATCGAGTTCAGTAGCTAATCCGCGTCCCTTCCAAAGAGGAGTTATTTGATACTCCGGCTGTATATGACCCTTGATACGCAGACGCTTACAAATGGTAAATGCAGCGTATGTTTAATCAAACTAAACCGACTAAATTAGGGAAACCATCTCCTTTAAGCTACATTCCAAACCTTGGATTGGTTGAAAATTTATAAACTCTGATTGTTGGACACTTGTTTGTTGAAATAAGACCATTGGATTCTTTTCTTTATTAACCATCAAATAAATGTCCACCGATCTCATAACCAGATGAATGAATAAGCTTAATATTTGTGTCACGATACGTCTAAACCGGTGTACATACTTTGGATGGTTCAACTTGAATTACTTATCTGACACGTGTCAAATTGTAAGTAATTTCTAATTGTCTGCGTTGTATACAGTACAATCTACAGAGTATCTTTGTTTTTCGGATCCTTCCAAAATCTCCATCGTCGATTGATGATGAGCAGTAATCTCAACGCACATTCAAACGGGATTCCCATCGCTTTTTGGAAAAGGGCGGGAATCCCCTTCTAACGGTGCACAGTAATCCCAACTAACTGTCAATGGACGATGCAGATTCTAGAACGATGGGTCCACCGCACAACACAAGCGCCCACGGTCGGCACGTGCAAGATCCAGAATGTTCGTGTGGTCACTATTAGCTGACGTGGATGGACGAGTGGATGAGATCCACCCCGTCCATCAGGTGAGATGCCCCATGTTACGCCTTGGTAATGGACATTACACTGATTTAAATACTCAGGTGGGCCTCACCATTGGAAGCAGTACAAAATCTTCCAAAAACCTCTACATTTAAGTGGTGTGGTCCACCTGAGTTTGAAAATAAGTGTAGTTTTCTAAAAATCCGTAGTCTCGGTGAGAAGAGTCATATGAATGGTTAGGATGGCATTTATAAACCACTGTGTGTTTCATACGCGGCTATGGTGGGTCCCATCCCAACTCTTACTAGTGGTGCTGCCTGAGCTTTGAACGGACCCATTTTTTCCCAACGTGAACATGAGGCAACGCACCTGATGGACGGTGTGGATTTCTCGCACGTGTCCTTCAAATGGTGCTCGTTTGTTGTTGGCACGCCCCTAGTGCTTAGGCGAAAGCGTGATTCTTCTCCTAACAGTCTGTTTTGGATTACTTACAGTCTATTTTTCGTTACGCGTCTGGCCCACTTGATGAGTGGTCTGGACGGATCTGTGGGCTAAGGAACATTCCCCGAGGCACCCAAAAGCATGGGATTTCGCACATGCATGGGCTACACCGTACGTTTGGGCAGCTCGTATTTGGGTGTAGAGATGCACGGCTGCAAACGACACAGCTAGTCAGCTACGACGAGCCCATGATGGTTGGTGGTTGGTGCTCTGTGGGCCCCAGCATGATGTATGTATTTCATCCATGCCGTCCATCTATTTTTCTAGATCATTTTAGTATATGAGATAAAAAATGAGGTATATTCCGATCTCAAATGTACCACGTTACAGGAAAAAGTGTTGAGTGAACGTCTGCCAATAAAAACTTCCCGAGGACTATAAAAGTTTTGGATCAAGCTGATCTTTGTTTTTTCCCTTCATCTAGGTCTATATGACGTAATCAACAGATTGGATGTCAAATAAACAGTACAATGGCCTTGGGAGGATTTTAATGGTGGATATTCACTTACTATTGTTTTCCTGTGGTGTGGTCCACCTGAGATTTATATCCCTATCATTTTTGTAATGAAGCCATAAAATGATCTTTAAAAATGGATTAAGGGCATGGATGAAAAATATACATCATGGTGGACCCACAGAGCACTGACCATCAGCCAACGGGCTGGTGGCAGGGGAGTAGCCAATCCGTTTCCGTTGGACACTACCCAACCGTCCTTTTTCTTCATAAAAGCATGGCCCACCTGATAACTGGATTGGCCTGATTCACGAGCGAGGGCATGCTCAAACAACTGACCCACCAGTTCACCTTTAGGATCTCTTACACGTGTTATAGATTGGCACGTGTAAAGCGGTTAACCTCTTCATTTTGGGAGCGGTTAGGTGTCAGCAGGGTAACATCTTAGTGGGTGTTGCCCTTACCGTGTGGACCACCTTGATGAAGTTTTGTATATCTAAGCCGTCCATCCGTTCGCAAAAATTAAGCAGATCCAAATCTCAGGTGGACCACACCTCAGGAAACAGTGGTGTTTGAGTGCCTCACCATTAAAAATTCCAAAGGGCCCATCTTAAGGCTTCCGTAATTTTCATTTTCCATCCAACCTTTTGATAACGTCAAGAAGACCTTTATGAAAGGAAAATACAATTATCAGCTTGATAAAAAATAATTTTGATCCACAAAATGTATTTAATGGTCATTTTATCAATGTTTCTAGTGGTGTGGTCTATCATAGATTTTTATTTTCTTAAGGTTTTGGATATTTCAATAAATGAGATGAAAAAACAGATGGACGGCATGGATATACAAAAAATACATCAATATAGTCCCACACGGTTAGGATAACACCCATTAACAAATACCCGGGTAACAGCTATCCGCTCCTCTTCATTTTCCCATCGCGCGAACTACCGTACAGTTTCTCGTACTACAACCGCCGGTCCGGTCCGGTTTGGAACAGCTCCGTCACTCACGAGAAGACCGTGAAGTAAACAGAACCGCCGGCCTCTCTCTCCCCCCATAAATATTCTCCCCCACCTCTCTCTCCTCCCATTTTCTTGCAAGCTCTCTCTCTGTTTTGATGCTCTCCTTCTTCCTCCGAAATCCGAACCCTTGGATCTCTCTCCAAATCAAGGGCTCATATTCGCCGAAATTTCCGATTCCCGATGAGATTCTCGCGCATCGGGTATCAGCTGTCCCCGTCTAAAACGGAGGGACGAAAGCAATCTCATCCCAATCTCTCAGCCATGGGTGTCGGTCGGAATGTAGAAGGTCCGTCGCATCGGTTCTGGATCAAGTTCCAGAAGCAATCCGTCTTCGCCGCGTACACACCGTTCGTTCTGTCTTTGGCTTCTGGAAGATTGGAATTGGAGACGTTCCGGAAATACATCGCACAGGATGTGTATTTCCTTAGGGCTTTCGTGCAAGCGTGAGTTTTTGAGCATTCTCGCTTTCTTTCTTTTTCTTGTTTAGAGTTAGGTTTGGTATTTTGTTTTGGTGAGATTGTGTTGAATTAGGGTTTTTCTTTTCTTTTTTAGGTATAATATGGTGGAGGATTGTGCAGACGATGACGATGCAAAGGCTGCGATATGCTATTTGAGGAATAGGGCTTTGGAGGAGATGAAAATGTATGATTTGTCAATGAAAGTAAGATTTCGAGTTTTTTCTTTTCCTTTTTATTTTTTGATTTTGATTGGTTTGATGTGTTATTTGGACATTTGAATTGCTTTTTTCGTTCTTCTATTTGCAATAATTTCCATATCTGATTCAAGTAGCTTCTTCTTCTTCTTCTTCTTTTTTTTTTTTTTTTTTTTTTTTTTTTGATGTATGGGTCCATTTGGATGTTTCTTGGAACATTTCAACATTCATTAGAAATCCATTTCTGATCCGAGTAGACTGTTTTTTTTTTTTAAATGTATGGGTCCATTTGGATGTTTCTTGGAACATTTCTACATCGATTAGAAACCCATATCTGATCCAAGTAGACTCTTCTTTTTTAACGTATGGGTCTGTTTTGGATGTTTCTTGGAACATTTCAACGTCCATTAGAAAACCCATCGTGGGTGGCCGCTTTTCTTTGAAATCATCATGTCCTGAAAGGGCGTGTTTCTGCCACCAATTGCAATCGGACTTGAATTCTAACTGGTTGCAGTGTTTCCCATTTTGCTGTGAAGCAATGCAAATGTAAATAAAAAACTTGGAATTGCGACAAATTTTTTATTTCTGATCATATGGAAATGGAAGAGAAACATTTTAAGAAGGCAAACCGGATCTGTCAAGACAAAAGTAATCGTTGAAGAGGATTAATGCTCGGAGAAATTTAGTTCTCATGAAAGGCAAGCAAGATGCTGCCTAGATATATCAGGATTCTTGATTTATTGTTTCCAACACATGACTTATGATGGTTTGATTTCTATTGAACTCAAGGTATTTGATGGTTTGACATGTGCAAGTACTATGTTTTCATTTGTTTGGACCTCAAAAGATTTGACAGTTAGAGCAGTTCATGATCTATTCATTGGCAACCTCCAGATACTAAGAAGGTGCCAGTTGCTTAGGCTATTTTAGGCATTTGACTACCTTGTTTGGCACATACTATTCTATGGAGTCAATATATCATAAAGCAACATGTACATGATTTCTAAGTTTCATATCATACCGTTGAAAGTATTTACAAGAAATTCTTAACTTCTAGCATTATATTGCTCTTGAGAGAAAGCTTTGAGACCTCTTTATAAACAAGGGATTCTTTCAAAGAAAGCATCAAGGCCTTAGGATCTTGGTTTGAACTTTGAAGATTTATATCTATAATATATAACACGAGAATTTGGTCGACATTTTTACTCCTGGAATTTGTTCTTGACAACACAGCGAATAGTGGATGCATCTAGCCCTTCAACTGGGGTTTTTTCTGTCATTTCAGTTTCAAAGAAAGCATCAAGGCCTTAGGATCTTGGTTTGAACTTTGAAGATTTATATCTATAATATATTACATGAGAATTTGGTCAACATTTTTACCCCTGGAATTAGTTCTTGAGAGATTTGAAAACACAAAGAATAGTGGATGCGTCTGGCCCTTCAACTGGGGGGTTTTTTTCTGTCATTTCAATTTTTCGGGAGAGTAGTACACACCATTTCCTCTCATCCTACGCATGTAGCCCACACACGATGCAACCCTTAAGAATTTCGTCCAACAAAAAACCATGTGGGGCCCACTGTGATGTCCTTGTGACATCCACTCCATCTATCATTTGTGGCGGCTCATGTTATGCTAGGAGGCCAAAACAGAGGCATATCTTAAATCAAGTGGGACAAAGCATAAAAAATAGTGAGATGGGGATGCCCACAGTTTCAAACTGCTCCAGTGATTCTCTTTTCTAGCTGTAGTAGCATAAAAACTGCCGATGAATCATGTACCCATGTTGAGGGATAAGGAAGGATCATTATTCTTCATCCTCTGTGTGTGTGTGTGTGTACGTCACACATGCCACACCCCCTAGGGTTGATAATGCAGCACGTGAGCACATCTCACGACAATTTATGATGTGAGATATACTTGATTGCTCACCTTCGATTGAACTTGATGAACATAGCATATATTAGATGCTTAATTAGGTGCATTTAATCTTTTCAGACTTGTTAGTGTGTATGTGACTATTGAAATGATACCGACTAGGAAAAACAAAAACCTTATGCACTCCAACTAAGTATTTGTGGACCTTTGGTTGGTTTTCTATGATTAAAGAAAAAAGAAAAGAAAAGAAGACAAGAATTTAACCCCTTTTTTGGCATGGAATGAACTCGTTTTAGAAGTAGGCCTTATTTCAGTTGGGGGATGAGGGATGATTGGATGATTGGGAAGAAATATGCAATGCAATTATTTTTTAGTATAGTGTACACGAGATTGTGCGGTGTGGAAATTGGGTGTAGCTAAAACTCGATAACTTGTTGTTTAGCCAAATATTAATTAGAAAGCTAATGGGATATGTTAAGAACGTAGCTCTTTTGAAGAAGGGATTAGGAAGCCATCTTTGATATTTTAGATGGCTTCATGTTGGCTTTTCACCAAATTTTTGGGTGGAGGTGAAAAGAGATTTAATTGCATTTCTAGAAAAAATTCATAGAAGGGGAAGAGTTGGCAGGGAGATATGATCTTCCTTCATTGCCATTATCCCTTTGAGAGGCTGGTGCTACAGGTCAAAGTTTTTTAGCTATTAGCTTCATTGGGAGTGGATGGATAAAAGATTGCATTATGGCCTATTTGGGAGCGTGGATTTGGAACCCCTTGGATTCGGAACCCCAAGGATTTGAAAGTGTAAATCAACTTTAATCCAAAAGTACCTATGGATTTGGTTGAAATCCTCCTGAGTGTGTGATTTACATGGCACCTGAGTGTAAATCAACTTTAATCCAAAAGTACCCCTCATGCATGGTATATTTTCATGTTTAAGCATTGGAAGAAAACAAAGATTGAATTTAATTACTAAATCAACTTTAATATCTCTAATTAGTGAGATATGTAATTTTATTCTAAGACACATTCATGGTTGTGATAAGCCACTCTTTGATGAGAAGTTGAAATATATGCTTTGCTGAAAAATGATGAAATTTCTCCAAGTCTTGAATGGGCCACAAGCACAAGATCATGTCCATTATCCTACTTATGAGTGACTTTAACCAATCATGATTTTTAATCGTTGATTTATTTTGGACAATGTTTGGACGGTTAATATGTCTCGTTTATCATCATTAGAGGTAGCCATGTGCCCAATAGAATGATAGTGTATAGTGACACACATGTTACACACCATAAAAACTATAATGAAATGATTTTAGGTGTAATCCAAGCTGTTTTCTTCATCCACGTGGATTCCAAACCCCATCAAGGAGGGAGCATTTAAACCCCTATTTCCTATCGTGTGGTCCACCGAGATTTGGATATTACTTTATTTTGGATCCCGACCTAAAACCAAGGATATTTTAAAATATATATAACAAACCCCGCTGCCCTACGAATTTTTAACATGAAAATCAACCAAGGGTGTTTGAAACCCCTCAAATCCCCTCGAATCTACTACATCACCAATATAACTTTGAACCCTTATTCATCTATTCTCATCATCTTTTCGTTTAAGCATTGGAAGAAAACAAAAGATGAGAATAGAGGCGAAGGGTGACCCTCTTGTTGCCTCCACCAGATGAAGAAGAAAAGGAAGAAGAAGAAGAAGAAGAAGAAGAAGAAAAAGAAAGGAAAAAAAGGTAAGAGTTTTTTTTTTTTTTTTTAAAGCCCGTAATAATCGTTGTCGGCCGATGCTCAAGTAGCTCGCCCGAGATGAAGCTAGTGTTCAAAATATTTGTATTGTGTTACACGTACGGCCGCCGTAACGTCGGATATGGGACACCTTGCTGTTGATACGTTGTCTGATCTAGTGTTCAAAATATTTGTATTGTGTTATCACATGGGATATATTGGTTGTATCGTGTAATGTATTGTTGTTGTTGGAAACATGGGAAAACATTAGGAAATTGGTCGAATTTTTCAATGAAATTTCAGTGATTATTAAAAAAGGCATCAATACACACTTATAAATCAAAACATTACAAAAAACAAGTGCGTGTAATAGGTTTTCTTTGTATGAGGTCTTAATTTATGTGTTGTCTAACTGAATTGATGCAAGTATATTCAAAGTCTATTCATATATTTTATAAATGTAAGAAGATGTGTGGGAACACAAGCAATATATTCAAAAGCAAAAGAAGAATTACTAGATCAAGTTACATACATGTTTGATTTTATGTTTGGACACAGATTGCAACTAATTTGCGAGAAATTGGAGAAATTGGAGAATTTTGATTTGATTTTTTTTTTCAATTTTCCGCAACTCAGCCCATTCCCTCCAAATCTCAAAATTGAAGTTCTCAATCCATGAATGCAAATATCAATTTCACACTAATCTAACATGATTTACAGAAGAAAAAAAAAAGGGTTAAAAATCGAAAATGCTCACCGGATTGAACATGTGGGATATATCGCACTACTTGTGCGTTTCGCTTCGCACAGGTGTGATACAATATATATCATGGGGTATATCAGCTGATATCATCGATAAATAAAACATTGGTCTGATGCATTACCTAATCCATCCGTTGATAGATTCACTACTAGTTCATCAACCAACTCTTCACGTGGATCTTCTTTGATTGTGGCACTTCTCTAGGCACTCATCTTTGGATCTCTAGAAACTTCCTCTAATGAATCTTGGATTTGTTAATTGAAATTCTTAGATTCTTTGTATGACTAGAGAATCTTAAGTTTTACATCACAATTCACAAGTGTAGTCATGGCTCTCCAATTGTTCATCTCTTCAACCACGAGGATGAACAAATGGAACGTGGTTGGAACCATTATCATTCGATTCCTAGATGTTGCCAACTTCTCATGCGCGAGGAGGGACTCTTCGATGCTAAGTTTTGAGATTCCTCATGCTTCTGGGGCTCACCTGGTGAACGGGTTGGATGGAATATAAACAACATGGTGGGCCTTGGGAAAGTTCCTATGGTGGATGCCCCATTCCCACTATTCCTGTAGTGTGGCTCACCTGAGTTTGGAATGACTAGATTATTAAATTCAGGTACTAAATTAAGGTGGCACAACCAATGGATGGAGTGAATGTCACATAAACACTAAGGTTGGCCCACAAAGCTTAGGTGTTGCATGTTATTCTTATACCATCATTTTCGTATGGAATAGACTTCCTTTTTCAAACCTAGAGGACTTAATGCATTGAATACTACCTATCTTAAGTCATTGGAATTTCAAGAGCCCATGTAATTCCTTAATAATATGTGTTTGATATTATAAAAATGCCCTTGACAGTCTTTAACGTGTTGGGTTGGGGCTGATGGGCCTTTATACATGCTCGAGCCTAGCCTACATAGTAAACGGGCTTTAGTATTAGGCTCAGGCTTGGTCCTCGGTCTAGATACTCCAATCCAAGCTTGGCCTAAAGCGGGCTAGGCTTGGAAGTCCAATGGGCCAAACTAGCCCATTGATAACTGTGGTTGAGGGAGATAATCCTATATCTCAAGTTGTGGAGACTGTGGTTTGGACCTTGACATTTCGCAAAAGCAAGACTGAGGAAGAGATTGAAGACTTTACCCGCCTTATGAGCCCCACCCATCATTATGGGATCATGTTGTTTGACCCAATTTCTTGGGTGTTGAATGATCAAGGTATTATGTAACACTAATGGTGGTCATAACAGCCACTGCTGTTATTGTTACGATATGGGCTGTAACAGCCGTTACAATTTTATTTTATTTTTTCTCCTTAAGATTAACAGTCGTTACACATTATTTTAGAAAAAAAAAAAAAACCTATACAGGACTGTTATGGGCCCGTTATGGGTCAATGTTTCCATAACGGCCATTACGATCTCGTCGTAACGTGTAACGGTTGCCACCATTAACATGGCTGTTATGTAACTATTTTTGAATACCTTAGCAATGTTGATACCTTGGGGTGGCTTTTAGTCAAGTCATTCTATTCGGCTCTAGGTTGTCCTCACTCTATTGGCCCTTGTAACACATTTCCCTTATTTCGAAGTGTAAGGGCCCTCCTCGGTCCAAGCTTTCACCTGTTTAGTGGGTAAAAACAAGGGCTTATTATGGATAATCTTAGTAAGAGAGGAATGTGCGTTACGAATGGGTGCCTTTTTGTGTTTGAATGAGGCAGAATCAATGAATCATTTATTTATCCATTGCCTGTTTACTGATTATATTTGGGGATTTTTTTCACTCCTTAAGGTGATGTTGGTTATGCGACAAATCTATGGTGGAGCTAATGAGGGCCTGACATGGGGGCAGGAAAGGCAGTAGTAGAAGTTTGATTATTTGGCATCTATCCATGCTAGCAGTGTTTTGCACGGTGTGGCCTGTACGCAATAATCAGGCTTTTTGGGACAAGTCAAGTTTTCCTAATTTGGTATTTCTAAAAGCTAAGGGCCTCCTTGGAAAGATGCATTGCATTGCATTAGATGGAATTGACACCATTATTACATAATGATTATATGTCTGGAAATGCTGTTGTATTTTTGTCATCCAATCCCATGTTTGGGAACAAATTCTTCCTTCAGGAAAAACATCATATTACGTGAAACCGACATTTGGTCAATGCTGGAAATGTAATCATTAGACTAGATAGATTTCACAATTGATGTCGGTCACCTATATTCATAAGCAACTCGAGTGTCACCTGCAAATGGCGCATATGGATGGACAATGTGGATAAAACACATGCATAAATGTGAGGCCACAGGTGTTGTGGATTTTGAAATCCACCAGAAATTTCATTGTATCTCCTGCTGGGACTGAAAGGTCAAATACTTGGATTAATCCAATCCTTCCCATCGATTCCAAACACTAGATGGAATTTATATCTCACCTAATGCAATGCAATACTACCTAATCCCACATTTCAAACATACCCCAAGTGTTTTGTAATTAAATGGGTGTGTGCTTCTAAGGCTCTTGGATAGAAGTCAAGGGGGCTTTGAGTGGATTCTTGGGGTATTTATTCATCTTTGTACTTGGAATTGTGCCTTAGCATCCCTTTTTTTTTCTTCTTTTTTTTTTTTTTTTGCTTTAATAAATTTTTCTTACCCCTTGTAAAAGAAGAAGAAGAAGAAAACAAATGGACCAAGTGGAACCCAAACTAACACCTTACACTAACGAATGGAGAGTCATCCTACACATCCCCTTGATCCACAATGATAATAGGTGCTGCTTGAGATGGTCTCTAGTTTTCAATCCTTTTTGTTGTATTCTTGAGGGAAATCCTAACAAACCAGGAATTCCTGGAATTTTCGATTTTCTTCTTTTTGGTAGTGACTATTTCTGAACAATGGTTCTTCAAAACACTTCTTCAGGCGTTAGAGAAGGTTGAGACTGGGAGACCCACGTTCCTGTCCCCATTTGTAATTGTCAAGCAGGTACTTAGCAGAATGATGAAGAAAAGAATTGAGGAGTGCATCATATCCTGTTTTAAAGGTAGATGAATCGGATTTTCAGGTGTTGTACCTTCAGCTCACGGACAATACGTTTTTAGCATGTGATTCTTCTAGGGAATTTATTGCGAGGCTGAAGTCTGATGGAATGAGGTATTTTCATATCAAAAGGAGAACTGGTCCAAGTAAGAAATCATTAGGGTAAACATGATGGGGAGCTTCGTGGCAAGTCTTGCAGCTATCTTGGGTTGTAGGGCTGGTTCCTTCTCATTAACTTGACCTTCCACTTTGTATCAATGTGGAAAGAAGACTATCCAGAAAAGTATCTATTGTTGGAACAAAATTATAATAAATCATAGTGACCTTTTTCTAATTTGCTAATCGATTATATGCCCCTTTGTCAACACCCAAAAAGCCTGTTGGATATATCGGAATGGCTACAAAGAGACTTACTATGGCAGGGAAGGGAGGAGAAAGAGAAGTTTTATCTTATCAAGTTGAAGTATGCAATCCGAGAGATATGGGTGGCCTTTGAATTAGAAGATTGAAGACTATGAACACAGTTCTTCTTAGGAAGTGGTTATGGAGGTTCTTGCAAAATGAGGATAGCTTATGGAGGGTGATGATCTCTAAATATGGCCTCCATGATGGTTGTTGGATGCTCCAACCCAATGTCAATTCTCGAGGGTAGGGGTTTGGAGGGCAATTGTAAATTCAAAGAGGGTATCATATATGGGGTTGATAATGGATATTGCAATTCTTTTTTGGGAAGGTAACTGGAAAGGAATGCATTGAGAATCTCTATAGGTTGGTAGTGGAAAAGGATATCACGATTGACAAATGTTTCTTAAGGGAGGGTGATCAGGTTATCTAGTTCATTCCACTCAAGAGGAATTTGAATAACATGGAAGTCAACCCCTTCCCAGTCATTGCTTCTATTGGAGGATGTCTTCATACCAGTGTGGGATTAGACTGTACGGTTTGGAAGATAACGAGTCTCATATTCTTTTTTTTGGAGAGAACTGGTGCACTGATGGTTATTTTGGAAATGCTTTTAAGAATCTCTGTAGGTTGGAACTGGAAAAAGACAATGGTTGATGGATGTTCTTGAGGGTGCGTGATTGATTGTTTGGTACATCCCACTAATTTGAATGATGTGGAAATTGACTCATTTTCTCAGTTGCTACTTCTTTTGGAGGATTCTTCAACCTAGTGCTAGGATTTGGTTCCTTGATTTGAACAATGGCCCTTTCTAGTGTGGTCTTTCTATAGAAGAATCATGGGTGTGGGAGATGCAATGTCATAAGCTCATGTTTACTTGGGTGGTAGAGAAAGATGAAGTTCTTATGCTGGATCATCTCTCTCAATAGCGGACAGATATATCGTCTATGGTCTTTGTCTTAAAGTTGAGGAGACAGTCATCTCTTCATTCATTGCCACTTTTCTAAGAAAATGAGGAATAACATTCTCAACTTAGCTTTCCTAGATATAAATAAGTAAGCTTCGTCGTTCAACCAATAGATCGAGGGATTGGGATTGGCTAGGGAAAAAAAAACTTGTTGGGGAGATGTGGATAGTGTCCTACATGCATGGAAGTTCAGTTTCAAAAGTCAGAGAGCTAGTAGCCTGTGGTGCTTATCCCTTCCCACATTATGGGGGATGATATGGAAAGACTTGAATAATAGAGGCTTTATAAATGGACTAGAACCTTGACCGAAGTGATGGCAAAATTCATTGGACTTTGGTACACAACGAATTTATTGGACTGTCTAAAAATGACCTGAAGAGATGTTGGATGTGGTTTATGGAGGATGATTTCCATTCTCGTCTAAATCCACACTGCATGGAAGGCTCTTTCAAGGGGGATCCAGAAACTAAACTTTAATGGGTGCTCAAGGGGCAACCTTGGCCAAGCGGTAACTAGAGATATCATAAGGAATGACCAGGGAGGTTCATCGAGTCTTTGTTAGTCCTATTGGTTTGTGATTTGAATAAGGTGGAAATTAGGGCTCTATGGACAGGCCTAAATGAACTCATCTGTACGAAGGCCCTTGCAATCACTGAAGGTGATTCTTAAAGTGCCATTAATTGGGCATCCTTGGATCGTGGATACATTGGAGATCGGGAAGATGGCTGAGGACATTAGAGAGTTAAGTGAAGCACTTCTTTGGCGTCATCTGCTTGCATTTTTAGGGAAGGGAAATGACTCTTCTATTCATCATTTATTGTTTAGAAATGCTTGCCCTTTGTAATCTTTTTGTTGTCTTTCTATAACACTATTTTCTTCTCTCCAGAAGAGTGTGTTCACGAGCATGCGTGCTTGGGTGTGGGATAGACATTATGAGTGTGGGTGGAAGTGCGCTTGCTTTTGTGGGTGGGTGGGTGGGTGGGTGGGTGGGTGCGCACTCTTGGGTGTGTGTGTGGGCAGTGTTCAAGAGATTGTTAGTATTGCATGTATTGGAGACCTGAGATATGGAAGCATACATCGATATCGTTGATAAAATCACAGACACTAGGGAATGTATCACTATTTGAGTAAACATGAGGAAAATGTGGATTTTTTTTTAGTGAAACTTCGGAAGATCTTAAAAGACATGATTAAAAACTTGGGACTCAAAAATATTACAAAAAATAACTATATATATAGTGGCCTAAACTATGTGTTGTAGGGAAAAAAAAATATTTAATTAATAAATATTTTTTAATGCTCTAATATTTAATAAATAAACATGATTTTAATGCTCTAATTTTTTTATTATAAATAATGCAATATTTCTGCTCATATAATGAGCTGATTTAAAACACTCAAGAAAATGGGATTATTATTATTATTATTATTATTATTATTATTATTATTATTATTATTATTATTATTAAAGATGGCACATACAACAATATGTGAAGACACACGTGCAACACTGCACAATATCTAAGTGAATTATGCCCACAACTGATAATAAATGCAAAGGAAGAAATGATGAATGGAAAAGGAAAGCTCCATTGCATGCAGCACTCCTTGTTAGGTAGAGGGTTACTAAATAATTTGTGTGTGTGGAAAAGGAAAGCTCCATTGCATGCAGCAATCCTCCTTGTTAGGTTGGGTAGAGGGTTACTAAATAATTTGTGTGTTGCACACACCCAAATTACTTCATCTTCACTTGGTACCCTTACACCTGTTGAGGCAAGTTACAGGATTTTACTCATCTAGGATTTGATTTGTGATAAACATATGTTGAGAAGGTAACAACA
Organism: Magnolia changhungtana; assembly: GCA_030180095.1. Classification (NCBI taxonomy): domain Eukaryota; kingdom Viridiplantae; phylum Streptophyta; class Magnoliopsida; order Magnoliales; family Magnoliaceae; genus Magnolia; species Magnolia changhungtana. The sequence continues at coordinate 1,367,358 of JASAUF010000642.1, read as the reverse complement.
TCTTGATATTATCTAAATAGTTGAACACAGACCAGAGACTTTTATGTTCTATGGCTGCACTTTGTGCTATATTTGGAGAGATTTGAGCCCCTATTTTCAAGTGATGTATTGACATGTTTGCTTTTCCAGTCATTTTGTGTCTTTGAAGAATATTATCTTTGCAATGGTACTTCTGTGATGGAAACCAGTTATGCAGGAATGGGGTGTGGACCTTGCAAAAGAGAGCTCTCCAAACCCTGCGACTCTTAAATATACAGATTTCCTACTAGCAACCGCTTCAGGAAAGGTTGAAGGAGGAAAAGGCCCTGCCAGAATTGCAACTCCTTTTGAGAAGACAAAACTTGCTGCTTATACATTAGGAGCGGTGACTCCTTGCATGAGGCTCTATGCCTATTTAGGTAAGGAGCTTCAGTCATGTCTGGATCCTGCAGAAACCAGCCACCCCTATAAGAAGTGGATTGGCAGTTATGCCTCTGAAAGTTTTGAGGTTTGGCTCGTATTTAATCTGATATACTTGCCAATATTGTCTACTGTCTTAAAAGACTTTTACTGAAGTATGGCTGTGCATTGTTGTCCTTCTGAACCAACACAGGCAGCAACTGTGCAAACTGAGGAAATGCTTGACAAACTAAGTATCTCTTTGACGGGGGAGGAGCTTGAAGTCATAGAAAGGCTTTATCATCAAGCTATGAATCTTCTGATAGAATTTTTGTCTGCTCAGCCAATTGTTCATCGAACTGTAGTCCCTTTCTCAAGAATGCAGGAGCCAGCAGAGCGCCGTCTCGTTATATTTTCTGATTTTGATTCGACGTGTACTGTTGTTGATTCCTCTGCCATCTTAGCAGAGATTGCGATATTAACTGCACCCAAAGCTGATCGTAGTGGACCTGAAAATCCAATTGTTCGAAAGTCGTCGGCTGATCTAAGGAGCTCGTGGGATGTTCTTTCTAGTCAATATACTGAGGAACATGAACAGTGGATACAGAGCATTATGCCTAGTGAAAGAGGTAATTGAAAGCAGTTCCTTTTGCAGTTTCATTTCTTTAATCAATACTGGAAGAAGCAAAGGAGGCTTTGTGAGGAGGTGCTATTTATATTTTGCTTCCTGCCATTGCTTTTCAGTGAATGCATTTAACTATGAAGGTCTATGTAAAGCACTTGAGCGGCTTTCTGACTTCGAAAAACAAGCAAATTCTCGAGTCATTGAGTCTGGAGTGTTGAAGGGCTTGAATTTAGAGGGCATAAAACGGGCAGGGGAACGCCTAATTCTCCAAGATGGTTGTGTGGGTTTTTTCCAGCAGATTGTAAAGAAGAAGGAAGTGCTTAATGCAGATGTCCATATACTTTCATATTGTTGGTGTGGAGATCTCATTAGGTCAGCTTTTTCATCAGGTAAAAAATTTTTCTTAGTAGTTTACTTGTTGAACTTGTAAAATATAGTCTTCCAATGCGTAGCTTGGTACATGCCTATTCTGTCATTTACGCTGAATGTTTATACGTTTTTTTCTTTTTTTTTTTTTTCTTTTTTCCTTTCTTTTTTATTTGGGGGGGGGGGGGGGTTAGTAAAGAGAACAAAGGCCAAAAAAAGTCACAGACAAATTGCAAGACTACCCAGGATAAAGACGAGAAGCAAGCTATAATATTTAAGGCTCAGTCCATTTTATCCTATTTTTCCATCTTAAAGATCTCCAAAACTAACCCACTATGATTATGGAAGCACTGATTATTCCTCTCCCCATGAGGCCCAAATGCCTACCAAAAAGGACACTCTGTGATGATGATCTGATTGATGGGTTGAATTTGAAGAGACAACCTGCTATATTTTGTCATTGTCTTTCATTTTAAAGAAGTAGGGACTACAAATGAATACGTTTGTGTTGCTGCTGGGAGATAATGAGAAACTTTTTTTTCTTTGCTTTGAGCAGGAGGTTTAAATGCTTTGAATGTACACTCAAATGAGTTTGCTTATGAGGAATCTATTTCCACGGGGAAAATCCTGCAGAAGGTGGAATCTCCCATGGACAAGCTTCGGGATTTCAAAGACATCTTGAAGAACTGTAGTGAAGGCGGCAAACATATATCAGTTTACATTGGCGACTCGGTGGGTGATTTGCTTTGCCTGCTTGAAGCAGACGTGGGCATTGTCATCGGATCAAGCTCAACCCTAAGGAGAGTGGGTCGTCAGTTTGGTGTCTTTTTCGTTCCCTTGTTCCCTGCTTTGGTCAAGAAACAAAAGGAATTCGTTGAAGGGGTCCCATCTACTTGCAAGGGACTGACTAGCACTCTTTATAGGGTCTCAAGTTGGGCAGAAATACATGCCTTTATTTTGGGGCTACACAATCATCTTTGATGAGTTTTCTTTTCCGTTCTCATCCCTTTTTTCTTAGAAGTTAGAATGAAGCCAGGCATTATCCATGAGATGAATATCTTGATGGTGGTGAATTTTATGATGTGCCACCCATCAACTCTTTCTTCTTTTCTTCAGTATGGACTGCCGTGCAGATTCAGATGCCAGGATTCACACATTATGGTCTGTTTCTTCATCCCATCTCAGCTTTGTTTTCAGCATGATCTTTTTGAATGAAGATCTAATGTTTTATGAGCATTTTTTATTTTCCAGGCAATGAGCAGTCAAAGAGGTGGAGTAAGAAGATATAAGATGCTGTTTGTCTGAGTAGATTTTGATGCAAGTGAAATTCTTTTACTGGGGATGTAAGTGCAATTCGTTTACTTGGGTTTGGAGTTTGGAAGATGCATGCCTCTTTAGTTTCACAGGGTGGTCTTAATAATGCTCATCTTGTTTCATGAATTTTTACTGGGGTGTTTCATGTAAAGCTTCCGACTCTGCCCATTTTTTGTGTTCGATCCGCTCTCCAATGGACGAATGGCTGTAACTTGTGGGTATCATTTCTTACTAAACTCTCTTCCTGTCGAAACCTGTGGTAATCTGAAGAAGGGCTACTTTTGCCTGAAAAGCTTTTATTATTATTATTATTATTTTATTTTATTTTTTTGTTGCCACTCCACGGTAGTGGAATCATTCCCCATGAAATATACACCAAAACAAGTGGGTATGCTTTATGAATGCATGGTTGAAACTATTCAGCGACATGGATCAACTCGTTCTTGGTCCTGGGTTAGACTCAGGACTTGTCTGAGTCAAGGCTGAATATTTCATAGTGTGGGCCCAATGGTTCACCAAACACCATTGGGTCCACACTATAATTCCTCTTTCTTGGGTCTCCCTGTGTGATCCACAACAGCAATTTTCTCTGGTGTTGGTACAAGGCATTATGACGTTACCGTGCGAATGTATATCACATCCCTGTGCGGATTCTTGGATGATGCTCCATCCAAATTGGGACCTACAAAATAGTGGATTTCGAAATCCACTACATCTGCAGGCCCCAAGTTAATGCATGTGTTTTATTCATGCCATCCATCCATCCATATGCGCCTTTTACACGTGGCATTGGAGTTGCATACGAGTGACCTGCATCAGTTGTGACAATTCCGTGACCTGCATCAGTTGTGACAATTCCAACGTCATATAGACCTGATTTTTGGGGCATTCCATGTTCACCATGCATCGCCTAATGGTCTGTCAGATGGCATACACACAACAAAGTGGCCCACGTAAAGATGGATAACTTCTTACACACAGGTGAATGACTCGGTAGAATATCCTTATTCTATAAGTACGTACTTGCAGAGGCACCTACGGCATCCATGAGTTTACACAGGCACTTAAAAATTACTTAGGAAATGCATGCATAGCATAAAACTAATACGCGTGTTATACATCACCTACGAATGACACGTGACTTAATCTGTTTATTTTGAATAAGACGCCCTCTGTGTGTGTGTGTGTGTATAAAACGACAAGAGGATTCGCTTTTTATTGGGGAAGGTAGTAGGGTTGTTAACCAGCTGGCTTTGGGTGGCCCATCAAATCAACCGTCTAGATCACCAAACCATGCGCACTGACCAAGGACGGGTCATAGACAAAGTCGCAGCGAGAATAAAATAGCAACCATCAAGATGGTGGTCATCAAAATGGATAGTTGAGAATACAACATGGCATATCAGGTTGTTAAGATCATCGGATATGTACCAATTTTTATCCTCTCCATCCATATTGGGGCCCAAGATTTGGACCGTCTGCATTGGCGTGCACATATGCCACGTGTCCATAATTATAAAATGAAACAGATAGAAGGAAAACATGTCCCAGCCAACCATCCGACTAAAGAGAGATTGATATCTGCTTAATTGTGCGGGTAAATGATATCCGCAAGCCTCAATGCAATTACTTGGAGCGGTTACATGTTCATTTTCTTTGATTCTTTCAATTTCCATGCATTGCAAGGTGATTGTGATTGCTCCAGCCTTTTGGATTTCCAGTTCATGATTGTCATTGATTTTCTAGTGTGAAACATCAAATATTCATATGGGTATTCTTCAAAATCACACCTTCCAAGGTATTTGAATATGAATGTGGTCTTTCTCATCCGGAGCTTATGTAAATGGAGGTAGGGTAATGGAATTGGAGGTAAATGAATTGGGAGTATATGGCTTACATAATTGTGTTTGGATGGGAGTAAATGAAATTTATTTGTAATTCAAATATTTTGTTTGGCTGGAAGTACATGGGATTCACGGAATGTATATGATATCTTAAATCAATACGTACATGTGTTATTTGAGAAAATGGTTATAAAGAGCTCATTAAAATATATACTTTAGTCATAAAAGAGGAAATTTTAAACCTCAAGTGGGCCACAACCATAACAATCATAGACTAGCATCTTGCTAAAGTTTTTTAACCATCCATTCAGATGGTCAACATTTGGATGGTTTTGATCATTTTCTTAGTGTGATTTTAGTGATGTAGCCAATAATTAGATTATTTTGGAGTATCATTAGTGTGCCATGTATGGGGACGCACTAGCAGCACTTTTGTTTACTCATGTAACTCTCAAGGAGCTCAAAAGGGCATTTTATCCCATTTACTTCCAAATTCATTTCATTTGCAAGCCCATTTACTCCCACATTTCATTTCATTTCCCTACATTTACTCTTATCCAAACATACTTCAAATGTCATTTACTTCCCTTTATCTCATTTCTCTCCATTTACTCCCATCCAAACAGCCCATCGAGGCTCCTTTGGGAGCTTGTAAATGGAGATAAATGGGAAATAAATTTGGAGGAAAATGAATTAGGAGTAAATGGTTTAGTCAATTGGGTTTGGATGGGAGAAAATAAAATGCATTTGAAATCTAAATATTTTGTTTAGATGGGAGTAAATAAAATGCATTTAAAATCTAAATATTTTGATTGGATGGGACTAAATTAGAGGAATTCGTAAATGTATTCACAGGAATATATGTAATATCCCAAATCAGCTTTAATGTCCCAACTTGGTGTATGTATGTGATATTTAACTGAATGATTGTACTAAGTCCATTGAAATATCTACTTTAGCAAAAAGTGAGAAAATTTCAAGCCCCAAATGGGCCATGAACGTAGGGACCACAAATATGCTACTTGCCAACATTTTTAACTATCTATTTAAACGGCCAACCTTTGGACAGATCATTCTTTTGGTGTGATTTTAGTGATGTACCCAATAATTGAATTGTTTTAGAGTATCATCAATGTGTCGGACATATGCATAACAATACCTTATATGCATTACGGCACCTTTGTTTACTCGTGCAACATTCCAAGGGAGCTCAAAAGGGTATTTCACCCCGTTTACTTCCAAATCTTCTCATGTTGATTATTTCATTTACTCCCACTTCATTTCATTTACCAGAACAAGCTTACATCCAACAAATAAATGCCAGTCTAATGTTGCGAAACTTAAACACTGGAAGTCTGGCCTAGGAACTGCCACCACCAGCCATGGAAGGGTGACATTCAGATGTTAAACATGTTAATGCTAGATCAGCTACTATGAAACCAAAAACTTCCAAAAACTTAAAAGAGTCTGACTTCCTCTTCTTTCGGCATCATTTCTCCTTTGAGCTGCATTTCTTCTTCTTTCGGCTTTGCTTGAGAGGGTTAGGATCGACAGATTGGTCACCTGTACGATAGGGGCTTTCACTTCCTTCTTTTCGGATAAATAGTTAAAAGCTGTAACTTCTTTTCGGAAGTAGATTTTCTTCACATCAATTTTTTGCCCAGAGACTTTCTCGTATTTTTGCAAGAAGCCTTGGATTTTACAGCGAGAGTCCAACCTGTCATTTACAAACAGGACTGTCATCCACATACAATAGGTGAGAATGACAAGGCAACACCTTAAAGCCATAACTAAGGACCTTCATAGCAATAATAAAGAGGCTCGAGGACAAGGGATCATCCTGCCACAGCCCGCAGCTGGACTGGAAGAAGGCTGCTGCATGGATGTCCATTAGTATGAGTGGGCAGTCCATCATGGAGTTTAGATGTGAGGATTTCAAGGAGGTGTCATGATTGAGGCTGGGGTAGCCGATTCAGTACCAAGGCATTCACTAGTGAGATCATCTCTTGGAGTAAGATGTGGCAGGGAGATGCCACATCTACTCCAAGAGGCGAAAAAAGCCCCCCGAGAAGCCATTTGGACCCGAGCACCATCCACTAGGAGGCTTGTGATGGCAGATTTAACTTATTCTAAATAAGGTTCCAACATCAAATTCTCATTGTCCTCCAAAGAGATGACATTAGGAATGCAATCAATCATCTCCACAGGGTTTATGCAAGTTTCAGCTACAAAAAGCTTGGAGAAGTGACCAACGGCTTCAAACTTATTCCGATTGGGCCTCTGAAATTGCTTCACTCGAGTTTAGCTTGATGCTCATAATAGAACACTTCTTGTTATGCTCTAACACTGAGTTGTGAAAAAATTTAGTATTCCTGTCACCCTCTAGAAGCCAATTACTAGCCTTCTGCTTCCAAAATATCACTTCTTGGAGTTGCACCTTCAAGAGCTGTTCTTTAGCTTTGGAGAGCTTTTCCACACTAGATGCATTGTTCCTCATCACCTCTAACTCCGCCTCCAGAATCAAGTCTTTTGGTTCACTTTCTGAAAGATATTACCAAAATCCTTGTTCCAAAATTTCAATGTTTTTTCCAATTTCAGAAGAACCACTACCATAGGAGTGGCTACCATCTCCTCAGCCCACACCCGACTTACAAATTCTAAAAAGCCACCATCAGAGATCCACATTCATTGAAACTGAAAAGGCTTGGGAACATGGTCCAATTCCTCTTAAATGGAGAGCAATAATGGTGAATGGCCAGAGCAAGTCCCACAGAACACGTGAAACGACTACCCACAAAACTCACATCCAAAATATTAGAGTTACTGATGGCATCAGAAAACTCAATCATACCACCAAGATCAGTCTCCTTCCTACCAAGCATTTTTGGAAATATCAGAAATAGCATTGGAATCACCACACACCGCTCATGGGGCCACAATACTATTACCCAAGGAAACAAGCTCGCTCCACAACTCTCTTCTCAAAACTATGCTACATTTAGTGTACACTGTACACAAGACATGAAGACTTCAGAGTCACTACTAGCAACAGAAATTTTCAAAGATAGACATTGATTTGAGCAGCTATGAATTGGCACATTCAGATAATTCTTATAAAAAATAAAAAAATAAAAAAATAAAAAATAAAAATAAAAGAAAAGAAAAGAAAAGAAAGAAAGAGGCATACCTTACCTTCTACTAAGCGTTAGAAGCAGATGAAGAAAACCCAAGTTTATTGGAGATCCTGGTTCTTTCATTTTCAGTAATCATCGACTCTAAAATGGCAACAATGCACCCATTGAACTTCCTAATGATCTGCTTCTAACTACGAACCATGTTGACATTACCAACACCACAGGCATTCCACGCTATCACACTAACATCAGAAACACAACCTGTGTTCACTGCCTGTTGTTTCAACTTTCTGAGGCAATCTGTCTACATTGCTTCATCATCTCCAGAAGTGCATGATTCTCTGTGATGTTGTAACAACAATGGGATTTCTAGAACTATATTGCAGTTCTTATTGATTTCGAACACAACACTGACTTCTGATTCTTTCAGTATGGCTCCTTCTCTACTAAGAAGTTTCCCTAACGTCAGACATGGTCTGCATGTAGCATGCAACTTATCCTCTTCCATGTCCTTGTCGGAGAAATAGGAGGACAGATCAATAGTAAGATTAGCCTGTCTAAGCTCCTCTTCCTCTATCTGATATTCTGCTAATTTACTGCCAGTTTTAACATCTGAACTTGGGTTTCTGAACTTCCAATATACAGAGGAGACTTCGAGCCGGGGATGACATTCTGCTAAAAATTGTCTTGGAACCATTGACCTTTCCCTAAACCAAATTTCCTCCCTAATATTCCCATCCAATGGACTATTATCCACCAATAATGCTCTTCTCGGACTATGTTGAAACTACCTACATGAGCTTGCTGAGATCCGTCCATAGTCTTCACTTGCAAGGGCGAGAGTGAGTGAGTGTGTGTGTGTGTGTGTGTGTGTGTGTGGGGGGGGGGGGGGGGGGGGTGCTATCAGGGGTTTCTCAATGAATAAATGATTGACATCACTCAGTCTCCTCCCACAGCTGAAGATCTGGGATCCCATTCAGGCTTGACTTAGCAGCTGAGCTAGCCTCTGCAGCTCCAACTCTACCACTGTTGCTCGAACTAAATGGAACAATTACAGGCCTGATCACTGCTTCACCAGAGAAACGGGGATGCTACAAAGTCAACACCAGCCTTGACAGCTTCCAAATCCTAACCTGTGGAAGTCAATTTGATTTCCTCACTGGCCTTTGCACAAACATTTGATGGGCCATGGAAAGCCCTGTTTCCCTCCTGGATTCCATTCTGGAGGGGATTGCTAAGAGCATAGCTAACCGGGGGCTCGGATGGACCATGGTGGTGGAAGGAGTATTCCACCTACTCCTTGGGCCCCTCTGGTTGCTGCATCCTACTTAGATTTCCCAAATTCAAGGAACAATCAACCTGCACTGAAATTGGTTTGATCGTCACGAACTAGTTCAAGAACTTTACTGAAATCCATCCCAAGAAGCAAAAGAACCTTAATCCAAGCAAATACCCAGAATGTTCCATACAGAGTTCAACTATACATTTCAATTACATGCCCAAATTTTAGCCCGATCTCCAGGAGAACTGACTCGTCCCAAGCCCAGATTGGAACATCAAATATCCAAATCCAGATTCCTTGACTACCCATCACAGAAGATGGTGACTAGGTCTCCACCTTCAATAGCTTCATAGATCTGTGTAGCTCCATTTCAATTCGAAGGAGATGAGAGGAGGTCCGGATAAATTTCTCATCTCCTTCGAATCTAGGTTAAGAACAACGACATTCCGATCCTCTCCGATTTCTACCAACAAGTCTCTCTACACTATGTAGTAGTATGAAGTCAAGTAATTAGGACATCATGGCACCTCCCTACCACATCTACTCCAAGAGATTACCTCACTAGTGAATGCCTTGGTATTGAATCAGCTACCCCAGCCTCAATCACGAGGCCTCCTTGAAATCCTCACATCTAAATTCCATGATGGACTGGCCACTCATACTAATGGGCACACCTACTAGTCCCTATCATCCAAATGTTTGTATTGAAAACAACACTACTAGCTCTCTCTCTCCTAGGGTAGAACCTACTAGTAAGAGCCCTAGCCCTAGCATCCTGCCCAACTCAACAAGCTATCTCTTGGTGACCTCCCTTATAGCATTAAAAACTTAGACACTCCCAGTGAAGAAAACGGGAAATCCTAAGCTTATCCTGCCCAACTCAACAAGCTATCTCTTGGTGTCTTCCCTATAAAGAGTTAGAAAACTAGACACTCCCCATGAAGAAAATGGGAAATCCCAAGCTTTCATGCGGAGAGATAAAGTTGCATGGGTTTGTTAAAGTATGCATCACTTTCTTAAATCTTGTTAAAAACCCCTTCTCAGCAACTTGTCCTGGTGGTGCATCCACTAGCTCTCCCTAATTAGGAACAAAAAGGAAACCATATCCTTCATTAAGGACCTCCAAGGCTTTATGATGTAGGACAACTAACCGCTTGCTCTAAAATCTCAAATTGATAGAGCACGGCGAATCAATACCTGTATTACCTCCAAAGCTTTATGATGTAGGTCAGGCCCTCGGCTGAACTCCCTCGTGGGCCCCACTTCATATGGGTCTCGCCTCACACAGGCCCCTGCATTAATCACCCCCGGTAAAGAGTCTCGAACACAAGACCTCTCACTCTGATACCACTTTTAATGCAAGACAACTACCCATTTGCACTAAAAGCTCGAACCGATAGAGCATGGCGAATCAATACCTTTATCTCAGGCCCTCGGCCGAACCCCCTCGTGGGCCCCACTTCACATGGGTCTCACCTTACACAAGCCATCCGCCTCACACGGGCCGCCCACCCCGAGTGTACCCCAGCTTCACACAGGCCACCCCACTCAAGTCCGGTGTGAAAATGCCCCTACATTACTTTAATAGTAGCCCACTCTCTCCTAATTTGGAACCTACTAGTAAGTAGGGGTGTACATTGAGTCGAACCGAGTCAAGCTAGCCTCAGCTCGACTCGGCTTGGCCACTGGCTGACCTCAGCTCGAAATCGGCTCGGCACAATCCTCGAGCCTGATTGGCCAACTCGGCTCGATTCGGTCAGCGGCTCGGGCCAAGTTCAAGCCAAGATCGAGCCGAGTTCTCCATTGAGGCATTTCTACAAACACCTGGACTGCACCTTCAAAATCCCTTTGTATGTGAAACAGAAGCAATGGTTTTACAGGTATTTTATCAAACACCTTCTAAGCAACATAAAAACCAAGAAAAAAACGGTATTTGTTTCATGTACATACCTTCCTTACAACCAGCCACACTTCGTTGAGTCATTTTATCAAACACTTGGTGAGCAACATCAATGGCAAAGTAATCGAGTCACCGAACTGGTTCGATCCAAGTTCAATTCGAGCTGGGTTCGATCCGAGTCAAGTCGAGTCGAGTCGAGCAGGGGCCTGCTCGAACTCGGCTCAAACTCATTTTTGAGCTCAAAAAATCAGCTTGACTCGGCTCGAACTCAGCTTCAAACCAAGTCGAATTGAGCTTTTTCGAGTCGAGTCAAGCAAGCTAACCGAGCTAGCTCGGTTCGTGTACACCCCTACTAGTAAGTTCTAAGGCAAGCTCAAATCTCCACGGAAAGGAAATAGCTTGAAGGGGAATGGTTCCCATAGCGTTAGAAAATTGGACTCCCTATGAAGAATCATGGGGAGAGAGATTAAGTTGTATGGATTTTATTTATTTTTTTAAGAATCATTTTTAGATACATTAAGTTACTTGGATTGTTAAGGCTGCAGAAGCTAAATTAGACCTACAGATGAAAATGAGAAACAATATTCACATAATAGAAGGAAAGGTTTTCCATAACAAGACGAATGACACTACTCACCCCCATATAGGAGAGCATCCGGTATAGTAAAATCATTAACTAAGCCTTCTTCTAGTTCCAAGTGTACTACTCACCCCATTCATTTTTTAAAGGTCCTCCTCTCCAGTCATGGCAGTCCTAGATAGACATATACCCACATCTCCACTAGTCCTTAGTGAACCAGCTCTAAGCCTCTAACACAAGATGAGCCTGTTTCTTTTATAAAAGGCTCAAACATAGCACATGCCTCAGCCACTGCCTATAGACCTCCAACCCAAAAATGAGATGGAAAAAACAGTGATCGGCCTATGCGGAAAGCAGTACATAGAGGGGATAATTATTATGACCCTTATCAAATAAAATGGGGTCGGTTGACTTGCAACTAGGACTTGGTAATTCCTTACTCTAGAAGAAGTTGGACCTAAGAAACATAATATGGGGGTGTAGTAACCATAAAAACAAAAAAGCATGAAACAAAATGTGTAATGTCAGGAGCATGGTATACCAAATCGATTATGTAACGGTGGTAACAACCATTGCGTGATGATAACGGTCATAACTATTATGCATTACGGAACTGAAATGGCCGTAACAGCTGTTACAACAACAACAACAACAAAAAAGAGCCCTAACGGTTCAAAATAGTTTTTTTCAAGAAAAATGGGGCATAACAGCTGTACAGCCTGTATCATAACAGTAACAATGGTGACCGTTATGACCATTACCATTACGGAACATCTTGGTCCAGACATAAAGTACCTGGAAAGAATTGATCCACAACACCCTCACCTGCAATAATAGCATCCTCAATGTCCCTCTTGGCCAGCCTAACCTCTGTAGACCAAAAAAAATCATGACCACACACAAACAAAAAGAACACTTCAGCAAACGGCCCAACAAAAAATAACTGACCTTCTTATCAGTTCCTATGGCATTCCTGCACAAGTCCAGTGGTTTAGACATCTTCTTGACCCAAGCTATGGGGGACGTGAGTGTACCTGCCAACTTTGCCTCCACAGCCTCCCTGTAGACTGAAAAACCCAAGGGACGATGACATCCTAAAGACCAACCACCAACTCACCAACGCTCATATTTAAACTTGTTGGTCCGAGGGTCCGACACTTCACTAGATCTTGGATGACAGTAGTTTCAACAAGAAAAGGAAGGATTCAACACATTATTTAATCTTGATGGGCTTATGCTAAAAGATAAATACAAATTCTTATGAGAACACGTTTTCTGCTAGCCTGTCAGAATGGAGTCCAAATCATGCAATCCATTTATTTCCTGTTGTTCAACATTCCTTGTAACAGGTTTCTAACACTTATTTCCTGTTGTTCAACATTCCTACCTCAGTTGCACATTTATTGCATGTAATTCTCCTTATAAATAAATTAATAAATAAAAACTGCTTCGATTGCAATTCCTTTGTGAGGCTTTTACTTTTCGCTATTGTGATATACGGATCTAATAATCACTCGCTCCACCTGCTTAATTGAAGTTTTGGACGGCTGTACATTGTTGTTGACAGTATAGCCAACTCAATGATTGGAACAGCCTAATTTTGGTGGTGTCCCATCATCGCGGTGGGGTGAACTGCTTTTATTTTTGCTGGCAGAAAAATGGTATGGTACCATGACTTGTGGTATCAATTTTCTATATTTTATTATTAAGGGTAAAAGCAGATGGTGAAATGCCTAGAAATGTTTGCTCTGTTCTTTGATGTACAGAGTTATTTTTCACGGGTAGTGTCTTCGGTTTTAAAATTTAAAAAAAAAAAAAACCCTCGAAATTGCCTCTTTTATAGTAGCATAGAAGTATAGATAAAATTGTGTGCATGGAGAAGTGAAAGGTATTATTACATCATGAGGTTAACCCAAAAGATCCCCTTGAATTGGGTTAAGCACTATTTAAGATCAATCGTATGGCATGGCATCGTTACACCCGTCTCATTAACCTAATTATGGATGGAGCATAACCCCAAAACACAACTGAGATGATACTTGTAGCGTTCTCTTCAATTTGGAGAACTCGTAATTTTGCTTTTAACCATTCATTTGATGGTCATCAATTGAAAGGGTAGGATTGCTTAAACAATGTGATGTAAGAGATACGCTCAATCCACATTGTGACTCAGAATTTGAATGGTCAAAAAGTTGTACATCAGTGCCACATGATGAGGATGAATCACCGACATTTTCAAAATGCTTATGAAATATCATGTGGTGAGCCAAACAATGGATTGGGACATCTGCTCGGAATACAATAGAATGGATGGTAAAAAATCATTAATCAAAACATCAAAAGTTTATCTCTTCTTCTTCTTCTTTTTGTTTATATCAGTGAAAAAAACTGTAACCTGTCCACTAGTGATGGTCAAGTTAATAACAGAAATATAAGTGTCACCCAATATCAAAATATCTCTTTTATTCTTATATTTTATACTAATAAAATATACTTATGTTTATTTGTGTGAAGAAAAAAACTCATATTAAATAATTTATAAAATATGAATAAGCTTATAAAAATTAAATTAAATTAACATTAAAACAATCAACATGTTTACCTTTTTCAGTTTACTCTTTTTTTACTATTTTTTTTTTTTTTCTACAAGTAGAAAGCATAACATTAGAAGTTGGCAATACATCATAAACCTAATAGAGCAAAATGGCTAGATCGCCGTACACTAAAAACTTAGTAATAAATAGTGAAAAGTTGTGCAAAAACCAACAAAACTGATAATTTCCAAGGCTAGGGTGTGCCTCACATTCCACTTGCTCATTTCATCAAATGAAATGACTCTCTACTTCCTGTGGTGCTTGGCCGTTGGAGCAAGCAACCCCCGTTTCTCTAGGCTCTTGAATCGATCCCTTGCGAGAGTGCAGCAACCCTTCAACTTCCGAAGGGAACCAGAAATCTCTTCTGATAAGAGGACTTGAACAGGCGCAGGTACAAACTTATGCTTCCCCAATCGCGGTGGGCCAGATTTAAGCCTTTCTTGCCTAGATATGACGCGTCTAACATGCCTTCGTTGCTTTTCTTCGTCCTCTTTAGCTATTTCTTTCACTATATCTGGTAAACAGTCTATCTCTTTTGAGATATTCTCAATCTTCTTTGCTTCTGCTTCCGCCTTCAGCATGTCCTTGCGCCTAGCTCTTCGATTGAACTCAACTCGTGTCACTCTCCTTGCTTTCGAATGCCTTTCCCCGATCACAATATCACTGTTATCCCCCAAATCCTCATCATCCGGGTTATCATCAGCATCAAGAAAATACATATCTTCTTCATTCACTATTTCACCAGGTACAGTTACTGGAACTGGCTGAGGTCCCAATTCGTTACGGTAGACTTTTTGCATTTCCTCAGCAACCGCAAGAGCCAATGAATCCTGATGAGCTTCAAATGAAGGATTGAATGAGCAACCAGGTGGTTCTACTTCAACTGCTGGAATAAGAGACACCTTGACTTTCTTTTTGGCCTTAGCATTTTCTTCACCTTTATCATCCCAAATGTCAAGAATCCCAATAGTTGAATTCTCCTCACCCTTAAGAATAACTTTGGTTTCTGATTTTGCTTTCTGTTCCTTCTGTTTCTTCTTCGACTTCTTCAACCTTGAAGAGGGGACAGGCTGAACAAAGACGTTTCTTTGTAATAGGCTGTCACAATGGAGGACTTTATTCCTATTTTTTTCAATTTTCCGCTTGACTGAAAGATCTCTGGATTTGTCAAGGAAGAAAAGGGAGTCACTAGGGACAGCGGAAAGGGAGCCTCCAGTGAGAGCGTCTTTGGTAGATTTCTCAAAGAAGTCATCAATGTCGTCCGTGCTTATGTTAGCACGCCACGCCTTCTTCCCCTTTCGTGAGCTTTTTGCCTTCCCCATCTTGTAACTACCTGCTTGCAAATCCACCTGTTTTGAACCCACGCAACAAAATCTTTTGTCAGTTCACTTCAATATCTCAATCGTACATAAACATTTTGATCTGAATCCCTTACACATAACAGGAATATATAAAATTTAAGATACCTCTAAAAATTGTGTTAAAAGAATTCTAAATTACTAACACGATTGTGTGTGTATCTTAAATTAATATAATGCAATTTTTATGTAAAAACAAAATTAGTAGTATTTAAAAGAATGTGAGAAAAAAATCTAAATAAGAAGAAAAGAAAAAGAATCTCTTATAAAATTCAGGTTATTAACATAAATGAATTACTATGACATTTGATTAACATAAATGAATTACTATGACATCTTATTAACATAAATGAATTATGATACTTAACAAAATCTCTTACAAAATACAGGTTACTACTGTTAATATTTGTAAATTCATGATCCCACCCTGTAAACTTGGATATGCTCATCTAGTTAAAGCTGTGCAAGAAATTGATTTGTAACTTACTGATTTTCAAGATATACAAGGATTTGAAGGATTAGTGCAAATTCATTCAATAGGGACACTGGTAAGGTTTTTAATTACCATCCATTTGAATGCCACTAATCCAACTAATATGATCATCAAATCGAGATGGTTTTCTTATCATATTCAATCTGCAAAATGAGAAACTAGATGGATGGTTCGGATTCATCCATTGCCATCAAGTGCGTGGTGTCTGGATGGATCTACCATATTCCGGATCTTCTCGCTCTACCATATCATCTCCTTGAAAAGTAGGAGGTGAAGCGATCTCCACTGCAGCATCTACTCTACTGACCCCATCTGCCCCTACCACCAGATGATCCAAACCGTTCATCTAGAAGTTCCAAAAGGAGATGGTCCATGAGGAAAAGCTCTAACTCATTAGAGATCATCGTATGGTCCACAAAATAACTTAAAAAGTAGTCGATCCATTGTTCCAAGTAAACCATATACTGTGAAACCTTTTAGATGAAGGATGCAGATGATCACGTCCTGCAACTAAGAATGCAATTCGGTCCCGATACGACTTACATTTTAAACAGAAACATCTATTGGAAAATCATATCCATCAGTTTTCTTAAATATTCACCATTGAATATTTAATGGTTAAAGATTTTAGTTTTCTACTATCGATTTTAGTTTTCTGGATTAGGGAAAACTAGATGTACGGTCACAAATTATAAATCAGCAGTCCATTGAGACCCATGGGGGAAGAGAGAGAGAGAGAGAGAGAGAGAGAGAGAGAGAGAGAGAGAGAGAGAGACGAACCTGCTGCAACGGCGGCTCGGTTGTATCGCAGAGAGAGAAGGGGGTTGGAGGATGAGAGAGAGGAGATGGAATGAGGTGTATGTAGGGTTTGTTATATAGATATATCATATATAAATATAAAAGTACTGGACGCGGATTGCGTCCTTACAGTAATCCGTCCGGCAGGCTCTGTGGGGCCCACCGTGATGTAAGTGTTTTATCCACGCCGTTCACCGCTTTTATAATATCATTTTAAGGTATGAATTTAAAAGTGAGGCAGGTCCAAAGCTCCAGTGGATCACGCCAAAGGAAGCTGTACTGATAATGACACCCACCGTTGAAACCTTTCTAAGGGCCAACGTGATGTTTGCTTACCATCCAACCTATTCATGAGGTCATGTAGACGTGGATGAAGTGAAAGCACAAATATCAGGTTAATCCCAAACTTCTCCAGCTCCTAAGAAGTTTTTAACGGTGGACGTTCAATCCCCATTTTACGGTCCACTTAAGCCTTGAACCTGCCTTATTTTTTTATTCACAATCTGGAATGATTGAAGAAAATCTTTGAACGGCATGGATAAAACACTTACATCATGGTGGGGCCCAAGGGGTAGGACACAATCCGCGTCCAAAACTACTAACCCTAAAATCGGATTGCTTAGTGAGTAAACTCTGTTGGGCCCACCGTCAATATATGTGGTTTATCAAAGCCGTCCATCTTTTTTTACAGCTCATTTTAGCGTTTGAACCCAAAATTGAAGTATATCCAAAGCTCAAGCGGATCCCACCAAAGAAAACAGTGGAAATAATGATTTGTACCACAGTAATGCTTATTTGTTATCCAATCTGTTCGTAAGATCAGATGAAAAGATAAAAAAATAAAAAACAAATATCATCTTTATTCAAAACTTTTTATGCCCCATGAATTTTTCAACCGTAGACATTAAATTCATACTGTTTCTTGTGATGGGTCCACTTGAAATTTTGTATATGCTTTAGATTTTAGCTTAAGCCTTAAAATTCTAAAATTATAGGTTAAAATGGACAGACAGAGTGGGTAAAATACATAAATCACAGTGGCCCTGAGTTTACTCAGTTTGTAATCCGCTTACCCTGAGAGGAGAGGGGAGACTAGTGATCCACGGAGGTGGGGGACTCCTGACTGTGGGCCCACTGTGATGTATTTGATTACATCCATACCGTTCATCTGTATTGAAAGCTCATTTCAGGGTATGATCCAAAGAATGAAGTAGATCTAAATCTTAGATGCACAATAATACAGGAAATAATGGTGATTGACAATTAAAAGCTTTTTGTGGGCTATAGAAGCTTTAGATCAAGATGATATGTGTTAATTTCGTCTCTTCATCTAGGTGTTTTTTACCTTATCAAAAGGTTGGATGGAAAATAAACCCTATGTTAGAATTCATGGAGATTTTAATAGTGAAGATTCAATCATTGACTATTCCAAAATGTGTAATCCACCTAAGATTTGAGTCAGCTTCATTTTTTGGATCATGCCGTCAAAATGGTTAGATAGTGTGGGTTTAAGGCACATATATATCACTGTTAGCCCCACAATCATGGGTCCCATTGGATTAGGGGTCTCACCTAATCTCCTCCCTCTAAGAGGCAGGACTGGACCGCATACGAGCCAGTCTAATGCACCATTGTACGTGAACAAGGCCGTCCTACTAACAAATAGGAATGAGTTTTAAGCATGAGCCCAGCCAAAGGGCCTAAAACTCCAACCTACATGCATCCAGCTCTGGTGGGCTGGGCCTAAGCTTGATGTGTCAACCCAGCCAGATAAGAGCGCTGATCCAAAAGGCCTCAATTTGCAACTAAATCCATCCATCAATTTGGAATGATGTACAAACACCACCCTGACCTAACCATTCTTAAGTTTTCTACAGCAAAACTATCTGGTGCCAACCATAACGGACAAGCGTATGGAGTAAACTCTATCACTCACCTTAATTATACAGGCCATTCATTTATTTTATCAGCTCATTGTAGGGCATGAGGAATATAAAAGCTCAACTGGCCCACACAATAGGGGAATTGTATGACCTTTATGAAGATGTTGGATGACAAATAAACATAATTAAGGTACCTATAAAGGTCTCAATGGTGGACATCATTACCTTTACCTTGTGGTGTGGTCCACTTGAGCTTTGGATGTGCTTCAATTTTGAGCTCATACGCTAAAACGAGCTAAAAAAATGGATGGATGACATGGCTAAGACACATACATCCGTTGGGGCTCACGGAGTTTACTTAGTAGGCAATCACCCTCCCCACTGCGATGTCGACGTAAAATCTACTACGCTCATCATTTTGTCCTACTTATTTAGTAGAGTTGCCAATGGGCCAGGCTAGCCCGATGGATTTCCAAGTGTGGTATACATCTGGCTAGGTTTGGACTGGTGTACCAGGCACACACGGTGGTCGGGTTCAGGCCTGAAATAGGAGCCCAATTGTAAATTGGGACAATACTTGAGCTTAGCATCCCAAAAGCCTGTGAACTTTTTTTTTTTATTAGCTTGTTAGTATACCCCACTGTCAGTTCACACTTCTCTCTTAGCCACCCCCACTAGGGATCAATACCAGTGTTAGCTTAGCATCCCAAGAGCCTGTGAACCTGGCCTGGCCTGTTAGGGCTTAACTAAATCTCTCTCATTTTTTCCCTCCAACACATTTTTGTGGCAGTCACCCTTATTTTCCCTCTCTCTCTCTCTCACCTCCTGCGCACACTCTCTTAACAACAGCCGACAGTGGGGGATATTCGGCCATTTACAGTTATTATAGTCATACCAGGTTCATCTCTCTCCTAGCTATTTTACTATTGCAAGGGCCGAACAAGTGAGTGGTGCTCTTTGAATTTTTTCACTCAATTTTTTGAAAAAAAAGCTTTCTTTTTTGAATCATCTAGCATGAGTCTAGCCTTATCAATTTTGGGTTTCAAGGAACTTTAACTCATTAGAATCAGAAATTGGAAAAAGATTGCATATATATCCCTTTATTCAATTTTTTGAAAAAACAATCCTTAGAGCCTGTATTTGCCCAAGTCATTTCAATTTACCATTTTAATCTTAAAAATTATAATATAAGTGATATAAAGCTATTATAGAATGATATCGAAAAAAAAAAAAAAATTGAACTGAAAACAAAAATGGATAATTGATTGAAAAAAAGAAAAAAAAAAAAAAAAAAAAAAAAAGAGGCAAGGGTCCCACATCAACAATAAACTCTACCAATCAGATGTTAAGATTGCTGAAACAATCTGATTTGGACTCTACTATATAGTATACGCTTAATTCAAATTATGATGCATTCCAGGCATACAAATATCAGGACAATTCGGAACGCATGCCTAAAAGCCCTGATGTCAGGCAGTGGGCCCCACCTAAGTTTCAGTAGTTAGTATCTACTTGGGCATATGTTCATCATCGTAAGGAGTATCTTTGAATGGATTGGATGGCATATAAGATATCCAGTGGGCCAAGCACATAATTTGGAAGGTTTTTTGGTTGGGATTTGTGTTGTGGAATCACACAAATATGGATCTAGGATAGCAATCCTAGATCACCAAGTAATCACAAGAGAACACAAAGATTTAACATGGAAAGCCCTTTCGGGAAAAAACCACAGCACAAAGCGACAGAAATTCATTATGAAAATAGAAATTATAAAGAGAGAGGACTTACCTGATTCGAACGATCTCAAATCTCACCCTTGCTACACCCTTTGATAACCCTAGAACCCTTTTAGAAACCCTTGAAATACTTTTAGGAAGCCTTAGAATCCTTTAGAATGGCCCTAGGGACCCCTATTTATAGTTTAGGAAAATCTACTTACGCACCAACTTTGGAAAAGTCCAGAAATCGCATCAAATTTACACAGTCCACGCACAATTTACATAACCTTCGACTAGTCGAGCTAGGGCTTTGACTGGTCGAAGGACCCTTCGACTGGTCAAGTGTCCTGGACATCCAAATACGTTACTTGCTGGACTTCAAGTCGAGCAAGCTTCGACTGGTCAAAGAGAGATCTTCAACCAGTCGAGCCAGCCCCTCGACTGGTTGAGCAAGACAAATTTAAGACATCTGTTTTGACAACAATTTTTATTCACGTGAGAGTTCCATCCCCATTGTTCCCTGTGGTGTGGCCCACGTGACTTTTGTAGTGGCAAGATTTTTGGTAAACCGATCGGCTACTCACTCTGCAAGTAGCCAATGGCTAGTGGTCAGTGCTCTGTGGGCCCACCATGATGTGTGTTTTATCCATGTCGTTCATCCATTCTTCCAAATCATTTTATGGTATGAGCCCAAAAATGAGATTGATCCAAATCTCAAGTGGACCGCATAGTGTTGATTGAACTCCCACCATTAAAAACTTCCTAGGGCCACAAAAGTTTTGGATCAAGCTGATATATATATATATATATATATATATATATATATATATATATATATATATATATATATATATATTCCCATCATCCAAGCCTGTATGACCTAATCAATAGGTTAGATGTCAAATACTTGTTACGATGGGCCCTAGGAGGTTTTTAATGGTGGACATTCAATTACAACTACTTTCCCGTAGGGTGATCCACCTGAGATTTAATTAGATCTATTCATTTTTGGGATCAAGCCCTAAAATTATCTTTTAAAATAGATGGACGGCGTGGATAAAACACATACATCATGGTGGGGTCCACATAGCACCAACCACTAGCCACATGGATAGTGGCAACGTCACTAGTAGGGGTGTACATTGAGTCGAACTGAGTCGAGCTGGCCTCATCTTGACTCAGCTCGGCCACTAGCTGACCTCAGCTCGGCTCGGTCCTTGAGCCTAACTAGCTAGCTCGGCTCGGTTCGGTCAATAGCTCGGGCCAGCTCAGGCCGAGTTCGAGCCAAGTTCACCATTGGGGCATTTTCACAAATACCTTAACTACACCTTCCAAATCTCGTTGTATTTGAGATAGCAGCAATGGTTTTAAAGGTATTTTATCAAACACCTTTTAAGTAACATAAAAATCAAGAAAAAAGGGGTGTTGGTTTCATATACATACCTTCCTTGCCACCCGCCACACTTCTTTGAGTCATTTCATCAAACACTTGGTGAGCAACATCAATATCAAAGTAATCGAGTCACCAAACTGGTTCAATCCGAGTTCGATTTGAGCTAGGTTCTATCCGAGTCGAGTCGAGTTGGGGCACGCTCGATCGAACTCAGCTCGAACTCATTTTTTACCTCAAAAAATCAGCTCGATCAGCTCGAACTCAACTTCAAACCGAGTTGAACTGAGCTTTTTCGAGTCAAGTCCAGCGAGGTAACTGAGCTAGCTTGTTGGTGTACACCCCTAGTCACTAGCCAAACCACGTCCAAAATTTTGGGTGCTAATGAGAACATCAAGGGATGGACATGATGAACGTCCGTAACATCTCAAGTTTGGTTTCAGTTCTGACAAGTGCGACTCTGTTTTCAGTGATCCAGACCATTAATCCATTGCTTAGCACCAGACATTGTAATAAATCAATGATTCTAAGCCTTTGATTTTTCACCTACAAATAAAGAGTAAATATAAACACATTAACATTGAAAATTCAACCAGAAAAAACGTAAAAAGGTTATTTTCTCCAGATGCAAGGAAATTTTGTTTGTGGTTCATCCATGATGGGACACAACAGTTCAATGGTACAGATTAGTGAATCTTGGCCCCACCTGTAGAGCTGGGCATCGGTTCTGGTCGGATCGGATCGGGCCTAATTCGATCCGACTCGAAATCACAGTAGTTTAATCCGAACTCGATCCGATCCAGGACCGAGTCCGTGTTGCCTGACTCGGACTGATCTGATACATGGCTAACTTGACCCGAACCGAGTCCGACTAGGTCACCCTGCCCGAGTCAGATCGGGTTGGGTAAGATTCGGATCGTTGGAATTTAATCCAACTATTTCATGTGTGTGGTCCACTTCAGCCTTCAATATACCACACTTTTGTGCTCAACGCCTAAAATGATATGTCAAAATAGATGAATGGCTTAGATAAAACATATACATCAAGGTGGGCCCCACATGTCTCTGAAAGAACATATATGCAATTTCACTAGAGGTATTATATTGTTGACGTGCACTGCACGAAAGTGCAGTGCCGTCTTTTCAGTTTTCACGCAAGTCTGGGACTCTCTTGTATTGACGTTAGCAAGTTCTAGGGGTGTGATCATGGGATATGTGTTATATCCAAATCGTCCATTCATTTTGTGACCTCGTCTGAAGGTTTGAGACCAAAAATAAGGCAGTTCTAACTATCATGTGGACCACACGAATCGTTTAATAGTGAAAATCATTCTCTGTTGCTATTTGTGGTGTGGTCCAGATGATCTTCAAATATTATTCATTTTTTTTTAATATAACGCTCTATAATGATCTCTAAAAATACATGAACGGTGTAGATATAATAAATACATCACTGTGGGGCCCATGTAACTTTGATATCCTTTGAACCCTTTGTACAACTCGGAGCTCAAGGAGCGTTAGTGCTCGGCTTCACACGACACGTACCTATGCAGCTGACGTGGTTGTCAGACAGCCATCATGGTGGGCGGGAAATGGATCGGCTACTCCCCTGACATGGTCGGTGCTATGTGAGCCCCACCATGACATATGTGTTTCATCCATGCCGTCCATCTATTTTTAGAGATCATTTTACAACATGAGTCCAAAAATGAGGTATAACCAAATCTCAATTTGACCACATTACAGAAACCGTATTGAATGAGAGTCGACCATTAAAAACATTTAGAGGGCCATAAAAGTTTTGGATCAAGCTGATCTTTTTTTCTTTTTTTTTTTTTCTCTCTTCATTTGGGACTGTATAACCTAATCAACAGATTGGATGTCAAATAAACAATATAGTAGGCCTTAGTAGGATTTTAATGCTGGATATCCAATCACTATTGTTATCCTGTAGTGTGGTCCACTTGAGATTTATAACCTTTTTTTTTTTTTGGAATAAAACTCTAAAATTATCTTTAAAAAAGGATAACAGAATGGATGAAACACATACATCATGGTGGGTCCCACAGATCACCAACCACGCTGCATCTGGTGGAGTTATTTGATACTCTTGACCGTGTATGAAACTCAATACACAGCTCCTTCAAATTGTACACATCAGAGATATTAACTCAAATCAAACCGTCTAAGCTGTGAAACCCACACCAACAGTAATGAGAAGGGGAGGCTGGAGATTGGAGAGTGGAGAGGAAGAAGAAGAAGAAGATCGGGAAGGGAAGGCTCATTCTTTCGTTAGAGTAAGAAAAGAGGGGAGGGGTGTAATGTAAACGAGTGAAGGTAAAAAGTATAAAAGAATATTTATACTACCCGTTCTGGGTCAGGTTGGGTTGGTTCGGGTCAGATCCTTTCGGTTCGAGTATTTGGGTCGGATCGGTCTGGATCGACTTCTATCTGGACCCGATCCGAAAGACAATCGGATCTGGGTGAATAGACTCGATTAGGCTTATCTAAGCCGTCGGTTCTGTTCGGAACGATATCGAGTCGGGTCGGATCCACCGGATTGGGTCCAAAATACCCACCTCTACCCACCTATCAAACTATGAAAAACGTATGTAACCTGTGCCGTACCATGATCTATGTGTTGTATCTACACCGTCCATCCATTTGGAAAGACCATTTTAAGCCATGAGCCAAAGATTGAGGCAGATCCAAAGTAAAAGTGAACTCCACCATAAAAACACAATAGGGACAGTGACGCCCACCGTTGAATCCTTCTAGACCCACCATGGTGTTTATTTTACATCCAGCCAGTATATAAGTTAACGAAGATATGGAAAAATGGAAAAAAACAAACAGCTTGATCTAAAACTTTCGTGTCCACAAAGAATTTTTCAACGGTAGGCTGTCAATACCCACTGTTTTCGTTGGGAAGCGGAATGGCTGGTGTACCTCACATCAGCTATATATAGCTGATGAAGGTATACGTGGCTCGAAGAGGAGCACGCTCCTCGAGGTTCGAGTTATACTTAAAAGGAGGTGAAAGTTACAGTGGGCCTCACAGTGATGTATTTATTATATCTATACCGTTGATATATTTTTAGAGATTATTTTAGAGTATCACTCAAAAAATGAATCATATCCAAAGATCATATGAACCACACTACAAATAGCAGTGGAGTTAATGATTTTCACCGTAAAAAAATTCACAGGGCTAACCATAACATTTATTTTCCATTCAATCTATTCATAAGGTCACAAAGACCTGAATGAAGAGGAAAAACAAATTTAGTATTGATCAAAAACTTCTGTGACCCCAAAAAGGGTTTCAACGGTAGATGTTCAATCCCCCGCTGCTTCTTGTAGTATGGATAGCTATATCTTTCTTATATATCTTCTCAAGCCTTAAGACTACTCGTCAAATGAATGAACCGTTTGGATATAATACATACCTCATGATTAGACTCACGGAAGGCGCTGACGTCAAGACAGCAGCTATATTGCTGGTGTGAGGTACACCAGCCAATCCGCTTTGTCTACTTAAAGCTTGGTATCTGCCTCACTCTTTTGGCTCATGCGCGCCCTAAAATGTCACTTTAAATGGAGGGACGGTGTGGATACAACTCATGGATCATGATTGCCCCACGGAACCTGATGAGGTAACTTCAAAACCGAGATTAGCTACATCTACAGGGTGATGTGATGTTACCAAGTTGTATAGGCCTAACCATGATGTATGTCTTATATCCACACTGTCCATCCATCTGGAGAGATCTTTTTAGAGAATTATGAAGAGAATGAGTCAGATCCAAAGCTAGAGTGGACCCCACCATAGAAAACAGTGGAGATTAAACGCTTATCATAGTGGACTGTTGAAAGGTTTCAACTGTGAGTGTCACTTTCTACTATTTTCTGTGGTGGGTCCGCTCGAGTTTTGGATCTCCTTCTTGGATCATTCCTTAAAAAGATCTCTCCAAATATATGGACGGTGTGGATACAACACATATATCATGGCAGGGCCATAGAACTTGGTGACCCCTATACATACCTAAGGTAATGGTGAAGTTTTCAGCGTAAAAATAGATGTATCATATTTTTTATTGGACTTATTTTTGTGTCAATGATCTAGACCACCCAGGATTAAAACCATTGATCAATTGCTTAATATTTGTCAAATCAGTGTGACTTTTTAATGGTCACCCATGAAACTTAAATTGGACCAAGTGAACGGTCTAGATCAATGGATTGGACTGTCTGACTGTCCCAATGCAACTAGGGTTTTATAAATCCGCTGGGAAGTATATTGTTTTATGGATTTCTTAATTACCAAAGAGTTGGTGTACGAGAATCGAAGACTGATGCAAAGATATGACCCACATATCATATATCTCCTCATTGTCTATACATTCTAGAGTGGGTCCAACAGGGACATCTGATGGACGGTTGGATGGTATATACGCATAATGGTCGGCCCTGCACTGTGACTCATCTGATAAACTCAATATATTTGGATGCATGTAAACATAAACTCATACACCAACCTTGTTTCATCAAAAATTTAAAATCATAACATGTAATTAAATCAATCTAATCTAATATAATTTCCTTCTCTGATTATATTACATCAACTGTCATAAAACTTAAAAATAAATAATAAATAAAATAAAAACTATTACAATGTATATGGTATTATCCCTGTTGCTGGATTGGAAACTGAGTATCGAATTTTTGAAGGAAAGCGCTTGATGCTACCGTCTTCTAAGTTGAAGATACCTGAATCATTAGCTGAATCATAATTGTAGGTAGCACCAGTACTAGTAAAATAGATACAGTTCCTTTTGAAATCTGACAATTCTTCGGTTGAAAGAGACTTGGGATACCCCAAGAAAATCATCTGACCATCCAAACTTTTCATATTTATCCAATGAGTCCCACTACCGTCCATCTTAAAAACATGAAAGCCTGTTGTCCGCCTGTGAAATCTACGTTCACCAAAATACTCATAAAACCTTAAAATCATTAGTAAGTTTCCATGTGATTCAACCAAGTGGATGTCATCAACGAAAGGAACACCCAACGGAGGATATCTAGGCTCTGCTAGTGGAAGCATCTTCTGATTTGTGGAGTCTGGATCGTGACCCAACTCATAGATGGTGAGTTCGTTGTTATATCTTACTATATGTAGTAAGCCATGATAAAATGTAATATCGTATAAGTACCGATATTTGTCGGATTCTCCTTCAAAAGCCGTCCATACTGTATCTCCCAAATTTAAAAATACCAGCGTATTTTCTAAATATGTAATCACAACCTTACAATCAACGGAAGTAGGGTCCGAAGACAAAATAGCCTTACCAACAGCTCTTGGACCGTGCTCCCAGAAATCTTCAACGTTACGGTTTCCAGCTAAGTTCCAAACTCTAGCCTGCCGCGGGAGTTGGATTCGTTCATTGGAATTTATATTCAATATATAGCATCCATTGTTCTTGTTATCCATTAAAATCAACCATTCATTTAAACATCCTAACAAGCTTGCTCCAAGTGATTGACAAACTCCGAGTGACTGACAAACATATAGCCTGTATATCTTGTTGTCTGATAGACTGAGAAATCTATGAATTTTGGTTTCTTGATTTTTTGAGAGAATAAGGCATGGGAGTTTATGCATTGGTAAGTTGAGATTGCGGGCCGCCATCCTCTTCATGGCTGCATGCCACGATACGCAGACTGCACCGGCATGGATACAATCTACTGGATATAGACCCATTAAGATGGTAACGAGGATTTCAGTAGGAAGCTGAGACCACGTACCTATATCATTAATATTCTCCATGGTTGATGATTTAGAGCTGAAGAGGAGAAATAACCGAAGAAAGGCTGATTTAGAGCAGAAGAGCAGAAGAGGAGAAATAACCGAAGAAAGGCTGATTTAGAGCGGAAGAGCAGAAGAGGAGAAATAACCGAAGAAAGGCTGTTGTTGATTTTAAAGCAGATGAGAAATAGCCGATGATGAGAAATAGCCAATGGCCTGTGAGTATCTCTCGATGTTGCTGTAGGCTATTTTATAATACTGCCCGTTCTAAGTTCTAATGGGACGCGGTTTTGCTAGGGACGCCTCTACCAGACAGGTGGCTAGTGATCGTTGATATGTGGACCCCCATAATATATATGTTTTATCCATGCCGTCCATCTATTTTGAAAGATAATTTTAGGACTTAGATTTCAAAAATTAGTTATATATAAATCTCAGGTGTACCACACTATGGAAAACAGTAGTGATTGAATTTCCACCATTAAAAACCTTATAGGGTCCACTGTAATGTTTATTTGACATCTAACCTGTTGATTATGTCGTAAAGACTTGGATGAAGGGGAAAAATATATATCATTTTTATCTAAAACTTTTGTGGCCCCAATAAATTTTTAATGATGGGCGTTCAATCAACACTGTGCGGTCCCATTGAGATATGGATCAACCTCATTTTTGGAATGATACTGTAAAATGATCTGGAAGAATAGGTGGACGGCATGGATGAAACACATACATAATGGTGTGGCCCATAGAGCACCGATCACGAGCCATTAGCTAGTGGCAGGGTGCGGAGTTCGGTCCGGACGGATGCGGATTTCCAGCGAAATACTTTCGCAGGAAGTTCCTGCGCAGCGATGCTGGGTGGGTCCCAACGAGATGATTGTGAGAAATCTACTCTGTCCATCAGTTTTACGATCTCATTTTAGGATGTTTTACTGAAATTTAAATGTATCCAACAATCAAGTGGGACAGACGAGAGAAAACAGTGGAAATTCAGTGAGCACCGTTGAAGTATACTTATGTTCATAAAAGTTTTGTATCAGGATATATTTATAGTTTTTTCAATTCAAACCATTTGTAATTACCTTATAAACGGTTTGGATAGCATATAAACATTAAGGTGGAGCTCAGAAATGTTTCAACGGTAGAAATTTCTTTCCCTAATTTTCCCTCTCGTGTGACTCACTTAGTTTTTATATCCAACTCGATTTTTGTCTAACATACTTAAATGCTCTGGCAAAACGGATGGACGGAATGAATTTCTCGCAAACATCTCGGTGGGACCCACGCATGAACTTCCTGCGAAAGGCTTTCGCAGGAAATCCGCGTCCGGTCCGGACATTGAACCAGCGCGGTCCAGGGATGCGGAATCGGAAGCCGATTGCCCACCGAGTAACTCAGTACGGAGTAAAATCTGTGGGCCCACTGCGATTTATGTATTTTATCTACTCCGTCCATCCAATTTTAAATATAATTTTAGGTATTTTAAAAAAAATGAAGGATATCCAAATCTTAATTGGACCACAAAACAGGACAGTGTGAATTGAATTTCTACCGTTGAAAAATTCTTAGAGCTCACGGTAAGTTTTTGATGAAGATAATATTTGTTTTTACCTTCATCCAGGTATTTATACAGGGTTTAGGTACTATGCGCTGGAGCTCACTATAAGCTCCCGTGAGGACGAGCTGTGTGGGCCCCACCGTGATGTGTGTCGACCATCAACACCGTTCATTTGATGGGTCCCCTTTAAATTATAGGATATCCCAAAAATCAGCCGTATACAGAACTCAGGTGGGCCATACCATCTAAAATCATGTGAAGACATGCCAAAAACATATAAAAGCACTTGGTGGGGCTCACCTGAGTTTTGAATGCTGCTGAAACTTGGTATGAACCCTCATCCAAGTGGGACACACATAATGGATGGGCTGAATTTGCAAACCACATCTCAGTGGTCCCAAAAAATGTCCCATGAATGTTTTAATGGTGCACGGCCCCTCTCCACTTCTGTATGTGGTGTGGCCCACACAAGTCACAGATTGTCTTGATTTTTGAGACCTAGACCCACGATGGAATGGTGCATCCGACTGATGGGGTAGATGTTCGAAACGCATCACGGTGGGGCTCACACAGCTCGACCTCATGGGACGTTCCCATCAGCTCGAGCGCATAGTACCTTTTCCCATATATATATATATATATATATATATATATATATATATATATGGGAAAAGGTACTATGCGCCCGAGCTCACTGGTCCGTCGCATGAGGTTGAGCTGTGTGGGCCTCACCATGATGCGTTTGAACATCTACCCCATCGATCGATGCGATGGATTCCATCATGGGCCTAGGTCCCAAAAGCAAGTCAATCCGTGACTTGTGGGGCTACACCACATACGAAGTGGAGAGGGGCCGTTTAAAACATTCATAACCATTTTGAGGGCCCACCAAGATGTGGTTTGCAAATCCAACCCATCCATTATGTGTGTCCCACTTGAATGAGGGTTCGCAAAGTTTCAGCGCATGAAAAACTCAGGTGGGCCCCACCAAGTGCTTTTATATGTTTTAACGGTGTCTTCACATAATTTTAAATGGTATGGCCCACCCGAGTTCCATATACAAAATGATTTTTGGGATATCCCATAATTTAAAGGGTACCCATCAAATGCACGATATTGATGGTCGACACGCATCACTAAAGCCCACATAATTTCGACCTCACGATAAGCTTATCGTGAGCTCGAGCGCATAATACCTTTTCGCCATATATATATATATATATATATATATATATATATATATATATATATATATATATATCTTATTAACAGTTTGGATGAAAAATAAACATCATTGTGGGTCCTATGAAGGTTTCAACGGTGTAAATCATTATTCCTACTATTTCCTTTAGTGGGGTCTAGTTGACCTTTTGATATACTTCAATTTTTGGCTCAACCCCTAAAATAATCTTTAAAATCTGATGGACGGCGTGGATAAACCACATATATTCACAGTGGGGCCAACATAGTGTATTCAGTACGATAAAAACCTACTGAGTTAATCAGATATGCTGGGTAGAAATAGAAATGGGAAATTTCCTACTGTCGGACCCATTTATGGCCCAATAACCTTTTTAAGCCCACTTGTTTTTAGCTCCCTGGAATAAGCCCCAACTGTACGACAACTTTTCACAGGTTGAAAATGCCCCCGCTTTATCAATTTCACTCCATTCTCTCCTTTACGCCCAAATAAACGTCCGGACTCATCTCTATCATCCTTATTTCTTATTTTCACCCATTTTCTTCACTAAATCTCCATGTAATCTCCATCATACCATCACATTACATCTTCCATATTGCATTCTACTCAAGCCTAAGTGCATTCTTTTTATGAGAGGACGCAAATGCATTAATAAATGTGAAATCTTTAGGACCTTTCTTCGAAGAACATGTTTCACATCAATGCACTCTTATTCTTTTTTCTCGAACACGGATTTCACTGAGTGTATTAGAGTTCGCGGTCAATTACCTTGAAGTTTAAATTCTAGGTAAATTCTTAAGTGTTTACCTAGAAGTTTGCGGTCAATTTCACGTGGTCAATTTCATGCATTGCTAAGTCAATTTTACGTGGGTATCCAATAAACTTTAAGAAGTTCGCAGTCAATTTGACAAAGTTTCGTAGTCAATTTCACTTAGTTTCTGGTCAATATACTAAATTGATCAGTCAACTTCATGCACTACTTGGTTAATTTCACACATTTTACCATCAAATTGTAGTGCATTTCTATAATATGACTATGAATTTGTAGTGCATTTTTGGTAATATGACTGTGAATGTTATATATTGAATACATCTGTTGCTTTCTTTGAAATTGCGAATTTCTTATCACTACGATTTAAATTTTCAATAAGATATTCATTTCACGGTCAATTCCATGCATTTCATGGTCAATCCCCTTCACTTCACGGTCAATTCCATGCATTTTTATGGTTAATTCCATGCGAATCCCCCTCACTTCACGGTCAAGTCAATTCATTTCATGGTCAATTCCCTTCCCTTCACGGTCAATTCCATGCATTTCACTGTCATTTCCCTTCACCTCACGTTCAATTCAATGCATTTCACGGTCAATCCCCTTCACTTCATGGTCAATTTCATGCATTTCACAGTCAATTCCCTTCATGGTCATTTCCATGTATTTCACGGTCAATTCCCTTCACTTCACGATTAATTCCATACATTTCACGGTCATTTCCCTTAACTTCACGGTCATTTCCATGCACTTCACGGTCAATTCCCTTCACTTCACGGTCAATTCGGTCATTCCCCTTCACTTCACAGTCAACTTCCCCTTCACGGTCAATTCCATGCATGTCACGGTCAATTCTCTTCACTTCACGGCCAATTCCCTTCACTTCTCACAGTCAATTTCGCCGTTTCCCCTTCACTTCATGGTTAATTCAATTCCCCTAGGGCCTGTTTGATTTTCCATCATACATGTAAATCATATACATCACGGTGGGCCCCACATTGATTTTGTAAATTTCTCGATTTAAGTGTTAAAAAAGTAAGTTGTGACATTTACATTGGGAAAGATGTGATAATTACCTAGGTAAATAATTATTACCCATTTACATGGTAATTATAAGTGAGCCCAAAAATCAAATTGGCCCTTAAGTTCACTCACTTTGCAGTCATTTTCAATCACTTTAGGACCGAGAAGTGAAGGGAAATTCATCGCGAAGTGAGCGAACCTGCCCTATACGTGAGTGAAATTGACTGCGAAGTGAGTGAAAATCGTTGCGAATTGAGTGACATACATCCCTGTAATTTAGAACTTTGAAAATCTGACCGATAAGTCGGTCATATTTGAGCTAGTACAATGGTGGATTTCTTACTACTCAGTCAATCCACCATATACATGTGAATACTAAACGAGTTATATTATTGTGTTTGTTTTCAAAAAATGGCTTCAGTAGTCATCCTATGCTCATATGGTGGGGAGTGAGTTAGCGAAAACAATCGATATACGTATAAGGGTGGAGACTTGAAACCTACTGTTGCAGGCGTTGACACTTCATATGAATAACTTCTATCGAAAATGTACAAAATTGTGAAGAGTAGACCTGAGGATTATGATATAAGGTTGAACGTATTGTATCCTTGCACAAACGAATTAGTCCCTCCAGTTGTAATTGAAGATGATGAAGATGTGAGAATGTTCTTGGCAGCATAGCTAAAACACCCGGATCACTACATCTCATTATTCATCGAGACAATGCAGCGCTTTAATGAGGCAGTACTCGAAGACCCGGTGGCTTACAGTGGGTTCAAACATGACGCCCCAGTAGTAGGAAGTTTGGGTGAGGAACATATCTTGAAATATGAATATATATGGCATTACCTTCACAAGTTCTTCTAAGCAACACTCTAGTACCCGAGCCGGCTCAGACATTAAACTTCATGACAAGTCAAGTGAGGGCGTCGGCTGACGTGAACCTCAGAAGTGAATATACAACATCACCTTCATTTACGAGAGTAGATTTACCCTCAATATCTAATGCCAGAAACGTAAGTGGAAGCAACATTCCATTGCTCGAGCAGGCTCGAACATCGGACTTCACCACTAGGCTTCTCATTATGCCTTTCGAGGATGCTAGTTTCACCAATGCAGACCTGTCACTGTATTCATATCCACTTGATGACCTGATTGATATAATCGATGGCCAAATGTTTAAGGACAAGAACTAGTTTAAGTATGTTTTGAGCCAATTTGCAATTTGTAACAACTTTCAATACAAGGTGTTGTATTCAACATCTAAGAAATTCACCGTGGCGTGTATGGAAGATAAGTGTGAATGAAGGGTACACGCATCTAGGATGAATGATGCGGAGAAATTCAAGATTAAGACTTGCAAGTCCATACATACATGTGCAATGTCATGGATAAAGAACAATCATCAGCAAGCAAGTAGTAAGCTGGCCAGTGAACTGGTTGTCAATCGCATTGAGCAGCGCCTTGGGTTAAGGCCGAATGTAACAGCCCATATTTTTCCTAACTTGGAATTAGACGTCCTTAGGCGATGGGTCAATCCTAACACCGGTTTAACTTCTCAAACACTCAATTAAAGCCTCAAATCCCTTTTCAAACCATTTTCTTCACAAATCTCACCTTTCACTACCTCGTTCTTTAAATCCTTCTAAGTACTTTCACATTAGACACTATCTTAAAGTTTAGGAGATGAAGAACAATACTTAAACTAAACATTGCTACAAAGGTCTAAGTACCATCTCAGACCGAAATCACTCAGGACTAAATCCTTTAGAAATTTGACAAGTTAACTACGTGTTAAACTAGATTATCCATGAAATCTGTTTCAATCACTTTAAATACGATCTGCAAGACCCAAAACTTGTAGAATCATTGACGTTAGGTTACCCAAAAATCTCAGATCAATCTCATTACCCAGTTACTCTGGGAGCATCTCGAAACTCCGTATCAGATCGGGACCACACGTCGGAAGTCCGAATAACACGAAGTTAAGGAATTAGGACCGCCTCGTTGGGCTTGACAACCATCTCGGAAATCAAATTCAGACAGTGTCCCACGGCTGTTCGCTTGAGTCCGGAACGAGGAGTGTGAAAACACTTGATTTTCTTTAAAAATAAATATCTCAAATAGTAATCTGAGACTTGTTACTTGCAGACATTTTGTAAGCAACCAGACCGTCAGAATCTGACCTAAATACACCCTCGGATTAGGAAAAATTTCATAAACATATCCATGAACTTGGAATTTCAGATCGAGACTCGCTGACCGTTGAACTGAAACTGGTCTGCCACGTGTGATTTGGGAATCCGACCGAAACGAAAACTTAACTCCACCTTGATCCGGTGTCTGTGAGCTTAAGTTCGACTTTTGGCTTAAGGAGGCCCGCCAGAAGTCCTCTGTTGAGCTGAAAAAGGAGCGCTTTGGTTATAACCTAAGTATAATTTGACCTGGAGTCTATTTCTGTGAGTTTTTAGGCTATATAAGGACCTTAAACCCTCTCTCATTTCAGCCATCCGAATTTGAGAAAAATCCTAGGAAAAGAGAGAGAAAATGTGAGAGATGTGGGAGATTCTTCCCTGCCGTTCATCCTTGCCGTATCTAAGCTCAACTGCTCCATTCTAATCGCTTTTCTGGCGATTCCGACTTCGTTTCTAGGTAAGAAATGTTAACCCTAATCTGTTTTAGAATTGTAAGGGTTGTAGGTTATGAAATAGCTAACCTATTTCATTCTATAGGTTACCAAATTGCCGAATACGGAAGCTTAGCAAACCTACCTGATTTGTTACGATTCTACGATAAAAGGTGCGGACTTTAGGTGTATAGGTTATGGTTTTCAATACTTTCAATGTCAGATAATGATAGATTCATGATCTGCATGCAATTGCACATGTACAAAGTGCTGTCTGTTTTCCGTTTCGATTAAAGATGAAGAATATGGAATTTTACATACTCTAGGTATTTGTAGAAAGTACCGTATACGTATAAATTTTGAAAATGTGTTTTCCATGATTATTTGTTATATTGATATATTATATATGGATAAAATACTTGTTTGGCGAAAGGATTCGCCCTAATACATGCTTTTGCTAATATACACTATGTATGTTAAAATAGTGTATTATAAGTGTTTGTGAAAATGACTGAATGAGTATAGAATTCTCATTCGTACTCGCCATGACTAATTGTCATGGATATATGATTGTTGTATTGGCGATCCCCCTTTGACGAAAGAATTTGCCCTAAATTACGCCACGGCCACTATAAGCTACATACGTTAAAATGTGTAGTCCAAGTGTTTGTAGAAATGACTGAATGATTATAGAACTTGGATT
This sequence comes from Magnolia changhungtana, assembly GCA_030180095.1. Lineage (NCBI taxonomy): Eukaryota > Viridiplantae > Streptophyta > Magnoliopsida > Magnoliales > Magnoliaceae > Magnolia > Magnolia changhungtana. Next base: position 1,332,006 of record JASAUF010000642.1, on the reverse strand, counting down.
CCTGCTTGCCATGACTATCCGTCGTGGGTGCACGCGTGTTATAAATGGGGCAACTCCTTAGTGAAAAGATTTGACCTAATACCTATGTGATCAACATATGTGATGTATGTTGATACATGTAGTTTAAAGTGTTTGTTGAAATGTCTGAATGAGTAGTGGTTAGTAAATTGTAATGTATAAGGGTGTTGAGATATGATTCTCAATCCCTTTAACTATGTGTATGAGTTCTTTATATATCTGTGTGATTAGAAATTGAATATGTATAAACTCATGCTTATGTTGTACTTCATAACATGCTCAACTAACCTATGATTTTATCTATGTTATACATATGTTTAAATTCATGATTAAGGGCATGAAGGGTGATGGGGGAGTGGTGTAACGAGTGCAAGCAACAACCCTGGCAGCCCTAAGCGGACCGTATCAGACTTTGATTGTATGATTTGAATCTTAATCCATTACTGCTTTAGCTATCTGTAATTGAATGTGATTGGGGCTATTGTATAGTCCAGGCAATCGGTAACAGATTTGAGCTCGTGGTTGGCTTCTATTCGCCACGCAAGACGTGTTTGACGAACCCGAGTCGTGCGTTGCTTGTCGGCAGTGGTTAGGCCACACGAAGTGCTTATGCACTTCATGTCGTACAACTCAACGGGCGCTCGTGCAAGTCGAGCTCGTCAAGTAACCTGATCTGTCTAATGTATGTTCACCATGTTTGGATGCCTCTGCTTGAACCTAGGGTACCAAACTTACCAGTGGAATTCCGTTAACCTTGGTACCTTGATCCGCTAAGACTCATGAGCCGGGCATGGTGGTATGGGACACCGTGGTCGAGCTGTCGGCCTACGCTGGGGCCATGTGCCTCCCCGTAGTGACCATTGAGCAACCAGACTCGTGAGCCGATTATGGTGGTATGGGACACTATATTCGAGCTGTCGGCCTACACTGGCGTAGGCTGGCTGTGGTCCTCAGTCAGGTTGCATCTAAGTCTCATTGTCAATAAGTGGACTGGTCGGGCTTCGAAAATAGACTGCCGGTTGGTAGGTCGTTAGTGGAGTGACCTCGAGCATACTCTAAAATCTGTGATTGGCAATAAGCCCTTCGCAGTAACTAGAGTCCGAGTTGAGTCGTGTACGGTAAGACCTGTATTCGAGCTGACAGCCAGAGATTGAGCCGAGTACGATGAGACTGTATTCGAGTTGACGGCCAACAATTGAGCCGTATATGGTGAGATCTGTATCCATGTTGACGAGTGACGAGCCCTTTGCGATGCATTTGCGATGTCTCTCGAACCATAATATCGTATGAGATTATCTAGGTTTGACGACCCTAGAATGGATCATGTTTGGGAATGATACAAGGGAGGTACCTTAGTTTCCCAATCCTGCTATTTGAAATGGACTAATAATAACTCGGTAATCGATTGCGTAATGGGGTCTTATGAAGACTCTTACAAAGAACTCCTGATGTACTTGCATGAGTTGAGGATGGCGAACCCGGGGACAGTGACTGCCCTGCTTGTGAATCAACAAACAACGAGGTTCGAGAGATGTTTTGTTGTGCTCGGACAGTGTGTCAGAAATTTTCAAACATCTCTGCGAAGGGTCTTGGCCATTGACGAGACGCATCTAAAAGGTAAGTACAGGGGTATTTTGTTCATTGCTACGGCTTTGGATGGCGACAATCATATCTTTCCAGTCACTTTTGGTATCGGAGAATCAGATAACAACAGCAGTTGGAACTGGTTCCTTACATACCTCAGTATTTGTTAGGGGATCTACCTGGTCTTGTGATCATATCAGACCGGCATAAAGGTCTAATGAAAGAAGTTCTCCAGGTCTTCTAAGCAGCAATCCATGGCTACTGCATGTACCATATATACCGAAACTTGGTGGACACATTCAAAGACAAGTCGTTAGAAATCTACTACTGGCAAGCTATAAAAACTTGTAGGAAGGTTGAATTCAAAAAGTTAATGGATGATATCGAACTTGTCAACCCCCGGTACATGCATGGTTGAGGAAAATAGGTTTTAAAAAGTGGGCATCTTCACACTTCCTAGGAAAAAAATTCAATTTGGTCACTACAAATATAGTTGAGTGTGTTAATGCTCTATTCAAAGAATATCCGGTGACTATGTTAATAGAGACGGTCAGAATGAAAATTCAAGAGATGTTTTATAAAGAAGAGAATCATCATCATTATTCGTTGGACCGTTGACACTGTGGGCTGAGAAACAATTAAAAGATCTCATACCGAAGGCACGAGATGTTCGTTGCTACGCAATTTCTCAGGATGAATACTATATTGTGGGAGACTACAATGATACCATAAAGCTCAATGAGCTTTCATGTACATGTCGTAAGTTTGAAGTAAAGGGATTGCCTTGTTTTCATGTTTTTTCAATATGTATAAACTATAATTTTCCTCATTATTCGTATTGCACCCCATTGTACACGGTGAGAAATTACCAGATCATGTATGAAGATTCCATGTACCCAGTACGGGACAAGAGTCAATGAAAAATTTCTTCTAGATTTAAGGAGTATTGTTCGAGCATCAAGCCTCTGCTATAAACGAGGTTAGCTAGAAGACCGAAGAAGGCACGTATCCTTTCCCGTGGAGAAGAACGAACAACAAAAATATGCGGACCTTACAAACAAATAGGGCATAATCGTCGGAGTTGTAAATTTCCAATACCTCTGGAATAATGTAATTTAAAATGCATTTTTTGTAATACGACTGTGAATGTTGTATATTGAATACATTTATTGCTTTCTTTAAAATTGCGAGAGTAATTGAATACATTCACTCCACGATCAATTCCTTTCACTTCACGGTCATTTCCATGCACTTCACGATCAATTTCCCTCACTTCACAGTCAATTCCGTGCATTTCACAGTCAATTCCCTTCACTTCAATGGAGTAATTAAGGAAATAATGTAATAAAATCATATTGGTATTTGGAATTTGTCTAAAATGAACTTTAATCACTTCTCTCTTTACTCTTTAAGATGTTTTCATGGTGCCCATGTGACCAAATCAAGATGCAAATTTTATACAGTGGCAAAAGCAAGCATTTTCAGTTTAAACACACTTTGAAAGACATGGTCTTTGGTCCCATACAGGTACAAATGATATTTTGATGTGAACAGCACAACAAGCTAGTGATAACTTATAAGTGGTAAGCATAAACCGAGCAGGTCTGTTTTACACAGTGAAAACATGTAGTTGCCCCTAAAATCATGTCACTAAAATCACATTCATCTTTTCCATTCATATCAAAAAATACAATATAACTATCCCACTGACCCGATCGACCTCGAGTCACTGTTCTACTGACCCGGTTGACCCCGAGTCACTGTCCCACTGACCCAGTCGATTCGAGCTGGGTTCGATCCGAGTCGAGTTGAGCTAGGGCACGCTCGAACTCGGCTCGAACTCATTTTTGACCTCAAAAAATCAGCTCGACTCAGCTCGAACTCAGCTTCAAACCGAGGCAAATTGAGCTTTTTCGAGTCAAGTCCAGCGAGCTAACTGAGCTAGCTTATTGGTGCACGCCCCTGGTCACTAGCCAAACCGCATCCAAAATTTTGGGTGCTAATGAGAACATCAAGGGATGGACATGATGAACGTCTGTAACATCTCAAGTTAGGTTTCAGTTCTGACAAGTGCGACTCTGTTTTCAGTGATCCAGACCATTAATCCATTGCTTAGCACCAGACATTATAATAAATCAATGATTCTAAGCCTTTGATTTTTCATCTACAAATAAAGAGTAAATATGTAACGCCCTGAAAATTGGGGGTCGTGTATGCACTCGACTCCCAAGTTCCCGGGTATCACTTATAACCAATTTTACATGTTTTGCGTGTAATCTGGTTTGATAAGCAGTATGGAATTACTCGAAACACTAATCACAATTCACAACTAGTCTACTGGAACGGAAATGGCTAAATGAAAACAAGTCCAAAAATCTATTAATGGGTTGCACAAGGCTTTGCCCAGTAAAATACAAAAGAATTGTAAGTCCAAAGAATAGTTTCCACTGCTCAGCAATCCAAAAATGTGTTTGCCAGACCTATGGTGTACCGCCCATCGACTAGACGTAGGATAATTTATCCTCCTCTTCGATGCTTGCGCCGCACGGCTTGTCGAACTCAGTACCACCAGCAGCTACTGAAGAGTTTGGTTGGTGTTTTAAAACACCGTCCCAGAGTGGGAGTGAGTGATCAACTCAATGGGTGCATTTAATCTTAAGTTACAACAGGCATCGATTATATTAATTTAATGAAAGGTAAACATTCATAAATCCTTAACTAATCTTATTAATGCATATGCATGATAAATGATATGATACATGACCTCGCCGCAACACTCCCTCGAACGACTCCGTCTAACGATCGCACATAACCAGCACTCCCTCATTGCGACCTCAACTACCGAGTCGTCAAATCCTAGCTAATGCAATGCATGAATAATGTTAACCCGGTTATTTAATTAATTTCGTTCATCCAGCAGATTGGGGAAACTAGTACACCCCATGATATCAATGCCCTTAACTAGTTGCGAGGCTAAGGCCCCTCAACGCGAGAGGCCAAGACCCCACGATCCTTAATCTCATCGGGTTCCCCATCCTCGATTTCAAGCACATGGGGAGTGCTAGGAGAGGTATCACTCACGGTCACTACGGGGAGGCTCGTCACCCCAGCGTAGGTCGACAGCTCAGACATAGTGTCCCATTCTACCGTGCCCGGCTCTTAAAACAGTGTATCAGTTTCAAATGGTTATCAATGGGCATCAGCGGGCGAAGGGTGTTCCAGGTTTCATTCAGGCGTGAGTAGACAAGGTTAACAATCATAATTGGTCAGTAATTAGGCTAGACTGTGTGAGTCCAGGCGAATATGTGACGGATGACATCGGGTACAAGTGACTCACGTAGTCCAACTACTGTCGCCCATTCGCATCCACCCAAACCTGCTGGTTTAGCCGCAAGATGGTCATACCAGCAGAACCACCTTCTCTCACATCAGTTTCCTAACCCACCCAGGGGTTTGATGATATTCAATCATGCTTCAACAATTCAGAATTTATCATCTAACATAGGTGGCATCATGCACTCATACACCAAACACAGATTTCAAATTTCTATATAATTGCAACTACTAACAATAACATGAATTAACCGTGTGTGTGTAGTGTGTGGGATTAACGAAGAGACCAAGCATTATATATATATATATATATATATCTCATAGAACAAAAATACAACAAGGGTTAATGGAACATACATGCTATAAAGAATCATTGCGCAAGAATCAAGCAAGAAATGAACAAGCAAATCACCAAATTTATGCCCAATCATGCTAATGAACATCAAACATGACATAATCATTCCATGTTGATTGGGAGGATCTAAAAGGTAAGGTCTTGCCTAGGTTTTCACTAGATTATCCAAATACATCACCCAAACAATTATAATCATTAGATTCATAGTAAAATTGATAATAGGCCACCTAAGAATAATAGTCCGCACCTATGGATTGTTGAGATATCAAAAATGACATAAGAATGTGGATTTTCGGGGTCGATTGGCCGAAATCTCTGAGGTAAAGCACTTGCATGTTAGAACTCCATGCAAATCCCCTCTCAACGTAAGGGTTTCAAGAAAAAGGGATAAGGGATTTACCTATACAATCAATTGGAGCAGTTCTTGCGGTCGTGGTGGAGGGTTTTCTTGGAGAAGGGGTTGGGAGTTACAAGATTGAGCTCCCTTGGGCCCCACTTTAACTATGACCCACTTCTTTCCCTTCTTCACTCTCCCTTCCTCTCTTCTTCCTTTCTTCTTTCTTCTTTCTCCCTTTTTTCTCTTCTCTCTTTCCTTTCTCTAGGGCAAATTCGTATGGGGAGAGGGGTGCCCAAAAGAAGCGCTTATATAGGGCCAAATTTGGTGTAAATGGCCCTAAGGGCTAGGTTTTTACTATACTAGCCCTATGAGAGGATCTTTCTAACCTCTAGGGCTCACTATGGGGTGTACATATTGATATACGCCGTAGGATAATTAGCCCTAATAATGATTTACGTATGGACATGTTTGGCCTACCATTTAGATGCGCCGATCGATAGATATGATGAGAAGTCTATTCAACGGTTGCCGATAGTCGATCTGGGCCGTGGCTATACGGATATGAGTAGGGAAATATCCTTATTCTATGTGTGAAGTTTGGTCATAAATCGACGGTCCGAAATCCTCAACTTTACATAAGAGTAGACAACCCAATTCACTTAAGTTTCAGCTTCTTCCTTTAAGGTATTTGCATTTCTCATGCACTCGTCCTTTGGCTCAAGCTGAGTGGTTCTGGATAGTACCCAGGTTTGACTCCTGCGATGAACGTCAAGCCCAGTAAGATGGACATTATTCTATAGTTTTGGAATTAGTGGCCCACTAACGAGTGGTCTAGAGTTTGTTCGGAAAATCGGCGCATTTGTTGAATGAATTAAGTATTGAGATTTCTCGGAGGCAATGATTAGGGTTTGGATTAACTATGTTCATAGTGTGAGCTATTTATAACTAGTGAAAGTGGAGGTTTGGTCATGATTACTGTAAACCGTCAGTTTTAGGCTAAAAGAGTAACGGGGTTGATTTCGTCTATTAGTCAAGATTCGGGCCTTATCTGACTCGGCCTCGGTTAGATCTTTAATTTAGTTAAGATTGTCTTGATTAGTTAGCGATGGGTTGGTTAGAATTGGGTCCTATGTGAGTAAATCATGGGGCTACATGTAACACCCCGGATTTTTTGTCAACTTGAAAATAGACGTCCTTAGGCAATGGGTCGATCATAGTACCTTATTAACTTCTCAGAACTCAATCCCATAGTCTAAAATCCCTTCTTAACCCATTTCCTTCAAAATTCCACCTTTCACCACCTTATTCTTCTAAAATTTCTAAGTACTTTCATATTAGGCACAAATCATAAAGTTTAGGTGATGAAGAACAATACTTAAACAAAAAATTACTATAAATAGTAAATAAATAAATAAAATAGATTTTTGACCATTAACCATTTGAAATCTCACGAAATAAGTAGGCTATTTGGATAGATCAGCTTCTCCTACCCCAAAATCATATATTGCATGTCAAATAACTCATTCCGATTTGTAAAATACACGCATTTCAAATATCGTGTGGTAAAACCACTATTAGACAGGACAGCAAGTCGGTGATGGCATTACCGTCCAGCGGTCCGGGCGGGTCACAGCGAGCCGGGCGGCCTATTTTCTACCCTGTTTTCTATAATTTTTAGCTTGACTTTAAAAAGTCATATCTCCATCAATATAACTCCGATTTAGGTGATTCGAAAGCCAGATTGAAGCTCAATAAATCTAGTTTTATATAAAATTAAGTGAAAAATGTAATAAAAATTTTAATATAATTAAATATAGGTTATTATGAAAACTATTTAAAAATTATTAGTTTGGACAGCTGCTACTTCTAGAATTGTTAGAATTTTTTATAATACGAAATCTAATGAAATTTGGTAGAAATGAAGTAGACTTGATGATGAACTACTAGAAAAATAATTAAAATAATATATGAACTAAAAGTTCCAGAAAGGGGCATAAAACTACCCTAGGACCATATTCTATCGTTATTAGGGCATAATTTAGTTAAGTACTAAACTGAATAATTAGTAGAATTAGCTTGAACCACTTTTTATAAGAACTATAAGACCCAAAATCAGTAAAATCGATAATGCTACATTACCTAAAAACCTAGGATCAATCTCTAAACCCAGTTGCTCTCGTGAGCACATTGAAACTCCGTATCGGACCTGGATCGCATGTCGAAAGTTCGATTACTGTAAAACTATATGATTATGACTACCTTACTGGGCTTGACAACCATCTCAAAAATTAAGTCTTAATAGTATCCAGAAATGTACAACTTGGACTCGGAGCGAAGTGTGTGAGAAACGCGAATACCTTTAGAATATGAACTCAAATTTAAGTGATTTGGGTCGTTCACCTGCGGGCCAAATTTAAGATTTTTGATCGTTAGAATCTGACCTAAATACACCATTGGATCAGAAAAATTTTCCTGTACAGGTCAGCGTACTTGTGGCCCTGATCGAGTGACGATGACTGTTGAACTGAAACTGGTCCTCTGTGGTCGATCCCTAAATCTAATCGGACTGAAAACTTAACCTGGCATATATCTATTGTCAGGGAACTTTTTTCGAACAGTATGCAAAAAAGGGGCCTCCAGATGAGCTCCATTGGCCCGAAACAGCCAACTTTTAGCTATAATCTAAGTATACCATGGCCCTGGGGCCATTGAGGTCAGTTATGGGCCTATATAATGACCTAAACCTACCCCTCTCTCATTTCATACGAATTTCAACCCTAGGAAAGAGAAGAGAGAAGAAAGAGAAGAGAACAGAGAGGAGAAGAGAGAGAGTGTGAGGGATTGTTGTAAGGATTCATCCATGCCACTCCACGTGCTTAACCACCACTTCCATGTCGCTATATCGGCGATTCTGATTCCATTTTTGGGTAAGAAATCCTAACCTTAATCTGTTTTTAGGGATTCAAATAGAGTAAATGGTGAAGTAGCTAACTTATTTCATGCTATAGGTTGCTGTTGTGCCGTAGGCGAGGACTTAATGTTTAAACTGAGTTCGTTACAAGTTTACCGGTGAAAGATGTGGACTATAAACGTTTAGGTTATGGTTTTCAAGGCTTTCAATGTCAGCTAATGATTTATGTCTGACTTAATTGCTGCCATATGATCCTAGTTACGATGCTTTATATATATATTATACATATGTGAACTATGTTGAATTCAAAGATGCATTCCATGTGTTTGTTGAAATGTTCGAATGAGTATGAAATTATGATTTGTGTTCATCATTACTGTAAATGTAAGATTCATGGTTATCATCGGTATTATGATTACTATGTGTGATGATTTGCTATAATATATGTCGTAACTAACCTAGTTCATATATTGGGTAAAGGATAGCCTAAGTGTTTGATAAAATGTTTGAATGAGTGTGAAATCCTGATTTGTGCTTGTCATAATTTCTAATCTAAGATCCATGTTTGTTATATGCTTTATAACCTACGTTGTGTAAAAAATTGCTATAGTTCTTGTCATAACTAATCTAGTCTATGTATTTAGTAATGTGTAGTCTAAGTGTTTGATAAAATGCCTGAATGAGTAAATGCTTGCTGAATTGTATTTAATGAGGCCATTGAGATGGGATTCCCAAGTACCTTGTCTATAGTTATAGTTTCCTTTATGTAATCTATCTTGCTACTGCGTGATTTATGAATGAATGCCTATGTATGATAACATGTACTCTATGTGTTTGTTAAAATGCTTATATTATATTTATATTTGAATTGGTCGGTACATGCTGTTTTGACTAACACATATGAATGCCTATTGTATTTAAAGTGTGATTGGGGCTACGATGTAGTCCAGATAATCGGTAATGGTTTATAATCAGTGGCCAAACTGTTTTAGCCACAACGGATACGTTCGAAGAATCCGAGTCGTATACTGATTATCGACAGTGGCTAGGCCACGAGGAGTGCATATGTGCTCCATGTCGATTAATTCAACGTACGCTTGTACCAGTCGAGCTTATCAAGTAACTCGATTAGCCCAATGTATGTTCACCATGTATGGACGCTACTGCTTGAACCTAAGGTACCAAACTTGCTAGTGAAAAACCCGTTTAACCTTGATACCTCGATCCGCTAAGACTCATGAGCCGGGCATGGTGGTTTAGGACACCGTGGTCGAGCTGTCGGCCTACATTAGGCTGACGAGCCTCCCCGTAGTGACCAATGAGCAACCCAAACTCGTGAGCCGAATACGGTGGTATGAGACACTGTATTCTAGCTGTCAGCCTACGCTAAGGTGGCGAGCCTTTCAAGTGTGACTTCGAGTATAAACTAAGGCCTACGCTAATGGTGACGAGCCTCTTCATAGTGAGCTGAACTTGTCTGTCCACTGCTCTTTTAAATCAGGGGTGATGTTGCCCTATAATTTGTCTATCGTATGTGATTAACTAGGATTGACGACCCTAGATGGATCATCGTTTAGGTCAAATGATGTAAAGGGGAGGTACCTTAGCTTCCCAAACCTGCTATATGAATAAGTCTAATTAAGAACTTGGTTAATCATGTACATGCACAGCATTTGCATGTGCCTTTGGTGTTGGAGTTGAGCACAGAGGAAGGGGTGCATGCCGCGATCGTGAGATGATGTCGCAAAGGGAGTGCAAGCGAGGGCATGCATTATTATAACATATTATCCTTGCATTAACAAGAGTAGTTAAGACCTAATTGTTGTACTGTTTTATCATTACTGCTTGACTGAATTGATAACATGTTAACCTTTGCTTTATAGTTCCACTGAATTAGCCACTTAGTCTCACCTAGGATGGTATTTTAAAACATCACCCAGACTCTGGTTTAGATGCAAGTGATGGCGAAGCCTATATAGCGGAGTTGGACTTCGTAGGCGGGAAGAAGGATTCTCCTATGTTCGCTCTCAAACAGGTCTATGTACATCCCGTGCTGATTTAACGGGATTATAGGGACATATGGATTAGTTGGACTTTACACTTTGATGATTTGTAAATTTTGGAACCATATATTGTATATTCGGCCTAGTAACATACTCATACTCTGGAGGTTGTGAAACACTTATATACTTTACATATCTACTACAGTCTTCCGCTTACCTAATTACATTAACTCTGGAGTATGATATGCTTTTTCAGTATAATCTCACTCATGTTTAATGCATTGCTATGGATGACATCTAAAACATCATTGTCCATGTTCCATAAGTGATGCCTTGGAACTCGGGAGTAGAGCTTTGCTCAACCCCCGATTTTCAGGGCGTTATACTACACCTGATGTTCAAGTGATCGGGCAGATTCGTTGGCTTCTTATGGTTAATTAATTGGACTTGTACGGTTCTTTATTGGTACAACCCCTTTATAAACTAACATTGAGTGCTAATGCTCATTAAGTGATATTATAAGTTAATTAATAAAAAAATTTCAAGGATTTTTTAGAAATCCAAAATAGCTAAAATCCATGACGTTACAATCTAATCCCCTTAAAAATAATTTCGTCCCCAAAATTGCCTAAGGGTAACAAGTAAAGATATTATCATTTCATTTACTTAAGTTTTGTTGGTTTCGGGTTTATATACCTTTCAAGGTATATAATAAATACACTAGCCTAGCTCATTGTGATCCACCCCCTTAAAACTTTTTCACCCTGATGGTTTACTACAATTTATTTATTTATCTATTTATTTTTAAAGATTTGGATTCATGACGACGATTTCCCTCTATCTAGAGTAAAAATGTTTGTTTTCAATGTTCAACCAACACGGAGAGACGGTTGTAGTGGGCTTTGAACCCGATACGTTGATGATCTACCTGACCAGGGTAGAAGGCTCATCGTATCCCTTCTTCGTCCTAGTGGATCCTGGTCTTCTGCTCGGTCAAAGCAGTGAGTTCATTGGTAGTCGCCCAGGATTGAGAATTGGGTCAAGCCGCAAATGCTTTGCAGGTGTACACTTCCGTAATTCTGTAGTCCGATCAATCAAAATGTTTAGGGAATGATTATCAAAAGTTTAAATCTCCTATTTATAAGGTTGTCTTTTGGGTCTTGGTCTAAGAGAGTCCTCGTTTTAATTTATGTCCAAATTAAGGGTTAATAACTCTCTTAATACGCATATGGTCAAAGATCATCCTAAAAAGTTTCTAAAGGCACAAAATTTTATATGAATTACCATTTCAATCTTATAGCTAGTGGGTTATGAGCAAACTATACTTCGGTTTCATAAATTTCAAGAATGAAAGAATAGTTGAAGGTTTTAAGATATTCTGGAGGTTTGGAGTGCTAATAACGCTAATAAGGACGCAGTAAGGCAATCATATATACAAGCATTCAGAAGGCGACAAGTAAATTCTAAGGCAATCCATACATTCATATTGGATTCAAAGTTTGTTAGTATGGCCAGTTATATCCTACAGTATGGATTACAACATAGATATTCCAAACGTAAGGGAAATACAACCTAGTCAAGCAAAAGTTCTAATTATCCTTCAATACATATAGGTTGACCTAACCGACTTAGAGAAAATTACTAATTATCAGTAAGGTTATACTACTACTCTCCTAGGTTGGGCGAAGATGGGGGTGCTTCTTCCCCATAAGGGAAAGAATCACCGAAATGGAGAAGAAGGAGACAACGGTTGCTCGGAATGCCATTTCCCTCGGCAAGGAAATGGATTGTTGAATGTTTTGGAAAAAAGAAATGGGTTTAGTGTTGGATTTGTGAATGGGTTTTGAGATGGGTTTTAGGAGTGAAAGAGTGAAAGTGATGGAGTGGGATGGGTTAGGGAGATAAGAGATATGAAGGGAAAGAAGATGGTTTTGAAGAGGATGATATGTTGAGGTTTAGAGAAGGAGATGGGATTTTCTCTAAAGATTTGGGAGAATGGAGGATGGTGAAGTGAGAGTGAAAGAGTGGATGGGTTTAAGAAAAATAGATTTGAGCAATGGGAGTTGAGAAATGTTTAGGAAATGATATTTGAGAAGGGTTGGAATGAGTTTTGAGAAAATGAAATTTGAGATGGGTTAGAGTGAAGAGGATTGATGTTGGGTTTTGAGAGTAAATGGGTGAATGGAGTGGGATTGAGAATGGGTGTTGAGATGGGATGGGTCTTGTAAAGGAGAAGAAGATGGGTTTGAAGTGAGTTTCATGGATAAGAGAGTGAGAGAGTTGAAGTGGGATTTGAAGAATGGATTTGGGAGTTATGAAGAAGAAGAAGATGAGTTTGAAGTAGATCTAGAATGAGAGAGTGAGAGAGGAGGGAAATGTGTGTTGGGGTTTTGGAGAGGGTTTAGAAGGAATGGAATGTAGTGGAAATAGAGGGAAAGGGTTCTAAGCATCCCTAAATAGCAAGAAAGGTGAGCCCCACACATGTATGTATTGCAAAGGGGGGAGGACCAAGTTTTTAGGGTCTGGGCGTAGGCTGTGCTGGTCGGGTGTGGTCATGCCGAGCATCTGGAGGTTCAGGCGTAGGCTACGCCGGTCGGGCGTGGTCACGCCGAGCATCTGGAGGTTCAAGCGTAGGCTAGCTACTCCCATTGGATGTGGTCATGCCAAGCCCCTGGAGGGTCGGGCATAGGTTGTGCTAGTCAGGCATGGTCACGCCGGTCTCAGGCATGGTCAAGCCGGGCCCCTGGATGGCCTGGCAAGGTCAACTTGCGATAGCCATATCTCATAAATTGGAATGAATTATTCGATGTACCATATATGATTTTGGGGTCGGAGAAGTTGATCTATGCAATGAACCTATATATTTCACCAAATTCATTCCTGTTAGAAGCTAAAAATCCAATTGTAACGACCCGTAAATTTCCGTACTTTGGCTCGAGTACCATCTCGACCAGAAATCAATTAGGATTAAATCCTTTAGGAATTTAACAAAGTTAACTAAGTGCAAAACTCGATTAGCCATGAAATCCGTTGGGATCGCTTTAAATATGATCTGCAAGACCCAAAACTTGCAAAATCGGTGACTCTAGGTTACCCTAAAGTTTAGAACCAAACTCATTTCCTGGTTGCTCTCAGGAATGAAACGAAACTTCGTATTAGGTCTAGATCGCACATCAGAAGTCTGATTAACACGAAGTTAAGGAACTAGGACCGCCTCACTGGGCTTGACTATCATCTCAAAATCGAGTCCAGATGTCCCACGGCCATTCGTTTGGATCCTGGAGCGAGGAGTGTGAAAAACACTATTCCCTTTACAAAATAAATATCCGGAATAGTGATCGCACCATTCGCTTAACGCGCATCGGTATTAAGTAACTGCAACGTCGTCAAATCGGACTAAATTACACCCTCGGATTAAGAAAAATTTCAGGAACATTTACATGTGCTTAGAATTTCGGATCGTGGCCCATTGACCGTTGAACTGAAAGTGGTCCACCACGTGCGATCTGGGAATCCGATCGAGTCGAAAATGTAATCCCACATAGATCCATGTGTGGTGAGCTTAAGTCTGACGTTCGGCTCAAGGAGGGCCACCAGAACCTCTCTTTTGAGTTGGAAAAGTGACAAAATACCTATATTAGCAGTAACCCTTGAACCTGAGTCTATTTTGGGGAGGTTTTTGGCTATAAAAGAGGCTTAGAACAGCCCCTCTCACAGCCATACGAATTTGGGATAAAACCCTAGAGAGAGAGAGAGAAAAGAGAGAGAAGAGCTTGGGATTTGTGGGAGAACTTCCTCCTGCTGCTTTCGATTATCGCACGGCCTACACCGCCTCTTTCCAGGTGCTTTCCCGGCGGTATCCACTCCGTTTGAAGGTGAGAAACCCTAACCCTAGGTCTGATTTGAAGTAGATAGGCTATAGGTTGTGAAAAAGGCTAACCGATTCCGCTCTTTAGGTAAGAAAACTCCCAAATACGGAAGCTCACCAAACCTTACAGATCCGTTGTGATTCCAAGGGCAAAGGTGAGGACTTTAGGTGTATAGGTTACGGTTTTCAACGCTTTCAATGTCAGATAATGATAGATTCATGATCTGAATGCAAATGCACATGTACAAAGTGCTTTCCGTTTTCTGTTTCGATTAACGCTGTAGAATATGGAATTTCACATACTCTTGGTATATGTAGAAATACCCTATACGTATTTTTTTTGAAAAAATGTTTGACATGTTTAGTTAATGTATGATTATACAACATTTGGATAAAATACTAGTTTGGCGAAAGGAATCGCCGTAATACATTCTTGCTTGTAAACACTACATATGTAGAAATTGTGTATTCTAGAAATACCGTATATGTGTAAATTTTGAAAATGCATTTGTCGTGATTATTTGCTGTATGATTATGGTATACATGGATAAAACAACCGCTTGGCGAAAGGATAGCCCTAATACGTATTTTGCTAACATACGTCATGTATGTTGGAATGGTGTACTCTAAGTGTTTGTGTAAACGCTTGTGAGTGTAAATGTTTAAGTGTTAGTGCCTTAGATAGGTGCTGATATGGAATTCCCAACTACCTTAGAGACATGTAGGATACCCTCCATGTGGTGGTTTACTTTAGCCACTCACTCGTGATGTATACGTAATTGTGTCCCTATTTGTATAGTACTCTACAACATGCATTACAACATGCTTTATATCATGCTTCATAACATGCTTTATGATATGCTTCCTAACATGTTGTATTACACTGTTTATCATGCTTAACTCCACATGCTATTGATGAGAACTGTATGAGTTTGGGACTATGTTTATAGTCCAGGCATTCGGTACCAGATTGGAAATTGTGGCTGAGATTCATGTCGCCACAAGGAATGTGTCTGGCGAACCCGAGTCGTACTTCGGTTGGCGATAGTGGTTGGCCACACGGAGTGCTTTTGCGCTTTATATCGTCCAACTTGTTGTGCGCTCGAGCTAGTCAGGCTCGTCAAGTAACCCGATTGTCGAATGTGTGTTCACCATGTTTGGTCATTACTGTTTGAACCTAGGGTACCAAACTTACCAGTGGCGATCCCGTTAACCAAGGTACCTCGATCCGCTAAGACTCATGAGCCGGACATGGTGGTATGGGACACCGTGGCCGAGCTGTCGGCCTATGCTGGGGCCATGTGCCTCCCCGTAGTGACCATTGAGCAACCCGAACTCGTGAGCCGAATACGGTGGTATGGGACACTGTATTCGAGCTGTCGATACTTACGGAGAGAGCCGAGTACGGTGAGGCCTGTACTCGTGCTGACGGGCGACGAGTCCTCTGTAGTATCTTCGAGTATACTCCAAGGGTTTGTGATTGACGACGAGTCTTTCACAACAACTAGAGTATGAGTTGAGCCGAGTACGGTGAGACCTGTACTCGAGCTGACGGTTAGTGATTGAGCCGAGTACGGTGAGACCTGTACTTGAGCTGATGGTCAGCAATTGAGCCGCATACAGTGAGATCTGTATCCGCGCTGACTGGTGACGAGTCCTTTGCGATGCCTTCGCTATGTTTCTCGAACCATAATATCGTATGAGATTAACTAGGGTTGACGACCCTAGAATGGATCATGTTTGGGAATGATACAAGGGAGGTACCTTAGTTTCCCAATACTGCTGTTTGAAATGGACTAATAATAACTCGGTAATCATGATCATCATCGTACCGCATGTGCTTAGTAGATGTGGCGCACTGAGGGAGTTAAGCATTCGCGAACGTAAGATGATGTCGCATGAGGGTGGTTTGGCAAGGGCATACAGCATCATGTCATTTCATTCTCGCACTTAATAAGAGTAGTTAGAATTGTTTGATTTATACTGCTTTATCATTATGCTTGATTGAATTGATAACATGTTAACCTATGCTTTATTGTTCCACTGAGTTAGCTACTCACTCCCACGTTACAGGACGGTGTTTGCAACACCAACCAGACTCTGTCGCAGGTATAGACGGCGCGACAGTTCAGGAGCCGGAGCCCGATTTCGACGAGGACCAGGACGAGTTCTCGTTTATGCAGTATTCGGACGGCTTTGCTTAGGCCAATTGCACCGCGGGGATTACAGGACACATCTTTAGAGTGTATTTTGATTTTTGACTCTAAAAACAGTACATGTATATGGGTACTCAGTTAGCGATCATACTCTGATGTTTCAAAATTTTTTTTGTTTCCTTACGTACTTTAAATATACAATTTCAGTCTTCCGCTTGCCTTTATACAATTGAACTGGAGTATGATTTACTGTTTTGGTATAATCTCATTCATGTTTATTGGTCTAACTCAGACAACATTTAACCATCATTGTGTATGTTGCATAAGTGATGCGTTGGAACTCGGGAGTTGAGTTCATACTCGACCCCCGAATTTCAGGGCGTTACAAGTTGGTATCAGAGCATGATTTTGATTAAACCGGATCTGAGTTATGTTCCCACGACATACGCTGACGCATTACAACCTAGGAGGGTGCGAGAATAATATAGAAACAGTCCTAGGTTTCCCCGATTTCTCCATTTGGCGAAGTTCATCGAAAATGTGCGTTTTGATCGAGTTCGTACTCGATCCTGATCGCACGAGTCGATCCCAAATCACTTCTAGACCATCTATTGACGTGTCTAGATCACAATATAACCTCTACCCCAGACACAGTAATCGCAGCTAGTGCACGCGACTCATGGTGGACTTTCTGTACCAAGTGGGGCAGGGGGCGAACTTGTGCGTGCCTACATTCGTGTTGCGATAGATTGTGAGTACTGCACGATCCACCAGGAGCTCCGATTCGCTTCCTTTCGGCCGACTCATATGCAGGATTGCACGGGAGTTTGGCTACAGTTTGGGGGTGGAAAGGCCAGCACCGATTCACCAAATCGACGAAAGTACTCTCCATCAGATGGAACTCGGGGCCCGATGACGACGGGCCCGGCATGTAGAGAGTAAGGATGAAATAGAGAGCGAAGAAGACGATAGTGAGAATGGGAGTGAAGCTGGAAAAGAAGAAGAGGAACCTGAGGCCCAGGATACAGAGGAGAGTTCACCTCCTGCGACTCAGGAGCAGGGTATCGATCGGGCTTCCATAGATGCGTGTTTAGCCCATCTTGAGGAGGGCCAAGCTGCCCTGCGACAGGAAGTCGGGCGGGTCCAAACCAAGCTAAGCAAGGTGTCTCGCACCTTGAAGGCCATCTTGTGTTGTCTGCAGGACAAGAATGCCCTTCCTCCATCGCTTGATTCGGATGCCTAGCCATCCATACTGCTACTTGTAGTTGTTTTAGTTTTCTCTGTAGTAGGTTTATGTTTCATGTTGATGTTGTAGTAGATAGTTAGATGTTTTAAGTGTTTGATGTTGTAGACGTATTGGCTTGCATGTAATTTCTGTCATGATTCATGTAACTATGTAGTCCATGTATTATGACAATTTTGGGTAAATGAAAAGCATGTAGCCTCTTTTGCTATGAGATGTGTGAAGTGCTTAAAGTGCTTGTATAATGCATTGTTATGCTTTATCTCACAAACGTTGCACCCTATGTTGTCTAGGGTATGCCGCGGCAGTATACGCGGAGAACGGCACGTCTCCTTCTTACTAGCTCGATGGACCAGACTCCTTCTGGTAGTGGTGGTCCTGCGACCGTGGGTTAGGTTCTGATCAGTCTCCTGCTGGTCTTACCGGTGGATTGCCACCTTACAAGCCCCCGGTTTGTGAGCAGTACCGGGCATCATCATCTGCGCAGCATGATTCACAGCCTGCTCCACCTACTGATAGGATCGAGCAGTTGATGTTGATGATGCACCACCGGCGTGCGAGCGGCGGCATGGCAAAAGAAGAAGAACACCGGCCAGCTTATGGCCACTATCGCTGAGGCCTTATCTTATGGTGGTAGTGCGCCTCCACCTACGACATCTGCACATCCTGATGAGTATTCTGAGCCTCCTGCTCAGTTTGAGGATGTGCCTCTGCCCACATCCGTCGCACCTCCTGCTGGAGATGCAGGTACACGCGGTCTACTCGAGCGATTTCAGCGCTTGAGACCTCCTTCATTCATGGGCACTCATAGACCCGAGGAGGCGGAGTTTTGGCTTGACCGCATCTCTAAGATGCTTCGGATGCTGCATTGTTCAGAGGCAGAGCAGGTTGAGTTGGCCGCTTTCATGTTTGAGAGGGAGGCTAGTTTATGGTGGGACAGTGTGCTGCGGACGGTCGCAGTGGATTACGTGTGGACCTGGGAGGCTTTCGAGTTTCGGTTCCACGAGAAATACTACCCGCAGACTTATCGACATGAGTGGGAGGATGAGTTCCTACGCCTCAGGCAGGGAGGCATGACGATTACGGAGTACGAGCACCACTTCACAGAGTTGGGCCGCTTTGTCCCGACTATACTGGTGGATGAGTAGATGCGGATGCGTCGTTTTTCCTTGGGTTTGCGACCGGAGATACGGTCGAAGATATGCTGCCTCAGTATACCTACCTACGCAGCATTGGTCCACATGTTTATGACGGCCGAGCAGGATGTGGACCGATTGGCCAGATCACGTGGTGCTATGGTTGTGAGGCCATGCCAGGATTTACAGAGCAGGCCTATTCTAGGCAAGAGGCCTCGTGCTGATTCGCCTCCTAGGGCCGCGGCACCAGTAGCTCCTGTGAGACGCCTGATGGTGACCTGCACGTTTTGCGGGAAACCGGGACATCCTGCTGAGAGTTGCTTCTCGCGCATGAGGGCTAGCGGCTTTGCGCTACCGCAGAGGTTGGATCGCCCTTACCCACAGGCCATATCAGCTCCACTACTACAGACTGCTCCTGCACATCCTTCCTTTCGACCTCCTGTGTCGCGCTTCAGGCCGCCACAGCGACCCTTGGCTCCTCAGTCGAACCGTCAGCAGCAAGCGCGCGTACATACGCTTGTGGCTGAGGCACCTGAGACGTCACTTGCGGCCCCGACAGCTTTTGAGGGTACGACTTACATTCATGGTACTTCCGTTTCCTTATTGGTGGACACTGGGTCCACTACTTCTATTGTTTCTTGTGGGGCGGTTAAACGTCTATCTTTGCATATTATTCCCACTAAGGGAACGAGACTCACTACGGCCACTGGGACCTTCTCGGATGTCACACGGTTATGCGAGGGTTGCTCGATAGTTTTGGGTAGCAGCACAGTGCTCGTCGACCTCATTGTTGCTCCACTATGGCACTACGACGTTATCCTTGGTATGGATTGGCTCGCCAAGATGAGGGCGGAGATAGATTGCGATACTCGGATCGTGACTGCCTATGGACCTGATGGCACAGCTTTCACGTTTCCAGTGCAGGTCAGTTGGCCCTGCCGTGTTGATTGTTATGCTGCTTTACTTGTGCCGATTGATGGTCCGACAGTGGAGGGTACGCCGGTGGTTCGAGAATTTGCAGGCGTGTTTGAGACTATTCCTGGTTTACCTCCTCGACGCGAGATCGATTTTACAATCGATCTTACGCCGGGTGCGACACCCATCTCACTGCCGACTTATCGTATGCCTCCATGTGAGATGGAGGAGCTGCGGAAACAGATTGACGATCTGGTAGACAAGAGTTTTATACGACCTAGTGTGTCTCCTTGGGGAGCGCCTGTGCTATTTGTGAAGAAGAAGGACGGGTCGCTACGGTTATGTATTGACTACCGTAGGTTGAACCAGGTCACAGTGAATAACAAGTATCCTTTGCCAAGGATAGATGATCTGTTTAATCAGTTGAGGGGGGCGAAGTATTTCTCGAAGATTGATCTTCAGTCGGGGTACCACCAGTTGCGCGTGAGAGATGAGGACGTGCAGAAGACAGCCTTCAAGACGTGCTTTGGGCACTATGAGTTTCTGATGATGTCGTTCGGCCTTACGAACGCACCAGCCGTGTTCATGGATCTGATGAACCGAGTGTTTCGGCCTTTCCTGTACCGATTCGTCATCGTCTTTATTAATGACATCTTGATATACTCTACGAGTCGGGAGGAGCACGAGGAGCATCTGAGAGCGGTGTTGGGAACACTGAAGAAGAACCAGTTGTTCACACAGTACAAGAAGTGTGACTTCTGGCAGGAGGAAGTCAAGTTCCTCGGACATGTAGTGTCCAAGGATGGGATAGCAGTGGACCTTGCTAAGTAGCCGCGGTTCAGGATTGGCAGCAGCCTGGCTCGGTTACCGAGGTGAGGAGTTTCCTTGGTCTGGCTAGGTATTATAGACGCTTCATTCGGGATTTCTCGAAGATCGCCAGGCCATTGTCTCAGTTGACTCGGAAGGACCTGAAGTTCGCCTGGAATGAGAAGGCGGAGGCAGCTTTTAAGGAGCTGAAGGACAAGTTGACGTCCGCCCCTATGCGAGTATTGCCAGAGCAAGGGGAGAAATACACGATATATACTGACGCGTCTCGCGTTGGGTTGGGTTGTATTCTGATGCAGAAGGATAGGGTGATTTCGTATGCCTCGAAACAATTAAGGAAGCACGAGGAGAATTACCCTACACATGACCTGGAGTTGGCAGCTGTCATCTTTGCATTGAAGCTCTAGAGACATTACCTTTACGGAGAGGAGTGCGAGCTTTTCTGCGATCACAAGAGCCTTAAGTACATATTCACACAGCGAGACTTGAATATGAGACAACGCCGATGGATGGAGACCTTGAAGGACTTCAAGTTCGAGGTTTCCTACCATCCTGGCAAGGCGAACCTTGTGGTAGACGCGTTGAGCCCAAGAAGGTGATTGCATTTGCGGCACCACTGATGATAGCTGAGTGGGACATGGTGGAGTTCGTATGAGACTTCGAGCAGAGACTCACTGTGGAGGAGCCATATGAGTGTGTTGCGCACGTTCGGGTGCGGCCACTTATTGACGACAGTGATTGTTGAGGCCCGTGAGGGCGATATACGGTACCGTCCGAGCTTCGAGAGCAGGTTAGCGACGCCGAGGACGCCGAGTGGAGAGTTGGTTCTGATGGGGGTCTACGATTCTGTGGTCGCCTATGCGTTCCTGATGTGCCTGACTTGAGACGCGAGCTTCTCGAGTCTGCCCATAACTCGAAGCTTGCGATGCATCCTGGTAGCACGAAGATGTACCAGGATATGAGACGGACGTATTGGTGGGATAACATGAAGGCCCACATCGCTGAGTATGTGTCGCGATGTTTGACGTGTCAGCAGGTCAAGGCAGAACATCGCCGACCTCCTGGACTGCTTCAGCCCATGCCCATAGCAGAGTGGAAGTGGGACTTCATCTCCATGGATTTCATATCCGAGCTGCCGAAGACGAGGAAGGGACATGATTCCATTTGGGTGATTGTGGACCGGTTGACCAAATCGGCCCATTTCCTCCCTATCAAAGTTACGAACTCCGCAGACGAGCTGGCTAGATTGTACATCAGAGAGGTCGTCCGTCTGCACGGGGTTCCTTTAGAGATCGTATCGGAGAAAGACACGCGGTTCACATCCATCTTCTGGACTCGTATCCAGGAGGCGATGGGTGTGAAGTTGAAGTTCAGTACGGTGTTTCATCCTCGGTGATGGGCGGTACGAGCGGGTGAATCGGATGGAGGATATGTTGCGAGCATGTGTGTTGGACTTCAAGGACAGCTAGGATGACTGTCTTCCGTACGCAGAGTTCGCCTACAACAACAGCTTCCAGGCGACTATTGGCATGGGGCCATATGAGGCCCTATATGGTCGTCCTTGTAGAGCACCGCACTGTTGGGCTGAGGTTGGCGAGCGTAGTCTGATTGGCCCGGAGTTGGTACAGGCGACTACAGAGAAGGTCGACATTATCAGGCGTCGACTACTTACAGCACAGAGCAGGTAGAAGAGTTATGCCGATACGAGGCGGCGACCGCTTGAGTTCGAGGTCGGGGATCATGTGTTCCTTCGAGTTTCCCGTATGGAATCCTTCGGTTTGGAAAGAAGGGGAAACTCACACCGAGGTTTATCGGTCCATTTCAGATACTGGATCGAATGGGTGATGTGGCATATCGTCTCGCTCTGCCCACACCACTTGCGTCGGTACATAACGTATTTCATGTGTCTATGCTGAAGAAGTACGTTCCTGATCCTTCGCATATTATCAGATGAGAGCAGGTACAGCTGAGCGAGGATTCTACGTATGAGTTGCGCCCGACACGTATCCTTGACAGGAAGGAGCAGGTACTACGTAGGAAGGTCATTCCACTTGTGAAGGTGCTATGGACACATCATTCCGAGGAGGAAGCTACTTGGGAGACTGAAGCCGAGGTCAGGAAGAACTACCCTCAGATTCTCGAGGAATACGAAAAGGTATAAATTTCGAGGACGAAATTTTTTGTTTAAAGGGGGTAGATTGTAACGACCCGTAAATTTTCGTACTTTGGCTCGAGTACCATCTCGACCAGAAATCAATTAGGATTAAATCCTTTAGGAATTTAACAAAGTTAACTAAGTGCAAAACTCGATTACACATGAAATCCGTTGGGATCGCTTTAAATACGATCCGCAAGACCCAAAACTTGCAAAATCGGTGACTCTAGGTTACCCTAAAGTTTAGAACCAAACTCATTTCCTACGCTTCTGAATGAAACGAAACTTCAGATTAGGTCTAGATCGCACATCGAAGTCCGATTAACACAAAGTTAAGGAACTAGGACCGCCTCACCGGGCTTGACTATCATCTCAAAAATCGGTCCACCGATGTCCCACGGCCATTCGTTTGGATCCTGAGCGAGGAGTGTGAAAACACTATTCCCTTTACAAAATAAATATCTGGAATAGTGATCTGGCACCATTTGCTTGCGCATCAGTATTAAGCAACCAGACCGTCAGAATCAGACTAAATTACACCCTCGGATTAAGAAAAATTTTAGGAACATTTACATGTGCTTGGAATTTCGGATCGTGGCCCACTGACCGTTGAACTGAAAGTGGTCCGCCACGTGCGATCTGGGAATCCGATCGAGTCGAAAATGTAATCCCACATAGATCCATGTGTGGTGAGCTTAAGTCTGACGTTTGGCTCAAGGAGGGCCACCAGAACCTCTCTTTTGAGCTGGAAAAGTGATGAAATACCTATATTAGCAGTAACCCTTGAACCTGAGTCTATTTTGGGGAGGTTTTTGTCTATAAAAGAGGCTTAGAACAGCCCCTCTCACAGCCATACGAATTTGGGATAAAACCCTAGAGAGAGAGAGAAAAGAGAGAGAAGAGCTTGGGATTTGTGGGAGAACTTCCTCCTGTTGCTTTCGATTATCGCACGGCCTACACCGCCTCTTTCCAGGCACTTTTCCGGCGGTATCCACTCCGTTTGAAGGTGAGAAACCCTAACCCTAGGTCTGATTTGAAGTAGATAGGCTATAGGTTGTGAAAAGGCTAACCGATTCCGCTCTTTAGGCAAGAAAACTCCCGAATACGGAAGCTCACCAAACCTTACAGATCCGTTGTGATTCCAAGGGCAAAGGTGAGGACTTTAGGTGTATAGGTTACGGTTTTCAACGCTTTCAATGTCAGATAATGATAGATTCATGATCTGCATGCAAATGCACATGTACAAAGTGCTTTCCGTTTTCTGTTTCGATTAACGCTATAGAATATGGAATTTCACATACTCTTGGTATACGTAGAAATACCGTATACGTATTTTTTTTGAAAAAATGTTTGACATGTTTAGTTAATGTATGATTATACAACATATGGATAAAATACTATTTTGGCGAAAGGAATCGCCGTAATACATACTCGCTTGTAAATACTACGTATGTAGAAATTGTGTATTCTAGAAATACCATATATGTGTAAATTTTGGAAATGCATTTGTCGTGATTATTTGCTGTATGATTATGGTATACATGGATAAAACAACCGCTTGGCGAAAGGATAGCCCTAATACGTATTTTGCTAACATACGTCATGTATGTTGGAATGGTGTACTTTAAGTGTTTGTGTAAACGCTTGTGAGTGTAAATGTTTAAGTGTTAGTGCCTTAGATAGGTGCTGATATGGAATTCCCAACTACCTTAGAGTCATGTAGGATACCCTCCATGTGGTGGTTTACTTTAGCCACTCACTTGTGATGTATACGTAATTGTGTCCCTATTTGTATAGTACTCTACAACATGCTTTACAACATGATTTATATCATGCTTCATAACATGCTTTATGATATGCTTCCTAACATGTTGTATTACACTGTTTATCATGCTTAACTCCACATGCTATTGATGAGAACTGTATGAGTTTGGGACTATGTTTATAGTCCAGGCATTCGGTACCAGATTGGAAATTGTGGCTGAGATTCATGTCGCCACAAGGAATGTGTCTGGCGAACCCGAGTCGTACTTCGGTTAGCGATAGTGGTTGGCCACACGGAGTGCTTTTGCGCTTCATATCGCCCAACTTGTTGTGCACTCGAGCTAGTCAGACTCGTCAAGTAACCCGATTGTCGAATGTGTGTTCACCATGTTTGGTCATTACTGTTTGAACCTAGGGTACCAAACTTACCAGTGGCGATCCCGTTAACCAAAGTACCTCGATCCGCTAAGACTCATGAGCCGGACATGGTGGTATGGGATACCGTGGCCGAGCTGTCGGCCTATGCTGGGGCCATGTGCCTCCCCATAATGACCATTGAGCAACCCAAACTCGTGAGCCGAATACGGTGGTATGGGACACTGTATTCGAGCTGTCGATACTTACGGCGAGAGCCGAGTACGGTGAGACCTGTGCTCGTGCTGACGGGCGACGAGTCCTCTGTAGTATTTTCGAGTATACTCCAAGGGTCTGTGATTGGCGACGAGTCTTTCACAAAGAACTAGAGTATGAGTTGAGCCGAGTACGGTGAGACCAGACTCGAGTGACGGCTAGTGATTGAGCCGAGTACGGTGAGACCTGTACTTGAGTGACGGTCAACAATTGAGCCGCATACGGTGAGATCTGTATCTGCGCTGACGGGTGACGAGCCCTTTGCGATGCCTTCGCTATGCTTCTCGAACCATAATATCGTATGAGATTAACTAGGATTAACGACCCTAGAATGGATCATGTTTGGGAATGATACAAGGGAGGTACCTTAGTTTCCCAATACTGCTGTTTGAAATGGACTAATAATAACTCGGTAATCATGATCATCATCGCACCGCATGTGCTTAGTAGATGTGGCGCACTGAGGGAGTTATGCATTCGCGAACGTAAGATGATGTCGCATGAGGGTGGTTTGGCAAGGGCATACAGCATCATGTCATTTCATTCTCGCACTTAATAAGAGTAGTTAGAATTGTTTGATTTGTACTGCTTTATCATTACTGCTTGATTGAATTGATAACATGTTAACCTATGCTTTATTGTTCCACTGAGTTAGCTACTCACTCCCACGTTACGGGACGGTGTTTGCAACACCAACCAGACTCTGTCGCGAGTATAGGCACGCGCGACGATTCGAGCCGGAGCCTCGATTTCGACGAGGACCGGGACGAGTTCTCGTTTATGCGAGATTCGGACGGCTTTGCTTAGGCCGATTGCACCGCGGGGATTACAGACACATCTTTAGAGTGTATTTTGATTTTGACTCTAAAAACAAGTACATGTATATGGGTACTCGCTTAGCGATCATACTCGATGTTTCAAAAATTTTTGTTTCCTTACGTACTTTAAATATACAATTTCGATCTTAGCTTGCCTTTATACAATTGAACTGGAGTATGATTTACTGTTTTGGTATAATCTCATTCATGTTTATTGCGATAACTCAGACAACATTTAACCATCATTGTGTATGTTGCATAAATGATGCGTTGGAACTCGGGAGTTGAGTTCATACTCGACCCCCGAATTTCAGGGCGTTACACCAATTTTCCTAAATTTTCATTATTTTCGGTAAATTTTCATTCACCCCTACCTATTTATCCCCGAATGAGTAGGAACTATCAAGTTTAGCCCGGTATTAGCTCATTTGGTCTAAGATGACGGGTTTGTCCACCTAAATCTTTCGATTTCTGGCTCGCTCCTAACAATGTACTGGGGGGAATTAAGGAACAGAGTGATGGCCGGTGAAGATTCTAAGGAGATAGATGGGAGAGAGGAAATTTAGACTTAGGCCCGTTTGGATAGTGGCATTAAGCGGTACTAAATGGGATTGCAACGCTAATCACAACTCAAGATTGGGAATGGCATGTTTGGAATGAGCGTTTGATGGGATTTAAAATTAATTTCATAGGCTTTGCAAAATGAGCCTTGTGTTGGAAGATGTAATATGGGATTTCCAAATCCCATGATGATGAATTTCTAAGTATAATCTGAAAGGAAATCCCGGGATTTACCTTTAATTGAATTCATTCCAATTCCAACAGGGTATTGCAAAACATGGGATACCCTCATTCTAGGGACAATACCTTACACATGCATTTATTGTTACTCTTACAATTCCATTTACCCTAATCCCACCTATTTCATTTGCCCAACGGACTCTTAGGAATTAAGTGGACTGGAATAGCTAAACTTCCTGTTTAGTCGAATCGAGTCTTGCGGTCAAGTTCCCAATTTCTTATCTGGGAATGGGCCTTGGCACTGTAAGACTCTCGGATCCCCGTCTCTATTATTACTACTCCCTCTCGCTACCGAACCCTAACACCTTGGAAGTCTCACCTTCTGCCTAATACTGGCGGTTCAAGGACTTGGGTGGTTTCTAGCATTTCGCGTTTGCTATTGCGTATCCTCTCAAGTCAGCGGACGCGTTAGTGAGTTCATGACTCATGGCCCAATTGATTGCAAACTATTGCTCTGATATCATCTCGTAACACCCTAAAAATTGGGGGTCGTGTATGCACTCGACTCCCAAGTTCTCAGGTATCACATATAATCAATTTTACATGTTTTGCATGTAATCCGGTTTGATGAGCAGTATGGAATTACTTAAAACATGAATCACAATTCACAACTAGTCTACTGAAACGGAAATGGCTAAATGAAAACAAGTCCAAAATCTATCAATGGGTCGCACAAGGCATTGCTCAGCAAAATACAAAAGAATTGTAAGTCCAAAGAATAGTGCGCTAAGTCCACCGCTCAACGATCCAAAAATCCATCTGTCAGACCTATGGTGTACCGCCCATCGACTAGACATAGGACAACTCATCCTCCTCTTCGATGCTTGCACCACATGACTCGTCGAACTCATCACTACCTGCAGCTACTGAAGAGTCTGGTTGGTGTTTTAAAACGCCGTGCCAGAGTGAGAGTGAGTGATCAACTTAGTGGGTGTTATTAATCTTAAGTTACAACAGGCATCAATTATATTATGAATTTAATGAAAGGCAAACATTCATAAATCCTTAACTAATCTTGTTAATGCATATGCATGATAAATGATATGATGCATGACCTCGCCACAACACTCCCTCGAGTAACTCCGTCTAACAATCGCACATGACCAACACTCCCTCATTGTGACCTCAACTGCCGAGTCGTCAAATCCTAGCTAATGCAATGCATGAATAATGTTAACCCAGTTATTTAGTTAATTCCGTTCATCCAGCAGATTGAGGAAACTAGTACACCCCACGATATTAATGCCCTTAACTAATTGCGAGGTCAATGCCCCTCAACGCGCGAGGCCAAGACACTGCGATCCTTGATCTCATCGGGTTCTCCATCCCGATTTCAAGCACATGGGGAGTGCTGGGAAAGGGATTGCTTGCAATCACTACGAGAAGGCTTGTCACCCCAGCATAGGCCAACAGCTCGGACATAGTGTCCCATTCCACCATGCCTGGCTCTGAGACGGTGGATCAGTTTCAAGTGGCTATCAATGGGGTTCTGCAGGCGAAGGGTGTTCCAGGTTCCATTCAGGCGTGAGTAGACATGGTTAACAATCATAGTCGGTCAGTTATTGGACTAGACCGTGCGATTCCAGGTAAGTACATGATGGATGGCATTGGGTACAAGCGACCCACGTAGTCCAACTATTGTCGCCCATTTGCATCCGCCCAAACCTGCTGGTTTAGCCGTAAGATGGTCCTACCAGCGGGACCACCTTCTCTCACCTCAGTTTCCTAACCAACCCAGGGGTTTGATGATATTCAATAATGCTTCTACAATTCAGAATTTATCATCTAACATAGGTGACATCATGCACTCATACATCAAACACAGATTTCAGATTTCTATATAATTGCAACTACTAACAATAACATGAATTAACCGTGTATGTGTAGTTTGTGGGATTAATGAAGAGACCAAGCATTATATATATATATCTTATAGCACAAAAATACAATAAGGGTTAATGGAACATACATGTTATAAAGAATCATTGCGCAAGAATCAAGCAAGAAATGAACAAGCAAATCACCAAATTCATGCCCAATCATGTTAAGGAACATCAAACATGCCATAATCATTTCATATTGATTGGGAGGATCTAAAAGGTAAGGTCTTGCCTAGGTTTTTACTAGATTATCCAAATATATTACCCAAACAATCATAATCATTAGATTCATAGTAAAATTGGAGCTAGGCCACCTAAGAATAATAGTCCGTACCTATGGATTGTTGCAATCTTGGGAACGACCTAGGAATGTGGATTTTTAGGGTCGATTGGCCGGAATTCCTAAGGCAAAGCACTTGTATG
Organism: Magnolia changhungtana; assembly: GCA_030180095.1. Classification (NCBI taxonomy): domain Eukaryota; kingdom Viridiplantae; phylum Streptophyta; class Magnoliopsida; order Magnoliales; family Magnoliaceae; genus Magnolia; species Magnolia changhungtana. The sequence goes on along the minus strand of JASAUF010000642.1, from coordinate 1,302,851 downwards.
TTAGAACTCCATGCAAATCCCCTATCAATGCAAGGGTTTCAAGAAAAAAGGGATAAGAGATTTATCTATACAATCAATGGGAGCGGTTCTTGCGGTCGTGGTGGAGAGTTTTCTTGGAGAAGAGATAGGGAGTTGCAAGATTGAGCTCCTTTGGGCCCCACTTTAACTATAACCCACTTTCTCTCCCTTCTTCACTCTCCCTTCCTCTCTTCTTCCTTTTTTCTTTCTCCCTTTTTTCTCTTCTCTCTTTCCTTTCTCTAGGGCAAATTCGTATGGGGAGAGGGGTGCCCAAAAGAAGCGCTTATATAGGGCCAAATTTGGTGTAAATGGCCCCAAGGGCTAGGTTTTTACTATACTACTCCTATGAGAGGGTCTTTCTAACCTCTAGGGCCCATTATGAGGTGTACATATTGATATACACTATAGGATAGTTAGCCCTAATGATGATCTATATATGGACATATTCGGCCGGCCATTTGGATGCACCGATCGACAGATATGATAAGAAGTCTGTTCAACGGTCGTCGATAGTCGATCGGGACTGCAGCTATACGGATATGAGCAGGGAAATATCCTTACTCCACGTATAAAGTTTGGTCGTAAACCGATGGTCCAAAATCCTCAACTTTGCATAAGAGTGGACAACCCAATTCACTTAAGTTTCAGCTTCTTCCTTTAGGGTATTTGCACTTCTCATGCATTCATCCTTTGGCTCAAGTTGAGCGATTCTGGACAGTACCCAGGTCCAACTCCCACGATGGACGTCAAGCCCAGTAATATAGACATTATTCTATAGTTTTGGAACTAGTGGCCCACCGACAAGCAGTCTAGAGCTTGTTCAGAAAATCAGGGCAATTTTGGAATGAATTAAGTATTGAGATTTCTTGGAGGCAATGATTAGAGTTTGGATTAACTATATTCATAATGTGGCCTATTTATAACTAGTGAAAGTGGAGGTTTGGTCATTATTACTCTAAACCATCAGTTTTAGGCTAAAAGAGTAATGGGGTTGATTTCGTCTATTAGTCAAGATCCGGGCCTTATCTGACTCGGCCTCGGTTAGATCTTTAATTTAGTTATGATTGTCTTGATTAGTTGGCGATGGGTTGGTTAGATTTGGGTCATATATGAGTAAATCATGGGGCTACACCTGGTGTTCAAGTGATCGGGCAGATTCGTTGGCTTCTTACGGTTAATTAATCAGACTTGTGGGTTCTTTACTGGTACAACCCCTGTATAAACTAATATTGAGTGATAATGGTCATTAAGTGGTATTATAAGTTAATTAATAAAAAAATATTAAGGATTTTTTGGAAATCCAAAATAGTGAAAATCCAGGACATTACAAAATATAAACACATTAACATTGAAAATTCAACCAAAAAAAGGTAAAAAGGTTATTTTCTCTAGATGTAACGAAATTTCGTTTGTGGTTCATCCATGGTGGGACGCAACAGTTCAATGGTACATATTAATGAATCTTGGCCCCACACGTAGAGCTGGGCATCGGTCCAGGTCGGATCGGATCGGGCTTAATTCGATCCGACTCGAAATCACATGTCAAGCCCCAAACTCGGAAAACGGGCTCATAAATTTCTCGATTGTCGAATCCGGCGCCGACAGCCTCCGTAGTGCCCCATTCTCAGATTCCGACACTCACATGTCAGATTTCGATCCTAGGATCCTAAAAGGAGGATTTTTAATATAATTTTTTTTGTAATCGAGCATAACCACAAGCATAACCAAGTCACAAAACAACATCACCACATATCCACTATATCAAAAATTTTAAGTACAATATGGAAAGGGAAATACAGGGTGATTAAAACTCTAAAATAATCTGATGCCCGCTCCTGTATCAGCACTGTTGCGATCCAACGACACCTGCACGCAACGGTCGTACATAAACTTATAAAAGCTTAGAGGGTGGTGTAAGTGTGTGCGCAAGGCAAACGCCAAGTGTATAATATTAGATTAATGCAAAAATATGCAGTAAGTCCATGAATACTATTAGCTGTACTAAAGTTATGTGATGCAAGGCATAAATGCTATTGGTCATACCAAGACAATGCGATGTGAGGCCTATGTAGCCAAATGTCATATGCAAGATGGAAAGCAAGCATGCCAGTACTGGGAATAGACCTCTCTGGGATATCACCAGGGTCTAATACACTTCACGCTGACTGCTTCCTCCCTAGCTGCACAACCAAGCAAGCAGAATAGACCTCACTATCTACCTGACCAGTATTCTGCCAATACTTACTCAGCTCGTCGATAGCGGACTCATTTACGAGCTGGTCAAACTCAGCCTAGCTTATAGCCCCCTCACTCGAGTGGATAAGGCCACACCCCCTTCCAACCGACCACGACACAGTGGGAGACGTGGCCTATTGGTATTCGGCACTCGGGCGCTTATGTATCCACCCAGTTTAGACGTTGGAGCATCTCCTGGTACCAAAAAGGTTCTGAAATTTTCACCCAATGACATCCTAAGTGCCCACAATGCTAGAGCCAATATTTTCGGTATCCGATATGACCATCCACGATGTGCCTGTGGAGGCCACGACCCTGATGTCGCTAGGGCGTGTAGTGATCATGACACACAATGCGAAATGCATGAGTCACACCGTCAGTCATGCAGCAATCCTGCGCATACCGCGCAATCATGTGAGGCACTCCATCTTATAAGGAGTCCCGTAAATGTCTCAGCCCAACGGCTTATGATATAATCAAACATTCCTTATATCAAGCATACATATGATGTGTATGGGCATGAATCATGGAGTTATACTAAGCATGTTATAAAGTGATAAATTATCAATAAGTATGGGTCTATCAATGGGTCCTAAGGAGAGTTGCAATGTGGACATTTAACCAACATTGTACTTACAATGTGGGCGTCAAACCATCATTGCTCCCGAGGCATAGCCCGCCATAAAAGTCAACACATAAACCAGGGTGGAATCACATTCAATGGGCCTTATTTACATCCCATTGGGCCTCGACCCATAGACCTCCAATACATCAAATGGGCCTCAATGGATGGGCTATAACTACATCAAGATGGGCCTCCTCAAATGGGCCTTACAAATATCAAGGTGGGCCTCGACAAATGGCCAAAAATATATCAAGATGTAATATATATATATATATATATATATGAATTATATCAAAAGATGAACTGGACCGCACTCCAAATAGTAGTGATAATGATTTCCACCGTTAAAAATATCCTACAGGGCCCACCGTTATTGAATGGAACTACCGTGGCCCTTAAGAAGTTTAAACGATGAATGTCACTGTTCCCACTATTTTTTCGTGGTGGGGACCCATTGAACTAGGGATCTGACTCATATTTTAGCTCATGCCATAAAATGAGCTTTCAAAGTGGATGGACGGTTTGGATGCAACACATGCATCATGGTGGGTCCCATAGATGGATGGCATGGATGATACAAGGGGACCCACAGAGCTTACTGACGTCACTCCAGCAGAATGAGGTACACCAGTCGTCCCACCCAAGGACGGTGTGGGATACAATACATGTATAAGTGGGTCCCACGTGGGGCCCACCATAATGTTTACCTAACATCCAATCTGTTGATAGGGTCACACGGACCTGGATGAAGAGTAAAAACAAATTTCATATTGATCCAAAACTTCTGGACCCAGAAAGGGTTTCAATGGCAGTCGTTTAATCACCACTGTTCCCTGCAACGTGGGCCACTTGAGCCGTGTATACGGTTGATTTTTGGTGGGGGGCCCACTAGCCTGAGGGGCCCACCAATGCATGGTGTGGATGGTCAAGAAACATCACGGTGGGGCCCATGCATGGGACCGTGGTCCCTGTCCGCTCGCCTAAAAGCAGCAAGCGCTGCTTGAGCCCTCTGGCAGCAACAACGTTGCTATATATATATATATATAATTTTTTAAAATGGGTTTTCCTGAGGTTTTTCTGTGGTAGGGCCCGCATAGGGGGATTCCACCCGGTCCATTGGCTCCCATGGCTCAAGATCAGCTAAACAAGCCCAATATTCAAGGTGTTTTGGCATATAGGAACATCAGGTGACTTTTCAACGGTAAAAATCACAGTTTTCTATGCTATGGCCCATCAGAAATTCGGATCAGCTTCATTTTTTGGCTCAACGCCTAAAATGATCTAAGGAATGGAATGGACGGCTTAGATTAAAAACATACATCAAGGTGGGGCCTACAAGAGCGGTCCACCCAAAACCTTAATAATTTTTTTTCTGTAAAGTATACCCACTCTCTGTTCACACATCCAGCGTCCAGGACACTGGATGATGTGGAGGAGATTCATCCAGGTGGGTCCCACATGGACGTGGCCCACCTAGTTTGTATCAATATGATATTTGTGTTTTCCCAACATCAAAGGGGTAGGGCCAACAGCTTGGACGGCCGTGGGGTCCATTTAATGGACGGTTTAGGGCATCACATACACTCATTAGGTGGCCACAAAATAAAGGAAGGAAAGAGAGATAGAGAGGGACACGTGATGATGGAGGGACTTCGACATTATGGGCCCTCCGTTCTATGCATTCAATCATACATCAAGTGGTTCTCAATACATGTGGGCCCACCAAATCAAAAATCAACAGTGGAGATTCCTTCTCCACCAAAATGAAAGGTCTAGATGACCTCTATCCATGCAAGAAAAAGTAAACATCATGATGGGGTCCATGGAGAATGGCCCCATCATGAAATGATCATGAGGATCAAGGTGGGCCATCGGTCACATCAAGGGTCCAAAGTGAGATCCATACCATCAATCGGTAGGCCTCACTTGGCCCATCATCAAAACATGAAAAATCTAGCCTATAAAGCACCCACCGTTTGATCTTCTCGGTCTGTTGGAACGCCGGTCTCCTTGTGCTTCACCTTGATGGAGGGTGATGAGAGTTGAATGGCTAGGATGAAGGTTTTTGGGATGAAAAAGGTGGGCCACACAAAGTCACTTTTCTCTCTTGGAATGCATGGACGTGCACCTCTCTTTTACTTAGGATTTGTTGCTTGGGAAGTGTGTTAAGAAATGAGGGAGAGAGAGAGAGGGGGTTGTAAGGGAGGTGATGGGTGATGGAGTGATGGATGTGAGGTGATGTGGTACTTGACATGTATGAGTGTGTAAGAGAGAGGGTGAGAGAGAGTTGACTTGGTGGTTGCTTGACTTGGGGAGAAAGAAAGCATGGGTGTGTGTACTTGACATGAGGTGATTGATTGATTGATTGATTGATGAAACATGTTGTAGAGATTATCTTCGGATTGCAAACACGCGGTGTTTTCCTCGAACTGAGCGTGGGTCCACATCTCCCGGATAGGGTATCGAATCGGTATGCAAGATATAACATTGGAACTACGACGATGGTGCGGTCTCAATGGTGCAAGTCTCAGATTAAGCTGACTCAAATCTATAGGATACGACTTAGGGTCGCGCGCAAACATCAATTATAGGTTACGGATTGCCAAACTTTAACGGGAAGGATCGCAGGAGTCGACGGAACAGTACAGACTATGATACGGGTCTTATATCACGGTAGTTTAATTCGAACTTGATCTGATCCAGGACCGAGTTCGAGTCATCGAACTCGGACCGATTCGATACGTGGCTAACCTGACCCGAACCGAGTTTGACTCGGTCACCCTGCCCAAGTCGAATCAGGTTGGGTAAAATTCGGATTGTTGGAATTTAATCCAACTATTTCATGTGGTGTGGTCCACTTCAGCCTTCAATATACCACAATTTTATGCTCAACGCCTAAAATGATATGTCAAAATGGATGAACGGCTTAGATAAAACATATACATCAAGGTGGGCCCCACATGTCTCCGAAAGAACATATATGTAATTTCACTGGAGGTATTATATTGTTGACGTGCACTGCATGGAAGTACAGTGCCATCTTTTTAGTTTTCAGAGAAGTCTGGGACTCTCTTGTATTGACGTTAGCAAGTTCTAGGGGTGTGATCATGGGATATGTGTTATATCCAAACTGTCCATTCATTTGGTGACCTTGTCTTAAAGCTTGAGACCAAAAATAAGACAGATCTAACTATCATGTGGACCACATGAATCGTTTAACAGTGAAAATCATTCTCTACTGCTCTTTGTGGTGTGGTCCAGATGATCTTCGGATATTATTCATTTTTTGGATAATGCTCTATAATGATCTCTAAAAATACATGAATGGTATAGATATAATAAATACATCACTGTGGGGCCCATGTAACTTTGATATTGTAACATCCTGGATTTTCACTGTTTTGGATTTCTAAAATCCTTAAAAAGTTTTTTGTTAATTAATTAACTTATAATATCACTTAATAACCATTAGCACTCAATGTTAGTTTATACAGGGGTGGCACCAGTAAAGAACCACACAAGTCCAATTAATCAACCGTAGGAAGCCAACAAATTCGCCTAATCACTTGAACATCAGGTGTAGCCCCATGATTTACTCACGTAGGACCTAAATCTAACTGACCTATCGCTAGTTAATCAAGACAATCATGACTAAATTAAAGATCTAACCAAAGCCGAGTCAGATAAGGCCCGAATCTTGAATAATAGACTAAATCAACACCGTTACTCTTTTAGCCTGAAACCAACGGTTTAGAGTAATCTTCACCAAATCTCCCCTTTTACTAGTTATAAATAGGCCACACCGTGAACATAGTTAATCCAAACCCTGATCATTGCCCACGAGAAATCTCAATACTTAATTCATTCCATAAATGCCCCGATTCTCCAAATAAGCTATAGACCGCTCGTTGGTGGGCCACTAGTTCCAAAACTATAGAAAAATGTCTGTCTCACTGGGCTTGTGGTCTATCGCGGACCACGGATCCAATAAATGTGCAGAAGTCAATTATTTACACCGTTACAACGGCACTTGCAAAGTGCGGTTCACCCCAGCCCACTAGTCTTAGAATCTGGCACTCTTAATTAAAACTGAGATATAAGGCATTTCAGCCGTCGGATTTCTTCTAAATTTACGGTGGGATTTTAATGTATTTTTCTACGCCGGTCCACCAAATTTGGGACCCGATCGTAGCACGATGACCGTTGATCACGAATCAGACCCGTGCGACCAAACCCCATATCCGATCGTCCCCAAATTTTACATGGCCCTTCAACGGGCCATGGTGTACCTATCCTATAAGTTTCATGGCTAGGGGACCACCAAAGCCACCCCAATCACTAATAAGGGGGCCCTCAGGGCCATTTAAAGATCGAAAACGTATGCTCAACCCCCATACCCGTTCATCCGTTTGTTTTCAAACTTTGCATGACCTCTCATCAGGTTGTAAGGCACCTACACACCAAGTTTGGTGGCCAAAGGGATGTTAGGGCCGCCCCAACACCAATAGAGAGTACTATAGGACTATTTTGGGAATTTGTGGAAGCTTGGGGCCAAAGGGCCTAACTCTAGGGAATAAAGCCCTAACCTTTTATCTCATAACTTTCACCATAACTACCATTAAAAAGGGAGTAAAGAGAGAGATAGAGAGCAAGGGGAGAAGAAAGCGAGAGTGAAGGAGAGCTTGGGTGGACCCTAGATCAAGGTGTGGCTCAACCCTTGCAACTCCATACCTCTCCTCAAGGAGAAACTCTTCACCACTACCACAACAATTGTCCGTTGGTCGTCTAGGTAAGATCCTTCACCCCTTTCTCTTGAAATCTATGTATTGAGAAGGGTTTGGCTTGGATCTCTAACATACAAGTGCTTGCTCTAGGGATTCCGACCGATCAACCTCAAAGCCCTCATTCCTAAGTCATTTTCTGAATCTCCAACGACCCATAGGTGCAAACTATTGTTCTTAGGTGGCCTAACACCAAATTTAGTACGAGCTTAATGATTTTGAATGCTTGGATGTTATATTTGAAATTTTAGAGAAATCCTAGGAAATTATATGTTTGTTGGAATGGTATGGATGTGCATACTTGGCTCTCTCATGATGTTGTTCTTACCTCTCACATAATTTTGTGTATGGATGATTACATGCTCATACTTTGTTGGTTTTTCCATATGTTGTGCTTCATAATATGTATGATTCATTACTCTTGTGCACATGATTTCTTGAGATGAAGGAAGTGCTTAACTTCCTCACAAATCTACACAACTCACATGCACCTTGTTCCATGATAGCGATAGCTTGCTTGTTAGGAGTATTTGATCGTATGCTTAAGATGCATGAAAACATGATGTTGATATGTTAGTTGATGACTTGGATAGTTGGCATGTTAAGGATCCCCTTCACCCTCTTAGGTTGGTCAGGAACATATTGAGAGACGGTAGTCCCATCGATAGGACTACGCTAGGGCTAGATCCGTGGATTGGGCGGGAGTGTTCGGGTGGCTATAGTTATATTACATGGGTCCCTTATGCTCGAGGTCACTCGTCTCACACTCGCCTGGCTCGTGCGGTCTAGCCTACTGTCTGACCAACCTTATTTGTTAACCCTGGTTACTCACACATGTATAAAACCTGAAACACCCTACAACTGTAGTGGCCCACTAATAATCGATTGCAACTGGTCCATGACCTTGTGAGCCAGGCATGGTGGAATGGGACACTGTGTCTGAGCTGTTAGCCTACGCTCGGGTGTCGCGCCTCCCCGTAGTGACCGCGAGCGATCCCTTTCTCTCGGCACTCCTCATGTGCTCGAAGTCGGGGATGAGGAACCCGACGGGATCACGGACCGCGGAGCCTTGACCTCACGCATTGGGGGGTCTTGGCCTCTCAACCAGCTTAGGGCATTGATACGTGGAGTGTATCAGATTCCTCAATCTACTGGATGACTGGACTTAACTAAGAACTTGGCTAACATTATCATCGCATCGCACTAGCTAGGTTAGCGACTCGGCAGTCACGGTCGGTCTGAGGGAGTGTTGTCATACGCGATCGTCAGATGGAGTCGCTCAAGGAGCGTTGTGGTGAGGGCATGCATCATACCATCCAGCACGCATGCACATTAATAAGATTAGCTAGCTGTATATGATTGACTGTTTTTCATTTAGTTCATGCTATAATTGATGCCTGTTATAACTTGAGACTAATAGCACCCACTGAGTTGATCACTCACTCTCACTCTGGGACGGTGTTTTAAAACACTAACTAGACCCATTCATAGATGCAGGTGACTCAGGGCAAGAGGAGCCTGGTGAGGCGAGCTTCGAGGAGGAGGACGAGTTGTCCTACTTTCAGTTGATGGGCAGCTCTCCATCGGTTTGATGAGTGACATTTGGATCGCTGAGTTGTGGACTCAGCCTTATTTTTAGGACATACTATTCTTTTGCGATTTTGTTAGGTGGCGCCATGTGCAGCCCCTTTATTCTTTTGGACATATATATAAGTATATATTTGATTTCTTTCATTTCAGTAGACTTGTGTGGTTGTGCTTCATGTTCCAAGAATTTCTAGGCTGCGCATTGACTGGATTCACTACCAAAAAAATGGGCAAAGGCTACGGATGATTGAGTCTTTAGCTACGGATATAATCCGTAGCTATATTGCTTGGATTAAATCCGTAGCCTTATACTCCAATCATTCGTAGCCTTTGCTTGTATTGATGGTCTCTTAGAAGTTCTATGGGGGGGCCCACCACAATTTTTGTGTTCAATTTAAGCCGTCCATCCATTTTGAAAGATCATTTTAATGTGTTATCTCAAAAATTAGATAAAGTTAAAGCTCAAGTGGACCACACCATATGAAACAATGGAGATTAAGTGCCTTTTGTTGATTTGTGGTGTGGTCCATGTAAGTCTTCTATTTACCTCATTTTTTAGGATAAATCCCTAAATAATTTTTTGAATTGAATGGAAGGCATAGATAAATGACATACATCATGGTGGGCCACACAGAGCCCCTAACATGACCGTCATCTCAATTTGGCAGCCGCGCGCACAAAGCACAAAAGAGCCCGCCCATGCATTTTTCATTCCCGCGCCCACGTCTCTCTCTATCTTCTCTCGCTCCTTTCTCTCGCTCCCTTCTCTATCTTCTCCCCACTTCTCTCTCTCGCTCCCTGCCCATCCTCGACTCCGTGAGGGACTCGTTCAGACGGCTCCACTTCTCTCTCTCTCTCTCTCCCTGCCCATCCTCGATCGTGAGGTATTTCTCTCTCTCTCTCTCTCAATCTCTCTCAATCTCAATGTTGATTTATGAATTTGGGGATTTAGCAATTTATGGATTTTCAATTCGAATATGGACCCTCATTTAGGGATTTGGGGATTTTAGGGCTTACAGATTTGAATGTGGACCTTGAATTTGGGTTTTTCTGATTTTACAAATTGGGGATTTGGGGATTTCATTTCATGGGCCGTGGATATTGTGAAGAAAACATTGATGGATCTTTAAGATTATGAAGAGAATGTTGAATCAATGGTTTTGTCGAATTCTGAGAACATCGAACGGTTGACAGCAAGTTTTTTTTTCAGCATCTGTATACTCACGCATCGAAGCACTCTCTGACTATCCAGTTCTGTGCTTGCCTATTCAGAACTCGCAATGGTTTCCACCAGCTTTCCATCTGATTCCATGGCCTTCTCATTTGGAACAGCATCGATCCCAGTAGCTGGATCGATATTTTTGCATTTCGTGTCTCCACCCACATCTGATGTAGAATGAGTAGCCATTTGAATTTGATCAACCTCATCGGTCATCACCTTTTCTATGTTCCCTGCAACTGTTTGAGTTTAATTAACCTCATCCGTCGCTTTCTCTTCCATCTCCACCGCAGCCAAGTTACCACCGTCTCCTGCAGCAGCTGTTAGGGGATGACCAACTTGCTTGATAGGAAGAGCATCTAGGTTTTGGCCTTCTGAAACAAAGGAATGATCCTTAACCAGTAGCTTGGATTCAACATAACTATTACTATTTGTTGCAGTGTGTTCTTCACCTACAGCTTCAACATGGTTTCCTGAATCACAAGCTTTATCTTCCTCTACAACTTGAACATCATTTCTAGAATCACATGCTGGATGATCAACTGGCATCTTCTCTTCCCTAGTCATTGAATTCAGAATGGCAGTCCCATCAAGACCCATGTCAGCTTGAAAAGGAATAGAGGGATTTTCGACCAAAGCGCCTATTAGGTTGTCGTCACTCCCAACAGGGAACTGATCTCCACTAGCATTAATCTCTTTGTGATTCTCACTGTCTAATAGAGTCGCCTTTTCCTCATTCACAGTGGCAGCACTATTATCGGACAGGCTCATATTCATGCTAGTAACTGACTGAGCCGCTTTGAATTTTTTTACAATTATAGTTCTTTCAAATGCATTGATTTGACCATGACATAGGAAAGTGACTTCAGTTTTGCCTTCATGCTGCCATTGTTAGATACATTTCGTAGCTGCATAACTTGTTTGAAGGAGTTGTGCTTAAGACCCTGGTTAGAGTTTTTCTACCATTTTAAGTTTAATCATTCAATTCTTGCAACTATTGTTTAGATACATTTCGTGAAAATATAGCTTGTTTGATGCTCTTTTTTTTTTTTTTCCACACCCACCCACCCACGCACACACCTCACATGGGCACTTGAACACATTATTTCAGTTTTAAAACACAGAGCGTCCACCACTGAGCCATGTATCGCTGTTTTAAGTTCACTTCTGCCATATTTGCTAGCTTCGTTTAAATACATTTTGTGTCAACATAGCTTGTCTAAAGAATTTCTCCAAATATTTCTGCAGTCGCAAGGGTCATGTGGTGCAGCTTCACAAAGTTCATTGCAATGGTAAGGGCCATCATTACCATTTACTATGAAATGCAAAGTAAATGAGCTATCATTATCATTTCTAGTGTTTGTTTAAACATGAAGTATGGGGAAAGGGTGAAAAGATGCATACTTTGGGTTGCTTAATATTACATACCATTTTTAAATATTTTAGTGTATATTGAAACTTCCTTTCTTATTTATTTTCTAATCAATTCTTTTATTTAATTTGTTTTTTACCTTTCTTTCTTGTTTCCTTTAAGATTTGTACTTGTTTTTATGAAATATTTGCATATTTTAATAGGTAGCATAATGACTTGGTAATTGCTACAAGGATGACTTTGTTCCTTGTGTCTAGGACTTAATGATGCTTCTCACTGTCTACTATTGATAACAGGAAAAACCACTTCTCCTTTTGTTTCTAGTCCTTGTTGTACTTAGATTCTTTTAAGTTGGTCCTGTTTGCAATCTATGAGTATTCAATGTTAAACCTAGCTACCACTATTCCTGTGACTAATGTGAAAACATTTGGGTGGCGAGCAACCTGAAAATTTTTAAACCTACAGTTTTGAAATCACATACTTGGCATGCAAATACTTTGAATCAGACTGTCCAAATCATAGACCCCAGTTTAGATCTATTGCGAAAAAAAACTGTCTTTTATGTGACTATCACTCATGTCCATAATTGCTGAATATTTACTGTTCTTTGAACCAACTTATGATCATTTGCTTCAAAAATTGGTAAATTAAATGCTAGTTGATTGTATATTATTGTTTTCAAAGAAAGGTGGATTAGGTGCTAACTCTTAAGAAGGTTTCAGATCTACGTCTTCACACATTTTGTTTATATATTTATGTAATATATCTTCTTCAAATGACCAAATGCAAGAAGTCTTCTATTATTCTTACCTTTGTGGTTAAAACTATATTTTCATGATTTTGGTGGTGTGATTGAAGTTATTCCTTCACCAGCTACTAGGTTTATCCTTGTTATACACTTGCGCACTTGTCTATTCCTTTTCTTTATCTTATGTTGTTGTGTGGTTTTTGGAGTGGTCATGTAGGCAGGCAAACATGAAATGCTTGGTTTTTCATGCTTCTTGGTGGAATTTTTTTATTAAATTTCTAGTTAGTTTGATTTGTCTATGAATCCAAATACTAGGTCTACCTTTTGGGGTTGAAGCTTTCTAATCCATTGTTGACATTACTTCATTTATCACTTTGTATCGTGCAGATTAACTAGATCCAACAGGAAAATGAAAAGAAGGAATCAAATCTTAGGGTGCACCACAGTGAAGAGCATCTTTCTTGGTAAGTTTGAATTTGGTGTGCTTGTTGCATGAGAGTTGTTTTGATAAACACACAATAATATTTCTCATTTTCCATTTATGGTTAATATGCTTATTTGTTTAAATGGGGTTTCAATTGTAACTCTGTTTATTAGAATTGGTCTTATGATCTGAACTTGTTAATGTTGGTTTTGATTACTTAACATCAGGAATATCAGTTATCTAAACAGCTACTAGCCATGTTTATATGCAGCTTGGAGGCCCTGATAATGTTGCAGAAATGACAGGTAGGCAGGGTATGCTAATTAGGGCTACTAGTGGAAAAGCAACTGTTTATGGATGGTAAGAAACTGGTTGTTATAATTTCTAAAGCAGGATCAGCTAGTGTGATATCTTATTTGTCACAAACTCCTCGCCGACACAGTTGACCAGAACCAAATTGTCAGGTGTGATATCTTATTTGTCTGTGCTCATCTCCCCAGATGTGTTTCATGCTTGATGATGATATTGATGTGCTATTAATTCAGATGATGGACATTTCTAAAATGGCCCCCGATGATGCCTCTTTTACTGCACCGTTTAAGCTCATGGTAGAGCGCAATGATTACATCCATGCACTTGTAGCATACTTTGATGTCTCATTTACAAAGTGTCACAAGTTGATGGGCTTCTCTATAGGTAATCAGTTTATAGTTGTTATGGCCATGGTAATACTGATAAAGTCAGTTTGCAAGCAACAATGAAGGTACTTCCAGTGTCCATGAATTTTTTTCCTCTCTAACCTTGCTTACAAATGTCCTTTTCAAACTTCTTCAATTGCTTATACCTAGGAATTATTTCAAACTTCAATCACTCTTAAATTGATTTTGGTAACTTACCTGAACATCAGGAAGTGGGGGTGCATGTGTGCATGTGGATCATTCTTCATTGCTGCTTTTTTTTCAAATGAAAAAGAGGTTACTCCAGGTAATGAAACAGAAGGATAACGCTCCCTTTTGGGAGAATACCTTCAAATAGAGAGATGAAGAAAGCTCCGAGATTTCGAAAAGTGGAGAGGTTTTCTCCTTTTTCTGCACCTTTTTCAAATGAAAAAGAGGTTATTTTATGGCAAGAGTGCCCCATCCATTTTCTTATTTCTATCTTTGAATCTTGCTTTCTCTTTATCAAGTGGTGGAAAGAAATGGACCTTGTAGCAAAAGTAATCCTGCTTCTAGGATGACCGGTGTGGATGATGCCCTTACAGAGGTACTAATAAAATTAAAAAATTACTTAAGTTTTATGGTAATTATGAATATGCTAATAACTTGATTTACAATGTTTTACAGTTAGTTGGTTCTGACAGTAGAGGGCGAATGCAGGGTCTAGGTAGCTCAATATGAGATCCTGAAAATGCAGTATCTCTGGTTTTATGGTTTTACTTGTAGATTCATGTAGTGATTACTCAAGCATGACAGTTATGCGCATTCTTTCAGGTGGATGTTGCATGTGTAAGGATTGGAGCTGTATATTTCAGATTCAAGCATCTGGTACATCACTTGTGAAGAATGCACATGATTGGAGTGGCCTGGCTATTTGGACAGGCCGTATTTATGTATTTGCTCGAAATTGATGGAGCAGACCAGGATGTGCGTCGGAGCTATCCGGAAGAGCGGGGGCCCCTGGAAGGTGGGAACCGCTGTTATGACCATGATGAAGCTGTCCATTTCCTATGGACGGCATTAGAAGAGCCTGGCCATTTGGACAGGCCGTGTTTATGTATTTGCTCGAAATTAATGGAGCATGCCCGGATGTGCATCGGAGCTATCTGGATGAGTGGGGGTCCCTGGAAGGTGGGAACCGCTGTTACGACCATGATGAAGTTGTCCATTTCCTATGGACGGCATTGGAAGGGCCTGGCCATTTGGACAGGCCGTGTTTATATTTGTATTTACAGGGATCACACCCGAACCCATTCTCAAATCCTATAACCTATAACCTATAACCTATAATCTAAACCAAAACCTATAACCTAAACCTAAATCAAAACCTATAACCTAAACCCAAACCCATTCTCAAATCCTATAACCTATAACCTAAACCAAAACCAAAACCTAAACCTATAACCTATAACCTAAACCAAAACCAAAACCCATAAAGATAAACCCGAACCCAATCGCAATCCAAAAACCTATAACCTAAACCTTAAAATAAAACGTTAACCTATAACTTAAATCAAAACCTATAACCTAAACCTAAACCAAAACCTATAACCTAAACCCGAACCCATTATCAAATCCCAAAACCTATAACCTAAACCAAAACCAAAACCTATAACCTAAACCCAAACCCATTCTCAAATCCCAAAACATAAACCTAAACCTAAACCTATAACCTAAACTTAAATCCCTAAACCTAAACCTAAACCTAATCCTATAACCTAAACTCAAATCCCTAAACCTTAACCTATAACCTAACCTAAACCTATACTTATAACCTAAAACTATTCTCAAATCCCAAAACCTATAACCAAAACCTAACCTTTCCTAAACCTATAACCTAAACTCAATTCCCTAAACCTAAACCTAGACCTAAACCTAAACTTATAACCTAAACTCAATTCCCTAAACCTTAACCTATAACCTAACCTAAACCTATACTTATAACCTAAAACTATTCCCAAATCCCAAAACCTATAACCTAAACTTAATTCCCTAAAGCTAAACCTACACCTAATCCTAATCTCAACTCCCTAACTTAAACCTAAACCTAAACTTAAAACCCAAACTTAAACCCAATCACGAACCCGAACCCGATTTCCTAAACCTAAACCATAACCCATTCTCTAATCCAAAACCTATAACCTAAACCTAAACCAAAACCAAAACCTATAACCTAAACCCGAACACATTCTCAAATCCCAAAACCTATAACCTAAACCAAAACTAAAACCTATAACCTAAACCCGAACCCATTCTCAAATCCAAAACCTATAACCTAAACCTAAACCTAAACCTAAACCTATAACCAAAACCTAAACCCGAACCCATTCTCAAATCCCAAAACCTATAACCTAAACCAAAACCAAAACCTATAACCTAAACTCGAACCCATTCTCAAATCTAAAACCTATAACCTAAACCTACACCAAAACCATAACCTATAACCTAAACCCGAACCCATTCTCAAATCCCAAAACCTATAACTTAAACCAAAACCTATAACCTATAACCTAAACTAAAACCAAAACCTATAACCTAAACTCGAACCCATTCTCAAATTCAAAACCTATAACCTAAACCTAAACCTAAACCACAACCTATAACCTAAACCCAAACCCATTCTCAAATCCCAAAACCTATAACCTAAACCAAAACCTATAACCAAAACCAAAACCAAAACCTATAACCTAAACCCGAATCCATTATCAAATCTAAAAACCTAAACCTTAATCAAAACCTATAACCAAAACCAAAACCTATAACCTAAACCCGAACCCATTCTAAAATCCAAAACCTAAACCTTACCCAAAACCTATAACATAAACCAAAACCAAAACCTATAACCTAAACCCGAACCCATTCTCAAATCCCAAAACCTATAACCTAAACCTAAACCTAAATCTATAACCAAAACCTAAACTCCGAATCCATTCTCAAATCCCAAAACCTATAACCAAAACCTATAACCTAAACCCGAACCCATTCTCAAATCCAAAAACCTATAACCTAAACCTAAACTAAAACCATAACCTATAACCTAAACCCAAACCCATTCTCAAATCCCAAAACCTATAACCTAAACCAAAACCTATAACTTATAACCTAAACCAAAACCTATAACCTAAACCAAAACCAAAACCTATAACCTAAACTCCGAACCCATTCTCAAATTCAAAAACCTATAACCTAAACTAAACCAAAACCATAACCTATAACCTAAACCCGAACCCATTCTCAAATCCCAAAACCTATAACCTAAACCAAAACCTATAAGCTAAACCAAAACCAAAACCTATAACCTAAACTCCGAACCCATTCTCAAATCCAAAACCTAAACCTTAACCAAAACCCTATAACCAAAACCAAAACCTATAACCTAAACCCGAACCATTCTCAAATCCAAAACCTAAACCTTAACAAAACCTATAACCTAAACCAAAACCAAACCCAAACTCATTCTCAAATCCAAAAACCTAAACCTTAACCAAAACCTATAACCAAAACCAAAACCTATAACCTAAACTCGAACCTATTCTCAAATCCAAAACCTAAACCTTAACCAAAACCTATAACCTAAACCAAAACCAAAACCTATAACCTAAACCCGAACCCATTCTCAAATCCCAAAACCTATAACCAAAACCAAAACCAAAACCTATAACCTAAACCCGAACCCATTCTCAAATTCAAAACCTATAACCTAACCTAAACCTAAACCTTAACCAAAACCTATAACCTAAACCAAAACCAAAACCTATAACCTAAACCCGAACCCATTCTCAAATCCAAAAACCTATAACCTAAACCTTATCCAAAACGTATAACCTAAACCAAAACCAAAACCTATAACCTAACCCCGAACCCATTCTCAAATCCAAAACCTAAACCTTAACCAAAACCTATAACCTAAACCCGAACCCATTCTCAAATCCAAAACCTAAACCTTAACCAAAACGTATAACCTAAACCAAAACCAAAACCTATAACCTAAACCCGAACCCATTCTCAAATCCAAAACCTAAACCTTAACCAAAACCTATAACCAAACCAAAACCTATAACCTAAACCCGAACCCATTCTCAAATCCAAAACCTAAACCTTAACCAAAACCTATAACCAAAACCAAAACCTATAACCTAAACCCAAACCCATTCTCAAATCCAAAAACCTAAACCTTAACCAAAACTTATAACCTAAACCAAAAGCAAAACCTATAGCCTAAACCCGAACCCATTCTCAAATCCCAAAACCTATAACCTAAACCAAAACTAAAACCTATAACCTAAACCCTAACCCATTCTCGAATCCAAAACCTATAACCTAAACCTAAACCTAAACCTTAACCAAAACCTATAACTTAAACCTAAACCAAAACCTATAACCTAAACCCGAACCCATTCTCAAATCCAAAACCTATAACCTAAACCTTATCTAAAACTTATAACCTAAACCAAAACTAAAACCTATAACCTAAGCTCAAACCCATTCTCAAATCCAAAAACCTAAACCTTAACCAAAACCTATAACCTAAACTCCGAACCCATCCTCAAATCCAAAACCTAAACCTTAACCAAAACCTATAACCTAAACCAAAACCAAAACCAAAACCTATAACCTAACCCCGAACCCATTCTCAAATCCAAAACCTAAACCTTAACCTAAACCAAAACCTATAACCTAAACTCAAATCCCTAAACCTTAACCTATAACCTAACCTAAACCTATACTTATAACCTAAAACTATTCCTAAATCCCAAAACTATAACCTAAACCTAACCTTTCCCTAAACCTATAACCTAAACTCAATTCCTAGAGTTAAACCTACACCTAATCCTAATCTCAACTCCCTAACCTAAACCTAAACCTAAACTTGAAAACCAAAACTTAAACCTAATCCCGAACATGAACCCGATTTCCTAAACCTAAACCATAACCCATTCTCAAATCCAAAACCTCAGAACCTAAACCTAAACTAAAACCATAACCTATAACCTAAACCCGAACTCATTCTCAAATCCCAAAACCTATAACCTAAACCTAAACCAAAACCTATAACCTAAACCCAAACCCATTCTCAAATCCAAAACCTATAACCTAAACTTAAACCTAAACCTTAACCAAAACATATAACCTAAACCAAAACTAAAACCTATAACCTAAACACGAACCCATTCTCAAATCTAAAAACCTAAACCTTAACCAAAACCTATAACCTAAACCCGAACCCATTCTCAAATCCAAGAACCTAAACCTAAACCAAAACCAAAACCTATAACCTAAACCCGAACCCATTCTCAAATCTAAAAACCTAAACCTTAACCAAAACTTATAACCAAAACCAAAACCTATAACCTAAACCCGAACCCATTCTCAAATCCAAAACCTAAACCTTAACTAAAACTTATAACCCAAACCAAAACCAAAACCTATAACCTAAACCCGAGCCCATTCTCAAATCTAAAAACCAAAACCAAAACCAAAACCAAAACCAAAACCAAAACCTATAACCTAAACCCGATCCCGAACTCGAACCCGCTTTCCTAAACCTAAACCTTAACCTATTCTTAATTCCTTAAACCTTAACCTACAACCTAACCTAAACCTAACTACCTAACCTAAACCTAAACCTAAACTTGAAAACCTAAACTTAAACCCGATCCCGAACCCGAACCCGAACCCGGTTTCCTCAACCTAAACCTTAACCTATTCTCACCCCTAAACCTTAACCTACAACCTAACCTAAACCTAAACCTAAACTTGAAAACCCAAACTTAAACCCGATGCCGAACTCGAACCCAATTTCCTCAACATAAACCTTAACCTATTCTAAATTCCCTAAAGCTTAACCTACTACCTAACCTAAACCTAAACCTAAACTTGAAAACCCAAACTTAAACCCGGTCCAACCCGAACGTAGTTTCCTCAACCTAAACCTTAACCTACAACCTAACCTAAACCTAACTCCCTAACCTAATCCTAAACCTAAACTTGAAAACCCAAACTTAAACCCAATCCCGAACCCAAACTCAACCCGAACCCTAAGCTTCCTCAACCTAAACCTTAACCTATTCTCAATTCCCTAAACCTTAACCTACAACCTAACCTAAACCTAACTCCCTAACCTAAACCTAAACCTAAACTTAAAACCCAAACTTAAACCCGAACCCAGTTTCCTCAACCTAGACCTTAACCTATGTAACACCCCAGATTTTTGCCAACCTGGGATTAGACGTCCTTAGACAATGGGTCGATCCTAACACCTCATTAACTTGTCAAAATTGAATCTCATAGTCTAAAATCGCTCCTTAACCCATTTCTTTCACAAATCTCACCCTTCACTGCCTTGTTCTTTCAATTTTTCTAAGAACTTTCACCCTAGACACTATCTTAAACTAGCTAAGTAGTATAACTTGGATCACTTTATACACAAACTACAAAGGACTAAGTACCACCTCATACGTAAATCTTATAGACTAAATCTTTTAGAAATGAGACAAAGTAACTAAGAGCTAAACTAGATTAGCTACGAAATCTGTCGAATCGTTTTAAATACGATCCGCAAGACCCAAAACTTGTAGAATCATTGACGCTAGGTTACCCCAAAATCTAGGATCAATCTCATTTCCTACGCTTCTCTGAATGAAACGAAACTTCGATTAGTCTAGATCGCACGTCTAAGTCCGATTAACACGGCTAAGGAACTAGGACCGCCTCACCGGGCTTGACACTCATCTCAAAAATCAGTCCATCCGATGTCCCACGGCCATTCGTTTCGATTCGGAGCGAGGGTGTGTGAAAACACTATTCCTATTCCAAAATAAATATCGAAATAGTGATCCGGCATCATTCGTTTACGCGTCAAGATAAGCAACCCGACCGTCCGAATCGACCAAATTACACCCTGATTAAGAAAAATTTCGAAACATTTACACGTACTTGGAATTTCTGGATCGTGGCCCACTGACCGTTGAACTGAAAGTGGTCCGCCACGTGCGATCTGGGAATCCGATCGAGTCGAAAACGTAAGCCCACATAGATCCATAGGTGGTGAGCTTAAGTCTGACGTTTGGCTCAAGGAGGGCTATCAGAACCTCTCTTTTGAGCTGGAAAAGTGACGAATATCCTATATTAGCAGTAACCCTTGAACCTGAGTCTATTTTGAAAATGTTTTTGGCTATAAAAGGAGCTTAGAACAGCCCCTCTCACAGCCATACAAATTTGGGATAAAACCCTAGAGAGAGAGAGAAAAAAGAGAGAGAAGAGCTTGGAATTTGTGGGTGATCTTCCTCCTACTGCTTTCGGTTGTCGCACAGCCTACACCGCTCCTTTCCAGGTGTTTTCTCGGTGGTATCTATTCCGTTTGAATGTAAGAAAACCTAACCCTAGGTCTGATTTGATGTAAGTTCGTTGTAGGTTATGTAAAGGCTAACCGATTCCGCTCTTTAGGCTAGAAAACTCCCGTATACGGAAGCTCAAGAACCCTTGCTGATTCGTTGTGATTCCAAGGGCAAAGGTGAGGACTTTAAGTGTATAAGTTACGGTTTTCAACGCTTTCAATGTCAGATAATGGTAGATTCATGATCTGCATGCACCGCACATGTACAAAGTGCTTTCCGTTTCCTGTTTCGATTAGAATTGTAGAATTTGGAATTCCGCATACTTTAGGTATTCGTATAAAATACCGTATACGTATTTTTTATGGAAATGTGTTTGACATGTTTAATTGTCGTATGGATATATGATGTATGGATAAAATACTCATTTGGCGAAAGGATTCGCCGAAATACATGTTTACCAATATACACCATGTATGTACAAATACGGTATTGTAAGAAGTACCGTATACGTGTATATTTTAGCGATATATTTGTCATGATTAATTGTTATATAGATATATTATGTGCGTATAAATTAATTGCTTGGCGAAAAGAATCGCCGTATTACAAGTTCCCTTATAAACACTATGTATGTTGAAATTGGGTATACTAGAAAATACCTTATACGTATAAAATTTGCTGATGTAATTGTCAGGATTATTTGCTGTATGAATATGATGTATATGTATAAAATACTAGTTTGGTAAAGGGACAACCCTAGTGCACTTTCCTCTAACATACGTCATATATGTTGAAATAGTGCATTCCAAGTGTTTGTGAAATCGCTTGTGAGTGTAAGTGCTTAAGTGTAGATGCCTTAGGAGGGTGTTGAGATTGGATTCTCAACTATCCTAGCGACGTGTATGATTACCTTCATGAGGTTGATCACCTAAACCACTTACTTACAATACATGTGTTTGTATTCCTATTAATGTAGGGTTTTACAACATGCTTTATATCATGCTTTATAATATGCTTATAACATGCCTACTAGCATGTTTGAATTACTTTATTTATCATGCTTGAATTACTTTGTTTATCATGCTTTACTCCACATGCTATGGATGACAATTGATTGTGCTTGGGGCTATGATTATAGTCCGGACAATAACGGTACTAGATCGAGATCGTGGTTGAGTTTCATGTCACCACGTGAGATGTGTTCGACGAACTCGAGTCGTACTTCGGTTGGCGATAGTGGTTGGCCACGCGAAGTGCTTATGCACTTCATGTCGTTCAACTTGTTGTGCGCTCGAGCTAGCCGAGTTCTCGTCATGTAACCCGATTTGTCTAATGTATGTTCACCATGTTTGGTCGCTATCGCTTGAACCTAGGGTACTAAACTTACCATCAAAACCCTATTAACCATGGTACCTCGATCCGCTAAGACTCATGAGCCGCATGGTGGTATGGGACACCGTGGTCGAGTCCGTCGGCCACGCCGGGGCTACGTGCCTCCCGCAGTGACCAAGTGAGCAACTTAACTCGTGAGCCGATTATGGTGGTATGGGACACTATATTCGCGCTGTCGGCCCTACATTGATAAGGTGATGGGGGAGTGGTGCAACCTTTGTGCGTAATGTATTCAGCAGCCCTTTGTAGTGACCGCGAGCATATTCTCGAAGTCGCAAAGTGCGCCTTAGGGTTTGCCGCGATATATAGAGTATGAACTAGGCCTGTTTACGTATAGTGATGAATCGTTTAAGGGGTGATGGGGAGCGGTGCAACCTTTGTGCGTAATGACTCAAGTGTTCTCTCGGCAGAGGACCTAGAAAATACACCATCGTCTCGATATTAACTAGGACCGACGACCCTAGAATGGATCATGTTTGGGAATGATACAAGGGAGGTACCTTAGTTTCCCAATCCTCGCCGTTTGAAATGGACTAATTAAAAACTCGGTAATCATGCTCATCATGCATCGCATGTGCCTGGAAGATGTGGAGCACTGTGGGATGTAAGCATGCCTCGAACGTGAGATGGTGTCGCATGAAGGAGTATGTCGGTGAGGGCATCCATCATACCTACATTCATACTTGCATTAATCAGAGTAACTAGGAGTGCTTGATTTACTGCTTTATCATTACTGCTTGACTGCATCGATAACATGTTAACCTATGCTTTATTGTTCCACTGAGTTAGCTACTCACTCCCACGTTACGGGACGGTGTTGTACACACCAACTAGATTTGTTGAGTTTCAGATGATGGCGATGCGTATGAAGCAGAGCCGGACTACTTCTATGGTGATGAGGAGGAGTTCTCCTATCATATAACTCTCTCGACGGTCTCTCAAGACCCGCATCCGTATTGTCTGGGCCGTGGTACTGGGGATAGAAGACAAGAACTTACACATTTGGTATATTTCAGAACTGTACTTGTATTTATTTAACCTGGTAATGTTATCACACTCTGGAGACTCATCATAGTTTATATATTTTATCTATCTATCATAGTCTTCCGCTTGCAAAATTAAATGTCTCTGGAGTATGATATGCTGTTTTGGCTTAATCTCACTCATGTTCAATGCACGAATACAGTCAACATTCAATCATCATTCATTTTGTTGCATAAGTGATGTTCTGGAACTCGGGAGTTGAGTTTATGCTCGACCCCCGATTTTCAAGGGGCTACAAGATGGTATCAGAGCATGATTTAGATTAAACCGGACCTGGGTTATGGTCACACGACGCACACTGACGCACTCTGACTTAGGAGGGAGCGACGGAATGTAGAAACAGTCTTAGACATCCCTGTTCCGTCTAACGGCTAGTTCACTGAAAACGAACGCCGAAATCGAGTCTGTATTCAATCATGGTCGCTTGGGTCGACCTTAAAATATTCCTAGGCCGTCTATAGATAATTCTAGATTACAATCCACCTCATCCCAACCGTTGAAAATCGGTAATGAACTTGATGAGGATAACTACTCCGAATCCCTGGAGCTTCTCTGGACTCCTCACAGAGACTTCTCGAATCCATGAGGAATCAAATCCATGAGGAAAGAAAAGCAGAAAATAGAAATAAATTCTAATAAATTCAAAATTGATTAATGAAGGACAAAAAAAAATGAATTTACAACCCTTTAAATGGGAATACCAAATAATGGGAAGGAAATCAGAAACAAACTACAACTAAAACTCCTAGGTTGTGATGTCTACTAGTGAGCAAGGCTTTCAGCCAAAAATAGTAAGTGTCCTATTTGACTTCACCAAACCGTCCTCCTAATTATTCCAGGCTCTTGACACGATGAGCGCAACTCCTAAAGCCCAACAGATGAAGAGTGAGCAAACAAAAATTAATATTTTAGTAAAACGAAATTAAAACAGAGAAATGACTGTCAATCGGAGGTTTTTTTCGCATTTTCGGGCTACGCAACCCAGCATAGCTGGGTTGGTTAGCTTCATTAGCTCGTTCTGCCCCAAATTCATATATTTTACGTCAGATAACTCATTCTAGATTGCAAGATACGTCCGATTTGACCCGAAACGACTTGAAACGGAGTCGGGGGTCTCCCCACTTAAATCCAAAGGGACCCAGGGTCGAACTAGGGTGTAATTGGTACCTTGAGACCATGGGGGACAGGGCTCCATTGCGGCGGCGAGGCTTCGGCCAAGGCAGACCGCGGCGGCGGCGCGGTCACCGCGGTGCGCCGCCGTCAGGTGGCTCGGTTGGTGGTGGGCCGGGCCTGGGACTGGTCGGCCCGACCTCCCCTACCCCCTGGCACGTGCGGTTTTGGCTGGGGTTTGGGATTTTGGGGGCTAGAGCACCCCTCTCTCTCATTTCACCCCTTCCAAACGCCCCAAACCCCCACTTCCGATTTTTTCTCTCAACCCATCCCCCTAAACCTTGCAATCCTCCATTTTCTTCCATAACCCACACACTCCAACCGTCCACAACAGCCCTAGCCTCCTCCTTTTCCCTTTTTCTCATGTTGGACTTCTCATATCCCCCATTTGGAGCTCAAGTTCGAGTAAGCTCTCAACCCATCCTATCTATTCATTTTCCTTCTTCAAACCCTATCTATTGAGCCTCTACGACGTCTGTCGAGACTCCAATCCGTGGAGAACCAAAAACTCCAGCCCCCCATTTCCCCTTATCCTCATTTTCAATGGCTCTATCCGAGCGTGTACGACCATTTTCTTGGAGGCCTAATCATCCATACTATGTTTGGGATGTAGGCAGTTAAACGTAAATCCCGTGTTTTTCCTTTCAAATTACACTTATAAATTCATCATCATGGGGTTTGGAAATCCCATCTCACACTTTTCCAACACCAGACTCATTTTCCAAAGCCTATGACATTAATTTTAATCCCCACCCACCCTCCTACCAACCATGCCACTGCCAATCCTGAAGTCGGATTAGCAATGCAGTTCCATTTAGTACAACTTAAGATCGCTGGCCAAGTAGGCCTTTGGAATTTGGACCTAGAGCGGTGCTCCTAGATTTCGACAGACTTGACAGTATAGGAAACCCAATAAATGAATAATGTGAGCCCTAAGACCTTCATAGCTAGTATAAACAGGTGTGTAGTGCTCAAGCGTAATTAAATTCAAGTTCGGGTAACTCAATTCCACTTAGACAACTTTAACTCTAAGCGATAACCAATTTCTTGTATTAGAAACCATCTAGCGTAAGTCGGCTTGATTAGGTTGGAGCGAGACCCCGTTCCTTCGTTAAATCCCCTTGGTACTCATAGGCTTCTTTAACAACTCTTAGGAAGCTTGTTTAACGTAGAACCTATTCACCCCCAGAGAAAACTTATAGATCCCTTGGATTTAATGTTAGGACAAATCAACATAACCCTTAGAATTGCCTTCTCAAGGACTTAGTACAATCAGGAACACGGAGCAGAGACACTACCTATAAGCGAGGTATTCGCGGTTTGAATCGAATTCTCAATCCTGGTGGTGACCAATGAACTCTATGCTCTGATCAAGCAGAAGGTCGGGATCAACTAGGATTAAGAACTGATACAACAATTTTCTGTCTTCGCGAGGCAGAAGGTCCATGTATCCGATTCTGACCCACTACACAACTTTCCTTCCGTGTTGGCTTGACCACTTACAACCAAAAGTTTATAACTTTGTCTTTGAGAAGTGTAAGAATATATAGCCAATAGAAATATTTCCTTTTAGGCCTAAGGAATTTTCCAAGTGAGCAACAGACAGTTAAGAATCAGGTCCCAAATCATATGCCATGTCGGCATACATATTGTGCTTATGAACGTAGAAAGATAACATGCCTATTAAGCTAGACATGATTAAATAGGATAATTCTGGACCGTGACAAAACTCCTTGGTAGAATTAGGCATCTTGCCTCAAACTCACACCTGTCCCTGCAATCAACTACAACACTCATCATTCTTTAGCTCATTTCTGTAACCACAGGTATCAATGCCATAGTACACATTGTCGATGAAAGTCAGACTAATGCATTTCCCATTTCATGTCAAGGATAGATCCTAAACTACACCTTGTTCCGATGTACGGAGCAGGACGTAAATCTTGAGCCTTGAGGGTGAAAATAAAATTTTAAGGGGGGTAGAACATTATGAGCCCAATCTAGTTAGGTTACCTATTGCATCTCTTGATCTAGGTGGCACAGCGAAAGCGTGGTGGACCCTACTCCACTGGCCCAGGATCGAAACGGTGCTCGTTAACATACGCACATTATAGAAGCCCTAGCAGGTTCTACTATGAGAAACCGTTTTAGGATGATCTAGTAAGATTTGATTCCCTATTTCCTTTGACATAGATAATAACAAGGACTCTCTTAGACTAAGACCTAAAGGGCAACCTTAGAATAGACAATTTGAACTTTTCAATGATGGACATTCCCTGCGTCTTTAGAGTGATCGTACCACGGAGTTACTGAAATATACAACTGCGAAACATTCGCGGCTTGACCCAATTCTCAATCCTGTGTGACTACCAACAGACTCACTGCTGACGAGCAGAAGACCAGGATCCACTAGGATTCGGAAGGGATACGATGAGCTTTCTACCTTAGCTCGGTAGATGATTGATGTATCGGGATCAAGCCCACCATAAACGTCTCTCCGTGTTGGTCAAACATTGAAGACAACTACCTTACTCTAAACTGTGGGAATTGTTGTCAAGACTACAGATAAGTAAAGAAATAAATTGTAACAAAACATTAGGGTATGAGAAATGGATAAAGAAATATATTTTAAGGGGGGTAGACTAAAATGAACCAGGCTAGTATATACCCTACCACGCGTAGGAACTCGAAATCAATAAGTCTTAGGTAAATGAAATAATAGAAATCTTTCCTTATTACCCTTAGCCAATTTCGGGGACGAAATTTTGTTTTAAGGGGGGTAGATTGTAACACCCCGGATTTTTGCCAACCTGGGATTAGACGTCCTTAGGCAATGGGTCGATCCTAACACCTCATTAACTTGTCAAAATTGAATCTCATAGTCTAAAATCGCTCTTTAACCCATTTCTTTCACAAATCCCACCCTTCACTGCCTTGTTCTTTCAATTTTTCTAAGAACTTTCACCCTAGACACTATCTTAAACTAGCTAAGTAGTATAACTTGGATCACTTTATACACAAACTACAAAGGACTAAGTACCACCTCGACGAAAATCTTATAGGACTAAATCCTTTAGAAATGAGACAAAGTAACTAAGAGCTAAACTAGATTAGCTACGAAATCCGTCAATCGCTTTAAATACGATCTGCAAGACCCAAAACTTGTAGAATCATTGATGCTAGGTTACCCCAAAATCTAGGATCAATCTCATTTCCCGGCTGCTCTCGGGAATGAAACGAAACTTCGTATTAGGTCTAGATCGTACGTCGGAAGTCCGATTAACACGAAGCTAAGAAACTAGGACCGCCTCACTGGGCTTGACACTCATCTCAAAAATCAGGTCCATCCGATGTCCCACTGCCATTCGTTTTGATTCGGAGCGAGGGTGTGTGAAAAACACTATTCCTATTCCAAAATAAATATCAGGAATAGTGATCTGGCATCATTCGTTTACGCGTCAGTATTAAGCAACCTGACCGTCAGAATCAGACCAAATTACACCCTTGGATTAAGAAAAATTTCAGGAACATTTACACGTACTTGGAATTTCGGATCGTGGCCCACTGACCGTTTAACTGAAAGTGGTCCGCCACGTGCGATCTGGGAATCCGATCGAGTCGAAAACGTAAGCCCACATAGATCCATAGGTGGTGAGCTTAAGTCTGACGTTTGGCTCAAGGAGGGCTACCAGAACCTCTCTTTTGAGCTGGAAAAGTGACGAATATCCTATATTAGCAGTAACCCTTGAACCTGAGTCTATTTTGGGAATGTTTTTGGCTATAAAAGGAGCTTAGAACAGCCCCTCTCACAGCCATACGAATTTGGGATAAACCCTAGAGAGAGAGAGAAGAGAGAGAAGAGCTTGGAATTTGTGGGTGATCTTCCTCCTACTACTTTCGGT
The DNA here is from genome assembly GCA_030180095.1 of Magnolia changhungtana. NCBI lineage: Eukaryota > Viridiplantae > Streptophyta > Magnoliopsida > Magnoliales > Magnoliaceae > Magnolia > Magnolia changhungtana. The sequence goes on along the minus strand of JASAUF010000642.1, from coordinate 1,274,281 downwards.
TGTCGCACAGCCTACACCGCTCCTTTCCAGGTGTTTTCTCGGCGGTATTCATTCCGTTTGAAGGTAAGAAAACCTAACCCTAGGTCTGATTTGATGTAAGTTCGTTGTAGGTTATGTAAAGGCTAACCGATTCCGCTCTTTAGGCTAGAAAACTCCCGTATACGGAAGCTCAAGAACCCTTGCTGATTCGTTGTGATTCCAAGGGCAAAGGTGAGGACTTTAAGTGTATAAGTTACGGTTTTCAACGCTTTCAATGTCAGATAATGGTAGATTCATGATCTGCATGCAATTGCACATGTACAAAGTGCTTTCCGTTTCCTGTTTCGATTAGAATTGTAGAATTTGGAATTCCGCATACTTTAGGTATTCGTATAAAATACCGTATACGTATTTTTTTATGGAAATGTGTTTGACATGTTTAATTGTCGTATGGATATATGATGTATGGATAAAATACTCATTTGGCGAAAGGATTCGCCGAAATACATGTTTACCAATATACACCATGTATGTACAAATACGGTATTGTAAGAAGTACGTATACGTGTATATTTTAGCGATATATTTGTCATGATTAATTGTTATATAGATATATTATGTGCGTATAAATTAATTGCTTGGCGAAAAGAATCGCCGTATTACAAGTTCCCTTATAAACACTATGTATGTTGAAATTGGGTATACTAGAAAATACCTTATACGTATAAAATTTGCTAATGTAATTGTCAGGATTATTTGCTGTATGAATATGATGTATATGTATAAAATACTAGTTTGGTAAAGGGACAACCCTAGTGCACTTTCCTCTAACATACGTCATGTATGTTGAAATAGTGCATTCCAAGTGTTTGTGAAATCGCTTGTGAGTGTAAGTGCTTAAGTGTAGATGCCTTAGGAGGGTGTTGAGATTGGATTCTCAACTATCCTAGCGACGTGTATGATTACCTTCATGAGGTTGATCACCTAAACCACTTACTTACAATACATGTGTTTGTATTCCTATTAATGTAGGGTTTTACAACATGCTTTATATCATGCTTTATAATATGCTTATAACATGCCTACTAGCATGTTTGAATTACTTTATTTATCATGCTTGAATTACTTTGTTTATCATGCTTTACTCCACATGCTATGGATGACAATTGATTGTGCTTGGGGCTATGATTATAGTCCAGACAATCGGTACTAGATTGGAGATCGTGGTTGAGTTTCATGTCACCACGTGAGATGTGTTCGACGAACTCGAGTCGTACTTCGGTTGGCGATAGTGGTTGGCCACGCGAAGTGCTTATGCACTTCATGTCGTTCAACTTGTTGTGCGCTCGAGCTAGCCGAGCTCGTCATGTAACCCGATTTGTCTAATGTATGTTTACCATGTTTGGTCGCTACTGCTTGAACCTGGGTACCAAACTTACCATTGAAAACCCTATTAACCATGGTACCTCGATCCGCTAAGACTCATGAGCCGGCATGGTGGTATGGGACACCGTGGTCGAGGCTGCCTCGGCCTCGGCCGGGCTATGTGCCTCCCAGTAGTGACCAAAGTGAGCAACTTAACTCGTGAGCCGATTATGGTGGTATGGGACACTATATTCGCGCTGTCGGCCTACATTGATAAGGTGATGGGGAGTGGTGCAACCTTTGTGCGTAATGCACCACAGCGACCCTTTGTAGTGACCGCGAGCATATTCTGAAGTCGCAGTGCGCCTTAGGGTTTGCTGCGATATATAGAGTATGAACTAGGCCTGTTTCTGTATAGTGATGAATTGTTTAAGGGGTGATGGGGGAGCGGTGCAACCTTTGTGCATAACAGCCCTGGCAGACTCTGCAGTGACCTAGAAAATATACCATCGTCTGATATTAACTAGGACTGATGACCCTAGAATGGATCATGTTTGGGAATGATACAAGGGAGGTACCTTAGTTTCCCAATCCTGCTGTTTGAAATGGACTAATTAAAAACTCGGTAATCATGCTCATCATACATCGCATGTGCCTGGAAGATGTGGAGCACTGTGGGATGTAAGCATGCCGCGAACGTGAGATGGTGTCGCATGAGAGAGTATGTCGGTGAGGGCATCCATCATACCTGCATTCATACTTGCATTAATCAGAGTAACTAGGAGTGCTTGATTTACTGCTTTATCATTACTGCTTGACTGCATCGATAACATGTTAACCTATGCTTTATTGTTCCACTGAGTTAGCTACTCACTCCCACGTTACGGGACGGTGTTGTACACACCAACCAGATTTGTTGAGTTTCAGATGATGGCGATGCGTATGGCGCGAGCCGGACTACTTCTATGGTGATGAGGAGGAGTTCTCCTATCATGTAACTCTCTCGACGGGTCTCTCGAAGACCAGCACTTGTATTGCCTCGGCCGTGGTAGTGCTGGGGATAGAAGACAAGAAAACTTACACATTTGGTATATTTCAGAAGCCGTACTTGTATTTATTTAACACAGTAATGTTATCACACTCGGAGACTCATCATAGTTTATATATTTTATCTATCTATCATAGTCTTCCGCTTGCAAAATTAAATGTCTCTGGAGTATGATATACTGTTTTGGCTTAATCTCACTCATGTTCAATGCACGAATATAGTCAACATTCAATCATCATTCATTTTGTTGCATAAGTGATGTTCTGGAACTCGGGAGTTGAGTTTATGCTCGACCCCCGATTTTCAGGGCGCTACAACCTATTCTCAATTCCCTAAACCTTAACCTACAACCTAACCTAAATCTAAACCTAAACTTGAAAACCCAAACTTAAACCCGATCCCGAACCCAAACCCGATTTCATGAACCTAAACCTTAACCTATTCTCAATTCCCTAAACCTTAACCTATAACCTAACCTAAACCTAACTCCCTAACCTAAACCTAAACCTAAACTTGAAAACCTAAACTTAAACCCGATCCCGAACTCGAACCCGATTTCCTAAACCTAAACCTTAACCTATTCTCAAATCCCTAAACTTAAACCTACACCTAATCCTAATCTCAACTCCCTAACCTAAACCTAACCCTAAACTTGAAAACCCAAACCTAAACCCGATCCCGAACCCGAACCTAATTTCCTGACATTTATTTTAGCCTTACAAACCATATGGTGAGACCATTCCTTTTGTGTCAATTTCATTCCTCTTTGAGCTTTTATTAATTCATTAAGAAAAAAAGAAGAAGAAAATGGTTATACATTATGCACTTCTTTCACTTTGTTTTTCTTTCCTCCAATGGTCATTCTGATTTATGAATGTCATGACTATTTGTAGGATGATGGAATATACGAAGATGGAATATACAAAGCTGTTACAGGAAGTGACTTTGTCATTACTAGAAGTTCATTTCGAGACGACTCTTTAAAGTACTACATAAATGACCGTGGAAGTAATTTTACAGATGTCACTAAGAAATTGAAAGGAAAAAGAGTGGACTTGGACAACAACCGGTTTTTTATTCTTCAGGTAGGTGATGGCTGAAAATGGCCTATTTACTTGTGAAAAAATTATCATACCATCAAAATATATCTTCTCTTTCAATTTTTTATCTTTGAAATTTCAGGGTGAAGTCGAGCAAATTTCTCTAATGAAGCAAAGATTTGTATTTTCAGCATTATTGTAATTGTAATTGTAATTCATTAAATGAAGGATTGTAATTAATTGTAGTTGTAATTGTAATTGATTGTAATTGAATGAATGAATGATTGTATTTGATTGTAATGGAATGAATGAATGGTTATGCAGGTGGTAATTGAATAAAAAAATAATTATATATATATATATTTTTTAAAATAGGATTTGCTACGGATTATATCCGTAGCTGTTGTAAACTATAGCTACAGATAAAATCCGTAGCTGTTATGATTAAATCCGTAGCTGTTGTAACTTACAGCTACGAATATAATTGCTACGGTTTCGATCCATAGCACTTGCCAGCTATAGCTACGGAGTATATCCGTAGCGGTGGTAATTAAATTCGTAGCTCTTGTAACCTATAGCTACGGACATAATTGCTACAGATTAAATCATGGCTGTTTTGACCTATAACTACGGATTAAATCCGTAGCTATAGGTTCCAGACCTATTGTTACTGCACTTACGACTACGGCCGTGCTACGGACTAGAACCGTAGCCATAGGTCTATGGCTACGGATTTAGTTCGTAGCCTTTGCCCATTTTTTTGGTAGTGATTAATCGCATATTAATGAAAATCGGTCATAAGTGACCTCGGGAATTCGGGAGTTGAGTATATACACGACCCCCAATTTTCAGTGCGTTACAAGATGGTATCAAAGCAATGGTTTGGAATTTATTGGGTCATGGGTCATGAACTCACTAACGCATCCGCTGACTTAAGAATGGACGCAATGGTGATACGGAAACATTAGGAACTGCCCTAGACACCTGAATCGATGAACCTTAGATGGAAGGTGAACTTCCAACGAGTTAGAATCGAGGAGCAAGAGGGAATAATGTCACTAGGAACCTGGTCTGAGAGTTTTAAAGTGTATCGGTTTAGGATCGGGCCGGGAATCGAAGGATTCGACGTTCGAAGTCAACATCCACGTGCACAGGAGCTAGTTCTGGGCCAAACTTGATAGTCCCGACCCATTCAGGGATAGAGACTTAAGGGTCAATGCGGGTTTATTGAAATTAGTGAAACAGGAGAAGAAAGTTGATTTCGGCCCCTAACTGGGAGAAATCTCGTGAAACTACTTAGCCCATTACGTTGATCATTTTCTTCTACCCAAAATCATATATGGTACTTTTTCGGGGGCCTTACCAGCACCTAGGAAATCATAAAATAAGAAAACCCAAGTAGGTCCAGGCGTGCCCACGCCCACCGTCCCAGTGGCCTGATGTGCCCACGCCGAGCAGGCATTCCCCATGCCCAATTACCCAGTGGTCCGACATCACCACGCGTAGACCCAAAACAAGCCACCTTTCCCCTCCCTCAATGCACACACGTGTGGGGGCCTTTCTCTTGCATTTTAAGGACCTAAATCCCTCATTTTTTCCCCTACCCCACACTCCATTGCTTCTAAATTTTCTAAAAAGCCCTCTCCCACTCCAAGTTCCCAAAACCACCTCCAAGAAACCCATTCTTAGGACACATTCTTAAACTTTTCTTCTTCTTCTTCTCCATGTCCAACCCACCATTCTCCAACATCATTCTCATAAACCCATCTCAAATCCCATATCTTCAACTCATCTTCAACTTCATCTTACTCAACACTACCTCAAACCCATTCCCACATTTCATTTTTCAACCCATCATTTCCAAAAAAAAATAAAAATAAAAAATCTACTCCTATACCCATTCTCAAGGCCCATTCACAAAACCTTCCCTCCATTCATCCCACTCCATTACTTTCAAAACCCATTCATAAAACAAATTCCCAAAACCCATTTCAAAAATACACTTCCAACATCCATCCCCAAACCATACTTCTTCAAAACCCCATTTTCCCCAAACCCCATTCCTCAACTCATTTCCTAAACATTTCTCAACTCTCATTCCTCAACTCATTTCCTAAACATTTCTCAACTCCCATTCCTCAAATCCATTTTTCTTAAACCCACTCTCAAATCCCTTTCCTCCAACAAACTCCCATCTCTTCTTTCTCTTATCCAACCCTAATCCATCCACCAACATCCACTTTCAACCCATTTCTTCAAAAAAAAAAATCTCGCTTTCCACTACTTTATCCTTCTAATTTCTCTAAGAACTTTCATATTTGACACAACTACAAAGCTCAAAGGATGAAAATCTATAATCGAACGAAAATTTACTATAAATAGTAAAAATATAAATAAAATAGATTTTTGACTATTAACCTGATGGAATCTTGTGAAATTACTAGGTCCATTGTGTAGAGTAGCTTCTCCTACCCCAAATTCATATATGGTATGTCGTGTAACTCATTCTAGTTTGTAAGATATAGGAGTTGTAAGATCCAACAGGCCAGAGAACCAGCATGGCCACGCCATCGTCCCAGATCGCCACGCCTAGACGTCCCAATGCCAGGCGGCCCTTTTTTGTAATTTTTGTCAGATTTCAAAAATTCATATCTCCCTCAATATAACTTCAATTTAGGTGATTAAAAGCCAGATTGAAGTTTAATCAATCTAGTTTTATATAAAAATAAAATAAAAATTATAATATGGTTAGATTTGTAGTGAATTGACAACTGTCCAAAAATCTTTAATTTTAGGCAGTGGCTACTTTTAGAATTTTTATAATTTATTTACAACTCCAAATGATATGAAAATTAGTGGGATGACTTAAAACTTAATGGTAAATAATTAAAAAACTTTTAAAAATAATCCAGTTACTAAAAGTATAAGAAACGTTACGAGATAGGTCCCCTCCTCCCTTTCAATGTACACATGAGTGGGGCCCATTTTTCTTACTATTTAGGACTATCTAGAGTGCATAAAGCCTATGTCTACTACTCCCATTACCTCCACCATCCCTTCTAAACCCTAGAGAAAACTCTCCCTCCCCCAATCTCAAGACCCAATCCCTAAACCCACCATCTTCTTCTTCACTCTAACCATCTCAATCCTCATTCTCTCAAACACTTTCCAAACTTTTCTCAATCTCATTTCTTCAACTCATTCCTAATCACTTCTTAACTTCCATCCCTCAAATCCATTTTCTTAAACTCATCTCTAAATTCACCTCACTCAACAATCTCACCTTCAACACTTCTCTCCCAACAATTTGAAAGATCTCAATCCTCTTATAAAGAAAACCCATCTCCCAACTCCTTACATTCCACAACCCATTTTAAAATTCTTTCTAAACCCATTCCATTTCCAAAACCCCTCTCAAATCCCTTTCAACTCCAAACCCCAATTTCAAAACTCCATTTCAAATTAATATCCAACCCATATTTTCCAATCACATCCTCAAATCCATTTTTCCCAAACCCATTCTTAACCACTCATTCTCTGATACATTCTCAAATCATTTCCAAAAATGTACTCCCCAAATCCAATCCTAGATCCATTCTCAAAACCACTCCTAAAATCTTCCCTCCAACGACTCACCTACATTTCTTACAGCCAATCCATCCTAGCCGAGGGATATGGCGTTCCTGGCAACCGTTGTCTCTTTCTTCGCCATTCCGGTAATCCTTTCCCTCAAGGAGAAGAAGCACCCCCGCCCGTGTCCGACCTAGAAGAATAGAAGCTTAACCTAACGGACAATTAGTAGATTGTTCGAGTCAGTTAGAATTGCTTTCATGTGTTAAAGGATAGTAGTAACCTTTACTACTTGATTGGGCTGTGTTTCCCTAATTAAGTTTGCGGTATCTAGTGATACATGTAAATCCTTACTGTAGGATGTTACTGGCCATGCCAATGGCATTTTGGAATTCAACGTGAATGTATGGATTGAAATTCTCTTGTCACTTTGTGAATGCTTGCATGTGTGATTGCTAATGGACTAGTCATGTCTTTTCATATTAAAGTTTAATATTGGGTGTCTATTTAGGAATTATTTATAATCGTGCTACGAATCATCCCGTGATTAAATTGATTACATATATATATACATATATATTTTTGTTTAAGTTGTACCTGTAAGTACGATTGAGTTTTATAGTTTAATGCTCTGTAAGCTCATGTTAGGGGCGGACTATAGTAAAATATACTGAGTTTTCATATTCTCTTATGGACTCAAGGTTCAAACAATATCGAGAAGATAATATCCTTCATCTTTGCCTTCCTGCGTCCTTAGTACCGTTGTTAGCACTCCAAACCACCAGAATACCTTAAAACTTTTGATTCTTCCTTCCCTGTTAAAATTCATAAAACCAAAGCGTGATTTTCCCATAACTCACTAACCATAGGATCAAAATGGTAATGTCGAGAGGAACCTTAAGATCCTAGAAACCTTTCTAGGATAGTTGTTTAATCATAGGCATCGCGGGAAACTCACCACCCACTAAAATATTATAAATGTGAAGCTTGAACTGTTAATGAATTTTAATGTCTTCTAAATGTTAAGAATGATCGAACTACGGAATTACGGAACCATACATTTACGAAGTATTCACGGCTTAACCCAATTCTCGTTCCTGGGTGAATACCAACGGACTCACTGCTTTAACCGAGCAAAAGACCAGGATCTACCAGGACTAAGAAATGATACAACAATCTTTTTGCCCTGGTCAGATAGAGGATCGACGTATGGGATCAAAGCCTACCATAACTGTCTTTTTGTTTTAGCCCAATTATAAAGAGTAGAATATACTACCCTTAGGTAAACTTTATTATCAAACACTTAGCACGATAATGATGATTTTGACATTTGTTTTCAAACCTCAAAGGTGAAAACTTTTAAAGGGGGTAGATCACGATGAGCTAGGTTATCATATTTATTATGTACCCAAAAATGTATATAAACCCGAAACTAACAAAACTTAAGCAAATAAAATGATAATATCTTTACTTATTACCCTTAGGCAATTTCGAGGACGAAATTATTTTTAAGGGGGGTAGATTGTAACTCCTAGATTTTCACTGTTTTAGATTTCCAAAAATCCTTGAAAAGTTTTTTTTATTAATTAACTTATAATATCACTTAATAACCATTAGCACTCAATGTTAGTTTATACAGGGGTGGTACCAGTAAAGAACCACACAAGTCCAATTAATCAACCGTAGAAAGCCAACAAATCCGCCCAATCACTTGAACATTAGGTGTAGCCCCATGATTTACTCACGTAGGACCCAAATCTAACCGACCCATCGCTAGCTAATCAAGACAATCATGACTAAATTGAAGATCTAACCGAAGCCGAGTTAGATAAGGCCCGAATCTTGAATAATAGACTAAATCAACACCGTTACTCTTTTAGCCTAAAACTGATGGTTTAGAGTAATCTTTACCAAATCTCCCCTTTTACTAGTTATAAATAGGCCACACTGTGAACATAGTTAATCCAAACCCTAATCATTGCCCACGAGAAATCTCAATACCTAATTCATTCCTGAAATGCCCCGATTTTCCAAATAAGCTCTAGACCGCTCGTTGGTGGGTCTCTAGTTCCAAAACTAGAGAGAAATGTCTGTCTCACTGGGCTTGTGGTCCATCACGGACGACGAACCCAGTAAACATGCAGAAGTTAATTATTCACGCCGTCCCAGCGGTACTTGCAAAGTGCGGCTCATCCTAGCCCACTAGTCTTAGAATCTGGCACTCTTAATTGAAACTGAGATATAAGGCATTTCAGCCATCGGATTTCTTCTAAATTTATGGTGGTGGTTTAATGTATTTTTTTACGCCCGTCCACCAAATCTGGGACCCGATCGTGGCACGGTGGCCGTTGATCGCGAATCGAACCCGTGCGACCAAACCCCATATCCGATCGTCCCCAAATTTTGTATGGCCCTTCATCGGGCCATGAAGTACTTATCCTATAAGTTTCATGGCCAGGGGGCCACGAAAGCCACCCCAATCACCGAGATGGGCTCCTTAGTGCCATTTAAAGATTGGAAACGTATGCTCAACCCCCATAACCGTTCATCCGTTTGTTCTCAAACTTTGCATGACCTCTCATCGGGCCATAAGGCACCTACACACCAAGTTTGGTGGCCAAAGGGGTGTTAGGGCCGCCCCAACACCAATATGGAGTACATAGGGCTATTTTGGAAATTTGTGGAAGCTTGGGGCCAAAGGGCCCAACTCTAGGGAATAAAGCCCTAACCTCTTATCTCATAACTTTCACCACAACTACCATTGCCAAGGGAGTAAAGAGAGAGCTAGAGAGCAAGGGGAGAAGAAAGTGAGAGTGAAGGAGAGCTTGGGTGGACCCTAGATCAAGGTGTGGCTCAACCCTTGCAACTCTATACCTCTCCTCAAGGAAAAACTCTTCACCACTATCACAACAATCATCCATTGGTCGTTTAGGTAAGATCCTTCACCTCTTCCTCTTGAAATCCATGTATTGAGAAGGGTTTGACTTGGATCTCTAACATGTAAGTGCTTGCTCTAGGGATTTCGGCCGATCGACCTCAAAGCCCTCATTCTTAAGTCATTTTTCGAATCTCCAATGACCCATAGGTGCGGACTATTGTTCTTAGGTGGCCTAGCACCAAATTTAATATGCGGTTAATGATTTTGATTGCTTGGATGTTATTTTTGAAATTTTAGAGAAACCCAAAAAAATTATATGTTTATTGGAATGGTATGGATGTGCATGCTTGGCTCTCTCATAATGTTGTTCTTGCCTCTCACATGATTTTGTGTATGGATGATTACATGCTCATGCTTTGTTGGTTTTCCTATATGTTGTGCTTCATAATATGTATGATTCATTACTCTTGTGCACATGATTTCTCGAGATGGAAGAAGTGCTTAACTTCCTCATAAATCCACACAACTCACATGCACCTTATTCCATGATAGCGATAGCTTGCTTGTTAGGAGTATTTGATTCATATACTTGAGATGCATGAAAACATGATGTTGATATGTTAGTTGATGACTTGGATAGTTGGCATGTTAAGGATCCCCTTCACCCTCTTGGGTTGGTCAGGAACATGATGAGAGACGGTAGTCCCATCGGTAGGACTATGCTAGGGCTAGATCCGTGGATTGTGTGGGAGTGTTCGGGTGCCTGTAGTTCGACTACATGGGTCCCTTGTACCCGAGGTCACTCGTCTCATGCTCGTCTGGCTCATGCAGTCTAGCCTACTGTCTGACCAATCTTGTTTGTTAACCCTGGTTGCTCACACATGTATGGAACCTGGAACACCTTACAACTGTAGCGGCCTACTAATAATGGATTGCAACTAGTCTATGACCTCGTGAGCCAGGCATGGTGGAATAGGACACTGTGTCTGAGCTGTCGGCCTACGCTGAGGTGTCGTGCCTCCCCGTAGTGACCGCGAGCGATCCCTTTCTCTCGGCACTCCTCATGTGCTTGAAGTCAGGGATGAGGAACTCGACGGGATCACAGACCGCGAGGCCTCGACCTCACGCATTGGGGGGTCTTAGCCTCGCAACCAGCTTAGAGCATTGATACGTGGAGTGTATCAGATTTTCCAATCTGCTGGATGACTGGACTTAACTAAGAACTTGGCTAATATTATAATTGCATCGTACTACCTAGGTTGGCGACTCGGCAGTCGTGGTCGCTCTGAGGGAGTATTGTCATATGTGATCGTCAGATAGAGTCGCTCGAGGGAGCGTTGTGGTGAGGGGATGCATCATACCATCCAACACGCATGCACATTAATAAGATTAGATAGATATATATGATTGACTGTTTTTCATTCAGTTCATGCTATAATTAATGCCTGTTATAACTTGAGACTAATAGCACCCACTGAGTTGATCACTCACTCCCACTCTGGGACGGTGTTTTAAAACACTAACCAGACCAGTTCATAGATGCAAGTGACTCAGGGCAAGAGGAGCCTGGTGAGGCGAGTTTCGAGTCTCAGCTCCCTAACCTAAACCTAAACCTAAAATTGAAAACCCAAACCTAAACCCGATCCCGAACCCGAACCTGATTTCCTAAACCTAGACCTTAACCTATTCTCAATTCCCTAAAGCTATAACCTATAACCTAACTTAAACCTAAACCTATAACTGACACTTATAACCTATACCTAAACCTATAACCTAAACCTAGAGGACGAGCTGTCCTACTTTCAGTTGATGGGCAACTCTCCATTGGCTTGCTGAGCGACATTTGGATCGCTGAGTTGTGGACTCAGCCTTATTTTTGGGATGTACTATTCTTTTGCGATTTTGTTGGGTAGGGCCATGTGCGGCCCCTTTATTCTTTTGGACATGTATATATGTATACATTTGATCTCTTTTATTTTAGTAGACTTGTGTAGTTGTGCTTCACGTTCCAGGAATTTCCAGGCCGCGCATTGATTGGATTAATCGCATATTAATGAAAACTGGTCATAAGTGACCTCGAGAACTCAGGAGTTGAGTATATACACGACCCTCGATTTTCAAGGTGTTACAGATATCCTTTGAACCCTTCGTACAACTCGGAGCTCGAGGAGTGTCAGTGCTCAGCTTCGCACGACGCGTACCTACGCAGCTGGCATGGTTGTCAGACAACCATCATGGTGGGCGGGAAACGGATTGGCTACTCCCCTGACATGGTCGGTGCTATGTGGGCCCCACCATGACATATGTGTTTCATACATGCCGTCCATCTATTTTTAGAGATCATTTTACAACATGAGTCCAAAAACGAGGTATAACCAAATCTCAATTTGACCACATTACAGGAAACAATATTGAATGAGAGTTAACCATTAAAAACATTTAGAGGACCATAAAAGTTTTGGATCAAGCTGATCTTTGTTTTATCTCTTCATTTGGGACTGTATGACCTAATCAACAGATTGGATGTCAAATAAACAGTATAGTAGGCCTTAGAAGGATTTTAATGGTGGATATCCAATCACTATTGTTATCCTGTAGTGTGGTCCACTTGATATTTATAACCCTTTTTTTTTGGAATAAAACTCTAAAATTATCTTTAAAAATGGATGAACGGAATGGATGAAACACATACATCATGGTGGATCCCACAGATCACCAACCACGCTGCATCTAGTGGAGTTATTTGATACTCTTGACTGTGTACGAAACTCAATACGCAGCTCCTTCAAATTGCACACATCAGAGGTATTAACTCAAATCAAATTGTCTAAGCTGTGAAACCCACACCAGTAGTAATGGGAAGGGGAGGCTGGAGACTGGAGAGTGAAGAGGAAGAAGAAGAAGAAAATCGAGAAGGGGAGACTCGTTCTTTCATTAGAGTAAGAAAAGAGGGGAGGGGTGTAATGTAGACGAGTGAAGGTAAAAAGTATAAAAGAATATTTATACTACCCGTTCCGGGTCGGGTTGGGTCAGTTCGGGTCGGATCTTTCGATTCGGGTATTCGGGTCGGATCGGTCCGGATCAACCTCTATCCGGACCCGACCCGAAAGACGATCAGATCTGGGTGGACAGACTCGATCAGGCTGATCTAAGCCGTCGGTTCTGTTAGGAACGATACCTACTCGGGTCAGATCCACCGGATCGGGTCCAAAATGCCCACCTTTACCCACCTGTCAAACTATGAAAAACGTGTACAACCTGTGCCCGTACCATGATCTATGTGTTGTATCTACACCATCCATCCATTTGGAAAGACCATTTTAAGGCATGAACCAAAGAGTGAGGCAAATCCAAAGTTAAAGTGAACTCCACCATAAAAACATAGTGGGGACAGTGACGCCCACCGTTGAAACCTTCTTAAACCCACCATGGTGTTTATTTTACATCCAGCCAGTATATAAGTTAAGGAAGACATGAAAAAATGGAAAAAACACAAATATCAACTTGATCCAGAACTTTCATGTCCACCGAGAATTTTTAAACGGTAGGCATTCAATACCCATTGCTTTCTGTCGGGAGCGGAATGGCTGGTGTACCTCACACCAGCTATATGGGCGCGGATTGGATACTGACAAGGTCAGTAGCCAATCACTACTGAAGTTATGTCACCAAGCTCTGTGGAGCCTACCATGATGCATGTGTTGTATCCATACCGTCCAACCATTTTTAGAGATCATTTTATCGCATTACAAAGAAAATAAGATAGATCTAAAGTTCAAGTGGACCCCACCATGGAAAATAGTGGGGACAGTGACATCCACGGTAGTTTCCAATAAAGCTGATATTTTCGTTTTCACTTCAATCTATCTCTATGTTAACTTATGAATAGGATGGGTCTCAAAAATACATCACTGTGGGCCTTATAAATGTTTCAACAGTGGGTGTGACGGCTCCCACAGTTTTCTGTGGTGGGTCCACTTAAAATTTAGATCTATCTCATTCTCTTTGCAATGCCATAAAACGATCTTTAAAATTGGTTGGCCAGTATGGATACGACACATGCATAATGATGGGGTCCACAGAACTTGGTGATGTCACTTCAGTAGTGATTTGGCAATTGACCTTGTCAGTATCCAATCCATGTCCCAGCTATATAGCCGGTGAAGGTACATGTCGTGCGAAGACTAGCATTGACGCTTCTTGAGCTCCGATTTGTACTAACGGTTCAAAGGAGATGAAAGTTACGTGGGCGCCACAATGATATATTTATTATATCTATACCGTTCATATATTTTTAAAGATCATTTTAGAGCATTATTCAAAAAATGAATCATATCCAAAGATCATATGGACCATACCACAAATAGCAGCGGAGATAATGATTTTCACTGTTACAATCGTAGGGCCAACCATAACATTTACTTTCCATCCAATCTCTTCACAAGGTCACAAAGACCCGAATGAAGAGGAAAAACAATTTTCGTATTGATCCAAAACTTTTGTGACCCCAAAAAGGGTTTCAATGGTAGACGTTCAATCCCCCACTGCTTTTTGTAGTGTGGTCCACTTGATAGTTATATCTTTCTTATTTTTCTTCTCAAGCCTTAAGACTAGCTAGTCAAATGGATGAACGGTTTGGATATAATACATACCTCAGACTCACCGAACATGCTGACCTCAAGACAACAGGTATATGGCTGGTGTGAGGTACACCAGCCAATCCGCTCCGTCTACTTAAAGCTTTGTTTTTACCTCACTCTTCTGGCTCATGCCCTGAAATTACAACACTCGCCCCGCGGAACCTGATGAGGTAACTTCAAAACCGACATTAGCTACTGAACAGGTTGATGTGATGTTACCAAGTTCTACAGGCCTAACCATGATGTATGTCTTATATCCACACTGTCCATCCATCTGGAGAGATCTTTTTAGAGAATTATCAAGAGAACGAGTCAGATCCAAAGCTAGAGTGGACCCCACCACAGAAAACAGCGGAGATTAAACGCTTATCATAGTAGACTCTAGGAAGGTTTTAACTGTGAGCGTCACTTTCTACTATTTTCTGTGGTGGGGTCCGCTCGAGTTTTGGATCTCCTTCTTGGATCATTCCTTAAAAAGATCTCTCTAAATATATGGACGGTGTGGATACAACACATATATCATGGCAGGGCCATAGAACTTGGTGACGCCTATACGTACCTAAGGTAATGGTGAAGTTTTCAGCGTAAAAATAGATGTATCATATTCGTGATTGGACTTATTTTTGTGTCAATGATCTGGACCACCCAGGATTAAAACCATTGATCAATTGCTTAATATTTGTCAAATCAGTGTGACTTTTTAATGGTCACCCATGAAACTTAAAATGGACCAAGTGAACGGTCTAGATCAATGGATTATACTGTCTAACTGTCCCCATGCAACTAGGGTTTTAGAAATCCGGTGGGAAGTATATTGTTTTATGGATTTCTTAATCACCAAAGAATTAGTGTAAGAGAATCGAAGACTGATGCAAAGATATGACCCACATATCATATATCTCCTCATTGTCTATACATTCTAGAGTGGGTCCAACAGGGACATCTGATGGACGGTTGGATGGTATATACGCATAATGGTCGGCCCTGCACTGTGACTCATCTGATAAACTCAATATATTTGGATGCATGTAAACATAAACTCATACACCAACCTTGTTTCATCAAAAATTTAAAATCATAACATGTAATTAAATCAATCTAATCTAATATAATTTCCTCATCTGATTATATTACATCAACTGTCATAAAAAATAAATAATAAATAATAAATAAAATAAAAACTACTACAATGTATATGGTATTATCCCTGCTGCTGGATTGGAAACTGAGTAGCGAATTTTTGAAGGAAAGCGCTTGATGCTACCGTCTTCTAAGTTGAAGATACCTGAATCATTAGCTGAATCATAATTGTAGGTAGCACCAGTACTAGTAAAATAGATACAGTTCCTTTTGAAATCTGACAATCCTTCAGTTGAAAGAGACTTGGGATAACCCAAGAAAATCATCTGACCCTCCAAACTTTTCATATTTATCCAATGAGTCCCACTACCGTCCATCTTAAAAACATGAAAGCCTGTTGTCCGCCTGTGAAATTTATGTTCACCAAAATACTCATAAAATCTTAAAATCATTAGTAAGTTTCCATGTGATTCAACCAAGTGGATGTCATCAACGAAAGGCAGACCCAACGGAGGATATCTAGGCTCTGCTAGTGGAAGCATCTTCTGATTTGTGGAGTCTGGATCGTGACCCAACTCATAGATGGTGAGTTCGTTGTTATATCTTACTATATGTAGTAAGCCATGATAAAATGTAATGTCGTATAAGTACCGATATTCGTCGGATTCTCCTTCAAAAGCCGTCCATACTGTATCTCCCAAATTTAAAAATACCAGCGTATTTTCTAAATATGTAATCACAACCTTACAATCAACGGAAGTAGGGTCCGAAGACAAAATAGCCTTACCAACAGCTCTCGGACCGTGCTCCCAGAAATCTTCAACATTACGGTTTCCAGCCAAGTTCCAAACTCTAGCCTGCCGTGGGAGTTGGATTCGTTCATTGGAATTTACATTCAATATAAAGCATCCATGGTTCTTGTTATCCATCAAAATCAACCATTCATTTAAACATCCTAACAAGCTTGCTCCAAGTGATTGACAAACTCCAAGTGACTGACAAACATATAGCCTGTATATCTTGTTGTCTGATAGACTGAGAAATCTATGAATTTTGGTTTCTTGATTTTTTGAGAGAATAAGGCATGGGAGTTTATGCATTGGTAAGTTGAGATTGCGAGCCACCATCCTCTTCATGGCTGCATGCCATGATACGCAGACTGCACCGGCATGGATACAATCTACTGGATATAGACCCATTAAGATGGTAACGAGGATTTCAGTAGGAAGCTGAGACCACGTACCTATATCATTATCCTCCATGGTTGATGATTTAAAGCAGAAAGAGGAGAAATAACCGAAGAAAGGCTGATTTAGCTAGAGCAGAAAGGCAGAAGAGAAATAACCGAAGAAAGGCCGTTGTTGATTTTAAAGCAGATGAGAAATAGCCGATGATGAGAAATAGCCAATGGCTGTTTTTATGTTTTCTCCTGTGAGTATGCTATTTTATATTTCCTGCGAAAGCCTTTCGCAGGAAGTTTCCTGCGCAAGGATTCTGGATGGGGCCCACCATGATGTTTGTTAAAAATCCAACCCGTTCATCCGATTTTTGAGCTCATTTTAGGACATTAGACTGAAAATGATTAGGATGCAAAACTCAAGTGGGCCATACTAGATGAAACAGTGGGGAAAGGAATTCCTACTGTTGAAACCTTCCCAGGATCCACCTTGATGTTTATATTCCATCCAAACCGTTTATAAGGTCATTTTCACTGAGATGAAGTGAAAAAGCCAAGAAATTAAACTGATACAAAAGTTTTGTGGCCATATAAATGTTTCAACGGTGGTCACTAAATCTCCACTGTTTCCTCTCGTGTGGCCCACTTGAGTTTTTGATCCTCCTCATTTTTGGTGGCATGTCCTAAAATGAACTCTAAAAATGGATGGACGGAGTGTCTTTCTCACAAACATACATCATAGTGGCCCCCACATAGAATCTTGCGCAGGAACTTCCTGCGAAAGGCTTTCGTAAGAAATCCGCGTCCCTTTATGGACGCCTCCACGGACAAGTGGCTAGTGGTCGGTGATATGTGGACCCACCATAATATATAGGTTTTATCCATGCCGTCCATGTATTTTGAAAGATAATTGTAGTGCTTAGATTCCAAAAATTAGTTATATATAAGTCTCAAGTGGACCACACCATGGGAAAACAGTAGGTATTGAATTTCCACCATTAAAAAACCTCATAGGGTCCAATGTAATGTTTATTTGACATCTAACCTGTTGATTATGTCGTAAAGACTTGGTTGAAGGGGAAAATTATCTATATCATCTTTATCCAAAACTTTTGTGGCCCCCAAAAAATTTTTACTGACAGGCATTCAATCAACACTGTGTAGTCCCCTTGAGAATTGGATCAACTTCATTTTTAGGTTCATACCGTAAAATGATCTGGAAGAATAGGTGTACAGCATGGATGAAACACATGCATCATGGTGAGCCTACAGAGCACCGACCACGAGCCATTAGCTAGTGGCAGCGGAGTTCGACGGACGCGGATTACCAGCGAAATACTTTCGCGGGAAGTTCCTGCGCAGCGATGCTGGGTGGGTCCCAACGAGATGTTTGTGAGAAATCTACTCCATCCATCAGTTTTACGATCTCATTTTAGGATGTTTTACTAAAAATTAAGCTTATCCAACAATCAAGTGGGACAGACGAGAGAAAACAGTGGAAATTCAGTGAACACTGTTGAAATATTCTTATGGCCATAAAAGTTTTGTATCAGGCTATATTTATAGTTTTTTCAAATCAAACCAATTGTAATTACCTAATAAACAGTTTGGATAGCATATAAGGTGGAGCTCAGAAACGTTTCAACGGTAGAAATTTTTTTCCCCAATTTTCCCTCTCGTGTGAATCACTTAGTTTTCCTATCCAAATCGGTTTTTGTCTAGCTTACTTAAATGATCTCGCAAAACGGATGGAATGAATTTCTCACAAACATCTCGGTGGGACCCACCTAGAATGCTTGCGCCTTTCGTAGGAAATCCGCGTCCGGTCCGGACAGTGAACCAGAGCGGTCCAGGGATGCGGAAGCGGAAGCGGAAGCCGATTGCCCACCGAGTAACTCAGTACTGAGTAAAATCTGTGGGGCCCACTGCGATTTAGGTATTTTATCTACTCCGTCCATTCATTTTTAAATATAATTTTAGGTATTTGGGCAAAAAAATGAAGGATATCCAAATCTTAATTGGACCACACCACAGGAAACAGTGTGAATTGAATATCTACCATTGAAAAATTCTTGGGGCCCACAATAAGTTTTTGATGAAGATAATATTTGTTTTTACCTTCATTCATGTCTTTGTTTTATATTCATCCATGTTTTTTTTTATCTTATTAACAGTTTTGATGAAACATAAACATCACTGTGGCTCCTAGGAAGGTTTCCACCGTGTAAATCATTATTCCCACTGTTTCCTTTGGTAGGGTCCAGTTGACCTTTTGATATACTTTAATTTTTGGCTCAACCCCTACAATAATCTTTAAAATCTGATGGACTACCACATATATTCACAATGGGCCCAACATAGTGTATTCAGTGCAATAAAAACATAATGAGTTAAATCAGAGATGCTAGGTGGAAATAGAAATCTAAAAGGTTCGGTAGTGCTAGAATGGAAAGTGATTGGTTACTCGCGTGCTATTGCTCTGTGGGCCCCACCATGATGTATGTGTTTCATCAATGCCGTCCACCTATTCTTTCAGATCATTTTATGAAATGAGCCCAAAAATGAGGTTGATCCAAATCTCAAGTGGACCGCACAGTGTTGATTGAATGCCAACCATTAAAAAATTCTTGGGGGCACAAAACTATTGGACCAAGATGATATATATTTTTTCCCTTCATCCAAGTCTTTATGACATAATCAAGAGGTTAGATGTAACGCCCAAGTTTCAGAACATCACTTATATCTGATTTTTACTAATTTATGTTTGATCAGGTTTAAATGTGTAGCATGGAATTACTTGAAACATAAAATACAATCACAACTAGTCTACTGAAATGAAAGAGGTCAAATATATACAAGTCCAGAAGAATTTAAATAGGTCGCACGAGGCGTTGCCCAACAAAATCATAAAAAGGATCATATGTCCAAAAAGAATAGAATTGATCTCACTGCTTAGCGGTCCATATCTTGCCTATCAAGCCAATGGAGAGCCGCCCATCAACTAGAAGTAAGACAACTCATCCTCCTCGTCAAAACTCGCACCGTCAGGCTCCTCGTACTCTACGTCACCTGCATCTACGAGAGAGTCTGGTTGGTGTTTTAAAACACCTTCCCAGAGTGGGAGTGAGTGATCAACTCAGTGGGTGTTATTAGTCTTAAGTTGTAACAAGCATCAATTATATTATGAATTTAATGAAAAACAATCATTCACAAACACCTAATGAATCTTATTAATGCGCATGCATGACGGATGATATGATGCATGCCCTCGCCACAACACTCCCTCGAGCGATTTCATCTAACGATCGCATATGACCAACACTCTCTCAAAGCTACCTCGACTGCCGAGTTGCCACCCTAACTAGTGAAATACAATGTGATCATGTTAGCCGAGTTCTTAGTTAAGTCCATTCATCTAACGGGTTGGAGAATCTGATACACCCCACATATCAATGCCTCGACTAGTTGCAATGCTAAGGTCTCTCAACGCACGAGGCCAGGGCACCGCTCTCCTTGATCCCGTCGGGTTCCCCATCCCCGACTTCAAGCACATGGAGAGTGCTGAGAACTGGGATCGCTCGTAGTCACTACGGGAAGGTTCGTCACCCCAGCGTAGGCTCACAGCTCGAACACAGTGTCCTATTCCACCATGCCCCGGCCCACAAGACAGTGGATCAGCTTCAGGTGGTTATCGATGGGTTACAACAGTGGTAGGGTATACCAAGTTTTATACATGTATGAGCAAACAAAGTTAACAAAACAAGGTTGGTCAACTAGTAGACTAGACCACATGAGTTCATGCAAGTACGTGGCGGAACGACATCAGGTACAAGCAACCCATGTAGTCTAACTACTGTTGCCCACACACACTCGCCCAAATCCATGGGTTTAGCCTCAAGACAGTCCTACCAACGGGGCCGCCTTCGCTCTCTTCGTATTCCTGACCAACCCAATGGTTCGGATGGTGATCAATAACATGCCAACTAATTGGGTTATCAACTAGCATAATCAACATGATATTCTCATACACCTCAACATACAATTCAGAATCTCCTAACAAGAGAAGCTAACAATATTATGAATAAACATGCATGTGTGTGGTGTGGGTTGGTGAGGAAGTTAAGCACTTCTTACATCTCATAGAACCAAATTGCACAAGGATTTATAAGACATACATGCTATAGGGCAATCATCATGTGAAAAATCAAACAAGACATAAACATGAGATCATCAATTCGTACCAAATCATGTGAGAGGCAAGAACAACATCATATGAGAAAATCAACAAGACATACAATTTCATACAACTCCAAATGCATCATCCAAGTAATCAAAATCATTAGACTCATACTACAATTGGTGCTAGGCCACCTAAGGATAATAGTCCGCACCTAATTACGATCGAAGAGTGAAGAGACGATCTTAACGGCACCGGGTCCGTAGGCTTGAAGTGTCGAGGCCCTACATTGTGTAGAATGTACAATGATTAAAGATAAAGCTGAATTCATGGAAATTAAAAAGAGAATCACCACATTACCTTAATTCGGGTGAGATCCCCCTTCCAATAACAAAAAATTTGGGGATTTTGAGGGAGAAGGGGAGAAAGATGTCGGAATAGACAAGATCCGGCCGCTGGGGGTGCATGCAAGGTGGTGGCTCCCACCTTCTCTTCCATTCTCCCTTCCTTTCTCTCTTCTCTCTTTACTCTCTCCCTCTTTCTCTCTTTCTCCCCTTTGAAAATGGAAAATCGTATGGGAAGAGGGGTACCCCAAATGAGGCCCTTTTATAATGCCAGATTTAGTGTCAATGGCCCTAAGTGTTGAGTTTTTACTATACTAGACATATGAGAGGGTTTTTACTATACTAGACTATGGGGTGTACATATTGATATACACCATAGGATAGTTAGCCAAAATGGTGATCTACGTATGGACATGTTCGGCCCACCATTTAGATGCACCGATCGACAGATATGATGAGAAGTCTGTTCAACGGTCACCGATGGTCGATCGAGGCCGCGGCTATTCAGATATGAGCAGGGAAATATCCTTACTCCACTTGTGAAGTTTGGTCGTAAACCGACGGTCCGAAATCATTAACTTTGCATAAGAGTGGACGACCCAATTCACTTAAGTTTCAGCTTCTTCCTTTAGGGTATTTGCACTTCTCATGCACTCGTCATTCGACTCAAGTTGACCGGTTCTGGACAGTACCCAGGTCCAACTCTCATGATGGACGTCAAGCCTAGTGAGACGGATATTATTCTATAGTTTTGGAGCTAGTGGCCCACCAACGAGTGGTCTAGATCTTGTTTAGAAAATCGGGACATTTCTGGAATGAATTTGGTAGTGAGATTTCTCGTGGACACTGATTAGGGTTTGGATTAACTATGTTCATAGTGTGGCCTATTTATAATTAGTGAAAGTGGAGATTTGATCATGATTACTCTAAACCGTCAGTTTTAGGTTAAAAGAGTAACATGGTTGATTTGGTTTATTAATCAAGATCTGGGCCTTATTTGACTTGACTTCGGTTAGATCTTTTAATTTAGTTATGATTGTCTTGATTAGTTAGCGATGGGTTGGTTAGATTTTTAGGCTCTATATGTGTAAATCATGGGGCTAATCTTGATGATCGAGTGATTGGGCAGATTCGTTGGCTTGTTATGGTTGATTAATCGGACTTGTGCGGTTCTTTACTGGTACCACCCCTGTATAAACTAACATTGAGTGCTAATGGTCATTAAGTGATATTATAAGTTAATTAATAAAAAAATTCAAGGATTTTTGGAAATCCAAAACAGTAAAAATCCAGGATGTTACATTATATGTCAAATAACCATTACAGTGGACCTTAGGAGAGGTTTTTAATGGTGGAAATCAAATCACTACTGTTTTCCCATGGTATGGTATACCCGAGATTTTTATATACCTAATCTTTGGTATCCAGCCCTAAAATTATCTTTCAAAATAGATAGACGGCTTAGATAAAAAAAAACATATATCATGGTGGGTCCACATAGCACCTAGCACCAGCCACCTGGCCGGTGGAGCATCACTAGCCAAACCGCGTCCAACTTACCTCTGATAGAAGGACGCGGATTGCATAGGGCTCTGTGGGGCCCATTGTGATGTAAGGGTTTTATCCACGCTGTTAATCATTTTTCTTGGATCGTTTTAAGCTATGATCCAAAAAACTAGGAAGGAACAAGGCTTACGTAGACAACAAATTGGGCATTGCACTTCCACCATTAAAAATTTCTTGGGAGCTAGAGAAGTTTCAAATCAAGATGATATTTATTTTTTCACTTCATCCATGTCTAAATGACCTTATTAATAGGTTGGATGGTAAAAAAATAATCATGGTGGCCCCTAAAAAGGTTTCAACGGTGGGTGTCATTATCACTGCAGCTTCCTTTGGTGTGGTCCACTAAAGTTGTGAACCTACTTAATTTTTTTTCATATCTTAAGATAATCTGAGAGAAAATATGAACGGCATGGATAAAACACTTACACCACAATGGGTCTCATAGAGCCCTGCACCGACGGATTACTGTCCAGGCAGGGGTAGGACAGAAGCGGATTGGCTGAGGTACCACACACCAGCGATATAGCTAGTGTGGGTACGTGTCGTGCCAAGACGAGCGCTGACTCTCCTTGAACTAGAGATGTACGAACGGTGAACCATAGATCAAAGTTACGTGGCCCTAAAATGATGTATTTATTATATCCACACCTGTCCATTTTTCGAGATCATTTTAGAGTGTGAACTAAAAAATGAATCATATACAAAGCTCCAATCGACCACACCACATGTAGCAGTGGAGATAATGATTTTCACGGTTAAAACATTCGTAGGGCCTATCATAATGTTTATTTTCCATCCAATCTGTTTATAGAGTAACAAAGACTTAGATGAAGAGTCAAATAAATATCATATCGATCCAAAACGTTTGTTTCAATGGTAGACATTCAATCCCCCACTGCTATTTCCAATGTGGTACTCTTGATATTTAGATCCGTCTTATTTTTAGTGTGAAGCATTACGACGAGCTCTCCAAATGTATGAAGGGTTGGATATAACACAGACCTCATGATGAACGCGCAGAACTTGCTGACGTCAACACACCAGCTAGATCGGTGGTGTGTGGTACACCAACCAATCCCCTTCCCCTCTATCCCTAATCTCCGTGGGGCCACCCTTATGCTCCATCCGTACGTTTCTCTGTCCCACGTAAGGATGTGATCTCGAGAATCAGGCAGACTAAAAATTCAAGTGGGCCACACCACAATAAGCTTTTGGGAATGGACGTATACTGTTGAAACCTTCTTAGGGTCACCTAACTCTTAGATCAGATATTAATTTATGTTTTCCCTTCATGCTTGTTGGAAACACCTCCTTAACTTCTTGAATGGTAGAGATGATTCACACGGTGGGTACCACTGCCACGTGATACAAGGCTCCGATGTGCCACACGCGTGACACGAATGCATGTCCGTCCGTTTGTAGCGGTGCATGTGGGGCCACGAAACTTCCGTCCCTATTGGACCGTTGCCTCAGCTATTTTGTACAAATAACGCCATGTTCTGGCGATCCACACAGTTGGTGCCTAGGGCTCTTCAACATGGACTAATGTCCACACACTTCTACGAATTGAATGGTCTGATCTGAAGTCATCCACTCTAAAATCTGGAATCCCCTGATGTGGAGGGCCACTAGATGGATGGCCCTAATCGCTGATAACCTGTGGTTTGAAAATCATGATTTCCCCTCCACCGTTCGGCATTTAGTATTTGATGACCCATCCACTACAAAGACTTGGAAACTAAACGTGATGTATGGAGCCCACTGCATTGCATCCAAACCATCCAAGCCCTAAAATCACATGCCGTGTCGCACTTAAGTTTGTGGATGGCTTGGTCTTTTTACGGCATCCACTTCAACTGGTCCCACGCATCTTCTGGATGGATTGGATGCCACATAAAATGCACAGTGGACGTATACCACACAAAATCCGGAAGGGTTTTTACGATCCCAACTGTTCCTTGTGGTGGCCGACTGGAATTTACCCTTAGATGATAAAACTGACTCACCTTGGTCTGTTTGGATGTCCAAAGTATTTGAATAAATGTAATATTTCTGGGTTAATTTTTTTAATCATATAATGACATTAATGACGTTTTTTAGCTGTTCCCTTCTCTTTGAAAACTTTTTAATCTAATGGTCGGGATCACCCATCTTTGGGTATGGTCCATCCATAATGGACGAAGCAGATGAGCAGTTCCTATCTTGCCCCAACTAAGGGTGTACACGAACCGGGCTAGCTCGGTTAGATCACTCGACTTGACTCGAAAAAGCTCAATTTGACTTGGTTTTTTGAGCCGGAGTTGAGCTGATTTTTTGAGCTTGAAAATGAGTTCGAGCATGCCCCAGCTCAACTCGACTCAGATCAAATCTAGCTAGATTCTAACTCGGATCGAACCAGTTTGGTGACTCGATTACTTTGCCATTGATGTTGCTCCCCAACTGTTTGATAAAATGACTTAATGAAATATGGCTGGTGGCAAGGAAGGTTTGGCAGGTGGTAAGCAAGATATGTACATTAAACAAATATTTTTTCTCTCTCTTTTAAAAAAAAAAAAAAGCTTTTATGTTACTTAGAAGGTGTTTGATAAAACACCTGTAAAACCATTGCTATGTTTGAATCATTTGGAAATTTACTAATGGTTTTGAATAAAACAGAAACAGTTCTTTTAGAACTCCGATAATCCTTCAGTTGAAAGAGACTTAGAATACCCCAAGAAAATCGTTGGGTTGAAAGAGACTTAGAATACTCCAAGAAAATCACTTGATCTTCAAAACTTTTCACCTTGATCCAATGAGCCGGGTTAGTGTCCATCTTAAAAACATGGAATCCCGTTGTTCTCATGTGAAGTCTACGTTGACTAAAATAATGATAAAACCTTAAAACCATTAGTAAATTTCCACATGATTCAAACAAGTGGATGTCACCCACGAAAGTCACACCCAATGGAGGATATCTAGGCTCTGCTAGTGGAAGCATCTTCTGCTTTGTAGAGTTGAGATTGTAACCTAAATCGTATATGGAGATTTCCTTGTTATAGCTTACTATATTTAATAGCCCATCATAAAATATAATATCAGATGAATAACGATATTGGCCCGATTCTCCTTTCAAAGTTGTCCATACTTTATCTCCCAATTTAAAAAATATCAGTGTATTATCTAAATAGTTAATCACAACCCTACAATCACCAGAAGTATGGTCCAATGATAAAATAGCGTTACCAACAACTCTTGGTCAGAGTGGTTATTAGTATTTCAACGTACATATATCATTATTGTCCATTCTCTCTTTGTTGCTGCTTTCTCGCTCTTTTATATATATCGACCTCATGGGACGGACGTGTGCGCTTGAGCTCATTGTATCTTTTTCATATATATATATATATATATATATATATATATATATATATATATATATATACTTATTTTATCCTACGAGTATTTCAACTTGGCATCGCTGATACGAGTAACTCAGTCAGCTTTTATGGTAATTAGTACGCTCTGTTGGGACCACTATCCAATCCGTACATCCGATTGGAAATAATGATTTCCACCGTTGAAACCTTCCTAGAGCCCACAGTGATGTTTATTTTTCATCCAACCTGTTTATAAGATCAAAAAGGCATGGATGAAGGGAAAAAACAAATATTATCTTGATCCAAAAATACTTATGGCCCGCCAAGAATTTTTCAATGGTATAAATTCAATTCACACTGTTTCCTGTGGTGTGGTCCACTCGAGATTTGGATATGCTTAATTTTTTGCCTACAGCCCTAAAATTATATTTTAAAATGTATGAACGGAGTGGATAAAATATATATATCTCGGTGGGCCCCAAAGAGTTAACTCAAGTTACTCGGTACCCAATCTGCAACGGAACTTTCCGGACCGGACTTCAACTTGGCTCTAACCCTAATATCTGGGGCCCACCCTTATGCCTGTGTTATATCCACTCCATCCGTCCATTTCTCTGTCCCACATAAGGATGTTATAAAGAGAATCAGGCAGAATAAAAATTCAAGTGTGCCACACCACAATAAGCGGTGGGGAATGGAGGTATACCGTTGAAACCTTCTTAGGAGTCACCTAACTCCTATATCAGACTGATATTAATTTGTGTTTTACCTTCGTGATTGTTGGAAACACCTCGTTAACGTCTTGAATGGTGCAGATGATCCACACGGTGGGTATCACTGCCACGTGATCCAAGGCTCCAAGTGCATATGGGGCCACAAAGCCTGTTACGGAACCACAACAACTATCACTTTTACCGGCGCTAAAAGACTTTATCGGCGCTTGTCAATCTTATAAAAGAAAACCACGCGCTCGGCAAAAGTCACTCCGAGCGCCGTTAAAGTTGTTTATGGACACTTTTTCTCCCAGAAAAGTCAATCGCCACTAAAAGCCTTTGTATGGATTTGAGAGGCCCTAGCATGGCAGTAATTTTTATTATTATATATAATTCAATCGAAACCTATATTTTTTAAATATTTGAAACATAAAAATGATGCAATACAAATAAAATTGTATATTAAACGAAATTTATATTACTACACAATAAAAAAAATATAATATTTATTACAATAAATTGAAAATGGTCTTGAATTTAAATAAATAAATTTTAGAAAAAAAAAAAACAAATCTTCTATATGGTCTACTCCTAGCACGAGTGGCGTCAAAAGGCTGAAGTGCTTGTAGGCCTAAATTTAGGCACAATTGATTAAAATCCTGCACACAAGGAAAAAAAAAAAAAAGAAGTCAAAAAGTAGCATTCAACAAATTGATGCATGGAAAACAATCAATCATTTGATCCCGTCCTTAAAAAGTCAAAAACTATCAAGGCAACAAATGTTGTAACTTGAATTCCATTACATCTATTGGCCCCACATTGATGCATTTGTTTTATCCACACCCGTCCATCAATATGCACCATTCGCACGTGACATTCAAGCGTACAAGTGACCAATATCAATTGTGAATCTGGTAAATTAATTACAATTCTATGATCTACCAAATACCAGTTTTACTTAATTCAATATTTTCTCATAGGAAGAATATGATCTACATAAAGATTGGATGGTAAATACCATAATATTTCCAGACATGCAATTATTATGCGATAACAGTGTTAATTCCATAAAATGCAATTTCATGCCATGTAATCCGGAGGACCAAACTGGGAAGCAAAGGTACTAACCCAAGGAAAATCAGATTTGACAATAATACAACATTCAAGGACAAAAGGTAAAAGACTAACAAGCATAGAACCTTCCACTCAGATTGCCGAAAAGCATTAGCAGCATGTTCTTCCTCTCTAAACTGAAATATACATTACCCACCTGCCAAAAGAAGTTTAGCAATGGAAAGAATTGAATTGAACAGATACTACAGAACTGCAATTCTAAGTGTATTACCATGTGGTCATCCAAATTGTCGCAGATATTAAGGCTCTCAATCTCTCTCTACTTGCTCAGCTCCTCAAATAGATCTGAGTCGTGGTCTATTTGAGGAGGTTGAATTCAAGCAAAAGAAATGAGGTTGGTTTTACATTTCTATCCCCTATTTTTTTCCTCAATACAATGCAACCATACATTTCACTTCAAAATGGAAACCTACAAAGATTTTGAGGTGCATTAGTTTCAACAACCTAAAATCAGAAATACAACCTCAACAACGAATCAAAGATCCAAAAGAAATGGAGAAAAATACACATAAAAAGGAAAATTAAGAAAGACCTTATTGGTCTATATCCTCATACACCAATAGATTCTAGACCACCTATGTGGTCACACATGCCAGAGTTGCAACTGTGTGGAATCCAAGGGGTTTATCTGCTGGGCACCATAGCGTATTCCCAACAATCAAGCTGACGCATTCAACAGGTAAGCCCAATGTGAACAAAAATTAGGAGCTACAGCAAGTTGGCTAGTGGTCCACATTCAGCATATACATAGGGACCATACGATGGATGGACCTCTGCCTGATTGTCGATCCAGGGCTCATACATGACCACCTGCAGGACAGCTTGAAACATGTTGGCTCAGCAAAACTCATCATTTTGTCATTACATGAAATACCGGAACCGTAAGCGAAACAAAAAAGTAGGTAAAATAGAAAGCCAACATGCTAACAAACAAACGAATGTCGCAGCACATCTATGCTCTACACAATCAATTGAAAGATAAATCAACTTATAAATAAAGATGAACATACTAATATTTTACAAAGTTGAGAGCTTACTTTCTTATGAAGAGCACAGACATTTATATAGCCTTTAGTGATCTGTTCTTGCAGCTCTACAAATTCCCAGGCATCATCGGCCAAATACTCCCCTGACAGTAAAACACATGGATTTTGTTGTAAACAAAGCAAATCCCATACATGCCCCATGAGAGATTCATGTATCTTACTTTGGATGCAGGTTGATGATAGAAATGCAGACAAGGAAGTTTCAAGCTAGCATATATGCCTGTGGCAGTTTGGATACAAGAGTGGGGGAGATGGGTTTGTGGTGTGATGGAAACAGAAATACTAATTTTATCATTTCAGGATGGAAGTGAGAAGGCGATCTCACCATCCAGTAGTATTTCATAAAGAGACTATTTTATTTGGTAAGTTAGGATTTTTCCCTTCTCTCTTTCACTTGGTAGTACTGACATGCTCTACTAAAATGGCAAGGATTAAGGTTACAGGCTTCTAAAAACGGCACAACCATAGGATGCTTAGATTGAACAAATGGACAATGGCCTTCAATCGGAAATAATTGGACATTTGCTGAATAGTTGGCAACCAAACTGATGGGCCCATTGTGGATGAGCCACTAAAAAATCATGCCTTTGAACAACTTTAAACATTAAACTTTCGTAAATCCCAGGCGATTTGATTCAATATTGTTTATATATTAAACTTTTGTAAACCGCAAGAGATTGATTCAACATTCACTTCAATGACAAGCGCCGTTGAGGTTACAGGATAAAAGTCATCACAGCTAAATTTATAAACAAATTTTTTTTAGGTTGCAATTTATATACTCTTTATGTTTGCCTTGGCTACAGTAATCTCCATTTCTATTAAGCGTTCTATAAGACTAAATATCTGTTTGAAATGAACACATAGGAATTGTTTTCTCTATTGAATGAATAGAATGCATAAAAAGGTAATAGACTATTATAATTGCTTCCCAAGTCTATCTAGGAAGATTTCGGAAATCTTTAAAGTTTATAAGAGAGATCCTAGAGATCTTGTCAAGCCAATCTAAAAGATAAGCTAGATTGCAAGACACCTATAGTACATAGAAGTTATGAGAAAAACCTCAGAGAAATTACACCTCTCTCTTAACACTCCCCATCAAATGTGTGTGGCCGGAGGCTGAACGCCCATTTCCCTAAATATTCAGTGATGGGAATCTAAAGGAAGCAGCTTACTACAAATAATGGAGTGTTGAGAAAAGTCTTAAATCGGAAGGTTTTGAGGTCGTTCGACCGGTCGTGGGAAGCTACGACTGGTCGTGGGAGACGCTCGACCGGTCGTAGGTTCGAGCCTTTGTACGACTCAAAGTCCAGAAAGTTTTGCTGTTTTTTACTGTAGCTAGGACTGGTCGTAGGAGAGCTACGACTAGTCGTAGGTGGTCTACGACCAGTCGTAGGAGAGCCAGGACTAGTCGTAGGTTACGCAGTTTGTTCCGCGATTTTGCGCGAAACTGCGGATTTGAGTCCTTTCGCAACTGGGATGCGGAAGGGAAGTTTCCTAAACTATAAATAGGTATTCCTAGGGCTTTTCTAGGGTAATGGTGATGAATGCTAAGGCTTTCTAAAAGGGTTCCAGGGTTTCTAAAGGGTGTAGCAAGGGTGAGATTCGAGGTTGTTCGAATCGGGTAAGTCCTTTCTCTTTGTAATTGATGCTTTCATAGTGGTGATCTGTCGCTTTGTGCTGCGTGGTTTTTTCCCGCAAGGTTTTCCACGTTAAATCAGTGTGTTCTCTTTTCTTGTGTGTGCTTGGTGCCATTGGATTACCATCCTAGATCTAGATCTGTGTGATTCCGCAGGCCAAAAATCCCAACAAGTGGTATCAGAGCAATCGGTTGGGACATAGATCTGAATCTGAGGGATTAGTAATAATGGCGAGCGCCAGGTATGATATTGAGAAGTATTCAAGGAAAAATAATTTTGAGTTATGGAAGATCAAGATGATGAGTTCCTTAATCAAGCAAGGCGAGGATGGTGCTCTTGAGGAGCGGAAGTCCACTATGACTGATGGTGATTGGAATACTCTTGATAAGAAGGCATTATCATCGATCCGTTTATGTCTCACGGATGAGGTTCTCTACAACGTCATGAGGGAGAAAACTGCAAGGCTAATTTATGGGCGAAGTTGGAGGATGTTTATGCGAAGAAATCCTCTGAAAATCGTCGCACTTGAAGCGGCGGTGGTATAACTTCAAGATGGCGAGAGGGTGGAGATCTCGAGGCTCACATCAAAGCAACTTTAATAAATTGGTTTGCAAATTCTTTGGATATGGAGGAAGTGATGAAAGATGAAGAACAAGCATGTATGTTCTTGAATTCTCTCCTGCATCCTATGAGTCATTTAAGGATACTATGTGCGGCATGAACAAAACCACGAGTGTCGACACTTTTTATCTCGGCCCTTGAGGAAAGCTATGAGACAAAGAAGACAAACAACATGGGGACGTCTTCGATGCCTTGTTTACAAGGTGGGTAGGAATTCTGAACAAGGTACAGGTTCTTCGGGTTCTAGATCCAAATCCAAGGGCAAGGGCAAAGGAAAGGTAAAGTCCTGGAATTGTGGGAAGGAAGGACATGTAAAAAGGGATTGTGAAAATCCTAAATCTAAGAGGGAAGATTACGAGGCTTCATGCGGGAGGCTAACACCGCCACGCCGCATGAATCGAGTGGATGTGATGGTGATGTTTTGTCTGTGTCTTCGCTCGGACGGTCATACGATGATCGTAAGGCAGTGGATGCTTAGACACGGGGGCATCTTTTCACATGACTCCTCATCGAGTTGGTTCACCAAATATAGGGAGTGCGATGGTGGGCTATTTATGGGCAATGGCTTTGCACGTAATGTTGTGGTTATTGATACGGTGCACATCGGGATGTTTGATGGGGTGGAGCGTGCACTGGCGGATGTGAGGCACGTTCTGATTTGAAGCAGAATCTGATTTCTCTTGGTGTGCTTGAGGCAAAGGGATGCAAGTACACAGGTATTGATGGTGCTCTTAAGGTATCCAAAGGGGCACGGGTAGTCATGAAAGCGCAACGACTCAATCATGTTTATAGGTTGATCGGGAGCACTTCAAAAGGTGGAGCTACAATGGATGTAGCGAATTCCACCTCTGCACGTGTGTGGCATGATGGACATGGCCACATGAGCGGGCAGGGCAGGAAGGCTGAGACATGCGGACAGGGATACAGAGCAGGTGGAGCAGCCACCTGTGTGAAGAATCATACGGCATGATCGCAGGATATCGGCAAGGTACATGGACGACTCCAATATTGCAGGAGATTCATCTTCTATTCTGATGGCTCTAGGTGAGCCTGGTGCTGAGAAATGGAAGGTGACTATGGGCGATGTGATGGATTCGTTGTACCAGACCGACATATGGGAGCTGGTGGAGCTTCCAGTGGGCCGGTGAGCGGTTGAATGCAGGTGGATCTTCAGGAGGATACAGCATAGATACATGGTGAGGTTGGTAGCGAAGGGTTATGCTCAGAGAGAAGGGATCGGCTTCTCAGAGATATTCGTGCCTACGGTATAGCAAGTATCTATCAGATCCGTGATTGGCACTGGTTGGCCAATGAGATCTTGAGCTATGATGTGAAGCAGAGATAAGAGAAGAGGTCAAGGAGTTACACGGTTGAAGATTGAAGACTTGGTGGAGATTGTTGAGAAAAGTCTTAAATCGGAAGGTTTTGAGGTCGTTCGACCGGTCGTGGGAAGCTACGACTGGTCGTGGGAGACGCTCGACCGGTCGTAGGTTCGAGCCTTTGTACGACTCAAAGTCCAGAAAGTTTTGCTGTTTTTCTTGTGTAGGACTGGTCGTAGGAGAGCTACGACTGTCGTAGGTGGTCTGACCCGGTCGTAGGAGAGCCAGACTAGTCGTAGGTTACGCAGCTTTGTTCCGCGATTTTTGCGCTAACCGCGGATTTGAGTCCTTTCATGGCCCAGGGATGCGGAAGGAAGTTTCTAAACTATAAATAGGTATTCCTAGGGCTTTTCAGGGTAATGGTGATGAATGCTAAGGCTTTCTAAAAGGGTTCCAGGGTTTCTAAAGGGTGTAGCAAGGGTGAGATTCGAGGTTGTTCGAATTGGGTAAGTCCTTTCTCTTTGTAATTGATGCTTTCATAGTGGTGATCTGTCGCTTTGTGCCGTGGTTTTTTTCCCGCAAGGGTTTTCCACGTTAAATCTGTGTGTTCTCTTTTCTTGTGTGTGCTTGGTGCCATTGGATTACCATCCTAGATCTAGATCTGTGTGATTCCGCAGGCCAAAAATCCCAACATGGAGAACTGTGCAAAAGAAGGAATAAGCATGGTGTGATATGCCCTGAAGCAACTTTCTTATGAACAATATGTTAGTCCAGCCTGATTTGTACATGCATGAACAACCGAATCTGACTTCATACATAGCACTTAAATTATGACAACAATGAATAGAAGGGTCATAGAATTTCAAATGGAAAGGCCAAAGTAGAAATTGCACTCAAGTCAACTCAGCAGCTATAGATGCCATATCACGGTGCTCAACTTCAATTCAAGACAAGAAACACTGAGTTGTCTCTTTACACAACAAGAGAGTGCAAGCTCAGAAACACAGAGCAGCCAGATGTAGATCAATGGTCGTTGGGTGATCGGCATCAATTGGTATCATAGTATGATGTTAAGGAGAGAGGAACTTTTTTTTTTTTTTTTTTAACACAAGCACACACACCCTCACACACACGCCGTAGTGGAATTTCACCACCTATGGGTACTCGAACCCTTGACCCGGTGTCAAGCAGAGAGGAACTTGCAAGAATGTGGAGACAATGGGAATTGAGTTCCTTTCACAAACTGAAGAATATTGATTACAATATGGAAACATGAGAAAATAGGCTAATGTATAAACTAGCACGTTACATTCATAAACTTGAGTGAGAGTAAAATACTTGAAGGCCTCAATTATACTACGATACTCATATGGATCAGGGAGAGGCTCTCCGTCATTATGAGAAACCTAGAAGAAATGACAAGAATAGTGGTAGACCAACTCACCTGAAGCTTTGAAGCATTATACATTAGTATGGTGAAAATCATGCTTACAGGTCCAGCTTCCTTTGTGATGTTTCCTGATACAAAAATTTTCAAAGAATTAGGCCAATGTTTACACTCAATAGAAAATAAACAAGATTTGTCATGAAAGCTTACAGGATACAGTGTTTAAATTATCGGCGAAATTATCGAATTATCGCCGATAATTTCGGTATCGCTAGAGTTGCGACACCGAGACTCCCTTTTTTTGTTTCTCTTCCTAATATCGCCAATTTTTCGGCGATTTTATCGATTTTTTGCGAAAAGTCCAGTTGTCAATCAGTGTTCGCAATATCGGCCGATATATTTGCCGATAGTGTCGGTATCGCAATCCAACGATATGAAAAAATATTCCGAAAAAATTGGAAGAGAGAGAGAGAGAGAGAGAGAGAGACCTTCAATAGGGTGGATTTCCGCACCTGTAAAGAAAATTTCGATTCCCTTTTCTTCTTTCTTCTTTTAGATTGTTAACGGAATTGATTTAGGAAGAAAATGAGAAAAAATAAAATAAAATCCAGAGAAATCTGGAGATTTGGGGAAGAATCCAGGGTTTCAGGGTTCTCGGATGAAAAATGGGGTCGGAGCCCCTTTTTATCAGGCGCGGATGCGGCACTGACGGGTTGAGTAGCGAACTCGCTACTGAAGTGACGTCACCAAGTTCTGTGGGTCCACCATAATGTATCTTTTGTATCCACACCGTCCATCCATTTTGAGAGACCATTTTAGGTCATGAGCCAAAGAATGATTAAGATCTGAATCTCGAGTGGACCCCACCACAGAAAAAGTCGAGAGAGTGACGGTCACCATTAAAAATTTCTAATGGCTACAAAAGTTTTCAATGAAGCTGATATTTGTGTTTTACCTTATTTAATGTTTGTGTTAACTTATGAACAGATTAGATCTCAAATAAACATTAAGGTGGACCTTAGGAAGGTTTCAACGGTGGGTATAACTCACTCTGCTGTTTTCTGTGGTGGGGTCCATTATAGTTTTGGATCTGCCTAATTCTTTGGATCATGCCTTAAAATGTTCTCTCCAAATGGATGGACGGTGTGGATATAACACATACATCATGATAGGATCCACATAACTTGGTGACGTCACTTCAGTAGCCAATCTCGCTACTCAACCCGTCATATAGTTAATCGGTGTCCTTTTTCATCAGGCACGGCTACATGAGTCACGTACGCATTTTTTCACACGTGTAGTGAGCCTCCAATCTGAACTGTTCATATGATGTGGCATCCCATGAAATTCCCAGGAACCAAATTTTACCCTGATCTAAAACTCTGGTGGGCCATAGCAAAGAAAGATACAAATCAAGGGAAAAATTTGTTTTCTTTTATAATGGCCCACTAAAGTCTTATGTGAAAGCAAAAATTCAACCATAAAAGTTTCACGAAGTGTTGCATCACTTAGACCGTTCAAATTTTGGACTCACATCACATATGATGAGTTCTCAGAAAATTCTCAGGTAACTCTGCTATTGGGAAAATCTGCATTGGCGCATATCAGGAGCCTAGAGATGGATGGTCTGTTAGGGCTCTATAAGGCCCACCATGATATATTTGTTTTATCTACACCGTTCATCCATTTTGATATATTATTCTAGGGAATGTGCCCAAAATGTAGCCAGATATGAGGCTCAAGTGGTCCACACCACAGGAAGTTGTGGTGGGAATGATATCCACCGTTGAAGCTTTCCCGAGGCCCATCATGATGTTTATTTTCCATCAAATTTGTTCATAAGGTCTAATAGACCTGGATGAAGGGAAAACATAAATATTAGCTTGCTCCAAAACTTATGTAGCCCCCATAATTTTTTTAATGGTTGTCATTCAATGATCACTTTTTCATGTGGTGTGGTCCACCTAAGATTTGGATTCATTTCATTTTTTGGCCCATACCATAAAATGATTTGTCAAAATGAGTTAAAGGTGTAGATACCAAATCATTTTAGCTTATTATCCAAAAAATAAGCACATCCAATTATCAAGTGGACCATACCAAAGGAAAAAGTGGTGATCGATGATTAATGGGCCACAAAAGTTCTGGATCAATCATATATTTGTTTTTTTCTTTGAGTTCATTTACTTTCACGTGTCTTAATTAATGTATGCCAACTGCATTTGTAATATATAAACTTATTTTGGTTGTTATTAAAGTGATTTTTTATGGTATCGCATGCTTTTTGGGTCCCATTAAATGAAAACTTACTATGTAATATATTCTTTTCACAATTTTTTATTCCTAAATATGTAAATATCTGTATTTAGCCATGTCTTGAAATTTCACTGAAAAATTCCATCATTTTCCCCAAGTTTCCCCCCTTTTCCCTGCATTTCTGGTTATCAGCGATATTATCGGCGATAATGATATTATATCTTTATCTCTGGCCAGCGAAACTTGTAGCGATACCGACAACTCGAACACTGACAGGATATGGTGGGTTTGTTCATAGTTTCCTCGTATTCATGTGAGTTTGTTTGGAAGATATATCCAGATTTATCTATTGCATGCCGATACATGCAGATTTTCTTTCCAGAAAAGGTACTTATATTGCCTGCTTATGCAACTAAATCTGCAATTTAAGAAAACAAAAGTCAATGTTTTAAATTCATTTTTTTGACATAATCAACACCCAAACAATACATCATGACTTGAAGTGCATATTTAGAAGCAAGGATATTACAATTTGGTCATTTCAGTTTATAAGTACAAATAATTGCAATTTGTTTTGACAACACATCCAAACATTCACATCAAAATAATAACAAACCATCCAAGTAAAATGATAAAATCCAACAACCAACAATTAATGCGTGAACTGAAAAAAAAATTCAAGTAAAATGAAAAAAACCTAAATGAGAAATTCAAAATAGACAATGACCCAAATCAAAATAATATAAAAAGAATCACTTAAAATTGGAGAAATTAGAAATTTTACTTGTCCCAGTTGATTTCCCTATGACCAATGGATTGACTTGGAGGAGGAGAAAATCTATGGATGACAAAATAAAATTTTGCTGAAATTTTTTAGTAAATAACACAAAGATAGCTGCAACTTACAGTTAATATATTGAAAATGCACATCCTACAATCATATCCCATAAAAATTAAAATTTTTTTAAAAAAAAAAGAACATATTTTTTTAGATCATCAATGCATCAAAAGTTAGAAACGATAGTTGATTTCTACTTTCTAAAGAAGTTTGCACCCCTGAAACTCAGCCTACCACAAAGATTTATTGGGCCAACAAAGCAAACAAAAATGGAGTCCATTTGGCAGTCCCCAAATTCAGGTTTTAGTTGTTATGATGCATAGAAATGTCTCACTGTGATATGCCAGAATTTTTAATAACAAATAGGAGAAGTGTCCTTTTTACATTTACATGAATACACAAGCGATGGAGATTAAATATGGATGCTTGATCCAAAATCAATTTTCAGTCCAAAGCATTGCAGGATCTTAATAGAATTTTCCAACCTTTAGAATGGGCAGATTATATTCTCTTTTTAAGCTTAAAATCTGATCAGTCCACACATGTAGATTTTCAGCTAAAAC
Source organism: Magnolia changhungtana (assembly GCA_030180095.1). NCBI lineage: Eukaryota > Viridiplantae > Streptophyta > Magnoliopsida > Magnoliales > Magnoliaceae > Magnolia > Magnolia changhungtana. The sequence goes on along the minus strand of JASAUF010000642.1, from coordinate 1,236,544 downwards.
CAAACAAACAACTAAAATATAATTTTCTTAAGATTTGCTAATTTAACTTCACTTGCAGCAAGCTTTAATAAAAGGAAAATCAGGTAGTCGTGCCCTAGAGCCACTGATGATATACAACCTTTTCACGGTGTTGACAAACATCCTACAAGGATGTGAGATTAATGATAAGATACTATTGTCTTTATTGTCTTTATGCTTGATATTGATGTGCAAATGAAAACAAGCAAACAGACATCCATCCATAAGTTAGCAATTGCTAATATAAATAAATTTCATTTGTTTCACAGAATTTCATTTGTTTCTTTTAACAGAAAAATTGAGGAATTTCTGATGCTTATAGGAATCTTGGAAAATGCAGATTCCAAGGGTTGGAAAGGAGCAAAGGATTTGGAGATGGAGACTTGGGTGTCTTTTCACCATCCTGTATCAGGCAAATCTTGGTTTTGAACATAAAATTCACTTAAACATAGATAAAATATATTCACTTAACCTCAATGTGGCTGCCAGATGAATGAACCTCGCTGATTTTTGTGCCAGGTGATCTTCACAAATGAATCTTATCTGATTCACAGCTCAGATCTCCCACAACACACAAAAAATTTTGATATGTACTAGATAACAGATTATACAGAAACCAAAGATCCTAAGATTCAATCATATCTAATTAAAATGAGCATTCGCTCAATAAAAAGCATATATTAAATAATGACTGGCTTGGAATTCCATATTTTCAAGGCCTGTTCCTAAATCATGAAGTCCTCTTTGGAGCAACCATATTCCTCATTACTAGATATAAAGGCACAGCATATACAAACAATGCTTAAAGCAATACAATTCTGCCAGTAGAGAACTGTTGCAATTCTAAGCCCTTTAGAGCATGGATGACAGATCTAGCATTTCCAGTATGATGATGATTCAATACTTCCATATGTTGGACAGACTGAAATATACCTTGTATAGCTAGCATACCTTGTATAGTTGGTTTCCATAGGTAGAGGATTCTGATTTTATTACTTTCCTTGTATAGATGTTGTAATCTCTATATATTCAACCCCTTTGGGTTGTCTCAAATACACAAAAGCTTTCAGCTCCTCTCGGTTTACATGGTATCAGAGCTTCACTGATCCAAATTTGGCACCACCTGTCAGATCTGACTATCCCTGCTGCGTCCGACCACCCCTGCGTCGTCCGGCCACCCCTGCTGCATCGTCCGACCACCTCTGCTCGTCCAGCGCCCCTGTTGCTCGTCCCACGCCCCTGTTGCAAATCCGACCACCCCTGTTGCATCGTCCGACTACCCCTGTTGCAGATCCGACCACCCTCTGCTCGTCCGATTGCCCCTCTGCTCGTCCAGCGTCGCCCGGTCACCTCTATTGCTCGATCTGTTCGAGTTCCAGCAACCCTTATTGCTGTTGCTCCCATCCAGATCTGTTGCTGTTGCTGTTGCGTTGCCAGATCTCGCTCATCCCGATCCACGCCAGATCTCGATTATCCAGATCCAGATCCACTATTGCTGTTGCTATTCCGCCAGATCCAGATCTACATTTTCCAGATCCAGAGCCCCTGTTGCTGTTGTTGTTCCTCCAGATCCAGATCTAGCTTTTCCAGATCCAAATCCACTGTTGCTGTCACTATTCCACCAGATCCAGATCTACATTTTCCAGATCCAGAGCTCCTGTTGTTGTTTCTATTCCGCCAGATCCAGATACTGCTACCCCTTGGGTATCTCCTGTTGTACGGTACATCTAAAACATTCTTCTGCTGCAACTCTTTGCGTGCTTTACATTAATTCCGATCAATGGACAAGAACTCATCACGTACAGAGGCCCCACGGTGTAGTTTTGATGGTACCAACTATTCGCTATGGGCCATCCATTTTCAGAACTTCCTCAAGGGTCGTGGTTTGTGGGGACTAATTGATGGATCTGTTACTATTCCCACTTCCACCGATGCTGATAAATTGGCTGATTGGGAAATAAACAATGTACGGATTATTACCTGGATTCTCGATTCGGTCGACAGGTCCATTGCTGTTGGCCTCACACCTCATCGCACGACTAAGGCAATGTGGGAGCATCTTCAGACAATTTATCAACAAAGTAATGCGGCCCAGTCATATCGTCTGGAACAGGATCTCATTAACCTTACTCAGGGTGATGACAGTATTCAATCATTTTACTCTAAAAAATTGTCACAATTTGGACTGAGATGGCCTTGATGGATCCAATATTTCCTCATGACTTTAAGATTTTCCAAACTATGCGCGAGAGTGGGCAAGTTCGCCAATTTCTTATGAAGCTGCGTCTGGAATTTGAGCATTGTCGGGCTGCTCTCTTGAACTGTAGCCCTACTCCTTCATTGAATTCAGTTATTAATGATCTATTGGCTAAGGAACAACAACTGAAAGTTCTCTCTTCCTTCCTCAACTCCGGGATCATCTGATATAGTGCTTGCTGTGTCCACCACTACACCAACACGTGGCTCCTCTCCTTTGACTTGTCACTGCTGCAACAAGGTGGGTCATGTTGTCGCTCAATGCAAAGAATGGTGCACTTATTGTCGATGAACTGGTCATGGTATTCAGGACTGCCGTACACGTGCCTATGCATCTTCTTCCGGCCGTAGACGTGGTGGTCGTAGTCGTGGCCGTGGTCGTGGTCGTGCTCTTTCTGCTACTACTGCTACTATTTCTTCCGAGCCATCTGTTAGTGATTCTGCATCTTCTGCTGAAGGTCTTTTATCACCTTTGACTCCTGCAATGCTCCAGCGAATTGTTCAGGCCCTCTCTGCGGCCGGTATGTCAGGTATATCCCCATCTTCTCCATGGTTCTTCGATTCGGGTGCTTCTAATCATATGATTGGTGCCGTATCCCATCTTCGTGACATTCATCCCTACACCGGCAATCAGGCTATTTCTACTGCAGATGGAACTAGACTACCTATTCAGTCCGTTGGATCATTGACTTTATCTCCTTCTGCTCATCGCCAATTCACCCTTCGTGATATGTTTCATGTCCCTAACCTCTCCTCCAATTTAATTTCAGTTGGTCAACTCACATCCAATAACTACTTACTCATATTTTTTTCCCAACTGTTGTTTTGTACAGGATCTGGCAACGGGGAAGGTACTTGGGAGTGGTAGGCGACATGGTCGTCTGTACGTGCTGGATTTTGATCCATCCATCACTCCGGCTCGTTTTTTTTTCTCCATCTTCATCAGAGATTTGTTCGGCAAATAAATTGTGAAAACTGTGGCACTTTCGCCTGGGTCATCCACATTCCGATCAGTTACTTCAGTTAATTTCGTCTGGCATATTAGGGAATATTTCTCTTAATAAAAATGATTTGGATTATTCTTGTTCTTCCTGTTGTCTTTCAAAAAGTAAGTGTATTCCCTTTTCTCTAAGTACTACAAAATCATCTTTTATGTTTGAACTTGTGCATACGGATGTCTGGGGTACTTCACCAATTATGTCTCTCTCTGGGTTACGATACTATGTTATATTCATTGATGATTTCACACGTTACACTTGGATTTACTTTTTGCAATCAAAGTCACAGGTTTTTGAAAAATTCAAGTTATTTCACTCTATGGTAGAGACTCAATTTCGGGTTCCAGTTCAAACTCTCCGCTCTGACTCAGGGGGGGAATATCTCTCAACCGATTTTCGTACATTTCTTCAAGGGCATGAGATTATTCATCAAACCACCTGTTCTAATACTCCACAATAGAACGAGGTGGCTGAACGAAAAAATCATCATATTGTTGAAACTGCCAACACCCTGATAACAGCTATGAGTGTTCCTCGTTCTTTCTAGGCGGAAGCAATGTTACATTCCGTCTACTTGATTAACAGGATGCTAACCAAAGTTCTGAACAGTAAATCTCCTTACCTTGTTCTCATCAGCTTACCTCCTGCATATTCCACATTTCGTGTTTTTGGTTGTATCTATTATGTTCACCTGGCTTCACGTGAACGTAACAAACTATCTGCAAAATCAGTCAAATGTATGTACTTGGGATTTGGGGAAACTCAGAAGGGTTTTCGATGTTATGATCCGGTTTCTCGTCGTGTTCGGGTTTCACGACATGTTGTTTTTCTTGAACACATTGCCTTTCATTCATCTCTTCCTCCTCCGCACACTCCAAACTCTCCTGGTCTAACCGCCTTTCCAGAAATTCTGTTTGCCTCAAGTACTCTCCCCCGTCCGTTGCAGGTTTACTCACGTCGACCACGTACAGATCCGCCACCTATTACTCAACCCAAACCTACTGTACCTATTGCAGATCCCGAACCTACCTCGATACGTTGTTCCGCTCGTGAACATCAAGTGCCTGATCACTTGATATGCTCTATGTCTGCCATGAATGCTACTCTGGATACTGTTTCTATTCCTACTTCATAATCTCAGGCAGCCACTCATGATTATTGGAAGAAGGCTATGGCAGAAGAACTTGCAGCATTGGATGATAATCATACGTGGGACATTGTCACTCGACCTGCTGACTAACAACTAATTGGTAGCAAATGGATTTATTATGTCAAGCTCAAGTTTGATGGATCATTGGATCGATACAAGGCTCGACTTGTCGCTTAGGGATACAAACAGGAATACGGAATTGATTATGATGAGACTTTCACTCCTGTGGCCAAGATGAAAATTATTCGTACTCTTCTGGCTATATCTTCTATTCGCTCATGGCCACTCGCTCAGATGGATGTGAAAAATGCCTTTCTTCATGGAGATCTCCAAGAAACCATATATTTGAAACCTCCTCTTGGCTCTTTAATCCCTGACAATAAGGTATGTCGCCTAAAGAAAGCCTTGTACGGCCTCAAACAGGCACTTCGGGCATGGTTCCAACGCTTTCGCGATGTTGTTACGGGTGCTGGCTTTACTCAAAGTGGTCATGACCCATCTTTATTTTTGCACACCACTGCTCACAGAATTGTCATTGTTCTAGTCTATGTTGACAACCTCCTCCTAACTGGTAGCGATGCTACTGGCATCTCGGCTTTAAAGGAAGTTATACAATCCTCTTTCAAGATGAAAGACCTCGGTCATCTTACATACTTTCTTGGGCTTGAAATTTCACGTTCTAAACGTGGGATCCTGGTCAGCCAGTGTAAATATGCCAAGGATCTTCTCGCTTTGGCATTATTGACGGATCAGAAAACAGTTCAGACTCCCTTAGAACTTAACGTTCATTATGTCCGCGACGATGGTGATCTACTTGCACAGCCCGACTTATACCGCCGTTTGGTTGGGAGTCTGGTTTACTTAACTATGACTCGCCCTGATATTGCCTACGTTGTCCAAGTCGTCAGTCAGTTTGTTTCTGCTCCTCGAACTCTTCATATGACTGCTGTGTTATGCATCCTACAGTACCTACATGGAACTCTACATCGATCACTGTTCTTCTCCTCCACGACGACTCTGGACCTTCGTGCTTATTTGGATGCTGATTGGATCGGTTGCACTCTCACACGAAGATCTACTACTGGCTACTGTGTTTTTCTCGGCACTTCTCTCATCTCTTAGAAGTATAAGAAGCAGGCCACTGTTTCCAAATCAAGCACAGAAGCCGAGTATCGGGCGATGTCCACTGCGTGTAGTGAGCTTGTTTGGTTACGTGGACTTCTTTCCGACTTGGGCGTTCCTGTGCACAATCCCACTCCACTCCATGTTGATAATCTCAGTGCCATTCAGATTGCTTCTAACCCGGTTTTTCATGAACGGACGAAGCATATAGAAGTTGACTGTCACTTTATCCGCGAGAAATTTCAGTCTGGGCTCATTTCTCTACCACATGTTGCATCACATGATCAGATTGCAGACATTCTCACCAAGTCCCTAACCTCTGCACGTCACTCATTTCTCGTTGGCAAACTATTACTTGTCGATGACCAGCATTAGTTTGAGGGGGGATGTTAGACAGACTGAAATATACCTTGTATAGCTAGCATACCTTGTATAGTTGGTTTGCATAGGTAGAGGATTCTGATTTTATTACTTTCCTTGTATAGATGTTGTAATCTCTATATATTCAACCCCTTTGGGTTGTCTCAAATACACAAAAGCTTTCAGCTCCTCTTGGTTTACACCATAAAAGGCCTCTAGTCTAATTCTTAGATCTTTTGGACATTGTTCTTGCTCCTAAGCAACAGCCAGACTATTAGACAAATCCAAATAGTTGGGAGAAGGCTAGGATGATGATGGGCCAGACTACGCCTTCGAATCACTCCTTTCGTGGAAATTTCTGATGTGGATCTCTTTGTGTTTGCTGTTTAGATGGTCTTGACATTTAAAAAAAAAAAAATAAAAATAAATAAATAAATCTGTTTTAGCCTCATTTCATGCAGATTTCTGATGTGGGTCTTTTTAGATTTGCTGTTTAGCCTCTTTTCATGCAGATTTCTGATGTGGGTCTTTTTGGATTTGCTGTTTTTTGCTATTACACGTTGTGTTCTTGAGGGTTGTATGACAGTCAGGCATAAACTAACTAAAATTAGACCAACTAGAGTGTGGAATCCACTGTCGCTAAATCACAATCTGAAAATCAGGCTGTTTGAACAATCCTAACCTCTGATTTGTAGAGACTTGTTCGTTGAAATAGGACCGTTGGATATTTTTCATTTTAACCATCCAATAAATGTCCCCCAATCTGAAATAATCAAATAAGTGTGATTTTTTGGTTCATGGGAAATTTACACTGAGATCCATAATTTGGACAATTTGGTTTGACTTAATTGTCTGCTATGTATGTGATTTCTGAGTGCCTGTCTATCATCAATCATTCTCTGCCTGAGTATCAAAGTTTTTCTGCGTTCTTTCAGATTCTTGAATTTTGAAAGCTTCTATTGCAATTTTTGTGGCATTTATATGACATATGTTGTATGTGATTTCAGCCCAACTGCTGAAAATTTAGTTCCTTCTGTGTGGATGTGGAAGTTGATGGACAACATTTCAAAGATGCATTTACATGGAACCCTTCTGGTATGGTCTAATTTCAAGAAAGATTCTTTGCATGTGCTATGAGAGCGATGATCCAATACACATTCTTCATACCTTATTTTCCTCAACTCTTTTCCCATCAACCAGAAGACCGTAGGTGCAGTTGCATCTTCTCCATGCACCAGCAATAATATGAAAGGTTCCAAAATTTTAACCCCTTAACTAGACAGCCTCTTATCTTTGTTGCGACATAATATCCTCCTCTTTGACCTTCTTTTGAATTCGAGCTTTAACAGATTCCAAGTATTCCTTTCATCCCCCAAGATAAGTGAGATGACCTCCTTATCAAGAGGATTTTATCTTTGAACTCCTCCAAGTCCTGAAATGATCCTTTTTCCACTCTTTTAACAACGCTTTACGTAACTTTAGTTACATCATTGGCCTATGCAGTAACCACCAAAAAGAAAGATCTCCACCACTCTTTGATTTTTACTTAACATTTTCGAACCACATTAGCGCAAACTAAAATGGAAATGAGCCCTCATTTCTTTACAAGATCCCAAGATAGTGGGACAATAATCTCAAAAAGGAAGAGCCAAAAACCTCAGTGGAATTCCTGGAAACCTCTCTTCCTAGTCAGCCAAGCCAAGAAATCTATCAAGCCTAGTTATTACTGGCCTTTCTTGGTTATTCGACCAGGAAAATTTGATTCCCCCCATCAGAAGATCAATCAACTCATGCTTGTCTACCCACTCCCAGAACTCCATGCTTCTTCTAAATGCTCTGCCCCATTCATCTTCCCAAAAGAACCTTCATAAACAAAATCACCTCCCAAGCACCATGGTTCTCTCCATTTATTCTTCATGCTAAGTTTTGCCCCAAAAGAATCGCCCTAACCAAAATATAGGCCCATAAATTGCTGTAAATTTTATTTTATTTTATTTTAAAAAAAAAAAAAAAAAATCTAAAACCATTGCTTACATATCCCAGGACCCAAACAGTAAAATGGATCCTGCACACCAATATCCCTTAATCCATGAATGTCCGTTCCTTTAACCATGATCTCTGTAGCTGTCCTGATAGCAATAAGTGCAACCCAATATATTTATTTCTTTCCCCCTATGGATATGATGATCTGAATACCCATAGCCTGAATTTCTCTCCTGAAAAGACATAAGCCGAGGCTTTTGGCTTTTGAAAAGCTGCTTTTTTCTTTTCTTTTTGAACATTGGAACATTTTATTAACAAAGGCGGCAGCCAAATTTGAAAAGCTGCTTAATCTGATCACTTTTCTAAGGGCAGCCCAACCTCCTTGCTCTTTCCACAATTCAACTCAAAGCCTCTACCACCAATGCAAACAAGAAAGGAGATAAAAGATCTCCCCAACACAAGTCTCGTGTCCCCTAAAAAAATTTGGAGATCTGTTTACTAGCACAAAAAGATATGCAGAACACGTACATTCTCCCATCCACTTACTCCATCTTATCCCAACATCCTCAACATACAGTTTGCCAGAGTTGATGTGGAATAACCAAGTTAACAATTGGGAAACTAAGAAAAAAGGGGACGGGTGGGAGACATCAAAACCAATGCACACACAATTACCAAGATACCCTCATCATGGACGATGGAACAACACTTGGACATATATAAGCACATTATGCACAGAATTATATAATAATAATAAAAAAAGTGATACATGGTTCCATGTTGCATAAAAAAGCCTAAGGGGAAAAAAGCATTGGAGGACTTACCAAAGGACGATAAACCACCCAAATAAGCTATTGTTCCTTATATGTAGAGCTCTTGCCAATGACCAAAGGCTATGAGCAAGATCCAGAAATTTACACCTTGCACCCAGCTGTCATATGTAGGAGGAATGTGGTGCAATAAAAGTCACTACGGAAGAGAGGACCAGCACTGATTCCCAACATTACTTGATCCAAATCTACCATTGCATCAAGAAAATATTTCCTTGACAAATTAAAGATGTGAACAAATTTAAGAAAATATGAGTGGAAGAAAAGTATAATAAACTATGAACAATATATATATATATATATATATATATATATATATATATATATATATATATATAACCAATGTTATTTGCAATTTTGTAAAAATCATAAGCTTACTTGATGAATGGAAGCCAAACATGATTCAATTATATCAGCGTAAGAATGTTACTATCCACCAACCTGCCATACACATTCAGGTAAGAAAACCATACAAATCTCTTTAAGAAAGTTGAAATGGGAAGTGGACACTGAGATTTAGCAAACAGATCACTTAACCCCATCTTCAGTGAATGGATCACATAGGAGCGAATTTCAGTGCTAAAATCTTTTTCTCAGGAAACAAGAAACCCAAATCAATTGCACAAATACAGCAGCGTTCTTGACAATGTAGCAAGTTTGGGCCGTTTGGCATTTAATCGAGCATGTAAGGTTCCAAAGCATAACATAACCAAAATTTTTTTTTTTTTTAAAAAAAAGATTGATGAAAACTTCACAGATTCAATCATTTGCACCTCGTTTTATAACCTACAGTCATAGATAAAATCCGGAAAAAAAATAAAAATAAAATCGATCTAACAGATGGATGACAGATATATACAGAGAGACGACCTGTAGATCTTCGGGGAGATATTCATGCTTTATGGAGAGATCCATTAAATGCTTGAGATGCAAGTGGCTAAGGCTTCCTTGATGTCCATATCATACATTGAATTGCAGAGATCCTCATATCTCATCCTTAGACATGTTAAAAGAGAGCTAGAGATTAAAAACCCCTGAGAGAGAGAGAGAGAGAGAGAGAGAGAGAGAGAGAGAGAGAGAGAAACCCTAGAGGAGTAGAGGTGGATTGAGAAAGGGGAAACAAAGAGAGATGGTCGATTGAGATAGGGAAAAGGGGAAATAGAAAGAGAGGGTCAATTGAGAAAGGTATAGTAGAGGTGGAGATGGCGATGGCTGTCGCTGCATCTAAAGGGAGAGAGAGAGAGAGAGAGAGAGAGAGAGAGAGAGAGAGAGTCGGGACGGAGAGAGAGAAAGCATCAGGAGGGGAGAAAAAAGGGTTAGGTTTTTGGTACATACGGTATTTACACTCGATCACTAACCGACGCCTAATTTTAATTAGCGCCGGTAAACCAGCCACGCACATTGTCTACTAAGCCGGCTTTTGTTGTAGTGTCTGCTTTTAAAATCTTGCATTTGCATCCACTTTTGCATTTAGTATTGACCATAAAACAGTTTGATGACCCATCCACTACAAAGCTTTGGAAACTAAACGTGATGTATGGAGCCCACTGCATTGCATCCAAACTGATGTAGAGCGGGTCGGGGACAGTTTCATAGCCAAGATGTATCAGAAAAGGCTCGGTCGACGAAAAAAGTGATCCAGACAGTTAGACTTTAAATCGGGCATATATCGCAATCCAAAATGGTCGACAACAGAAGTGATCCATACCGTTAGACTTTAAATCGGGCGTATATCACAATCCAAAATGAGTTATTCGATGTACCATATATGATTTTGGGGTAGGATAAGCTACTTTAGCCACCCAACCCTGTTATGCTGGGTTGCGCATGCCGAATTTGCGAAATACCATCAGATCAAGGGTCGAATTCCCGTTTTTTTTTTTGTTTTTACTAGTAAGTTTTATTTTGAGTATAACTCTTCACGTTGGGCTTTAGGAGTTGCGCCCAACATAAAAAGAGGTTAGAATAATTAAGAGAACATTATGGTGAAGCCAAATAGGGCACTTGCTATTTCTGGCCGAAAACCATGCACACTAGTAGACATCACGACCTTCGATAAACAGTAAGTTTACTATTTATAGTAAGTCGCAATTTCTAGGAGTTTTAGTTGTAGTTTGATTCCGAAATTTCTTCCATGGCTTAGTATCCCTATTTAAAGTGGTGAAAACTCATTTATTGAGATCATCAATCAAATTATGAATTTTCTAGAAATTATTTCTATTTTATTTTCCTCGTGGATCCGAGGTCTCTCTGTGAGGAGTTTAGAGAAGTTCCGTGGATTCGGAACAGTTAACCCCCCCCCAGGAAGACGATGCTCAACCTCATGTCCTTCCCTACATCACAAACCATCCATCATGCGCACCAAAAGATCAGGTCAATTTAATACTTAGGTGTGCCACGGGATATAAAATCATGTCTGAAAGCCTTAAAATCAGGGGCATTTTCACACCAGCTCAAGTGGGGTTGCTTGTGGGATGCAGGGGCACATTCGGAGTGGGCAGCCCATGTGAGGCGAGTAGCTCGTGTTAGGCGGGCCCCATCCATGTGAAGCCGGTGCCTCGTGTAAAGTGGAATACATGTGAAGTAAGGCCCACGAGGGGGTTCAGCCGAGGTCCTAATCCAAGCGATGTGGGGCCTGTGCTATGAAATAAAGGATTAATTCGTTATGCTCTACTAGTTCGAGCTTTTAAAGCAAGTCATTATTGTCTACCATCAAAGTAACATCAAAATGGGAGGTCTCGTATTCCAGATTGCAGACTCCTAATTGGTCGTGATTAATGCACGCATCTTCCGAATGGATTGGATGCCATATAAAATACACAGTTCACCTTTTCTATTTGGATGTCCAAAGTGTTTGAATATTTGTAATATTTTTGGGTTAATTTTCTTAATCATATAATGACATTAACGACGTTTCTTAGTTGTCCCCTTTTCGTCAAAAACTTTTTAATCTAATGGTCAGGATCATCCAGCTTTGGGTATGGCCCATCCATAATGGACGAACCATATGAGCAGTTCCTATCTTGCCCCAACATAGATAACCTCCATGAGTATGGGTGCAAATGGCCAAGTTGACCCAACAAGCGGTTTGGCCAGGTTGACCCAACTAAAATGGACCCAAACCAACCCATTTACTTTCGCAATTAAAAAAATGGGGTAAATGCCCATCTCAAAACACTCTGCCCTTCATCCAAGAATCTCAATCACAGCAGTTTTTTTTTTCTTCTGATTTCTTCAAACCATTTGTGTGGAAAACACTCAATTCAAATATCTCACATACATACATACATAAAATACATGCAAAATGCACACGTTTTCTCAAAATAGCTTGTCGGAGCAAGAGAGAAAAAGAAGTCAATGGGGATAGTTAAAATTCTACACATTCACTCTTGAGCAAGCATCTGTTTGGTAGAAATTAGAAGACAACAGAAAACATAGCTTCCAGCTCCCAATCTCTCTATGAATGTTGTATTTGATGTCAGCTCCCTTTTGAGGAGGATTGTGCAAGAAGGTCGGATGCAGACAAATTCCCTGATTGATCAACATCAAGCTTTTCAAATTCTTTCATCAAAAGCGCAATATCATCTTGTCCAATCTTCCCCATCTCTTCCAGCTTGTATATGACAAACTCAGCAGCACTGGAAGTGAAATAAAAAGGAATAATGTAATATCCCAGAGCAATCAAAGAAGCCAATGAACATCATTAGAGGGGGAAAAAAGATTAAGCTCATCAAAAGATGAACTAAATGAATATTGTAGATCTTGAAGAAACAGATAGATAGACAAAAAACAGATCCTGCCAATTAAAAAAAGAAAAGAAAAAGATTCAATCACTTTAGGCTGATTCAATGTTGCATATGATGTTTCTAAACCTCTTATGTTATAAAGCTCTCATGGTGAGCTAGTTCCATATGGGAACTCAAATGCGTTCATCATGGTAATTAGTGGCAACTCATTCAATATAAATGTGGTATGCAGGTGGGGGTGCAAATGGGTCAGGTAAACCTGATGGGCCATTAGATCCAAACTGAACACTAGTGGTCTGGGTCCTATCAAAATCAATCTGACCTGACCTGACCCCAACAAGTTTTTAAGTGGTTCTGATTTAGATCATACTAAAATGGACATGACCTAGACCTAAGAAAAACTAATTAATTACGTGCATCTATTTTTTATTTTTTTATTTTTATTTTTTTGACTTTTTTGGGCTAAACTGTAGCAATAGTTCGCTACCCTTTTCTAAAAGGAGGGTTACCCATCCACTACTCAATCTGGACTGTAGAAGATGGAGAGTAACAAAATCACACTAATTGAACTACCCTAACCATTTAATTTTACATGTTGAATTTGGATTGTCGGCCATTAAAATTAATAGTCACCACTAATTGGATGGTGCGGAACATTATTTGTATGAGAACTCCAATGTAATTTCTATGCCCCAACCAGACACAACCTTTGTATAAATGAGTAGGGTCTGGAAGAGGACCCAGACCTGGCCCACTAAATTAATAGGTCGGCTATCTTTGACTTTAATCTAACCCAGTGGGCTAGGTCTGGGTCAAGAATTCCTACCCTATTCTTAAATGGGTTGGGTACAGTGTTCCCCTCAACCCAACCCATTTGCACCACTATATGCACCCATGCCAATCTAGAGTGAAAATAGTGGACACCATTCAATAATGATCATAGCTATAAGGCCATAGTGATCTGACTCTGGCATCCCAACCAGTGGAATAGTCAAACAAAAATCATCATAGGGTTCAAAATCAAAAATAAAATCAGATGGTTACAATCACCTGGTGAGTGCATTTGAGCAATATGCTTCATCAGCAATTGGGCTGATGATTTTGACAGTTTGGATTGCTATCATTTATCTTGTACTTATACGTCAAGCACAAATTAAAGTCTGTCCATTCCATAATGCAGTGGCAGATTGAAATATATTCATTGAACAAACAACCCATAAAGCAGGGGCATTTTCACACTAGGCTCGAGTGGGGTCGCCTGTGGGATGCAGGGGCACACTCGAGGTGAGTGACCCATGTGATTTGGGGCCCACGGGGGAGGTCTCATTTTCGAGACTCCTCGCCAGGGGTGATTAATGTGCATTTCACACCGGGCTTGAGTGGGGTAGCCCGTGGGATGTGGGGACACACTCAAGGTGGGTGGCCCATGTGATTTGGGGCCCACGAAGGGGGTTCAGCCGAGGTCCTAAACCCATGAGATGTGGGGCCTGGGCTGTGAGATAAAGGGATTAATTCGCCATACTCTAATAGTTCGAGCTTTTAGAGCAAATGATTAATTGTCCTGCATCAACCCAAGTGCACAAGAGGAATTTGAGATCTTTTTTGGGGGATGAATTTAAAATTTTCTTGGAGATCTTTTTTGGTGGATGAATTTAAAATTTTCAGCAGTGAATTTCCTTACCTCACATCCCTGTCATCATCAAGATCTGCAGCTTCAAGATCGCCAGATGTCGTCTTTCGCGTAAGCACCCATTTAACCAATGCCTGTTGCCTGTGCTCCATGTTGAGCTCAGCGATGTAGAGAAAGAACTGCGCCAAACAGATGGTACTGGTCAATATCCAAAAGACGGCAAAGATCCGTCCACCTTCAGTCGAGAAGCTTTTATCCCCATATCCTAAAGTCGTTATGGTGGAGCAAACACAGTAAAAGGAATCAACAAGGCTGAGGTCCTCAATTTTCGATAAGAAAACTGTTCCAACAACTATCAACACCATGAGAACCACTGTGGTCACAAGAAGCTTGTATTTTACTTTGTTCGTTTCAATTTCCTTCATGATCTCCATCATCCCAGCTTCTTCATGCCATATGTTTAAGGCTTTAACCAATAAGATCTCCTGCTTTTCTACAAGATAATCAGCTGCTTTGTTGAGAATGAACCCGACAAGCGCCATGCCAATAAAGACGAAAAGGCATGCAAGGAGCTTTGCCAGGACGCTAACAGGCACAAGGTCTCCATAGCCAACAGTAGTCATTGTCACAATACAGAAATACAATGAATCAAGAATGCCATTTGTCTTGATACCCTTGATTTGATTCTTAACAGCAAAGAAGCATAATGTGACGATTCCTAGGTAGATCGCCAAGAGTAGACCTACTTGTGTAAAAGAAAGATCAAATTTTCCCAAGATGGACTGAGAAATCGGAGACAACCCACATTTCTTCTCTAATGAAACATCTACAGTAGGAGCACTTCTACAACGCCGGAGTCTTCTTTTCTTGAGATTGATCTTTTGTTTGGGTTGATGGGGAGGATCTACAAATCCTGAGATCAATGGCTGTTTTGCGCCATTGCTGGCCATTAGCTAATCCCACAGAGGTAATTGTGTTTAGCAGACCTACATTAGAATTTTCCATATCTCAGTGATCAACTCTAATCAACAAACTAACCCAAGATCATGATACAGAATCAAATCCTCTAAACTTTTTTGAGTTTACAGATGCACCCATTTTTCTACATTTTTGGTGTCAGTACAATACACTTTTTAGTACTATACTACCAAAAGCAGAGAAAAAGCATCTATTTATCAAAAGCATGGGTTGTAAATCTCATTTCTATAAATAAAATTCAGATGTTATTTAATTAAATTAAGAGATACTTTAATCACTTAATTACAAGATGATTAATTGGGCATTTCTCATCTCAATGATATAGGATATGTAAGAACTATAACCATAGGATGCGGACCTAGTGCATCTGAGTAACCGCAGAGGTGGCTAGTTCCCTAACGCAACAGGATTTGATTCAGCCACGTGCCGCTGTCAGAGATGGGCCCCATGGTGGAGTATGTACTCAACCGAACTACTTTTAAACGTGCTTTGTAGGGCCCATTTCTGACAGTGGCAAGTGGCCCAACCAAATCTTGCCACATCAGGGAACCACCCACCTTGATGGTTCCCCGGATCCAATGAATCTGCATCCGTTGGATCTGGGTTTATGTCGTAAATCCAAACCATGGATCGAAAGAGATTGACAGCTGATCATGGATGAAGATTTTAACATTTAATCAATGGCCCACAAAAAAACAAATAAGAAACTGTCCATATTCAAGGAAAGGAGTTAAATTAATCAGTGTTAAAATTTTCTAATCCTTTTTTTCAACTATCCCCGATCCACAGTAAGGCCCATAGCAATTTGGATCATTGAGATGTGACCTAGATCTGAACGAATCCTAGAACATTGGGTCCTCACTGTCCACGATTGAACCAATATAATCTTGATATAGATTGCAACCATGTGAACGCCATCATATGATCCAGACTGTTCATCTAGCTGGCTCCACCGCATATGGGTACAAGACAAAAATGTCGCAGGTGACAAACCTCATCCATCATACATGTGTTAAAATCTGTGATTATAGAAATACATATAGAATGCAATAATTTAAGACCATCTTCATCTTCCTATGATTATATCAATATCATTTAATACAGGAAAATGATGGCGCATAGGGCTAATAAAAGCCATAATTCTCAAGAAGACTGTTCAGCTAGTTTATGTTGTTTTCAAGGGTGCAAAATTTCATTCCGGCATATGAGAAATAAAAAGCCACTTTAAGGGGCAATGACCTTGGTTTGGTATCTGTAGATACCCCACCCGGGATAGTACAACTGATTTGTATGCCTCTGAACCCTAAAAACCAAAGCCCACTTTGAAGCCCAGTCCAAGCCCAAACCCTAGCTCATTTAGCCTTAGGCCCCTAACAACCCAAGAGTGAGAAGCCCAATGAGGTACCCAAGTCTCACCGGAGCTCCTAGTGAAAACTGGGCCCCATCCACGTGGCAGGTGGCGCATCATGCTTCGCCCGCCACATGGGTCGCCTCAAATTTTGAGATGTAGTTAGGTGAAAGAGAGAATTCTAACCCCCACCTCAATCGTATCACTTGGGCTATAATGACCACTCTACCCCTAGTTTTCCCCAAATTACCATTTTACCATCCTTCCAATCAATGGTAAGGTGCCACATGGCACACCCATACCCTCGACCAATCACAACCCTCCTCCTAGCCTTCTTTAAACCATAAACTTAAAAAATCATCAAAGTGTAACCCTCCACACCTATAAATACCTCATTCCTCTTCACTTACACCCATCACCTAAGATCATCCATTCTTAAGAGAGGGAGTGAAGGAGAGAGAGCTTTAACTCATCTGATGGGGACATCTCGCGCACATGCCCCCCACGCACTTACGCAAGGAGGAGGGCCCCACCATCGATCTGGATCAATCACGACGTCTAGGGAGGGCCCCCTAGTTAGAAGACTGAGTTTGGTTCGTTGGAGTGGGCCCGATAGTCAAATAAAGCTTATCATGGGTTCTCATGATCGTGGCACACTAGTCTGATTTGTCTCATATTTTAGGTTTTGCTTATTAATGTTATTTAGAATATCATGGACGGTTTAGATTACTTTAATTAGTTATTATTTGTGTTTAATTCATCACCAAGTAATAAGTTGCGCACATGGCGCGAGTTTTAAGGGTATATGGTTTTCTTATAAATAAGCACCCCTTGTAGGCTTTTTTCTCATTGAAGATTAATAAAATTGTTGCGTTTTTCTGCTCCTTTACGAGTTATGAAAACCTAATTGGGTGTGACGCCCTCCCTTCTTCGAAGGGCTAACTACCGTGGTGCGAAGCCACATCTATCCCGATTCACCCCACCTTCTTATATCCATATTTCTCTTCTCTTACAATCATCTATGCTTCAAATCCATCTTCTATTGCAGCCGTTTTTCTCTATAGTAGATTTCCAGAATCTGGCCCTTTGGGAGGGCTGAAACTTCGGCGGAGCACCACACACAAACTGTGCATCGCATTGAGCAGATATTTGGGGGTTTTAGAGTCCACCCCTGGCCGACCAGGGCCAAGCTGGGCCTTTTTTGAATAATGGGCCCCACACACGTGCGGCCGGGATCACACGCACGTGCGTTTGGTGTTGAGGGTCAAATATTGCATATTAGACCCCAGTTTTTACCTAATTTTACAAGCATGATACCGTTAAACGCCTTATTTTAATCGTGTTCGTAATGCAAGGTGTATTTAGGAGCCGGGACTGGAAAAGGGTACTAAAAGCATGGATTTAACGATCAGGAATCACCAAGGCAAGGATGGATTCCAAGGGACCGAGATTGACGATTTTACACGGCCGGGATTCAAGAAAATCATGTGTGTCACACTAAAGAGGCCTGAAAAGTGTCCTAAATGCAAGATCACAGGGTTCCCACCATCCGTTCGGCTCGAAACTCTATATCTGGCCTGAGGACCATAAATGAACCGTACACGTCAAATTTTAACCCTCGGATCCCTGTGGAAGTGGCCCAACTGACAGATCAACCCATAAACCGTTGATTCGGGGCCCACCTGCAATCTGGATATGTTTCAAATGTTGGCTCAACTCCTTAAACTAGCTGAGAAAAAGGATGGATGGATTGGATTTCTCATACCCATCATAGTGGACCCCACTTAAGCATGAGTGTACATAGTGCACAATTGCACTAGCCGTGCATGGCAACAGAGAGTCGGTCAAACCAACTCTTGACCGACGTTTTCAAAAGAAGGAAATTTCCTTCTTCATGCATTTACGCAGCCCGTCCGCTGGGAGGGTGCGTGGCCCACCACCGTTGATCATGTGGTTCATTTGGACCGTCCATTCATCCCAAAAGGTCAAACTGACCGTACACATGGTGGTTTTTCAGATCCAAGCACGTGTACACATGGAAACAGCGCCACTACATCTAACGGACGACAGGTTTAAAATTCAATGGGCCACACTCAACCCAATCCAAAACCGTCCATATCTGAATGGTTTTTTGACGTGAATCGAATGGACTAAATGGATCTATCCGTCGAAACCGATCATGGGCCCCACCAACTTTCATAGAGCAAGGCTGCGCAAGCTCTGTTTCGTAACAGAGTTGCGGTCGATCCAGGTGGGCCACCATCGTTCATCAGGGACTTGATCCAGACCGTCGATCATGTAGAAGGGTCAAAACCGTCCGTAGGGACATTTTTCTTTACGTCGTTTGTGGGCGCCACGAATACCAGCAAAAGGCAGAATTTCCGGTCTTTCACGTGTAGCTGCGCACGTTCTGCGAAAGGAGTGCGTAACTCCTTACGTAGCCACCGCCTCTTCGCACGGAGACCGCCTGACTCCGACTCACCACACCTCTTCGCACGGAGACTTAAAATCGCTTCACAAATGCTATAAAGAGAAGAGAGAAGAGAGAGTGGAGGCATCATCCACGGCTGAGAAGTTGGACGTCAGAGAGAGAGAGAGAGAGAGAGAGAGAGAGAGAGAGAGAGAGAGATTGTCTTAGAGTTTTAATTGTTGATTTTACTATTTATTCTATGATTTTTAAGAGATCTAGCCCAATCATGTCGGGTTAAACCTCTTATCTAGGGCTAAGAGGTGAAGCTTGTGGCGTGATGGGAAGATTCTACAACTTAGATTATGTTAGATGAACTCTTTTGGTTTTAGTTTGATTATAAGGAATGCTTCTAGTTTTTAATGGTTTGTTGTGATTAATATTACAATAAGTCTGCGATAGCTTTGAGTATTTCCTTTACATTATTTGATTGTGAAGTTAGGAAGTTCTATTGTTCATCATTGCCCCTTGGACATGGTTGGATGATGGAATCCTTCCTAACATTCATACATCTTCTGATTGGTTATAGATTGGTTTAATTCTGTTGTTTGCTTTATCTCATGGGCATGGTTTTGTGATGGAATTATCTCTAATTCTTATACCTTTCACCTCTTTGAAAACTAGATCAAAGGAAGTTCAGATCGAGCTTTAGTGATATATCTTCCAACTGGATGAAGATGGGACTCAAAGTCCAGTTGAGTTCATGAATCAAGCGTAGATCTCCCTGATATCTACAAGTGGATCCTCTGAATCCTTAGTTTTCCACCTTTGAATTTTACAAGTTTTAGATTACTATTTCACCATTATTCACTCATATTCACCTGATTTAGATTTCATCTTATTCTAGTTCTAGTTCTGGTTACTTTCAAATTACGTACAAGGTTCAGTCCCTGTGGATTCGACCTCGGTCTTATTGAGATTATTACTACATCACAAACCTATACTTGGGGTGTGAACATCTGGGCCATTGCTGCTGTCCACGCGAGCGGTACTTCTCTGGTTCGTCTCTTTCCTCTATTTCACTCCTCTTTCGCCTTGTTTCCATAACTTAAACCCTAGATCATCTCAAATCCCCAAGTTCTATTCCACTTTTGAAACCCTAGGTTTTTCCGAATTGAAACTTGTGTATCCCTTGGATTGGGGAAATTATTCCTGTGCACGTGTGGTTGAATCTACTCTCCTTTGAGTATTATTTCATCTATAATTTTAATTGATCCAACCCTAGCATGTGTAGGCCTGGACCCGCATAGATTTCCCTTGATTGAGCGCTTGACTTTATGTGGGATGTGGAATTTTGTGTGATTGTTTTGAACTAGTATGATCTAAAGCTTGAAATCTCGCATATCATGTTTAAAATTTCATGTCTTGCATCAAATTTAGTATCAAAGCTTAGGGTTCTTATAGGGGAATGCATTACATGTTTAGTGTTTAGTTGTTTATGTCCATTACGCATCAATTCTCATCATATGTGGCTGTTTAGAGGTCCATAAACCCTGACATAAGCTACTGAAATTTTATGTTATCCCCTTATTTGAATTATTTTAGAAATTAACTTAGCTTTCTATTTCTAGGTTTAGAAACTTTCCTTTTCTATTTTTAGAAACTATTTTTTTAGAAACTTTCTTAATCTGTTTTTAGAAACTAATTTCCTTTCCTTTTTCTTTTTTAGAAACTACTTTACTTTCCTTTTTCTTTTTAGAAACTAACTTACTTTCT
Organism: Magnolia changhungtana; assembly: GCA_030180095.1. Taxonomy (NCBI): domain Eukaryota; kingdom Viridiplantae; phylum Streptophyta; class Magnoliopsida; order Magnoliales; family Magnoliaceae; genus Magnolia; species Magnolia changhungtana. Next base: position 1,215,942 of record JASAUF010000642.1, on the reverse strand, counting down.
ATTTTTAAAAACTTTCCTTTTTCTTTTTTTAGAAACCAGGTTGCTTTTTTAGAAACTTTCCTAATTTGTTTTATAGAAACTTTCGTAATTTGTTTTTAGAAACTTTCCTTTTTCATTTTTAGAAAAAATAAAAAAATAAAACTTTCTTATATTTTGACAACTATATTGTTGAATTTTGGTAGCATTGTGTAGTTTTCCTCATATAGTCTCATAGGATCATTTAGTCTCATTTAATTGCATATAGTCGTAGTAGAAGGTCCTTAGGTGGAGTTAGTAGTTGTATGCCCACACGTACGGGTCATGGTTTTAGCTTGCACCCTACACTAAACATGAAGCAACTGCAAGAATCAGTGAACAAGTTGGCCTAGCAGATCGAGTCTTTGGGTAAGCACTTAGAACAACGTATGGACTAACGCTTTGAGCAGCTTGATGTGCGCTTTACCCAACTAGAGACCTTCGCCAGGGCAAACCCTACCATTGGGAAAGATGTCCAATCTCAGGCAGGTGGTCAGGAAGATAAACCTAGGAAACCTATTGATTTTGTCCCTATGTCACTGTCCCATAGGCCGTCAAAGTTTGCAAAGTCTTTTGCGCATCACATTCATTCATGGCATCAAGAAATCAGGCAGGAGATCATGACTAGTAATGAACGTTACTCACTTTCTGCAGACCAACATAAACATTTCAAGGAATTTAATGTAAGGGACTCTGTGATGGTCCGCATCAGGCCAAAGTGGTACCCTCAGGGAACCATTCATAAATTACACGCGGGTAGCGCTGGACCATTTAAAATTATAAAACGAAACAGTCTCAATACGTATGAAGTGGATCTTCCACCTTCCATGGGACTTAGTCCCGCATTCAATGTGGAGGATCTAGTTGCATTTTAGGGGACCATTGATACATTGTTCGGCCTGTCACCTAACCATCCTGATTCCCCAAACCTTTCCCTTAATCCATGACCCCCTCCCGACCCATCTTCCCAGCCTCTACCTCCCATACCTACCCTTCCCACACCCAGAGAGGAGATAGAGGATATTCTGGACCATCAGATAATATCCACGTCGGACGGTGGGTTTCAGAAGTACCTGGTTAAATGGAAGTCATACCCAGCTTCAGACAGTATGTGGCTCGCTGAGGAGGAGCTTCAAAAACTTAATCCTTACATCTTGGAGCGGTTCAGGAGTTTTGTTTCACCAGTGGCGAAACCTTCGCAGCCAGGGAGAATTGATAGAGACATCTCGCGTACATGCATGCCCTCCCCCCCCCCCCCCTACACACGTATTCAAGGAGGAGGGCCCCACCGTCGATCTTAATTAATGACGACGTCCAGGGAGGGCCCCTTAGTTAGAAAATTGAGTTTTGGTTCGTTGGAGTGGGCCCGATAGTCAAATAAAGCCCATCATGGGTTCTCATGATCGTGGCCCGTTAGTCTGATTAGTCTCATATTTTAGGTTTTGCTTATTAATGTTATTTAGAATATCATGGACGGTTTAGATTACTTTAATTAGTTATTATTTGTGTTTACTTTATCGCCAAGTAATAGGTTGCGCACATGGCGCAAGTTTTAGGGGTATAGGATTTTCTTATAAATAAGAACCCTTTGTATGCTTTTTTCTCATTGAAGATTAATAAAATTGTTGCGTTTTTCTGCTCCTTTCCGAGTTATGAAAACCTAATTGGGTGCGAAGCCCTCCCTTCTTCGAAGGGCTAACTACCGTGGTGCGAAGCCACATCTATCCCGATTCACCGTTACCTTCTTATATCCATATTTCTCCTCCTAAAATCATCTACGCTTCAAATTCATCTTCTATTGCAACCGTTTTTCTCTACAACAGATTTCCAAAATCTAGCCTGAAACTTCGGCAGAGCACCACGCACAAATCGTGCATCGGATCGAGCCGATACTTGGGAGATTTGGAGTCCACCCCTGGCTGACCAGGGCTAAGCTGGCCCTTTTTTGAATAGTGAGCCCCACACACGAGCAATTGGGATCACACGCAAGTGCGTCTGGGCCATTACTGTTGTGCACACATGCGGTACTTCTCTGGTTCGTCTCTCTCCTCTATTTCACTCCTCTTTCGCCTTGTTTCCATAACCTAACCCTAGATCATCTCAAATCCCCAAGTTTTATTCCACTTTTGAAACTTTAGGTTTTCCTGAATTAAAACTTGCGAATCCCTTGGATTGGGGAAATTATTCCTATGCACATGTGGCTGAATCTACTCTCCTTTGAGTATTGTTTGGTCTATAATTCTAATTGATCTAGCCTTAGCATGTGTAGGCCTGGACCCACATAGATTCCCCTTGATTGAGTGCTTGACTTTATGTTGGATGTGGAATTTTGTGTGATTGTTTTGAACTAGTATGATCTAAAGCCTGGAATCTCGCACATCATGTTCAAAATTTCATGTCCTACATCATCATCCCATCCATCCACCAAGGAGACAAAAAGAGTGCAACGAGAGGGAGCCCTTCTAGCCCTGAGTCAAGCTACCCACGCCTAAATCCCAACCACTTGAGACATCAGAAGATCAATTCAACTCACACTCAAATTAATCCTTACAACAACCAGCCCACCCATTCTCCTAGCCGCAAATCAGCAGCATTCATCTTGACATTTGCACTTTTCATCATCATTTCCCTTCTCAACCCCCTGTTGTAGTCGATCCAAGTGTATACTCCTTGTCGGGTTCCTGGATCCTGCCCATCAAAAACTCGAACTAACTGGGTTTTTCTACTTCTTTACCATCCCTCGTTGGGTAAACGGGTCCTGATGGATCGCCTCTGTTGATCCCTCACTCCTACTCCTAAGTTGGACATTGCACCTCTCATTCGCATCATCCATGTATCCTACACATCTAAATCAGCATATCTCTTCTTAAAATCCCTGCTACTTTAGTCGGTTCAAGTGTATGCTTTGTGACTCGTTGATTCCTTGAACCTTGTCACACTAAAAACTCGAATCAACCAGAGATCTTTTTCTTTCTTAATGTCCCTTTTCAGGTAAACATGTCTTGTCGGATTGCCCTTGCCAATCCCTCACTCCCGCTCCTAAGTTGGACATTACACTATTGCATTGCATATCATCCATTCCTTGCACTGTTTAATAGACTAAGCTAATCCCTTATAATTTACCCAATTATGTGAAGTAGTGATCACACATTCATGCAGGCTGAGAAGGTGCATTACCCATTCCTTCTTAGTCACCGTGGTCCCTTACTCGGAATCCCGTCGCAAATTAAGAGTCATTTTAAAACAGGAAATCCCCAAATTCTCTAGTTTAAGGATTTTGCAGGGTCTAGCCGACTGCAAAAATTTGAGTTAACTGGCTAGTGGTAATTCCAAGTCAAATATCTAACACCCCGAGTCAGACGACATAATCGCACAAGCAAAAAGCCCGAAAGGGCCCCCATGAGCGTGATCCTAGTGACCAATGTTCATAGAATCAACTTTTGTAACACACTTATGAAGTGGGTTTTCAGAGTCTGGATTAGGGTTGTCTTATCTTAGTTTATGTGTAGATTAAAACCTACCCAATTGGGCATAGGCATATCAATTGGGATGTGGTCATGTGGATGGTCTTATACAATCTCAAAAAAAAAATAATAATAATAATAAATAAAATAAAATCCTAAAAGTTGGGAAACATTTCCCCAAAAGATAGGTACACTTTGACTTTGAGAGTGAATATCAATAAAGTTGAGGTCTTAGTGAATGCAAAATACCTTCTTTAAAAAAAAAAAAGAAATTGTAACACCAACGCACAACCTCTTTTAAGTTTGCTTCATTAATCAAATTACGAGATTTTATTTCTTTCTTTGGATTGATGAGCATTCACTTCACCAGAAATCTAAGTTGCATTAGCTGTAAACTAATTTGAAAGTTGTGATGTTAGTTAAGATCTTTAAACATCGGAGTAGATGATCCAAACAGATATAGGGTGCTTTCGTGCATATATCCTCGTGTTGATAATAAGAGATATCTTTCATCAATGACAAAGACACTTCACTCTTTTACAAGACAAGCGTCAACATGCATCCAACACATGAAACACCTAAATGTAGCTACGCACTCGACAGACACACCATATATCATTTTTTTAAAGACCTTTTTTTATAAGTCATGTAATATTACAAAAGCCAGAACTTGCAAGTTATTTTCCCATCTCTTTTCATCATTTTCCTTCAAAAATATGATTTCGTTGCATAACATGGTATGGTAGGGTAGAAGAAACTGCTGAAGTAAACAACATTTCAACTGTCTGATAACCCAACATCCTGAAAGTCACGCCATGACAAGAACAAAATTTCTCAATTATACACAGCCCAAATGAAGCACAAGAATCGCCTAGAAAAACGTTTCCAAAGTAAGGATTTGCAGTGAACATCCCTCCACATATCACCTCGAAGCATTGCTACCTTTCAATCTTGACACAAGAGGTTTGATGTCAAAAGAGTGCCCTGAAACCCTTAGCCCGCCGAGACTCTTGTTGGACCGAAACCTCAAAAGCTGTGTCATGATACTCATGGATCCCTGTGTCCATAACCCATAGGACATCTCCGAGAATGATATTCCTGTTAGCCAAAATGGTGGTATCAATGGCCCCAATTTCCATCGAACCTTTGCGAAGCTTCTGATTCTCTTTATCAACCCCAAACGATTCCCATATCATCATCTTCAACTTGTGGATTGATGTAAAGCCAGAGACCTTCAAGTCGATTAAACTAGAGGATTCGTTTCTCTGAGAATGCTTGGAAGTAGATGTGGTCCAAGAAGCTTCCAGAATTGATCGTGGAGCATCCTTCCCATGAACAATGAATATGCATATATCTTCATTGTGATAATTAAGCTTCCACATCAACTCGTGGCTCTCTTTCCCCAATGCAATTTTCTCATATCTCTGGATTAGTCCTAATGATAGGTTTATTACACTCAACCTCGTCGTTCACCCTGTCATCACAAGACCCTACTAATTTATTTCCCTTGCCACTGATGAAATCGATTTTTCAACTATGGCCTTTGCTTCAGGAACTCTCCACTCACAGAAGAACTTCTAGTCGCTCTTCGTTATCAGTGTCAACTGTCAAACCATTGCTGGCTGAAGCTCACTGTATGATGGCACCACGTTTGCGAGTTAGATAAATGAGCCTTTCCAGTAGCCACAAATGCTTAAAACATCTTATCGAATTGATGACACCTTCCAACCCTTCAAGCTCTATAGAAGAAGAAACATTCTTCCCACTTGATTTCACACTTCTCCACTTGGACAACTATGATGAAGGTAACAAGTAATACTTGCAACCAATGTTGTCAAAATCGTTATCGTATCACAAATCGTAAAAGAGGTTGAATCGCATCAAATCACAAATCCTATCGTAAATCATAAGATTTTTTCTGATTTTAAAAATATACATATAAAAAACAAATGAAAAAAATATAAGTAAATCAAAAAAGATTAAAGAGTCATTAATCATCCATTTCCCATCAACATGTACCAAAAAAGTAATACATATCATGATATTATCAATTGAGAAAATGTAAATGGTATACATATCATGATATTTAAGGATTCTTATCTTTTTCCTTGTTTTCTTTTGTTGTCTTTCGAGAAAAAAAAAATACCTTAAAAAACATACAAGAGTCCTTTAATAATTTTGTTCTTTTGTACCTTTCTTAAGTGTTGAATCATGTTAGAAAAAATGGCATTCGATTCCATTGTGAATAGTATTTTGTTTTCTTTGTTGTGGGTTTTTTAATATCAAAATCCCCAAATCTCCTCTTGCCTCTCTCTCTCTCTCTCTCTCTCTCTCTCTCTCTCTCTCTCTCTCTCTCTCTCTCTCTAGAAAAAAATGAGGATATATTTAATAGCGGAGGCCTTTTACTTGTTTTACGAGCAAAAGGATACAAAGAAAGAAGAAAAAAATGATTTTTAAGTAATTATTGGGCCCATTTATGTAATCTACGATTATTGTACGATTCATATGATTCAATACGATTCGTATGATTATTTGGGATTTTGCAATTTGGGAGTACAATTCAAATACACCTATATGATATGATATGAATCGTATGATTCATATCGTGAATCGCACGATTTTGACAACACTGCTTGCAACCAAAAGAAAGTGCAATGCTTTTTCCCTTATACAACTTCTCATGATTCTAGCACTATTTCAGCTTGCCTACATTAATGTTATCCTCTAAGCTTGCCAGTTGTGTCAGTTCCATACTGCAAGCTGCAAAAGTTTCCAAATCCAAAGGGAAGGGCGACCAACCCAAAGGATCCATGGGCTTAATTGTAATAGCACTTTCAACAAGAAAAGCCAAAGGCGTTCCGGATGCTTGTTCTGGCAAGAATGCTCCATGAGGGCATTGAATTGAAGCCGTAAGTTCACTATCAACATTGCATGGAGAATCAACATTCGTTTTCCGTCATGGTGTGTCGTAAAGGCTGTTACGGAGCCGTAAAGGCCGTTACGTAAAGGTAATGGTGGCAACCGTTACACATTATGGGGTTGTAATGGCCGTAACAACCATTATGGGAAAAAAAAAAATGACCCGTAATTGTTGTTAATAGTACGTTACATCCCCTATAAAGGCCATAATAGCCCCATAATGGTCTATTACGGGACATATATAGGTTTTTCATACTTTTTAATCAACATTACGGGGCAGATACATTTTTTTGGGGTTTTTTCAATAAATAAAAAAATAAAAAAGAGAGACCATAACACCCGTTACGAGGCCGTAACAGCCGTTATACCCCGTATCGTAAAGGTAACGGTGGTGGCCGTTACGGCCACCGTTACCATTACAGAACACCCTGCTTTCCGTAACCATTGTGACAACCATTGCTTAGATACGTAAAATTAATTCTCGTCAGTATAACATCTTATCGTTGCCGCCTCAATGAATTTTCTCATGGATCCTCTATGGTCCCTATAACTATCAGCCGCAACTATATTCGCTTCCTCATTCTTGAGGTAAAGATTGCAACAATCATTGCCCCTCAAAACTAATCCCCCTCCATGCACTAAGAACAAACCAAGCTTTATCCGATACCCACTTCATGGAGCCAACCTTTGAAACCAGAACTTTTCCATGTGAGCACCAAATTGGGTTGTTATCAATGCAGGGAGTGATGTTATTAGCCCGCCGATGAAGCCAGATTGTTGAAATCCAAAAGAACGAATCTTTAAGGGAAGGAACTCGAGCTTGAGAAAGAACCAATCTCAATTCTTGTTGGCATTCCGCAATAAAATTCATCCGTCTATCCTTGCTTAGCTGGTACTCTTGGCAGTTGTTGTCATATGATGCATTCAATACCTTTATCTCTCCAAAAAGATGCAATGAAAGAGAGATACTTCTAGAAACCCGTTCTCCATCTATACCTGCATTGCATGTTCTCAATGTTCTCCTAGGTCTATTACCATTCTCATTAGTGTTTATATGACTATACATCAGCATGCAAGCTTTGTCTGATGAAAATATCTCTTTATGGCTACTAATATTAAAACCTAAAAATGATAACAGAAAAGTATTCATGTGATTCACATTCCCAACAGAGCAGACTTTTTCGAATGAGCTCAAACTTTCGCCCTAAAAGGACAGACCCAATTCATAGACTTTTTCGTTGCACGTCTTTAATGTGAGCCACATAATGGCCACTGTCAACAGCAGTTCCTTTGTGGATTAGTATCGCTGACAGGTCATACATTAACTCGGACGGAGATTAAGAAGAGTCAAGCAACCTTTGTGCCTTTAACTGCTAAGGGAAACCGAATACTAACATTATTTTAACCTTTCTTGTAGTCCTGGGGAGGAAAACATAGCACTTTAGCTAAATGTTAAGAACAACGGGGATTCTTATAATTGGGGTTTTTTGTTTTCGTTGTTATGATACGAGCTAGATGGATGGTCTATATTATGCCCATCCAATAACGTGATTGAGTATGAGATTTTGGATAGACGCCTATGGGGCCCGCTTGTTGGCAACCACTAGTGGGTGGGTCCCACACGTTTTTACTTCCATAACCCCTCTTTCAATTTTCTCTCCGATGAATTTGAATTTTAATTTCAAAGGGATTTGAGTTATGGCAAAAAGATTAGATGTGATGGGGGATGCTCTATCCCATCCCAACTCCTCCCATATCTTCTCTGATCCCTCAATTAATAAAAAAGGGGAGCCATTCCCTTATTCAAAGAATTCCAAAAACAAGAGAGTTCCTTAAGAGAAAATAGGGAGGACTAATGATACCTACTCGTCCACCGGGCTTGCCTTTAAATAATCTAAGCCATTGATTATAATTCGAGGGCCCATTAATCGTAAAATCAGAGGGGGTGATCAAATCTCTCTGCTCCCGTAGAGGTTAGGCAGACTATTGATCATAGTGGTTTGTCTACTGCTTTGTGTGAAGGTCCCCAGATCATGTAGATAACGTCAAATCATCTAGTCCCAACCATCTGGGCCGATCAACACTTTTGGGCCTTCCCCTCGCCTTTTTAGAGCCTTCAACTTGAACCAAATCACTCTTAACCAGAGGAGTCCTAGGTCTTTGTTACATATGACCAAACCATCTAAGTCTACTTTCCCTTATCTTATCACCTATTGGTGCTAATCCTAAGTTCCCTTGAATGCATTCATTTCTAATTCTATCCTTCCTCATCTTGCCACTCATCCATCTTAACATCCTTAACTCAACTATAGTTATCCTATGAACATGTTGTTCCTTAACTACCCAACATTCTGTCCGATAAAGCATTGTTGGTCTTATAGCTATCCTATAAAATTTTCCCTTCAGTTCAATGGTACACAGTGAGCACATAAAACCAGAGACACTTCTCCACTTCTTCCACCTAACTTGAATTCTATGAGCAACATCCTTCTCAATATCTCCACTCTCATGACTTATTAACCCCAGATATCGAAAATGGTCATTTGGGGACACTTTTTGGTTAGCAATCTCTACTAAGTTGTCCATTCCATTCCCATTGTTATTGCTACATTCCATATGCTCTATTTTAGACCAACTAATTTAAAAACCTTTAGATTCTAAAGCATCCTTCCATAGTTTTGGATTTGTGTTTACCCCATCCCTCATCTCAACAATCAAAACTATGTCATCTGCAAACAACATAACTAAAGGACCTCTTCTTGCAAGTGCCTTGTTAACTCATCCATTACCAATGTAAAAAGATACAGGCGCAATGCCAACCCTTGTGTAAGACTATAACAATTGGAAACCCACTTGTCTCTCCACTAGTAGCCATCACATTTGTTACTGATTCCTCATACATATCCTTTATCATGCTAGTATTTCCCCCTGGATCTCCTTTGTTTTCCAACACCCACCAAATTATCTCTCTAAAAAGCCTATCGTTCTTTTTTTCTGAAGGATAACAATACTAGGGTTTGAACCCTAAATCACTCACACACACCACACTCTCTCTCTCTCTGAGGAGCCTATCATATGCTTACTCTAAGTCCATAACGATCCTGTGAAGATCCTCATCTCCTTATATTTCTCTATCAACTATCTAAGTAGGAAAATAGCCTCAATGGTTGATCTTCCTAGCATGTTATCCAAATTATTTTTCTTACATTTGTCTCACGCATTAATCTTTGCTCAAGCACTCTCTCCCAAAGTTTCATAGTATATAACTCACAAGTTTAACCCCATGATAGTGCAACTCCAAAAGTCTCCTTTATTCCTTGTAAATAGGTACCACGGTACATTCCCTCTATACATTTGGCATTTTCTTCAATTTTACAATATAGTCGAACAACTTTGTTAGCTCGATTTAAACCAGTATCTACCATGCACATTCAAACCTCTACCAATATACCATATGATCCTAAGGCCTTTCCTGTTTTCGTCATTTTCAAAGCTCCTTTCACTTTAAATATTCTAATCCCAAGAAAGTGCCTATAGTCTCCAGCCTCATTTGAATTTATGATCACTTCTATCCCTATGCTCTCAGAGTAGTTATCATTTAACACATTCTGGGAAAAGTTCTTCCACCTTTCATTGATCTCTTAACCAATATCTCCAGTCATCGCTCTTAATGCATCTAACATGATCTATATCCCTATCCTTACTCTATCTCATCTTCACAAGTTTGAAGGCATCTTTGTCATTTTCTCTTCTCCCCAATCTATTATACAAATCAGCATATGCCTTAAGTTTAGCCTCAATTACTACTTTTTAGCGTTCTTTTTGGGGTTTCCATATTCCTCTAAATTCTTTTCATTTTTAGTTGCTTCTCAATCCTTAAAACCTAATCTTTTCTCACTAATACCCTTTTAGACCTCATCATTCCACCACCAAGTTTCCTTACATAAGTGGCTTCTCTGTAGGTACTCCTAAAACTTCTTTTGTACTTTCCTAATGCACTTAGATAGGTCGCTCGATATAACACTAACTTCTTCCTAAACATTCCACTTTCCTTCTTCGATAAATTTATTACTAAATAACATTGCCTTCTCTCCTTCTAAATTCGAGCACCTCATTTCCAGAAACCTATTAATTTCACTCCCTCTCTTCCATCTCTCAATGTAAACATCCATAGCCATTACCCTTTGTTGCGGAATCAAACTCTCCACTGGTATAACCTTGCAATCTTTACATATCAATCAATCTATCTACCTAAGTAAAAAGAAGTCAATCTAGCTTGTATATGGTCCAGTTTTAAAGGTTATTAAGTGTTCATCTTTCTTTTTCAAGTATGTGTTTGTCAGCTAGATCATATGCCATAGAAAAATCAAGAATAGAATCCCCCATCTAATTTCTTATCCCAAAACCATATCCTCTATCGGTGTAGTCAAAGGATTTTGGGTGCACGACTAAGCATTTTGGGCAACATGCACCCCACCTCCGCCCCAAGCGAGGCACTATTCTAGGAGTGCACCAAGTGTGCCTAGATGTCGCTTGCATACCATTGTGACTTATCCTTTTGGGTACCTCAAAGAATGGTGTTTTAAGTATGTAGACACCCATTAAGGGTGGAAAGTCGTCTTATAAACCCTCTTTAAGCACATTTTTCCCATTTATTTTATATCAAAGCTTTGATTTATGAAAAATGCCCCTTCTCAAATTTCTCAGATTTTTATGAACTCATAAATCTTCTTGATTTCCTTCTCCTATTGGTGTTTCTAGCATTACATGGACTAATTAAAAGCAATTTGAGTTTCCATCTGTGCAATTGTGCCATATACTAGATAGAAGACAAATTGGGGATTTTAGGGGATTGAAAATCTGGATTTGAGGTTTAAAATTTTCAGGGATTTTAGCAAATTTATGATTCTGGGTTGGGGAATTTGGGGGAGTTGGGAAAATTAGGAAATTTAGAGTTTGCATCTAGGGAATTTCGATATTATGGTTCAAATTAGGTGAACTTAGCAAAAATTGGGAATACGAAGTTTAGAGCTATAAGAGAAATAGTGAATTTTATGAAATTAGGGGTTTTAGGTTTAGAAATTTTTGAAATTCTAGGGTTCAGTGAATTCATTGGAATGTTGTACTAGATGTAAGTTTTTGAAATGGTGTCTAAATATCACTTCGTTAAAATGCATAATAACTTTAAAATTAGTTTTATTTCATTATGTTAAAATTAGTTTTTGAGCTAAAACTATTTTAAAAAATCAATATGCATTTGTATATGATAGGGTTTTGCTAACATCCCCACCTTCATGGGATGTTAGCAATGCCCCCAAAGCTTTTAAATGGCAGACGCGGTGACCTATCATTGGTCTCAATCATTCATTCATTCATACAACTAGAAGCCAGCCATTGTTCAAGAATCACGCTGATCAGATTACCCTAACCCTTTTGTTACAACCGCCAATTGTTTATGAGCCATAAGTCACATGGTTAGAATAATCAAATCAAAGTGTTCCTTTAGAATCATAAGAAAATCAAAGTGGGATCTATCTAATAGAAGTTTCAAGATGGTAATTGGACCTATTTTGTTTCTCGGTCAATCTTGACAATCCATTTCATGCTATTGATCGGAAGCTTAGGATCACCCAATTAGTATAAATTTTGCACCATGGCTTGATACTAGTTGTATGAATAAGTGAATGGTTCAGATTGACAATAGATGACATTTTGCATTTCAAAAGTTTGGGGACATTGCTAACATCCCCATGAAAGTGGGAAACTTAGCAAAACCATATATAATATACATAGTATTAAAATAATTTTTTTTAAGTGCCTTGGAGTTTCAGGGATTCCAAGGGCAGTTGCACCTAAGGTGAGCCTAGTTCCCTTAACTGCCTATTCATATCCTCTACCATCTTTTCCTAGATGACCATTTAACTTGCCTCCTACAAATAGTCCTTTGATTCCATATCCTCTACCATCTTTTCCTAGATGACCATTTAACTTGCCTCCTACAAATAGTCCTTTGATTCCATCACTACTCCTATATGCAGCCATATGCGGTAATGAAATTGACTATCCACTCTCCTAACATAAGCTTTATTGATAAAACCCTATCACTTGCTTGAAGGAAAAGCAAATCTAGGGAACCAAACACATCTAGATATACCAAAAGAAAAAAGGAAAATAGGTATAATCAAAATCCAAACAAAATAGGATTCAAATATCCTATTGTCACGGTGAAGCTGATTCTAAACTCTATAATATAGAAGATGAAAAAATGCACAATTGTACAACCCTCCATCCAAAGGTATGATGGGTGTTGCCCTAAAAAAATCCCCAGTTGAACAGTCCTAATCTTTGAAAAACCAGCCTGCAAATAGATGGTTTCACATTCAGCAGTAAATAGCTAAGATTAGATGGCTACACCCAGATCCATAGCTCAACTGGCAGACTGAGTGGAGATACCTCATTTCAACACTTGAGGTCTTGGTATTGATCCCTAGCGAGGGTGGCTAACATGGAGTGTGTGTACTGATTTACGTATCTGACCCTCATTAATTGGAGCAGGGCTTATACAGAGGCTATAATAGTTACAAAGTTAATCGACTATTACAAATCCAATTGTCTGAATCAGTTTGGCAGGATTTTTCCTGGTCATATCTTATGGTGAAATGGTATCAGAGCCATCTTTCCTGGTCATATCTTATGGAGTTTTTTTTAGTAAGAAGAAAAAGAAGAAGAAGAAGAAGATGGCTAGGATGTTCCAATCTGTGTGATTTTTAGCATGGTGCATCCAGGGTGGGTCCCATCAGATGGTCTGGATCACTAGACTGGTCCCCAATGTAGGAGTTTAGAACCCAAGCAATCTATCGATATCCAAGTCTGAGGGACCGCATGATTTTGTCATAGAAAGAAAAACATGAAATCCATTCCAGAGCTCCCATATGAGCTCAGGCATAAATCTACCATTTTACATAGTGAAATGAATGCTAGCAAACATAAAATAAAACAAGACATTCACATGAACTGTTATCTCCGTATGAATTGGATTCGACATCGACTCTTGAATTGGGTATTTGAAAAACAACGGAAAGAGAAAGAAACCAAGGTGAATGAATTGAAAAACATGAGTTGGATCTCAAAGAAAAGATCAATAGAAAACCCAGATAAGGCATTTAAACAATTGCAAGAAATACAAATGCGTCTGCATCAGTGACTAAGATACTCAACCGAGATCAGAGTTTGTCTGGAATGAAGTGTTGCTTCTCCAGCTCCAACCAGAGCATTTTAGAGATAGTTCAGGAATGAAGTCAGAACAAACAGAAATAGACTGTAACTACTTTCCTGGTTGAAATTTGAGATCCAAACAGTGATAGAATTCAAGAATTTAGGACTCGAAAGATCAAGGAAAAAACCCAAATGATTGAATTCAAGAATGGCTGAAAATAAAAAGTAAAGAGGAAAAAAAAAAAAAAAAAAACAAATGACTGAATTCAAGAATGGGTGAATAAAAAACCAGAACTGGGCCTCAAACAAAAGATCAAGGAAACACTATTCTTGAAAAGAAAATGAAAGAGAAAGAAACCCATTATAGAAAAATATGAATTACATCAAACAGAATAAATTTCAAAAAAAGAATAGACAATTAAATGATTTAAAGTGCCAAAACCTTTTTCAATGGCTGAAATTTGATCAAACATGAAATGGGTTTTATCAGTGGGAGTTAAAAATGCAAATCCCAATGTATACAAAAAGCACAATATGGTACCCAAATTGACATAAAGATGCAATTTCAGATGATGGTTTGAATACAAAGACATGGAAAAGATGGAATTGAAATATAGATTTGAAAGAGAGAGAATAAAATATCGTTTTAATCATACCTTTGAAAACTGGTTTGCATCCATAGCAGAGATGCTATTGAGATTTGAAACAGAGCTATCGATGCTTTTGAGTTTTCTGAGGATGTGAACTCTTTATATGTAGGAAGTAAATATGCTTTCTCTCCAACAAGAAAATGCTTTTCTTCCCTGACGATTTTAAAATCCCACAATAGTCTCTTATGTTAGTCCTGTACCATTTAAAAATGGTGGTGACTCAGCATCCTTTTACGTGGCATGACTTGCAGCTATAAAAATCATCCTAGATTGTGGGTCCCACTGTGGACGAGTATATCTCCAATACCAAGCTACTAAAGCAATCCAAACCAATCCGATTGTCATGTACTGATTTCAAGCTATCCTGACCATCCAGATTTCTGTTTCCACTGTGGATGGATCACATCTCTAAAATCATGTCTGATCAAGCAATACACACCATCTACTCTTGGACATTAAGAATGGTGGCAGCTCATCGTCCTCATGCAGAATGGATGTACAACTATCAGACCATCCAGATTGTAGGTCCCATGGTGGAAGAATCATATATCTAAAATAACATTGAACAATCAATATTAACCTCCCGATTCATCTCTATTAAATGGATGGCTCGAAGTAAAATAGTGAGGGATCCAACATGGAAGGGAAAAAGCAGTGGGTCAATAGGTTTCTTCGGTGCAATTTTGCAGTTATGGTTCATCCACAGTTGGGGCATCAATTTACACGGTCTGGATTGCCTTACAACTGGACCGTGTGTAATTTTATAGATTCACAGCCATTTTTCAAATGGTGTAAAACTAACATACAAGTGTTCGCCATTAATTAATTAGTACGCTTTTCGGGACGCGGATCGCCTCCCGAGCGTAAGTTGGTGGCTACTGACGGGAACGGAATGGCTACTCCCCCGGACACCAGCCCCGTGGCTGGTGGTCGGTGCTCCGTGGGCCCCACCATGATATATGTGCTTCATCCATTCCGTTTATTCCATTTTAAAGATCATTTTAAGATTTGGCACCAACAATGAGAGGGATATAAATCATAGGTGGACCACACCACAGGAAAACAATAGTGATTAGATATCCACCATTAAAATCCTCCTAAGGGCCACTGTACTTTTTATTTGACATCCAGTCTGTTGATTTGGTCATACGGACCCAGATGAAGGGAAAAAACAAACATCAGCTTGATCCAAAACTTTTATGGCGCCCAAAAAGCTTTTAATGGTCAAAGTTGATTCAACACTATTTTATGTAATGTGTTCATTTGAGATCGGGATATATCTCAGTTTTGGTCTCATACCATAAAATGATCTATAAAAATAGATGGATGGCATGGATGAAACACATACATCATGTTGGGGCTCATAGAGCACTGACCACCAGCCATTGGCTGGTGGCAGAGGGAGTAGCCAATCCGTCCGCTACTTACCGTGCTTTGTGGGCCCCATTGTGGTCTATGTGTACTATCCACACCATCCATACATTTTCATTTGTAGCAAAGAGATTCACGCAGACATACGGAGTTGATTATTAGGAAACCTTCTCACCCGTAGCCAAACTAAACACGGTGAGAGTATTGTTGTCGCTTGCAACAAACCTTGATTGGCTTTTAAACCAGTTCAATGTGAAGAACGTTTTTTTGCATGGTGATCTAGAAGAAGAGATTTATATGGATATTTC